>OY728130.1:626926687-628176687 GCA_963277665.1 Viscum album | reverse complement strand
GGCCAAACATGTGGTTAAACCATGAAAGACCTAGATTTTGGGTAAAATTACCATGTACCTTAAAATTATAATAACGTAAAACCTATTATTTATTTCTCTCTTTCAACATTTAGGGGGTCTCAATTCTCCCGTATGAGATCCTCCTCAAGCCTAATCTTGGATTTGGTGTCAATTCTCCATCTGAAGTCTATTTCGACATCTAATCATCTTATTAGATCCATTTTGGTGAGTTATTCAATCCTTAGGTTCATTTATTCATTTTCCTTTCTATATGTGGAATTATTTTGGTGCAAGATAATATGCCTTAATTCTAAGGTGCTCATCTATTTCACTATTTTATTCCAATATGGTTCGAGTTAGGAGATGATATTAGATGAGTGTTCTACCATGGGTATAAGATAGGCGGTCTATACCTTTTGATTCAATGTATAGTTGTTTTATATCTAGTTTTCATTATGTTACATGTTGTACCTTCTGAGAATTACTCATAAATTAAATGACTACCTTGATTAAATTATTAGAACCTTGTTAGGTTTCTCACTTAGTACCATGTGATAGTTGGAGATTTCTAACCTCAACTTAGACCACCCATGGGGTATATTTAAGTATCTTTCCCATGATATAACACCTATTTGAGTGTGTGTAAGATCTCCCTCTTGGTGGGATCCATAATAAATTAAATGAGATATTAGAAGAGGGATTATGCCTCTTTTTTCATGTGATTACATGTCATTAAAATGATTAAATGTATTAAGTGGAAACCATGGAATGAGTTGGATAAAATAATGGCTTTTATATGATTATGAAATGGGAGATGAAATTATTAATGAAATGGTTATGATTATATTGGATTTAATGGACATTTCTACTCCATGGATCCTTATTACATTGAATTTCATAGACATTTCTAATCCATAGATTCATAACTAAATTGAATACCATGTAAATTCCTACTCCATGGATTTGAGATTATAATGAATTCCATATAAATTTCTACCCTATGGATCCAAATTACATGGGATTCCTTGGACATTACTACTCCTTGGATTTGACTATTGGTTCTGACACTAGATTACTCGGTATAGGTCACAGTGGATTTTTACCATGCTTTATATATTACCCTTGATATGGGTGGTTGATTACAGTTGTTAGACTAGATAGTATTACTCATGATTTATAATGATTTACAATTATCTCATGTTTAAAATTGCTAGTTTTATAGTGAGCCTTATTAGCTGGACACTATCACTCTAGTTTAATCATTTATATTACTGTTATATATTGCACACTTCTCAGCTTATATACATATAATAGACTTTTTGTAGACACTATTGGTGGTGACCTACTGAGTGTTATCTCACACCCTATTCAGGATTTCATTGGGTATCCAGATAGACTTCATGGATACAGGTAGGGACCAGGTCAAGTGCCCACTTTCCGATTCTTGATCGATTATTATTAGAGGTAGGGGATCATAGGACCGAGCTATGGTATTGATTCTATCTAGAGATAGTTCTTTTTAGTATTTTCTATTTTTGAATCATGTATTGTATTTTATTTCTATTTCCATGTATTTCCTGACCTTTTTTATATATACATGACATAAATATTTTTGTATATGATATTGCCTTGGCTTTGATTATTACTCATGTTGTTCAGTCATTTGATATGATTCCATTATTGATTGTTGTGATTACACCATTTTGATACACTCTAATTATGAGGGTATAGTCTCCCCACTATAACACCTTGGACCCTCACTACTAATTGGAAACCTCTATCATATGGGGAGGCACACTTAAGGCTATGTGACCCACCAGCTTGGGGCACTGTTTCGTTGCTCCCGGGTCAAGACATTACAATTTATCATCGTAATACTTGAGTTACCAGGGGTATTTTGGGTATTTGTTTTATTATATTTCTACTTATAGATTGACATTGTGCTATTTTTATCCATATTCTCATGTTGTCATTTGGTTTAGGAATAGTTTTTGTAATTTTGGGATGGAACCAGAGAAGAATTAGAGATATGATGTTGGATTGCATGGCCTGAAATTCATGAAGCAATCAAGCCCTTAGTTATAGATACTTAATAGGAAATAATTAATGATTGGAACATATCCCATAAAACCAAGTGTCCAAGTCAGGAAAATTTCTATATCCTATTTGTTTTTTATTTTGGACTCATGATTCTCAGATAACTTTGGGTGATTTGGTTATGGGAAAAGGATCA
Organism: Viscum album; assembly: GCA_963277665.1. NCBI lineage: Eukaryota > Viridiplantae > Streptophyta > Magnoliopsida > Santalales > Viscaceae > Viscum > Viscum album. The sequence continues at coordinate 628,174,454 of OY728130.1, read as the reverse complement.
AGGATGATATTTGGATATGTTGATATGGTTGGATGGATTTTGATTGGAATGTTTGAGATTATTTTTTTATATAATTATGATGAAATTGGTTTTGGTGTGTTTGAAAAGATGAATTTTAAGAATAAATTATTTTAAAACTGGTTTTTTGGGTTGTTTGAATGGATTTTTTCTAATTTATTATAGGGCGTTTAATAAATTTTTGATTTTATTAGGGTGTGTGGGGAATAAATTTTAAAACAAAATTGTGATTTTTACATAAATGAATTAAGTGGTTTTGTTTGATATAAAAATGATTTTAAAGGGGGTGATAAGATTTGAATTCATATAATATTTAAATGTAGTGAGGTATTTTACCAAGATTGGGTTATTTTCAAAAGTGGTGGTTTTTTTCAAATATGTGCCCTGGTAAAAGGGGGTTTTCAATTAACTATCAGGTGTTAATGATTTTAAATAAATCAATTTTATTATGCAAGTTTCAAACATTTTTGCCGAGATGTTTTATCAAATTTGGTCATCCATTAGGTGATAATGGGACTATTTTCATTTAAATTGTGGGACATGAACTGATTAAGTTCATGTCTTGTGTTATTTAGAGAATGATTACAATAAATGTTAGGAAAATAAGTATAAGTATTATCATTGATAATGATCCATAAATATCCTATTAGTTTTAGGAGTCTCCCTATACTTTGATGATATTGATGGATTCAAAATGATTTCTACTCATAAACCCCATCCTGAACCTCTTGAATCGGTATCCACCTTATTTATGTAAAGATCAAGGTTCAACTAAAGTGATGGATTGGATAAAAAGGATTAATGGAAACTTTAATTCTCTTGAGACTCCTATATATTCAAGGGTGAGATTCATTGAAGTCTTGTACAAAAGACAAAGATGAGGGTGGTGAGAGTTCTGGTTCCTTCTCAGTTGTGAAAGGATGTGTATTTGGAATTTTTCAAGATTGTGTATTTTTAGTGGTTCTTTATTTAGGGTTTGAAAGTAAAGAAATTTCTTGAGTTCAAGAGTCCCCATCATGGTAAGAAAATGGTGAAAGATTTTGTTAATTGTTTTTTAGAGTTAGTGGTTTTATGTCCCAATCTGGTTATAAATAACTCTAACAGAACTTGTATTTTGGTAATATGTCTCCACTCAGACATTGAACCAACTATTATTGGTTATGTTCTAAAAACTTTTAAAGATATGATCGAGGAGGATATACCGGTTTAAGATGGATAGTCTAGGAAATTGAGGTGGGTAATGCCTTAATCCTACTGAGTGGGGATGAAGGTAACCCACCTGAAGAGAAACAGAAGCTGGAAAATCCCAAATTAGAAGTATGGTAGGTTCAATATTCTCAAGAAATTTTTTCCGTTATGGGAATAAATTACTACTCATGTGATTTTAATTTGGTTCTTTAGGGAACTTTAAACCCAATTTATTTAGAATTTTCAATGACCTACCTCTATTGTAGCTGTTTAGGACATCTCTAAAGGTTTTGTAAGTTGTCTTATTAAGAGAGGTTTCAGGTGTAATTTTTTGGTGTTGATTAATGATCTTGTCATTTTCTTTTGGTGGTTTTGAATCTGATCAGTGATTCTATGTAATTTCTTGTTGGATGTTTTTTGTGATTTTTTATTTGGTTATTATATGGGATATTGGCTATGTTTAGTTATGTACATTCATGGTTGGTGGAGTTTTTTAGGATTTAGGTATATAATGAGACATGATTATGAATGGAAAGACATGGGAAAGACATTGGGTTTATATATGGCTGACTGGGACTTTGGATGCACCAGTTTATATCACGCACTAGTCCCTACTCGGTTTTGATCCAATTGGGTTCACCTTAGTGGGTGTTTCGTGTGGGAGGTCTTATGTTTCCCATATTTCCTAATCTTTTAACCTAATATTAGACCTTTTTCACTCATTTTTAGGTTATTTTTGGTTTTTCATCTCATTTTTTTGGGATATAAGTGTTATAGTGGATTCTCTTAGTGGTTTTATGGAATCATTTTTGTGAACTCTCCTTGGAATTTGTTTAGTTTCTTGTGAATAATTGTTTGTGGTTGGTGGAGGTTGTTGTTTTATTGGGTTTTAGTGAGAGTATTACATCTTAGTGGTGGTTATCTTATTATAGGAGTATTGTACTTTTTTATCACCATTTAGATGAATTCTAAATGGTGGGTATACCCATGGTCATACTCCTTCCCTCTTAGGACTCCAAGTAGGTAGTTTTTTTTAGATGTACTTCGAAATGTGGGATTTTTATGATGTTTTGATTATTTCATTGTTAGTTTTGGGTTGAGGGATCATGTGGATAGATAGTTTTTAATCACTTTCTACTTTGACCTAATAATATCTGGGGGAATAAAGTGGCATGGGAGGGAGAATTGTAACATCCACATGTCATTATAGTTATCAATTTCGTATTATTTTATAATATTTTAGGTTATTTTGAGTTTTGGAGATTTTAGTCTTGAAATTTAAATTTTTTTTGAAGTTTTTTAGGTGTTCCACAGTTAGCCTATATAATTAAGAGTAACTGTATAATAACCATGTTGATAGTGTTTCAGAATTGAAAGAGATGTTATGCATAGTCTTTACAAAGTTTATCAAACCATGTGAGGTCTCCAAGTAGAATATGTAACTTATTTTATTCATAAGAATTAACCACATGGTTGGAACATGGTTAGGGGAAACTTTATGGCCTAAACCATGTAGGGTGTGGTGTGGGGGACAGTGGATCCCACATAGTTGGCACATGATTTGGAAAAGTGTGTGGCCAAATTAGACAGTTTTCCCATTTTTTAAAAATTTGGATATTTCCCAAAATACCCCTTAATTTTAAATGGTTTTAAACCTTTTTCTCCTCTCATCTTCTCAACTCATCATTAGTGTTCTGGATGGAGTCCCCCCTTTATCCAACTTTGATTATTGGCCTCCTTTCCTTGACTTCCAATTGATTCATTGAGGTAATCACTTATCTTCTCTTTATTTCACTTCTCCTTCCCTTTTCTTCCATTTCATCAAGGTTTTTAATACTCTCAGAACCCTAAATCATTGTTTTATCTATGTTTTGGGTTCAGTATGGTTCTAAACTAGGAATTTCTTCTCTTATGACTTGTAGAAGAGGATTCTTTTCTTTTTTGAGTGACCTCCTTCTAAGGTGTCATGTTCCGACTTGGTTCCAATTGATTTGACATGGATGTTTATATGTTATTCCATTATTTTAAAATTCACAGGGTACTTGAGTTTTATAAATTACTTTCTATTGAAATTATGGATATATGTGAAATTTTTGTGGTGTTTTTAAAATTGATTCCATGAAAAATTTTCTTGGCAAAAAAGGTTATTTTTATGATTTTCAAATGCTTTTTTCAATAAATTTTTGGTCATGTCATGCCCATATGAAAATTCCTTGATATCTCTTTCAAAACGAGTTTGTGTTTTAAAAATGGATTTTTGAAATATAAATGATGTTTTTATGGTTTCAAGGGATTTCTAAAGTATTCTAAAACTATAATTTTTTAAATGAAAAAGAGCTCGGAATCTTTAACTGTGTTTTTATTGGAGAGGCTCATTTGGAATTTAAAAAAAAATCTTCTAAGGAATGTAAGATAATTATTGATTCCCCTTAATATGTGTTTTATTTTTATTGATATATGGTGCTTGGATCATGATGAATTTGTATATTGAATAAATGTGGTTGTTTCTTATGAGGGAATTGGAGGTGAGGTGACATATAATGATTATATTAAATTAATTAATTTTCTTCTTTTTTTATTGATCACCTCCATTGTATTAACATCATGATTACCTTGGAAAAATAATTGATGTTCTGGATGCATGTTTCAGTAGTCCAGTTTTCTATAAGTTGGCTAGTGACTTAGTAGAGTTATGCCCTCCTATAGGTTGGTATTGGCAGTTCCAGATTAAAGATAGAAAAATATCCAAGAGGGGGATGAATTGGCCTTTTAAAAATGATTTTAATGAAATGTTATATCAAATTTAATAAAAATTAGTGTAGTGTAAAATAAAATAAAATGTACACAAGATATTTTTATAGTGGTCCAGATCTAAATGATCTTACTCCACTATTCACCCCTCTCATGAAATGAGAGTGATGGAACCCACTATAACCAATATAATAGAATCTTATAATGAACTTTTCCAACCTAGAGACACAACCCAATTACAAATCCTTTTTCCCATGGAGGCTCAAACCCAATACTTACTACCCATTTAACCCCTGGAAGAACAACCTGAAAAATCTACCTTTTCCACTGGAGGCACAACCCAAATTCCTGACTTTTTTTGGGAGTCACAAACCATAATACTACCTTTTAATTGGTAGTATAAATCTTTATTATTACACACATATGATAATAATAGGATAGATTACAACCATTGAACAAGATGTATAGTTTTGGTATCTAAGTGTCAAGGAACCAGTGAAATCATTGGTAACAAAGGATCAAATGATTTTTAATTCGACTAGGAGCAGTAATTGATCAGCCTAAAAATGTATCACTTGTACATTTCAACAATATACTCAACCTACATATAGTATTGATTCTATCAACTCCAAATATATAAATTTTCTTTGTGCACATTATGTTTAAAATCTAAATACCATTGCATCTTTTATTTTCTCTAACCAAGAATCACGCATGTAGCTTCAATGAAATACTTCAGAGTTTTCTATTCTTGTTTCCCAGATGATATTCTACCTATATATAATTTATAAATGAAAAAGAATATTTATGAAATATCACCTCAATATTATTTAAAATAAAATAACTACTTAGTTTAACCCATTATAAAAATTAATTTAGTATTAAATAACAAGAATTAATATCCTTGGAATAATCCCTCATATTAATCAGACCGACCCTTCATATTTCACCTCATTTAAAATTAGATATTTAAATTTTAAAATTTCAATATGAGTATTAATACATGATTAATCCCATGAGAATCCAATTTAATTATTCATAAAATAAGTTACATGTCTTCTATATTATTAATAAGTAATTATGGAATAAAGAAAACCCTAATTATATCTATAATAAATTTGCACCAAATTGAAAAATGAAATATTATGTAAAATAGATCATTCTTCCAGATTTTAGAAAATCCTGTATAAAATCACAAAACCACGTAGTCAAACCTATAGAGTGGATTCAGGTAATTGAATCGACATATCCAAATTTCATAAGTGAGTCGACATAGTCGAATTCATATAAGTTAATCGACGTAGCCGACCTATGTCAGCAAATTCATGTAAGGGTATTTTACATAGAAATTTTACACTGTGTAAGTGAATATACATAGAAAAATATATATAAGGGAAATCACATAGGATATTCATGTAGGAGATTTACCACATAAGAAAATTCATCATGTATACAAAAAATGACGTAGTCGAATTCTGTAAACTATAGACATCTTTACTTAAATAAGTTCAAACATAAAAAATGCCTTCTAAAAAGTAGAATCATATTTATATTTGGTTTAATTATATTTATATAATTTTATTATATTTATATATAATCAAGAATCACCTTAATTAGTCTTTTATATTTCAAGTTATCTTCAAAATATAGTAGTAAATTAATTCTGGAAAACTGTAGATTTCATCCTGAAAATATGCAATGACTTATAACCTAATTTACTATATGATAATGATTTATTTATAATTTTATGTCTTCTAATGAAATTTAGAAAAAAAATTATATTTCCAACTCAATAATAATCACTTAATTTGGAGTTATTTATCCCATGTTATGTTTGAAATAATTAAAGAAACCGATTCAAAAAAAATTAGTTATGTAGTGAATAGTAAATGGATACATGGGATAATCAGCTACGTGGAATAGTTGGCTATGTGAATTGGCTAAATGGGAATATTAAAAAACACATAAAATGATATATAAAGGTCATAGATGAATTATTTGGCCTATAAACACTATATGAAACTTGTAAAACATGTCATGAGCAATCAAAACATAAAATTTAAAGATATTTTAAGCAAAGAAATATTATGTTCTAATCAAAGTTAAGCATGATTTATTCAAAAAATAATACAAATTATCAAGTCTCTAAAAGGAAATAAACCAAATATATCTTTTTAATTATCAAAAATAATGTGGTTCAAGGATCCACTCAATATTCTCCCCCTTTTTAAAAATTAAAAAATCTGGTATAATTTCAAAACCTCTTTCCCTTTTAGAAAATATAAAAAAATATAAAGATTAAATAGATAAATTATTATCTCTATGAAATGATGAAGTTTATTCCTATTTTTATTTAAAATATTATATTTCATATGAATAAATAAAAACGTTATGAATAACTTTTATGAACATGTATATTTCAAAACATGTGTTAAAGAGCCAATTTAAACTAAGAATAATTTTAAAATATGTCTGTGAAAAAATAATGAGAACCCCTTTATAAACTGTCTTTTTATACAAAATAAAAGATTAAACCATAAGATAAAATCATATATAATTCATTTGAACTCTTAAAATACTAATATAATAATCAAATATGTACATAAATTAAGAAATAGTAATCTGAAAAACTATTTCTATATTTCAAAAATATGAAAAGTTTAGCATATAAACACAGAAAAACTCCCCCTAAATTCATGTCATATAAATTAAGAATTAAATAGCCATCATACCAAGTTCAAACTTTATTTTATCAAACTAATTAAAATCCAGGGTCTTAGTAAAGATATCAAAAACTTTATTTTCTTTAGATATATATTCCAGACTTTTATTTCTTTTTTGAACATGGTCTCTAAGAAAATGAAACTTAAAATCAATGTTCTTCGTTGTATATTATTGTAAGGTATTTTTAGAAAAATAAATAGTGTAATTATTATCACAAAAAAATATGAATCATATCAAAATAAAAACCAAAATAATAAAGAGTTTTCTTAATCCATAAATATTGAGCATAACATTATGCAGCAGTTATATATTCATATTCAGTGGTTGAAAGAGTAATAGAATTTTTTTCTTTAAATCCCATAAAACTGAATATTTACCAATTAAATATATCATACCTAGAGTGTTATTTCTATCAATATTTCATACACCAAAATCATAATTAGAATAGATTTTTAAAACAAAGTTGGTTTTAGAAAAGTAAAATAACCCAAGATTCAATGATCCTTTAATATATCTAATGATCCTTTATCAAAAAAAAATTCAAAAGAAAACTATTTATCCTTTCATACCAAGATTGATAAGCTTGTTTCAAACCATATAATTCCTTATATATATTAAAACATGATTAGGATGCTTCTCATTTTCAAAACTAGGGGTTTTCTAACATACACTTATTCATAAATACATCCATTTAGAAAAGTGGTTTTGACATCCATTTCAAATAATTTTAAAACATGAAAATCAGAATAAACCAATAATATCCTAATTTTTCTAATATTTTAGTAGGTGAAAAAGATTCCTCAAAATAAATTCCTTACTATTATGAATAACCTTGAGAAACTAATCCTGCTTTATTCTTAACTATATTTAAATATTCATCAAGTTTATTTCTAAAGATCCATTTTGTTCCAATAACATGTGAATTACTTAGTGGTATAACTAAAGACCACACATTATTCATAATAAACTGGTTTAATTCATATTGAATAGCCATGATCCAATTAGAATCATATAAATCCTTATCAATATTATTCAATACAAAATAAAAAATAAATGCATGATAAGAACAAATATTCATAACATATTTTCTTGTTTGAAATTTTGATTCAACATTACCAATAACATTATCTCTGGGATGATCTCTATGATTCTTCCATGATTTTTCATGAATAGGTTTAAATTGAGAAGATTACCCCCCACCCCCTCAATATGTGAATCTTTTTTTGAGTAACATCCTACTAAAAATTAAATTCACTAAATTATTTATGAATTTTTTCATTATCATTATCTCATTTATTCAAAGACTTTTAATAAAATGTAATAGGAAGATATTATTCAACAACCGTGGTTCTTTTATTATATACTCTATATTCGATACTATTATTTGAATATCCTAAGAAAATGCCTTCAGCAGATTTTATATCAAATTTATCTAAAGTATCTTTAGTATTAAGAATACAAATTTTACACGCAAAGACACTAAAATAACAAATTTTATGTTTTTTCTCTTCTAAAGTTCATACAGTGTCATTTTCAACAAGGTTCTTAAAATGATTCTATTAGAAACATAAAAATAAGTATTCAAAACTTATGCCTAGAAATATTTAGGTATATTATAATTTATCATGGTCATATTCATTTCTTGAAGTGTTATATTTTTCCTCTCTACTAAACCATTTTTTTGCGGTGTTCTAGGAACTGAAAATTTTTAAAAATGTCCATTTTCTTTAAAAAATAAATAAATTCTAGATTTTGTAATTAAAAACAATTATCACTTATAATTGACTTAATTGGATGAACTTTCTCATTTTGGACTAATTTACCAAAAGTAATAAACTTATAAAATATTTTATATTTATGAGTAATAATGTAAACCCATATGTATCTTGTAAAATTATATATTAAAAAAACATATTTTACCACTTAAACTATAAAGTTTAATAGGGACAAATAAATCTAAATTAATTAGATCAATATGAATTGCAGTTTATAATTATTTAACTAACTTGAAACTAGTTTTTTGTTGTTTAGCTTTCAATAAAAAGAGTCACATATAAAGGTGTTGTCCTCTTTTAGTTCTGGTAGCTATAGAATAGTTTGGTTCTTGGAAACCTTGTACAATAACATGAAATTATCATGTCCTAACCTCTTATGCAACAAATTTTTTCAGATTATATATCATTTTAACATTTTACATTTTGATCATTTAATTCAAAAATAAAAATTTAATAAATATTATCTTTTCAGTTTTCATGAAACAATACATATTTATCCTTAAAAAAGATGTATTTATCATTTTTAAATTTAACAGACATTCCATAGCCACATAGCTGAAAATGATAATTAAATTATTTTTTAAAACTTCAATATATAAAACCTTATAAATAATAATAGAATAGAAAATTCCAACTACATCAAAACATTTTACCTTTCATTTTGAATTATCATCAAAGTTCCCATTACCTCCATCACATTTATTAAATGATGGAAAATTTTAAATATCACCCATCATGTGTCTTGAAAATTCACTATCCATATAACAAATATCCTTTTTATATTCCCAAGACAAAGTTCCTACAAAAAATTAATAAATTGTTGGTACCCATAAAATTTGGGTTTGATGGGATTAGAATATAAATTTTTGGAACCAAAACATCTTTCAAATGTTTGTTAATAGGAAATATAGAATATAATGATTTATAAATAAAATCCTTGGTATGTCTAAGAGATTATAGAAATATTAAGGAATACTCATTATCATAATGGCCTTTTATGTGGAATCTAAACAAGTGGAAGTAGATGAAATTTCGTTAGATATTTTAACAAAGAAATTATTCTACATTTTAGGTAAATTATTATCATAAACAAACCAATTATAACGCCTCAACCCCAGCTACCCGGAGTCGGTTCATTACTTCGTAACATTGGCATGATCACAAAAGATCAAGTCTCGAAAGACCGATTAGTTTAGTAGCCTTGGAAACACTAGATACATTCATAAATGTTACATTACATCATAAAGTGAAAAACTACAATAACATAGTCTCCATTTTCCACACTCATATCCCCTTCAGACTATCCCTGCATGTCATTCCTAAAATACTTCTTCACATCCTGGAAAATATTAAAACATTGAAAGGGGTGAGCTCAGATTCTCAGTAAGGATAGTAATATTGCGGAAGCTTTCATAAATAAACATTAACATTTAAGGAAATGTATAACTAAAACAAAAGCCTTTTTAAACTTGAACTTCAGCATAATATGGAAAAAATAAAATTAAATAATGCCATTTACTTACTCACATGGATATTCTACTAGTCGAATAATCACATGAAATATCAATAACCACTTTCATAATGATGGAATGCATAATACCAGACTATCATAACCACGTAGCCAAGGCCTCGTGCCAAGACCACAAATAAGATTTTGTTAAGGCCTCATGCCAAAACACTAGTTTGTCTCATGAGACCTACCGATGCATCGAGGATCTGTAGCGGGCTCTACCCGTCACTTATTAAGTCCAATGCATTCCTCATATGAATAGGTTTAAACATATCATAAACCATAACATAATTGTATCAGATAAAACATGCATAAAGTAAACATAACATTTCCACATTTTAATCACAAGATATCAATACAACACATTGATAAACACTTTCAAAACCATTTTCAATACCAAAATAAAATAAAGTTAAAACTTTTTATTTATTTTTCATTAAAAAAAAGTTATGGCTTGTAGAGGAAGCCGAAACACAAATAATGGTCATGGCGGAGGAGAAGTTGTTGTCGCCTCATACGTAAGACAAAAACATTCCTTTTGTCATTTAGTAAAACGCTTTGTAAAAAAGATTCCTTTTTGAATAAAAGTCAAAGTCAAAGGGGTTTATACACCGTATAAAAGAAAGTTGTGTATAAAACAAAATATGCCTCAATGAAAGGAGATTGAGACGAAGACCCTTACAAAGATAATTTTTTTAAATAAATTAGATCTATTATGTGTATTCACTATAAGTACACATAAATAAAGTAAAAATACAATATATGACATAATAATATCATGATATAATTTGAAAGTAGGAGATTAACCCAAAGAATAGAAATTGGGTTAAGTAGTTCCCTTACCTCGTGTCCGAATTCACTCGACCGTTCTTTGACCTCCTGAATAATAAACTAGAGTTAATTTAAAATTTCTTAAGAACCTTTTTCAAGTTTATTATTCATTTTATATCACTTATTACCATGTTATGAACATTATGTAATTATTTATGTTAATAACGGTCGTTTTGACGATCTTAGGTACTTGAGTCAAAAATAAACTTCTTATATTTACACTTTTTTCATGTGGTAATATATCCATTATATCCATAATTATATTCATGATTTATAAATCATATAAATCATATATATCCAGTATATGAATTCATTTATAATATTACATAACATTTAGAGGTAAGAAATGAAATGCACCGTTCATGGAGACGGTAAGTCGTACGTACGCATGAACGCTACTTTAATTTCTATTTAGTATTTAATGGAATGAAGTTATAATTATATAAAGGTATAATATAATTCTAGTATAATATAATGTATAGTACCATTTACTCCATCCTTTATACATCCCACATACGGCATTAACGATTCAAATCACTTTGAGGGGCGGTAGTCCGCACTTCCTAAAATGAAATTATCGCGTTTACCCATAATGGAAATCATAAAGTATGCCACAAATGAGAAATACAGAAGAATAATGAAAACATAAACATAATATATATATCAAATATGAAAATATTTTCATCAAAATTTCCACCATTAGAGGTGTTAAATGAATATTGAACAATCATCGTTTCGTGAGGCAGTATTTCGCCACCCACAGAAACAGTATGTTCTTTAACCATTAAGCGAAGGTGTGTGTAAGTTTAAACCAAATCCTTATCATAAAAACATCCTAGTATATTTTAGATACTGGTTTTGTTACAAAATAAAGGAATAAAAATAGTTTAAGGGGTTGGATAAGCAAAATAAAACAAAACAACATTAGAGAAGACATTACCTTAAAATCGGGTAACTCTTTTTGATTTGAGACAAAGGATTCCTTGGGAAGACTTCTGCCAAATCTGAGGCTTCTAGAAGTAAGGTAGAGAAGTTGAGAGAGTATTTGGGTAGATTTTGGCCGAGCCAAAAGGCTTTGAAGGTGTGAGTAAGGTGGTAGTGGTGGGGGCCTTTTATAAGAGGGGAGAAGGGGCACTCTTGGAAAGATTGAAATGTTACTTTATTATGAAATGATTTTTCGGATTATAAAGGTACCACACTTATATATTTCGAGTATAAGGTGATAAGGGTTCGAAATATACTCATCCAATATGTTTTTGACAAGTGTAAGTCTTAGACTTTACATTATCTTTTCATTTTATTTAAATCGTTAATTAATGAGGTAATCGCTGCATCATCATGGTGTCATAAATAATTTAATTCATTTAATGTCTAAAAATTATAAAAAAATATCATGATGTAGGAAATCTGTTTATATTTCTAATGAATATTTATAGTCAAAAATATGACTTGTATAACCCCATTTAAAAATTGTTTTAGTAAAACAACTCCTGTTTGTGACGTTTTTATTTTAACATTAAATAAAATGTTTTTAATGTCATTTTCCTACCAAAGTGGCTCCATGGGGTCCCCAAGTTGACCCATGTATTTTCTTGGTTGGTAATAAATCATCCAATAGGGGTAGGACAAGTGTAAAGGTATTTTCATATTTTTATAATATCATTTTTACCATAAATTTCACTAATTACCTTTAATCGTGATTAATTAAACTTAAAAGTTACTATTCACCAAAAAATTATTTTAATCCCATTGAACCACATTTTATTTCCTAATGACAACCATGTATGTCGGATTTTTGAAAATCAAATCACAGAAGTGGTAATGTTTCATTTAAACGAAAAATCAGTTTTTTAACTACCACTTAGTGGTTTCACTATTCATCAAAAATTGAAGTTTTTCAGAACAACGCCAAAATTTCACCCTAAGCTATAATTGATATTCCAAATTCAAAAATGATGTCTATTTTACAAAATTCCAAACATATAAGTTGCATTAATTAATTTTATAATTAATTTCTGTTGTCACAACAAATAGCGTGTTTTTAAGAAATAATATATATCAAAAGATTGACAATTGTTTGTCCAATTTGAAAGTGAAATTAATTATAATGACCACCATTGGATAAAATGGTAAAAATATATTCTAATTATACTTTAAAACCACTCAATAGTATAATTTATCACTATAAATTATTTTGATTAAAAAATTTGTTTTTAAGTATTTTTCACTATTCATAAAAAATTGGAAGTTCTCAGAAAATTACAAAAAATTCAACTTAGGGTAATTTCGATATCACGAATACAAAAATGAAGTCCATTTTGAAATATAAAATATATATAATTTCAAAATGTGGGTATTACTATTCATAATGGCTATTTTGATTGGTCGCGGTGTGTTAGAACTCAAACTTGCGTACAATGCAAGCTATTGCATTATTCAAAGAGAAGCATATCGTGGAAGCTCAGGGTGTTACATTCTCCCCTCCTTCAATAAATTGCGTCCTCGTAATTTGAAATTTTTCTCTGAAAATAAAAGGTTGAAAATAGAAAATACCTTTGTGGAAAACCCACATCCGAAATAAGGTTAATAAAATTTAGCCTTAATAAGAGGGAAAGGGAAATGAAAAAGTCACCACCAAATTATGATCTCGATAAAGAGAACATTGGTGGAAATTAGAGACATATAATTGGAGGAAAAACATAAATATTTGTAGGGAGTGATTGAGGTCATCAATCACATACAAGTGTAAAATCGAGGCCCTCAAATCCTTCAATCTATGTTGATTTAAAATATTATCAGTTCAACAAGACATAAGGTATTAGGATAACACATTTTTTGTTTTAATATCCCTTTACTAAAGTTTAAGAATTAATTTATTCATAGAATAAGATATAGTTATATATATTTATGCTTGACAAGTAGAGTTTCAACCTTCAACTAATTTCTACGACAAACTCATCTTTCACTCAAAAAGATAATAGTACTCAAAAATATTGTATTTATCCTAATCGTACAATGTTCAAAATATTAACACATTCCATTTAGATTAGGAAAACTATTTTGTAATAACCAGGTACTTCCTGTAGGCTAGTGGTAGTTAATAAAGGCATATCGCACTATGGTTGTGGGTTCAATTCCTATAGCTTTGTCTGACGCGACGGGTTATCCCCCAACCTACAGGTTGTCCTTTTTTAAAACTATAGTATTATAATATTCCAAAAATATTATTCAGAAATGTTTTAACCTTAAACAATACTATCCAAGGTTCAACTTAATCCATTCCAACCTTTATAGTTATCCAAAATACTTCTGTCCAACTCACAGTCGCAATTTTATAAGGAAGGTAAACATAATGAATATCCTCTTTTCCGCGTAACAACATGTGAACACCTTCATCATGTATTCTTTTAAAACACTTTAACATCCTGAATTACCATAAATCCTTATTGATTACATTCATGATCCCTTATTCCTTATAGAATACTAGATATACTCCTTCTATACAAAAATGTATACAAATCATTAATCAGTTTCAAGGAAGTTAAGAATATCCAATATAATTTATCCAAATCAATCATGTATTATTCCAACATCACTATCTTGGTATCAGAACCATATTATGGTTTATCTTTCTATCAAACATATATTTTCCAAAAATTTAACCTGCTATGGAGTCACTTTTCTTGGTTCCACACACTCTCAAGTCCTTGATGAAATAGTACTGCAGTACAATCCTTATATACTCTATAATTATTATAACCAGTACATCATTGATACAACACTCAAATGACAAAATTCTTTAATAACAACATAAGAACTCTAATCATTCCTCCTCATCTGTGGTAGTATCATAACTTGATTATTATCCAATAATATCATTTGGGGCATACTCTGATGATTTGGACATTGGTTTGCATAGTGTCCTCAGTCCTTGCAGATGAAGCATTGTACATTTGAAAACTTTTTCTTACCCTTACAGTCACGCACTTGGTGTCCTTTTTCTCCACACTTATAAAAACTCTCAATCCCTTCAGTCAAGTCCCAAGGTGTTTCTTCCCACAGTTATCACATATTGGAAAAATCTTCTTTTCCCTCTTCCCTTTATCCGTCATCCTTTTATTCTCTTGCTTCCCTTCAAATCCATAGGACTCAGAGAATTATTTACTTATCTTATTAACACATGATACTATTTCTTCATATGTTGAGAATACATGGGAGACTATTTCCCTTCTAAATTTTGGCTTAATACCATGACAGATATGATCCTTCTTACTCTTTGGATCAAACGTATTGCTGGAGTTCACAATCTTTCTACTAGGCGCTATTTCTATACAATGGAATAAACTATGTCAGTTTATGAATTAAAATACATAATTCCATACTTTTTAAACACTTAACATAAATTGAACTATTTATGGATATATAATCTATAATCATAAAATGAAATGTTTTCTTTGAGGAAGTATATACTCATAAACCCTTCATAATGGTTTGTAAAGAAAATGAGAATTATCCTAAGCATATCCCCCGGGAGTGTCGTAACCAAGAGTGCAGCAAGGCCCGTTGTCATGCACCAGTTCCCGTTCGAGTCTAGCTCAAAGCGGTGTTTTTGGGTTTTAACCCTAGGTACATCTGTGCCAGAGCTGCCTCTACCTGCTCGTTTCCAGACAGGGATGTATTGCTCGGAAAACTCACAAAATCTCTATAATACCAAAATTCTAGGAAGTTCTTCTATACTAATCCTCAAAGTCTATCTTTGGGCTATGTGCTCTAATCAGAGTTTATCTAAATCTAGCTTCCAAGGTTAGTACTAAACTGCCTCTGATACCAACTGTAACGCCCCAACCCCAGCTACCCGGAGTCGGTGCATTACTTCGTAACATTGGCATGATCACGAAAGATCATGTCTCGAAAGACCGATTAGTTTAGTAGCCTTGGAAACACTAGATACATTCATAAATGTTACATTGCATCATAAAGTAAAAAACTACAATAATATAGTCTCCATTTTCCACACTCATATCCCCTTCAGACTATCCCTGTATGTCATTCCTAAAATACTTCTTCACATCCTGGAAAATATTGAAACATTGAAAGGGGTGAGCTGAAATGCTCAGTAAGGATAGCAATATTGTGTAAGCTTTCATAAATAAACATTAACATTTAAGGCAATGTATAACTAAAACAAAAGCCTTTTTAAACTTTAACTTCAGCATAATATGGCAAAAATAAAATTAAATAATGCCATTTACTTACTCACATAGATATTCTACTAGTCGAATAATCAAATGCAATATCAATAACCACTTTCATAATGATGGAATGCATAATACCAGACTATCATAACCACTTATCCAAGGCCTCGTGCTAAGACCACAAATAAGATTTTGTCAAGGCCTCGTGCCAAGACACTAGTTTGTCTCATGAGACCTACCGATGCATCGAGGAGCTTTAGCGGGCTCCACCCGTCACTTATTAAG
Organism: Viscum album; assembly: GCA_963277665.1. NCBI lineage: Eukaryota > Viridiplantae > Streptophyta > Magnoliopsida > Santalales > Viscaceae > Viscum > Viscum album. Next base: position 628,158,177 of record OY728130.1, on the reverse strand, counting down.
TCCAATGCATTCCTTGTATGAATAGGTTTAAACATATCATAAACCATAACATAATCGTATCACATAAAACATGCATAAATGAAACATAACATTTCCACATTTAAATCACAAGATATCAATATAACACATTGATAAACACTTTCAAAACCATTTTCAATAACAAAATAAAAGAAAGTTAAAACTTTTTATTTATTTTTCATTAAAAAAAATTTATGGCTTGTAGAGGAAGCCGAAACACAAATAATGGTCACGGCGGCGGAGAAGTTTTGTCACCTCATACGTAAGACAAAAACATTCCTTTTTTCATTTAGTAAAACGCTTTGTAAAAAATATTCCTTTTTGAATAAAAGTCAAAGTCAAAGGGGTTTATACACCGTATAAAAGAAAGTTATGTATAAAACAAAATATGCCTCAATGAAAGGAGATTGAGACGAAGACCCTTAAAAAGATCATTTCTTTAAATAAAGTAGATATATTATTTGTATTCACTATAAGTACACATAAATAAAGTAAAAATACAAGATAGGACATAATAATATCACGACATAATTTGAAAGTAGCAGATTAACCCAAAAATAGAAATTGGGTTAACAAGTTCCCTTACCTCGTGTCCGAATTCACTCGACTGTTCTTTGATCTCCTGAATAATAAACTAGAGTTAATTTAAAATTTCTTAAGAACATTTTTCAAGTTTATTATTCATTTTATATCACTTATGACCATGTTATGAACATTATGTAATTATTTATGTTAATAACGGTCGTTTTGACGATCTTAGGTACTTGAGTCAAAAATAAACTTCTTATATTTACACTTTTTTCATGTGGTAATATATCCATTATATCCATAATTATATTCATGATGTATATATCATATAAATCATATATATCCAGTATATACATTCATTAATAATATTACATAACATTTAGAGGTAAGAAATGAAATGCACCGTTCATGGAGACGGTAAGCCGTACGTACGCATGAACGCTACTTTCATTTCTATTTCGTATTTAATGGAATGAAGTTATAATTATATAAAGGTATAATATAATTCCATTATAATATAATGTATAGTACCATTTACTCCATCCTTTATACATCCCACATATGGCATTAACGATTCAAATCACTTTGAGGGGGCGGTAGTCCGCACTTCCTAAAATGAAATTATCGCGTTTACCCATAATGGAAATCATAAAGTATGCCAAAAATGAAAAATAAAGAAGCATAAGGAAAACATAAACATAATATATATATCATATATGAAAATAGTGTCATCAAAATGGCCACCATTAGAGGTGTTAAATGAATATTGAACAATCATCGTTTCGTGAGGCAGTATTTCGCCACCCACAGAAACAGTATGTTCTTTAACCATTAAGCGAAGGTGTGTGTAAGTTTAAACCAAATACTTATCATAAAAACATCCTATTATATTGTAGATACTGGTTTTGTTACAAAAGAAAGTAATAAAAAGAGTTTAATGGGTTGGAGAAGCAAAATAAAACAAAACAACATTAGAGAAGACATTACCTTAAAATCGGGTAACTCTTTTTGATTTGAGCCAAAGGCTTCCTTGGGAAGACTTATGCCAAATTTGAGGCTTCTAGGAGTAAGGTAGAGAAGTTGAGAGAGTATTTGGGTAGATGTTGGCCGAGACAAAATGCTTTGAAGGTGTGATTAAGGTGATAGTGGTGGGGGCCTTTTATAAGAGGAGAGAAGGGGCACTCTTGGAAAGATTGAAATGTTACTTTATTATGAAATGATTTTTCGGATTCTAAAGGTCCCAAACTTATATATTTCGAGTATAAGGTGATAAGGGTTCTAAATATACTCATACAATAGGTTTTTGACATGTTTAAGTCTTAGAATTTACATTATCGTTTCATTTTATTTAAATCGTTAATTAATGAGGTAATCGCTGCATCATCATGGTATCATAAATAATTTAATTCATTTAATGTCTAAAAATTATAAAAAAATATCATGATGTAGGAAATATGTTTATCTTTCTAATGAATATTTATAGTCAAAAATATGACTTGTATAACCCCATTTAAAAATTGTTTTAGTAAAACAACTCCTCTTTGTGACATTTTTATTTTAACATTAAATAAAATGTTTTTAATGTCATTTTCATACCAAAGTGGCTCCATGGGGTCCCCAAGTTGACCCATGGATTTTATTGGTCGGTAATGACTCATCAAATAGGGGTAGTACAAGTGTAAATGTATTTTCATATTTCTATAATATCATTTTTACCTTAAATTTCACTAATTACCTTTAATCGCGATTAATTAAACTTAAAAGTTACTATTAAAAAAATTATTTTAATCCCATTGAACCACATTTTACTTCCTAATGACAACCATGTATGTAGGATTTTAGAAAATCAAATCACAGAAGTTTTAATGTTTCATTTAAACGAAAAATCGGTTTTTTAACTACCACTTAGTGGTTTCACTATTCATCAAAAATTGAAGTTTTTCAGAACAACGCCAAAATTTCACCCTAAGCTATAATTGATATTCTGAATTCAAAAATGATTTCTATTTTACAAAATTACAAACATATAAGTTGTAATAATTAATTTTATAATTAATTTTTGTTGTCACAAAAAATACCGTGTTTTTAAGAAATAATATATATCAAAAGATTGACAATTGTTTGTCCAATTTGAAAGTGAAATTAATTCTAATGACCACCATTGGATAAAATGTTAAAAATATATTATAATTATACTTTAAAACCACTCAATAGTATAATTTATCACTATAAATTATTTTGATTAAAAAAGTTGTTTTAAATTATTTTTCACTATTCATAAAAAATTGGAAGTTCTCATAAAATTACAAAAAATTGAACTTAGGGTAATTTCGATATCACGAATACAAAAATGAAGTCCATTTTGAAATATAAAATATATATAATTTCAAAAAGTGGGTATTACTATTCATAATGGCTATTTTGATTAGTCGCGGTGTGTTAGAACTCAAACTTGCGTACAATGCAAGCTATTGCATTATTGAAAGGGAAGCGTATCGTGGATGCTTGGGGTGTTACACCAATTCTCATTTTGTTTATTTTATTAAAAAAATCATTTGATCAAATTTTTCTCTACCTTGAATAGAAATTTATAGATTTTAATTTAACCATTAAAATTCATTTTTTGATCTTTTCATTCTCCTTTAGAATATAACCAAAATTAATTATTTCAAATTCATGAGATTTTTATATGAAATAAACTTCTCTTTTTAATTTATCATTTTTAGCAAGTGAATTTTTCAGATTTTCTTGAGAATTTTTTAGATCTGTGTGAGCATAATTTTTATCAATATGGATAGATTTCTTCAAATTTTCACTCTTCCTAATAACATCCTTATGTTTTCTATTAATATAATTATATAAACTAGTATATTTTTCAAATTTATGTTCAATTCTGTCAAATTATTTAAGAAATTCCTCAGTTGTGTATTTTTCATATTGAGATTCAGAAGATGAATAATAAGTTTAGTTAATTAACTAATTTCAAGAATCCATCAAACATAAGTTTCCAACATCCTGTTCATAACCATATTCTTCAACAGTACTAGAATAATAAATATAACTCCATCTTGAATTTTTTTTCCTTCTTTTCTTTCTTATATTTCCTCCTTTTATTTTTTCCCTTCTTCAGTCTTGGGAAATCGGTCTTGATGATCCCCTTTTTTCTATACTCATAAAAAATTATATCTTGAGCATAATTAAAAAAGAAATTACATTTATTTTTCTCCTTGTGATCATTCATAAGGTAGTCTTTATGATATCTCCTTATGTAACATTTCTTCCTTCTATATCAACCTTTTGAAATAAAGGTTGTTTCATTCCTGTCACTACTCTATATTATAAAATCAAAAAATTAAGTAGTAACATTTTATTTAAAATCAATTCCATTATTTTTTAAATTATCTTCTTCAGAAAGATCTCTAAAATCTAACTTATATTTTAATAATGACTAATAATCTCTTCAATAGTATATCCCTTGAAAATATTACTTTTATCTATAGATACCTTTTTATCATGCCACTCCTTGTGAAGTTCTCTAAGAACTCTTTTAACAAGAATGGGATTATCTAGAGTCTATATTAAAGAACTCATTTCATTTACAATGATAGTAAATATATAAAAATTTTGATTTATAGTTTCATATTTACTCATGTTAAATTCTTGATATTAAACTATTAACATTCCAAACTTAGTTCTGATAAGATTATTCGAACCAAGATGTGTAACCTTCATAATTTTCTAAATGTCATGAGTAGTTTTACATGATAAAACATGACGATAAACATTCCTATTTATTGCACAATATAATATATTCATCACCTTGTAATTTATAAAATACTTTACCGTATAATTTCTAACCAAATATTCAGGTTATCCTTCAGACATCTTGTATGTATTACCCCTAATCGTCCAATGATCAATGTTATGTTGCTTTAAGAAAGATTCCATTCATGATTTCCAATATCTGTAGTCAATGTCGTCAAAATGAGGTGGTTTCATGTATCAATCCATCATTTTAACATGTTCCATTTTAAACAAGATATTTTCCCTTGATGGCTAAGTTAGTAATTTGGAAGCACAAATATATATAAGCTATAGAACCTCCTTTGATACAATTTTTTTCTTCAGAGTTAAGATTGAAAAATATCCAAGAGGGGGGTGAATAGGCCTTTTAAAAATTATTTTAATGAAATGTTATATCAGTGTTTTTAAAAACTAGTGTAGTGGAAAATAAAAGAAAATGAACACAAGATATTTTTATAGTAGTTTGGATCTAAATGATCCCAATCCACACTTCACCCCTCTCATGAACTGAGAGAGATAGAACCCACTATAACCAATATAATGGAAACTTATAATGAATTTTTCCAATCTGGAGTCACAACCCAATTACAAATCTTTTCTACCCTAAAGGCTCAAACTCAATATTTATTACCTTTTAAACAACTGAAGGCACAACCTGAACAATCTTCCTTTTTCCCCTAGAAGCACAACCCAAATTCCTGAATTTTGTTTGGGAATCACAACCCAAAATCCTAACTTTTAAGGGGTAGTATAACCCTTTACAATTACATAAATAGAATAAGAATAGAAATATGTAAATATATATAACTAGATGTATAGTTCTAGTATCTAAGTGTTTAGGTAATAGTGAAATATCCAGCAGTAAAGGATCATATGACTTTTAGTTCCTCTAGGAGTAATAGTTGATCACCAAAACAATGCAGCACGTGTACAGTTAAATAATTTCTAAACCTCTTTATAGTACTGATTCTGTCAAATCTAATTATATAGAGTTTCTTTGTTTATGAAAACTTTAAAATCTAAAGACCTTTGTATATTTTATTTTATCAAAGAAAAAAATCACACATGCAACTTCAACAAACTACTTCAGAGTTTTCTATACATGTTTCCTAGATGATATTCCATGTGTATATCATTTATAAATTAAAAAATATATTTATGAAACATCACCTTGATATTATATAAAATAAAACAACAGAGTGGAAAACTTAAGAAAATTAATTCAGTAGTAAATGATAAGAATTAATATCCTTGGAATAGTCCCTGATAATAATCAAGACCGACCCTTTATATTTCAGCTGATTTAAAATTAGATATTTAAATTTCAAAAAAATTATCATGAGTATAAATACATGCTTGATCCCATTATAATATCATTTAATTATTCATAAAACAATTTTAAACATATTTTCATGTCTTCTATATAATTAATATGTAATTATGGAACATAGAAAATACTAATTATGTCTATAATAAACTTCCAGCAAATTGAAATATGAAATATTATGTAAAATGGATAATTCTTCCATATTTTAGAAAATCATATATAAAATCACAAAAACATGTAGGAAAATCCATATAGGGGATTCACATAGGTGATTGAGGTAATTGAATTTATGTAACTGAATTCACATAAGCGAATCGACATAGCTGGTCTATATAAGCAAATTCACATAAGGGTGTTTAAAATAACCATTTTCCACTATATAAGTTAATATTAATATAAGAATCTACATAATTTAATTCACATCGTAGAACCACATAGTATATTTACATAGGGGATTCACCATTTAAGTGAATTCATTACGTATCCAAAAATTGATATAGTCGAATTCTGGAAATTGTAGATGGTTTTCTTAAACAATTTAAAACATAAAAAATAGATTTCAAATAAAAGAATAATATATATATACAGGTGAATTATATTTATATAATTTTATTATCTATATATATAATAAAAAATAACCTTAATCAAACTTCTATATCTCAAGTTATTATCAAAATACAATAGAAAACTAATTATGCAAAACTGCAGATTTCATACTGAAAATATTCAGTGAATTATAACATAATTTAGGAAATAAAAATGATCTATTTATAATTTTATATCTTCTAATTAAATTTATAAAAAATTATCCTTATAGATCAATAAAAATAACTTAATTTGGAGTTATTTATCCCATGTTATGGTCTAAATACAAAAGGTACCTAATTTTGGAAAATCAGCTTCGTGGTGAATAGAAAAATGGATATGTGGGAGAATCAACTATTTGAATTGGATATGAGGAACAATTAGATATAGTAATTGGATATGTGGTAATTGTAAAAACATCTAAAATGATATTTAATGGTCTTAGATGGCTTATTTGGCCTATGAACACTATATAAAACTTTTAGAACATGTTGTGACCAATCAAAACATAAAATTTAAAGATATTTTAAGCAAAGAAATATTATGATATAATTAAAGGTAAGCATAATTTATTCAAAAAATAATACAAATTATAAAAACTCTTAAAGTAATTAAAATAAATATATCTTTTTAACTATAAAAACATATGTGGTTCAAGGATCCACTCAACATATTTCACTAGTCTAGCTTTGTGTAAGTTGGCTAGTGCCCTAGGAGAGTTTCTCCCCCTAGGGGTTGGTATTGGTAGGTCCCTGACACTCCATGAGGGAGATTCCAAATGGAACATATTTTTAGGAGACACATACGGGCACAGTAAATCCTAAAACCATGCCCAGTATTATTATAGTTTGATCTTACAGTGTATCATGTGACACTTATAGATTAGTGATTTCACATAGTTAATTTCTTTCTCTATTATTTTTTTCATCCCCTTGAGTTTATTTTATTTCTGACAACCTATTTATTCCTTAATCTTGTTGTGTTTCCTTGATTCATGTGTATGAAACATTATGTTGTATACAATTTATTTGTTTTATATTTGGATTAGATTTCTCTTTTTGGGTTTCTGGTGGTGAGTTTGGATATGGTATGCAAATATATGTTTCATGGATGTGGTCTTGTTAAGTGTATTAGGTTTTATTTTATCTTTGTTTATGGTTATATTTCTCTTTATTTTTTCTCTCTATTGTATTAGTGGATGCATACTCTAAATTTTTTGGATTATATGATAAGTGGGATGTTTATTTAGTGTTACCATTCTTGTTTGTTCATTTATTACTCAAGGGTGAAATGGTTCCCAAAGTAATGTTTCATTGTACCTAGGTACTAGTTTCCATCACATCGAGATCAAGAATTCCCTTGATTCTTGTAATACGTCAGTTTGGGTGTCAGTTCAATTGATAGCTTGGGACGGTTCGTTATAGTTATTTTATTATAAAACATGTTACTTAATTTTTTTAAAGGAAATTTTTTACTAATAAAATATGTACATATAATGTGATAAAAACCCTTTAGAAATTAAATTAGCTATAACATAGTTAAAAATTCATGATCAAATATTATTTTTGTGTAAAAATGATATTTAACCATTCAACATATGTTTCACATAAAATGTTATAAGGAATTGATTTTAATATGTTACAACATTATGACTTTGAAACAAGAACCATACTATGTTAATCATTAGATTATAATGACTTAATTACTATAATGATATAAAAATAAAACTAAAAATTAATATATTTATAAAACTATATATGTAAAAATAACTGTGAATATGATAAAAGAGATATAAGTTTATCTAAGTAGGATAGAAAGTGAAATCAGAACATCATGTAGTCTAATGGTAGGTGTTGCTCCCTTTTCTCCCTTCAGTCATAGGTTTGAGACTCATGGGCTTGTCAGATATGATATGTTATCGCCTAGTCTATGGGCTTCCCTTTTATTAATAAATCATGTTAATAAATAAAATTCCATTATAATTAAATATATATATAAGAAAACATTTTAGGTGATAAATGTGTGTCTAAATATTAGGTTTATATTATTAAACGAAATAAATTCATTTATAATTTATTATTATAATTTAAGAAATAAAATTTATAAAACTATTCATTAAAAAATAAAGGATGTTAAATTCCACTCCCTTAAATAAATTATGTCCTCACAATTTAAATTTATCCCAAAAATGTATTAATATTTTACCAAAATAACCTAAATATCCTTGATATCCAATTATATACCAACCCGAAGGGCTATCTATGCTTCAGTCATGTATTCTTCCTACAACCTAATAAACATCTCCATGAATATCATTAATTACCTTAAAATCCAATCACATAATGACACAATAAAGGATTTTAACTCTTAAATCATCCTCAACTAATAACATCATAATCTCTAAAGTTATCTAAACCCTGCTCTAATGCCAACTGAGATACCCCTAGACCACACTCCCAGATTCAATGCTAAAAACAAATCCATTACAAATTAGTTTTAATACCAATTGAATTAACCAAAACTTAACCATATATAATTAAAATATTAATAACAAATATTTAGTAACTTATATACTCACTGAATTTTTATGTTTATATTTTTAAAGAATTATGAAAAAATTAACTAACAAAACCCATATCTTTCTCATCTAATGGGAATTTTTCCATTAAACCATGGATTCCTTATTTTACAGTAAGTCTTAAATATCTCCTATAAAATTCTCCAAACACAATACCCTTATAGAAACATCATACTTAATACACTTCTTCATAACCTATGGGAAATGAAACATAATAATGGGTGAGCTCAAATTCATGGTAAGATTAAACATAATCGATAAAAATCAGAGATCATAAGTGAGTATAAGATAAACATGCTGAATAATGTAAAATGAAATAATTTAAAATAATCATACCAATTATTACATAGATAATAAGTTGTGAATAATATCATAAGTATTTTGGCATAAAAATTATATATCATAGGATCAATGCATCATATTAATGTGGAAAAAACATAAAATATGACATCAGAAGAATAAGTCAAGGTTCACTACAAATACAAGATAACAATGTGGATAAAGTCCCATAGTGGATTGGTTGTACTCTTTAATCCCTTATATATCATCTCATGAGATATAAAACATTACCCAATACATTGGAGGGTTATATAATTTTGATACCACCCATCACATTATAATATGTACATGCGTATGTGTCCCACATAAGGAAAATATATATAAATCCATCAATAATAAAAACATGATGAACCCATGGATATTAAATGGACATACAATGATATTAATCATCACCCTAGTTAAATACCTTTTAATTAATATAATAAAGTATAAGGTATTTACACAGTATAGACAAAGGTATTACGGTTTAGTCAATAATTTCCCAAGACAATTAATGTGTGGGTATCTAGGTGAATCCCATAAATCAAATTATTGAAATATATGGTATTCATAGAGGAGGTGAATTGGAATAAAGGTTATGTTTATGCATAGTTGATGATTAGGTGATAAAAAGTCATTGATGGATAATTTCTCTTATAGGGATCTCACTTCTATCACACCACATATACGTAATAACATGGATAATGAATCAAAGGATTATTTTTTAATAATAAATTGAGGCTTTGGCCTCAACCTTTAAAAAAAATAGAGTCAGACATGGAATATTTACTTACATAGATGAAAATTATTTAGATTAATACATGAAATTGAATATGTTTTATTAAAAAAAATTCTTAGTTTTATGAAAATTTGAAATACAAGAAAAATTTAACATTTAAGTAAAAAATAAATGTTAGAAAATTTCATTTTTACAAAAAATATTATTATTAAAACATGTAAAATAATTTTTTAAAAAAATAATCATTATAAAAATAGAGAGGAAATGGAAGTGAAATATTTAAGAGCATTTTCATAAATTTTTTTGATTCTTTAATATAAATAGTGAAATGTTTAACTTTTAAAAACTATTTTAAAAATGAAACATAGAGGTTTTTAAAACATTAGTTTAAAAAATAAAATATCCTATTAGACTCCTCATGTATTAATCATGTTTTAATGATCACAAATCATGTTCAGTCTATAAACCTTATTAACTCTATTTAATCTATCTCTCTTCAAATTCACAGTTGTTTAGTAAAAGATATCCAAAGCTCTTAAGTGCTATACACTCATTTTGGTTACTATATACTATCTTTTGATTTGATTTATAATAATTTCTCTGAAAAATGATTACATTTAATCCATTTCATCAATATCACTACTTAAGTCTGAATACAGATATTTTCCTAAGTCTAAGACACCGTGACCATGAGACACCATGAACAAGATAACACTGTGAACATCTAGACACCGTGAACATCCAGACACCATGACATCTAGACATTGTGACCACAAGACACTGTGACCACAAGACAATGTGACCACAAGACACCATGACCAATCTAGACACCATGTGAATGAGACATAGTTTCCATGACATACTGTGACACCGTTTCTTAATATATATTTTTTTCTTTCATTTTAATCTATAACGGTCATATTTGAAGATTTTAAATGCACTGACATAATTAATGTTTCTTTATATACATATCATCTGACAGTACGAGGTGTAAGGTGTAGAATAAATGCAACTTGTCGACTCCAACACATGCACTCTAAGATAAAAGAGTAATGTGGCCCAAAAAAATTAGTGTGGTATTAAAACCTAAATGAAAAACAAGTTGGTGGGTGTGACCACGAAAACAAATAATACACTTAGAGAAATTTTTGAAGAAAAGATTATCACATGAAACTTGACGCTGCTGAAGAACACATGAAGCATACTTGAACCCCAGAATAGAGAACATCTCCACACTGTCAAACATTACTAAGAACACAAGTCGGGTCTGTCTAACTGGTGACACTCTGTTTTCCATACAAGGACTTTATTTATACATATGCTTCATCTCAGAAGTCTAGAGCTGCAAAGACTAACACTCAGAGCATTTCTAAACCTATCTCAATATTTTTGCTCTGTTGTGTATCATTTTTCTAGATTTCGAGTAGTGTGTGTATCTGTATAACAACACACTCTGTCTCCTACATCAAACTGAAGGATACAAGATATCCTTACTCAAACATCTTTTTACACTTGTGTATACCCATGGATAAGTGTAGAAGAGGTCCATGTGTGGCCTGGTTGTTAGTACCCATGAAGAACTGTCGAAGAGGTCCTTGTGTGACCTGGACAGTCATGTGTACTATTGTTAACCCTGATCCAGGGTGTGGATCAAGTTTATTTATATAAACTTCTTGGTGTCAGGTGATCACCAAGTGGAGTGGATTAGGTCTCAGCTTGAGAATGAACCACTTGTTTCATATACGTTGTGTTTCTCACTTTCGTCTTATCTGTTTTACTGCTTTACTGTATAATTCAGAAATCTCTAAATTCACTTTGATAGTTAATCTTAGAAAGAAGTTATAATTGTCCTGTATTGGTAGAATAGATTCAAAATTCATAATAACAACTAACATTAATATTACTAATAATTAATTTATCTTATAAGAAATTATTTAAACAGTCAAACTTTCATAATTGTATTACTTTGATTAACTGGGTTGTATTTAACCTTATTGGGGAAACCATTTTTAAGAATACTTTTTAACTAGAAATTTTTATAGATACTGAATTCACCACCCCCCCCCTTGATTAATCTACTCCAACCAACATTTGGTATCATATGTTGTTTATTAATACTCTGTTTAGCCTACCTAAACTGTGATTGTAGTTTTTCTTTAAAGATTTATAAATTTCAGTTAATTTTAAATTTATATCTCTTTCAAAGTATTTCTGTATTATGGATAATAGATTGGAAGGTGCTGCAACCAACAGACCACCATTCTTTAATATAACTGAATGGAAAATTAAAATTAAAATTCATTTAGAAAGTGTGGGTTTTGAAATTTGGTCTTCCATTATAGATGAATATAAGATTCCTACTACTGATAGAATCACATGGGATGAACCTATCAAAATTTCCTACAATAAAAATTACAAATCTATGAATGCTTTATAATGCTCCTTAAGAGATGAGAAATTCAATAGAATTTATGCTTGTAAAACTGCCCATGAAATATGGGATGCCCTGTCTATATCACATGAAGAAACATCTAGTGTAAAAGAAATGAGACTTAATACTTATACTATTAAATATGATAATTTTAAAATGAAACCTGATGATACTATCTCTGACATGTATCTTAGGTTCAATGAGATTGTCAACACAATGATTTATCTTGGAAGAGAATTCACTTCCAAGGAATAGATCATGATAATTCTCAGATGTCTTCCTGATAGATGGAGAGGAACCTCTGTCTATATTAGAGAATCATGTGACATCAGCAAGCTACCTGTAAAGGAACTCATTGGGAAACTGATGATATATGAAGAAGAGCTGAAAGTCAACAAGGAAGAGGAGGATGAACCAAAAAAATATATTGCATTCAATACCACCACCTCTAAACACAAAGACAAAGGGAAATTGGAATCTTCTATAGAAGGTTCCAGTAGTGAACAATCAGCACCTGATAGTAATGAGGATATGTCTCAATTATCCATAAGATTCAAGAGATTTTACAAGAATAATAACTTTTTCCAAAAGCCTAACTTCAAGAGAAAATATGACCAAAAAGTAAGTTAGAATAAGGATTGGAAAAGAAGTTACAAGACTGATGAAATTGTCTATTATGAATGTAAGCACAAATGGCATATCAAGGCTGACTATCCAAAGCTCAAGTACAAAAAGAGATATGAGGACAAAGACAGGAAGTATAAAAAGTCCATGAAGGCAACCTAGAGTGCTTCTGAGGACAGTTCAAGTGACTCAGAAACATCACATGATGAATATTAAAACAAATCCAATATGTGTTTCATGACAAACACAACTAAGGTAACACTGGACTCTCCTGTATATAATTTATACTATTCTGAAGTTGAGAGTGACTCTGAAAATATGACTAATGAAGAAATGTTTGGATACTGTAATATGCTTGAAGAAACATGCAATAAACTAAAAGACAAATATAGATCATTGAAGATACAACATGCTCTTACAATGGCTGATAAATATAAACTCACAACTGAAAAAGAGAAAAATTCTCAACTACTCAAAGAGAACAACGAATTAAAAATGTCTAATGAGCAATTGAAGAATGACCTAGAAAAGTTTACCAATGGGAAAAATACCCTTACTAAAATTATAGGTAAAAAAATTGATCCTAAATATAAAACTGGAATTGGTTATCAACTTGGAAAAATAAACCTTGGGAGAACAAATTTTTTTTCAAAATCTAGAACATATATTTTTACTCCCAGTTCTGGACACAAATCAACTAGTTCAAGTTATGATACACTTTCTACCGTTTGAAGTTTTTATGGACCAAATAGAGTTTATTTTTAATATACTTTACATAATGATTATAGGAAACCTATGAGGTAGATATGGGTTCCTAAATCACTTATTACTAATATTACTAGACCCAAACAAGTATGGGTACCAAAAAAATTTTTTGCTTGATCATTTTGTAGGAAATGTGCTTAAAGAGTTTCTGTAAAAGTCTGTGTTACTTGAATAGTGGGTGTTCAAGACACATGACAAGAGACTACTTGTGCTGTAAGAACCTAATAAAAATATATGGAGGATATGTCACATTTGGTGACAATTCCAAAGAAAAGATTATTGGCCTTGACCAAATCGGTAACTCTAACTCAGTTTTAATTTCAAAAGTATTGTTTGTTGATGGTTGGAAATATAATCTGCTTAGTATCTCACAATTATGTGATGATGGATTTCATGTTATATTTCAAAATTATGCTTGAATTGTATTTAATTCTAAAGAAAAATTAGTATTTTTTCATTAAGAAATGAAATTTTTTACTTTGTTAACTTATATTCCTTATCATCTCAAAATGCATCATGATTAAGTGTATTTCATAAAGAGTCTTGGCTCTAGTATAGGAGACTAGGACACTGTAATATTCACTCCCTTAGAAATTTAACTATAAAAGTCTTAGTTAAAGACTTACCCAAACTTGAGTTTCCAAATGACAATTTTGTAATCCCTGTCAAAAGGGAAAACAACACAAAATTTCCTTCAAATCAAAGAAAGAAGTGTCAACTTTTCAACCTCTCGAACTGGTTCACATGGAATTGTTTGGACCATCTAGATTTTCTAGTTTAAATTGGAATAATTATGTTTATGTTCTTGTAGATGACTTTTCTAGATATACTTGGACATTCTTTCAGGCTCACAAAAGTGAAGGCTGCTCTTATTTTACTAAATATACAAAGTCTGTAGAAAATCATAGTGGACTTATAATTAAATCCTTAAGAAGTGATCATGGTCGTGATTTTCAAAATCAAGAGTTTGAATCCTTTTTCTCACAAAATGTTTATAGTAACAATTTCTCTGCCCATAGAACACCTCAGTAAAATGGAGTTGTAGAAAGAAGAAATAAACCCTGCAAGAGATTTCTAGAACAATGCTTAGTGAATATGACCTACCTATTTATTTTTGGGTTGAAGGTGCCAATACAGCATGATACATAATCAATAGAGTTTTGATCAGACCTATTCTTAAAAGGAATCCTTTTGAGTTATGGAACAATCAAAAACCCAAAGTTAACTACTTCAAAGTTTTTGGTTGCAAAGTCTATATCCTTAATACTAAGGAAAATCTTGAAAATTTTGCATCCAAGAGTGATGAAGGTATCTTTTAGGATATTCCATGTCTAGTAAAGACTATAGAGTGTTCAATAAAATAACTTAATGTATGGAATAATCTGTTCATATCAAATTTGATGAAACATATCCACATGAGCCTAAAACCATTCTAGAGAACCTGGAGGATGATGTATCAAATATGAACATTAATTCAAAATCCTCAAACCTTTCTGTGAAAGAATCTATGAAAACTTCCAGTTCTGGAAATTACTTAGACTCAAGTCACAATGAACCTGAATCCATTGATGAACCTAAAATCACTAGTCCCTCCTTTTCTAGAGTTGTTATAACCCTAAGAACCATCTTTTAGATGTTGTTATAGGAGACCTAGACAAAGGAACTAAAACAAGAGATTCTCTTAGAAATTAGGTTGAACATCAAGCCTTCTTGTCGCAACTTGAACCTAAAAACATTAATAATGCTATCAATGATTAATTTTGTGTGATGGCTATGCAAGAAGAACTTAATCAGTTTGAAAGGAACAAAGTTTAAAAATTTATTGAAAGACCTAAGGAAACATTCACCATAGGCACTAAATGGGTGTTTAGAAATAAGGTAGATGAAGCTGGTAACATAGTTAGAAACAAGGATAGATTGGTTTCATAATGCTATAGTCAAGAAGAAGGAATTGACTATGAGAAGACCTTTTCACCTATAGCTAGACTTGAAGCCATCAGAATATTTCTTGCTTTTGCTGCACATCTGAATTTAAAACTATATCAAATGGATGTTAAGAGTGCATTATTAAATGGGTATATAGCTGAGGATGTCTTTTTTGAACAACCCACTAGTTTTAAAAACCCCCATTTTCCAAATAATATTTTTAAATTATCAAAATCTTTATATGGTTTAAAACATGCTCTAAGAGCCTTATATGATAGGTTGAGTACTTTTCTTATTTCCAAAGGTTTTACAAAAGGAATAGCTGATCCTACCCTTTTTATAAAACGAATTTCTAATTATGTTTTAGTTGTTAAAATCTATGTAGATTACATTATCTTTGGATCTTCAAAAAACTCCTTATGTATTGATTTTTCTAAAATGATGCAAAATTAATTTGAAATGAGTTTAATGGGTGAACTAAAATTCTTTCTCAGATTTCAAATCTTTCAAAATAATGATGGTATTATTTTAACTCAAAGTAAATATACTAGAGATATTTTAAAACATTTTGGATTAGATAGCACTAAAAGTAGTGACACTCCCATGATTACCACTTGTAAGTTAGATCTTAATGAAGATGGAAAATTTGTTGATCAAACCACTTATAGAGGAATGATTGGAAGTTTACTCTACTTAACTGCTATTTGACCTGACATTATGTTTAGTGTGTGTATGTGTGCTCATTTTCAATAAAATCCTAAGTAATCTCATTTGAATGTTGTAAAGAGAATTTTCAAATACCTCAAGCATACACCCAATCTAGGACTGTTCTATCCTAGAGGACAATAATTTGAATTAGTTATTTATTCTGATACTAACTTTAGTGACTGTAATTTAGATAGAAAAAACACATATGGAACATGTCACTTTTTAGGCAAGTCACTAGTATCATGGTGTAGTAAGAAACAGAATTTTGTTGCATTATCTACTCCAAAAGATGAATACATAGCTACTGGAAGTTATTGTGCAAAAATCTTGTGGATGAAACACACATTACTAGATTATGGATATCAATTCAGGCATGTACCTATAAATTGTGACAACACAAGTGCTATTAACATCTCGAAAAATCCTGTTTCACATTCTAGGACAAAGAATATTGATGTAAGACATCACTTTTTGAGAGATCATTATCAAAAAGGTGATATCACTTTGGAATTCATTGGTTCTGAGTATCAGCTTGCTGATATATTTACCAAACCATTAAATTTTGAAATAATAAACTACATCATACATAAAATAGGAATGATAAATATTAAGTAAATGTCATACTATTTTATATCTTACTATTTTATATCTTATTGTTTCATGTTTACGGTCTCACAGTTAGTATTTTGTGATTACTTTCTGACAGTCATTGTCTCACCATAAGGTTCAGTCACTGTCTCATCATAACGACCAGTCATTGCCTCACTATAAAATTCATTCACTACCTCACCGTAAAGACTGGATATGGTCTCACCATAAATATTATTTATGATTTTTTATTTTAAAAAGTAAAAACCATATCATGGTAATTATTCATTTCACCTTTTTCACTTTCCTGCGCTTTTACTTTTGCAACATTTGGTATTCCTAAATGATAAAATAAAGTATGGATCACTTGTCCTTCACTCTATATTTCTTCCATTCACTCAATTTGTAACCCTTTTCCAAACCTTCAACCCCCCTCTCTCTCTCGAACATTCAGTGAATGCCCAGGATGAAATGCCCCTCATCGTCGACTCCTGAGAAACTTAGATCAAAGAAGAAGAGGATTTCACCCAAGCTAGCACCCAAAGGTTCTCTAAATCTAAATCTGGTGAAATGAGTAGTAGTACCTGAGAAAGGTATATACCTTAAGTGTATTATGTCATGTAAGTCTCTGTTTTTGAAAGTTTTAAAAGAGCAAGGCTAGTTAGAATGGTTTTTGAAGGAAGATAGACCTATCTACCCTAAGCTAGTGGCTCAATTTTATCAGTATGTTCAATTATCTTTTGATTCTGAAGATTGTTATACTGTGAGAAGCTGGATAAATGGCCAGAGATGCACATTATCTTTGAGTTTATGAGATTAATGCCTTAGGATACATCATGAAGGCATCTATGAGGACTATCAGAGAGGACCTCCACCTTCCAGTGAATTTTTTGTTTTGAAAGATGCTTTGAAAAGCTTAACTGGAAATGGCACCAAGAGGATAGCCATTGCTTCTAAACTGGATGGAAAATTAAGACTAATGTTTAAGTTCATATAGAACTTGATTATCCCTAGAAAAAGTGATTTTGTTGTTCTAAAATATCAGGATGTGTTTCTGATTCATCTTATAAAAAATGGGCACAAGATAAACCTTTGTAAGTATGTTATACACTATATGTGTGAGCTAATCAAAGCCACATCCAAGTCAACCTCCCTATTTTATTCTCGACTTATCTCAACCATGCTTCATACCAAAGTTATGGTTGGACCTAATGAAGAAGTTATCAAATATTGTGAGTTCTTCCTTTCAAAAGTCATTATCAAGAGGATGAAAATCAATTGGAATCCTTGGAAAAGGCATGGGTGGAAGAAAATGACATGATCTATGAGAAATTAAATCTAATGGAACATCCCTTAAGACCAAAAGATACTTATGATCCTGGTTTGGAACTAAACAAAGTTGTTTAGTATTCTGAAGAAGAAGAAGAGGAGGTTGTTGTGCCTCCCAAGGAAACTATTTCTGATAAGGAAGACAGCACTCTTGTCCCTCGTGTACTAAGTGAAAAGGAAATCCCTGCTTCTAAAAATGTTGTTGATTTGGAAGATCAACCTGAATTTAAAACAAAATCTGTTTCCAAAATAACCAGAAATAATGTTATGGAAGATCTTATAGAAGAATAATTACCTGTTATACAAGGAGCTAACCTTGAGGAACTCCCAGTGGTACAATCTGTTCCTGAAGTCATTCCTTCGGCTGAGGAAGTTATGGATCTAGCTTTTTAGTTGGATAGATAGGAAATGGGTGAGGAACTAAGAGATGAATTTTTTGAAATAGATCAAGACGCTAATCCTCTCATTCCTGAGAAGGATGCAACTTTTGAGGGGGAGAAACCCCCAAATCTGGAATCTATTGAAGTACCAAACCCGATTGATTCAAGCCCTGTAGACACTGGGTATGAGTTCCCTATATTTTATGATGTGAATGAATCCCTAGAAGTCCCATTAAAAGGCCTAGACCTTTACACTATGTTTTAGTTGAAAATGACATCTGATCCTAAACCAACCTTGGTGAGTAAAGATGATCTGGAAGATTCTGGAGCTACCCTTTTGTCTGGAGTTGAAAAACTCTTGAATACCCAGCCAGCTCCTATAAAAAAATCTAAGTGAGAGAGATGCCTCATTGTTGTTGGAAAAAGTTATTTGGAAGACTCAACCCAAAATGATTCATGAGATTTAGGAAGTCAGAGTTGAAAATAGACTGCTTAGTGATGAAGTGAAGACTTTAAGAGGTATGATTGAAGACATGCAGCAAGTGATGAATGCGAGATCAGAGCTTGATTATCATCCTATGGATCCTTTTGTTCCTAAAACCCCACAGAATTTTGTCTCTTTGATTAAACCTCATCTAGATTCATTATCTAAAAAGTTCGATAAAAGAAAAAAACATATTATGAAAGAAATGCGAGAGCTTGTTGTTAATATTAACAAGCTCACTGATGAGTATATGGGGTGCCTTCAAAAATAGATAAATCAACTAAAATATCTCACCTTAGTTGTCAATGCTTCTAAGGCATCTATAAAATCATCTCAATATTTCTTAAATAGTGATCTACTCAGAACAGTGGTCAAAGAAGATCTCTAGACTGTGCTTAGTGGTTTCAATACAGATTCTCTATCTGAAGTTATCAAGAATAGTGACAGAGTTATTGATCTGGTCCAAATCCATTCAAAAGTTGCTAATGATGCTTAGAAAGAAATTTCCAGGAAAGTGTATTTCTACTTTAACCGAATCTTTTCAAAGACTGACATGACCAATCATTTCAAATAGCTTGTGGAAAATTTGAGGATTCATCATATTACTCAAGCTTTCAAGACTCAAGTCCAAAAGCTCACAGAGTTCACTTGTCTATTGGATAAGTTTATGGAAAACAAGGATGAATTTGAGAAAGCAGTGTAGTTTGGTGGAGAGATAATTGCTGGTTTCATCAAGCTTCTGAGGCCCTATCTTCATGTACAGAGTACAACCATTGTTGCTCCTACGGCTGCACCTCTGAGACCTAGTTTTCCTATATTCACCTCTTCCCTAGCCTGTACTTCTATTTCTATCATTCAGGCACTAAGTCAGATCAGGCTTGTGATCCTTGATCAACAACTGCCTTGGTATTCTAATACACCTGCTTTGGCTCCCTCTGTTTTTGAAGATCTTCTATTACCTTCTCTCTCAACCAGATCACTCCCTTCTTCTACTTCAACCTCTACTCATATGGCTTCCTCTTCTGCTGTTGCTGCTAATGGAAAAGAGAATACCATCCAGTTAATATGGACAGTGCTTACTTTCTTTTGATAGGAATCTTGTTAACTTTGTTTTCCTCTTTGTACTACCTTTCTTTTTTTATCTAATACCTTATGCACTTTTCTTGTCTCATTAGTCTTTCTTTTTCTTGCTACTTTTTGATAATCCCAAAAGGGGGAGATATATCTCTATAAGAGAACACTAAATCTATATATGTTATATGCACTTTCGAACTATGTTGTTAGAACAAATATACACTCTAAATATACATGATTTGTGATAATCAAAATGGGGGAGATTGTTGGACTCCTCATGTATTAATCATGTTTTAATGATCACAAATCATGTTCAGTCTATAAACCTTGTTAACTCTAAGTAATCTATCTCACATCAAATGCATAGTTGTTTAGTAAAATCTATACAAATATCTTAAGAGCTATACACTCAATTTGGTTACTATATACTATCTTTTGATTTACATTATAATGATTTCTTTGACAAATGATTATGTTTAATCCATTTCATTAATATCATTACTTAAGTCTAAATATAGATATTTGCCTAAGTCTAAGACACCATTAACATGAGACACCATGAACAAGCAGACACCGTGAACATCCAGACACCATGAACATCCAGACAACGTGACATCCAGACACTATGACCACAAGGCACCGTGACCAATCCAGACACCGTGTGAATGAGACACCATTTCTATGACATACTGTCACACTATTTCTTAATCTATTTTTTCTTCTTTCATTTTAATATATAACAATCATATTTAAATATTTTAAATGCACTGACATAATTAATGTTTCTTTGTAGACTTATCATCTGATAGTACGAGGTAGGAGGTCTAAAATAAATGCAACCTATCAGCTCCAATACATGAACTCCAAGAAAAAGAGTAATGCGGCCCAGAAAAATTAGAGTGGAATTAAAACTGAAAAGAAAAATAATTTGGTGGGAATGATCACGACAACGAAGAATAAACTTAGATAAATTTTTGAAGAAATTATTATCACATGCAACTCGACGCTGCTGAAGAACACATGAAGCATACTTGAACCCCAAAATTGAGAACATCTCAGTACTATCAAACATCACGAAGAACACAATCCTGATATTTATAACTTGAGACACTCTGTTTTCCATAGGAGGACTTGATTTTTGCATCTTCTTTATCGCAGAAGTCCAGAGCTGTAAAGACTAACACTCAGAGCATTTATAAACCTATCTCAATATTTATTCTCTATTGTGTATCATTTTTCTAGATTTCGAGCAGTGTGTGTATCTGTATAACAAAACAAGATGTCTCCTGTATCAAACTGAAGGATACAAGATATCCTTACTCAAACATCTTTTTACACTTGTGTATACCCACTAATAAGTGTAGAAGAGGTTCATGTCTGGATTTGTTGTTAGTACCCACGAATAACTATAGAATAGGTCCTTGTGTGACTTAGACAGTCATGTGTACTGTTGTTAACCCCAATACAGGGTGTGGATCAAGTTTATTTATATAAACTACTTGGTGGAAGTTGATCACAAAGTGGAGTGGATTAGGTCTCATCTTGAGACTGAACCACTTGTTTCATATCCATTGTGCTACTCAATTTAGTCTTCTCTATTTTACTGTTTTACTGTATAATTCAGAAATCTCTAAATTCGCATTGATAGTTAATCTTGGAAAGAAGTTATAATTGTATTGTCTTAGTATAATAGCTTAAAAAGTAATATTAATAACTAACATTAATATTACTGAGAATTAATCAATCTTCTATTAAGTTATTTAAATAGACAAACTTTCATAATCGTATTACTTTGATTAATTGGGTTGTATTTAACCTTATTAGGGAAACCATTTTTAATAATATTTTTTAACCATAAATTTTTATAGATAATCAATTCACCCCCCCCCCCTCTTGATTAATCTACTCCAACCAACATATCCCAATAATAGAACCTTGAAAATAAAGATATTTAAAAAAAGGGAAGAAACTTGTAGAAAAATATAGGAAAAAAAACTTCCCATATAATCTTTATCAATTTTGAATTAAAAACATAGTACAAAGGGATCCATAATGACATCAATATACCTAATAATAGGATAGAGAAGGGATAACAAATAGAATAATATATTCATATTAGTAATATGGAAAAATAAGTGAGTGAGATATATAGTTATGGAGGAATATGTGATGAACCCAAAAGGAAAGATCTAGGTTTGAGACTTCCCTTACGGTGTTGGTAATAAATAAAAATCACAAGGAAAGAGATCATGAAATCGAATTTTAAACCACATGAACAAATTTTGATTTATGATAAAATAATTCAATGGAAAGTAATTACATAATGTCAAAGAATAATGAGTGCATAATTTGAATTCTGTGTCAAGATATGGAAATTGAGATAAAAAACTCTTACCATAGGTCCAATTTTATTTCAACATGTTTGTGCCTCTCATATAATAAAACTATGTTTATTGATAAATTAATACAGAATTTAATTATATTCTTTTTATCATTCTTGATCAGTTATAATAACTAAAATTTATTTATTATTATTTTATTTTAAGATATAATAGATTAGAAACTTGTTTTTGCTGGATTTTGTATCCTATAACCAACTATTTGTACTTTATATTTAATGTAGATTCAAAGAAATGAATATTAACAACATATTTTATTACATATTATTCATTTTTCTACATGAATTTAATGTAATAATGTCCTATAGTGTCTATTGTATTGAAAAGGCCATAATAGTTCCTCTCTATGATAATAACCTTGAAATTTTATGACTATGGTCTTAAATATATATACTACAGTTGGATAACATAATATTATGGGACACTTAATATATTTACTATCAGGTGTGAGTACTCATAAGAAGGTGATACTTCATCTCATGAAGTTCACACTTGGTAATCACTAAGACTGGGGATTATGAGGACAGAACCGTATGTAATAATTCTACATGTTCATGTGTAATTAGATATTATTGTATGTGAGCATGTGTAATGATCCTTGTAATTAAATATTATTATTAATTCATATCATGAGTTGTTCAGTTTGATGTATTTTCAAAAACTGTGACACCATATATTCATAATGAAGTAGGGTACGTTAAGTGCATCATGAGTGATATGTTAATAATGAATTAGTCAAGGAAGGATATTTCTATTATATATTAATATAAGTTGATATCTCAACCCTTTTATTGAAATAGTATCAGTAAATTAAATTCCATGTTTATGGTGTATTGACAAATTTATTTCATATAGTCAAAGAAAAACACATCAAGCATATAGGTTGATGACATGATTATATTACCTACTTGATGAGATATCAATAAAAAGGTATTATATAACATAGTGACCATTCATATGTATTTTTTTCATCATGATATATCTTTTTACACTATGGGTACATTGACCCATTGTTAAATAGTAATAATAAATTTTAGTTAAGCCTGACTAATGCCACTAGGGAAGAAGACTAATATAGAGGCCCTAACCCTAATATCCCAAAGCTAGCAATTACTTTATTACATTGGTACTAAATACAAATAATCACATCCCAAATGACCAAATAGTTTAGTAGTATTGGTAAACTAGATAGATTCTTTAATCCCACATTACATTTGAAAACATAAAATACATCATATTATTATCTTTAGGATAATATTTATTCCCTCTAGTGTGTCCCTATATATCAATCATAAAATATTTCTTAGTATCCTGGGGAAAGGAAACATAAGAAATGGGTTAGATCATATTCTCGGTAAGGTAATGCATACACTAAAAGCTAAATAAGGCATTAATAATATGGAAGGAATAAATTTTGATAAAATAATTCCATATAAATAATCACATGAGTTTGAAACTTATCCATGGATATAAAAAATATTAAAAAAAACTCATGGAATTAAATAACTAATTTCATGATGATGGAATGCATAATATCAGACATCTTAAACTTACCATCGAATCCTTATTCCAATACATCTAAAAATACCCTAAAGTCCCCGTGCCAGGACATCTATGTAAATGGGTAATACCTCAACCAAATACCTAGTATAGTTTGTCTCATGATACTTACTGATTCATTGAGAGGCTATGTAATTTTTGACCCCATCCATCACTTAATAAGTTCAATTCATTCATCTTATAAATAAATAACCTAACTTAATCACTCTGCCTTAAAAATCAATAATTGTCCATATTAGAAGAATTAAAATATATAATATCAATACTTTCCCCAGTCAACATAATCATAAAATATACATACGAATATGGTGGATGGAGTTATAAGATTATAACCCCATAAAATCATAAGATACAATAAATTATGTTACAAAGATGAAAATACATTCAAATGTTTGTGTAAATTTTCCTTGAGGAGAATAAGCTTTTTTACTTTGAGAGCACTTATTTAAAATATAAAAAATTTCAAAATATTAAGTAAAATGTTTTATTTTAAAATAACAATTTAAATTTTTAAATTAATATTCAAATAAATGAGTGTTCATGACAGCAGGAAATTCCATTCATATTATATAAGTTAAAAAAATATTCCTTTCATGCTTTTTTAAAAAGGTCAAAAGGTACCACATTCAGAAAATAAAAAGAATATTATTTAAAAAAAATTGTAAAAAATTAAAATATGGGTAAAATTTTCTTTAATAAATAATTTTATAATGTTAAAAACATCCTTTTATAAATTTTAAGGAAAATATGGACATAGAAGAGAAATATTCCCAGACAAGTAGAAAAACAAGGTCAATTTTCCATAAAAATATTATTTTGGTTTCTTGAGTATTTAAAGAGAGGAAAATGAAATTAAAACTTTTAATTTATAAAAAAAATATTAGAATAAAATATATTTTTTTAAGATATAAATATAAATTAGTTCTAATAGAAGATACTTAAACATAAACAATCTTGGATAATGATGATATTGTCAAAAAAACCTTACATTAGGTTCGACTTCTTTCATATGTATCAAAAAATCCTATATAATAAATATATATTTATTATAAATATATTATAGAACCATAATAATATATATCGTACCATATATTATTTACTTGTAATATTTTACCATCTGTTTATTAATAATTATGGATTAAAATCATTGTTTTGGGTAATAACTACTTGGTTTTTCATATATGTTTTTGATTTTCTAGTTTTGATAATTCTTATTTTATAATGGTTACATAATATCCATGATTTTAATAATGAAATAAATATCATACATACTCATTATATATGTATTTATATTAATTCCTAAAAGATATAGATAGAAAAATGAATTACACCGTTTATGGAGACGGTAGGTCGTATGTATGCATGGCATTGTTTTCACTTTTCGATGGATAGAAAAAAAGAAATTTAAATAATAATTTAACTTTTTAGAATCATTATTATATCATATTAATAATTTATATTAATTAAATATATCCTTATTACCATCCGTGTGAAAAGGAAATGAAAAACAAATCACATCGCTTCATGGAGGTGGTAGTCCACACATACGTATGAGCAACATTATTATTTTACAATGGATTGGAATGTAAGAAGGTAGAAATGATATTATAATTCTAGAAAAATAATTATTTCATAAATATAATATATAAAAATTAAACCCATCATAATACTCACCCATAAAATATGGTGATGAAGAATTAATTGTTTCTCCATGTGAAGACAGTAAGTCATACGTATGCACAAATGATACTTTCACTTTCCATTTGATGGAAAATAGGATAAATACTTGTGGTTTAATAATAATAATAAAATTTAATTATATTTATGATATTTAATTTATTATTTTATTATAATACTATGGATTTATATGAGTTAAAATAATAAATAAATTGAAAGAGGTCAGAAAAGATGATTACCTCTTCTTTGGGAGACATCCTTTAGATCCTTTCTTATAGACCCTAAGGTTGATCTTTTTAGGATACAATAACATTTAAAAAATCTATAAATATGTTTATAATATAAATGGATAGTATATTTTCAATATATATATCTCAAAGTGGTGTAAACAAGGGAGTGAAGGGATATCCTTTTATAAGTGAGGGGAGGGGTGTTCTTAGAAGTTACTAAATTATTAAATTAATATATATTATTTTTCATTGTCAAATGGTTTAAAATTGATATAACTAGAATATAAAGTGATTATGAGTCTTAATACTCTTATATAAAAAACTTTTAACAATTTTGGGTTAATTTTTTACCTTTATCTTTTAGTTTTAACTCAACTTTAAACCTTTTGACAATTACCACAAAATTAAAATTTTCAACACTTTAAGGGTCAAGAATGTTACCATGAAAGAAAAAAATCTGTATAAAAGGACAAAGATTTATGTTTTAAAACATATAAATTTAATTTTTATAAATTTAATATTTTTATTAATTTTAAATCATTTAAAAAATATTATTTAATATAAAATATTATTAATGTTATTTTTACACTATTCATTTAATATGACTTTAAATACATCAATACAAAGGGGAATTAGAATATAATCCTATAAAACATACCTAAAATGTCGTATATATAGGTAAAATTAATTTTACACATTAATTCATTCAAATTATATCATTTTCAATATTTTTTAAACCAATTATTTTATTTTTCTATTAATTGAATAAATATTGTGTCTGTGTTGCGTAAACATTTAGGGTAATTATTTCATAAATAGAAATTATAAATAAATTACCATGATAAAAAATTATTTATATTTAAAATAAATTTTTATAACTGAAAATATCCTTTATTTATCCTTATATAAAAAATTTAAAGATAATAAATCAAAGAGAATGACAATTTAAACTTTTCTTTAAATAAAATAATATATAGTTCAAAATCATATATAGATAGAAAATAAAGAATTTATATTAAAATAATTTATGTTTAGGGATTAAATAGGTTCATACAATTAAATTAATTCAATTATTAGGCTCATTTTACAGTCCTTATAATATTATTTTAAAGTTTAATTACCTGATTTACCCTTACTGTGGTTACAATTATTTACTACTATTATTGTTCATAAGAACCAAAAATAAAAGGATACTATTTAAAAAAATTCACCTCATTATTCCAAATTGTGATTCGATTTTTCAAGATTCAATTTCTATAAGTGGAAGTTATTAATTTAAAATCAAAATAAAAATGCAATGAAAATTAGTTTTTCAGAAAAAAAATGTTGTTTATGTATAAAATTGTTTTTATACCAAATCTAGTCATGAAATTGATTCCAATAAACTTAATTGAATTATTAATAATATAAGTGAACTAATTTTATTATTAATTAATTTTAAAACAAAATTGAACTTTATAAATTCTTGAAACAAAAATACAGTTTTCAATAAAAATTGGTATTTTCACTATTCACTGGAAAATCAATCTTTTTAGAAAAATATTAAAATTTCACCCTAAAATAATTTTTATATTATTGTTTAAAAAATGATTTTATTTTTATAAAATAAAATTTATATAGTTTCTATAAATTAATTGGGACATTTTTTTACAAAAAGCAATAAAAATCAATTTTGAAGAAAATGTATTTCTAAAGTATAAAATAACTTTACTAAAAACTGAGTACTTATTTATTAATAATTAATAAATAAATTTTTATTGAGTATTTTATTTATATTTATTTCATAATTTATTTAATACTATTCATAATCACCAATTCAATAGCTAGGTGATAACTATTATATTAAATAGTATATCATGGTTTGCTTAAACTCGGTGTTGTGTATCATGTACGCTATCAAACATAATATTATTTTAAAATATCAGGATATTAAAGTCTACCTCCCCCTCCCTAAATAAATTATACCATTTAAATTTTATCTCATTTATTAAAGTTTTAACCTTTTGTAAAAAACCACATTATATAGAGTGATAATAAAACTTCTTTTAAAAAGGAAAAGTGAGAAACCTAAAGGTTACCCGAAATATCAGGTATTTGGGTTCCCAAATAGGGAGAACATTGGTAGAAAGTTAAAATATAGAAATATAATGTAATACTAACATATAAGGACTAATAGATACAAATATAGAATATGTTCAGGAGAATGTTAATGACCACAAAACCCTAAATTAGTGAGGGGTGAAGCGACCGTCAATTCATCGGAAATGAAGCTAAATGGATAACATTTTTATTTCGAAATTATGTTCCTATGGTTGAGGTATTATTTTATTATCATGATAAAGTACTCAATAAAATATAATTTCTTAATTTATTTCTATTTTATAAGTGTAATTTCATCCTATGGTTGTGTTTCAATCAATTTTCACTTCATCTTTTACTTCAGGAAATGAATATTCAAGATGAATTTTTCATGCCTAAAGCACTAAAATTAATTTTTAATAAATCATAATTTCCATAAAATAATGAAAATTAATTTTTCCTATCTCTATATAGTTTCCAAAATGGTTAGAATAAGTCATCAAATACTTTTTAAATCACTAAAACCTCAATAATAACACCCAAAGTTCAACTTAATCCATTCCATAAATGGTTAACCTTAAGACTCATCCAAAATATATCTGACCAATTTCAAAATCCAAAAATTTAGAAAAAAATTCACTATGTAAACTTAACATTAATCCTCTAAATAACATAAATTAGCTCTTAATTGTCACATACCAAATATGTGAATACCTTGATCCCATATTCTCTTGAAATATGGTAATGACCTGAATTTCCATAAAACCTAAATGAAAACATACATGCTTCCAAAAATTAACTATTTCATCATTTCTTAAATAAAAATTAAATATTATTAAATATTTTTTATAAATCTAAAAATAGTTTAACTCTATCAAAGATAACATAAACTGCTTTTTCATCAAATATCTAACCATTTTTTGGGTCACCAATATTATCCCATTTACTTATTTAATGTCAATATTTTCTTTATCCCAAATAAAAATTATTAACTCAACATCAGGAACATATTAAGGGTTATCTTTCCCTTATTCGTTTATTCTCTAAAATATCACCTTACCACTGAATCACTTTTCTTGGTTATCAGTACTATTCAACATATACTTTTAAATCCTTAAAGAAAAACTACTTCATTATAATCCATATACATTTAATGATTATTATAACCAAAATGTAATTGAAATAGATACTTATAAAACATAATTATTGAATCCAAATACACAATCACTTTAATTATTCCACTTTATTTTTAGTAATAACATAATCTTGACCTTGATCTATTTTCTTATTTTAAGGTGTATTCCCTTGATGATTGCAGAATTAATTTGTGTAGTGCCCCCATATCCTTACAATTGAAATAATAAACATTAAATGTTTCTTTCTTACCCTTGAATTCACAAACCTATTGGTATTTCTCTCCACATTTGAAGTAAACTCCCATTCCCTTCAAGCAAGTACCTAGGTTTTTCTTTCCAAAATTATCACATGAGGTAAAATATTTCCTTCTCTTCTTGCCCTTATACATTTTTTTCACTTCCATATTTTTTTATCTTTATTTCCTTCAAAGACATAATAATTGAAGAATTATTTATCTATCTTGATAACACATGATATTATATCCCCATATGATAAAAATATTTAGAATTCTAGTTCCCTTTAAAGGATTGGATTAATCCCATAAAAGAAATGGTCAATCTTGCTCTTTGGATTGTGTACATAGTCTACATCATTCCTTGATAACCTTATAAAGTTATATTTATACTTATTAATATTTTCCTCTTCCTTTTGTCTTAGAATTAATAATTGTCTCTCTATATCTACTCATTGTTCACGTAGAAAATACTTTTATAAGAAAATTTCCTTAAAATTCTTTCATTCCATGCTCACTATTTCTTCCTCATACTTAGTGATTTCAATCAATGACCACCACTAATCTTCATCCCCTAAGAGATGATAAATAGCCATAAAAACCTTCTCACTTTCATTACTTCTTAAATTGATAAATATCTTCTCTAAGGAAATTATCCATTTTCCAGCTGTAAATGGATTTTTTGTCTCATTAAATGATGGAATTTGTTGACGCATCAGGTTTTTTAGCATTATTACACCATTTTTTGGATCAGTATGATGATCCATAAGATAAAATTTAGTGTTCGTAAACTGATTCATCTCCCCAATATATTTGTAATTTGTTTATCACCAGCTGCAACTCCAACTCTAGCTTCATTATCTTTCATAAGACTGAAATCCCTATATATATATTGAAATCATTGATATGGTTTTCATTCCATTAATTATTCACCATTTATAAATATTTTCACACACTAGATTAGATCATAACATAATGTATGATCTTGAGACTAGTGAAACACTTAACAAAAAATGAGATTTCATACATAACTAATCTCAGAATCAAAAAATCAATTTCTTTGGGAATATTCTCAAATCATAAAAATAATTTCAAATATTTCATAATACTTGTAAATAAAATGTGAATTAACTTGATCATATCCTCCAAGAGTGTTAAACTATGTTCACAGTAATGGCACACTCACCGTGCATTAGAATGATGTCTAAGATATACTTGACCAACTCTATTTGGGATTATTACCCCTAGATGCATATGTTCCAAAACCACATCCACTTGTAGTATCCAAAAAGGGATGTATCGCTAGGAAAACCATATAATATCTACCAAAACTATAGAAATTTTACCTATACTTAGACTTATCCTCAAGTTCAATCATATTTTTATATTCCCTAATTTATGTTTTCCAAAATCTAGTTCCCAAGGTTTTTATTAAACTTACTCTGATACCAACTGTAACAGCCCCAACCCTAGTATCCCAGAATCGATGGTAAATTTATTAAATTGGTACTAAATACAATAAATATCATCCTAAAGGACAAAATAGTTTATTAGTCATGATAAACTAGATATATACTTGAACCCCACATTATATTTGAAAACATAAAATACAATATATTATTTTCTTTAGGTTCATATTTATTACCTCTAGGATATCCCTGCCTATCAAACATAAAAAATTTCCTAGAATACTAGGTAAAGTAAACATAATAAAGGAGTGAGTTTAGATGATTTGTAAGATAATTCATACATTGGAACCTAAATAAGGCATGAACAATGTGGAAAAAATAAATGATGATCAAATAATTCTGTTTAAATAATGGCATGTGTTTGAAACTTAGTCAAGGATATAAAAAACTATTCGAATAAACTCATGTAAATAAATAATAGATTTCATAATGATTGAATGCATAATTTCATACAATTTAAACTTATTTTCAAGGTCTTGTTCCAACACATATAAAAATGATCAAGGCCTCAAGCTAAGATATCCACATAAATGGGTAGGAACTTGTCCAAATACCCAATATATTTTGTCTCATGATACCTACCGATGCATCGAGGGGATATTTAATTTTAGGCCCCACCCATAACTTAATAATTCAAATGAATTCATCATATTAATAAACAACATAACTTAATAATCATGCCTTAAAAATCAATAATTACTCGTATTGGAAGAACTAGCATTTGGAATATCAATAATTTCCCGAGTCAAGTAGATCATAAGCCATTCAAATAAATATGGTGGATGGTATCATAATATTATAACATAAATAAAGTATAATATATAATAAATTATGTTGACATAGATGAAAATACTTTCAAAATATCACTGAAAATTTTCTTGATGAAAATACCCTTTTCACTTTGAAATCACTTATTTAAATTCTAAAAATTTCCAAAATATTAAGGAAAATATTTTATTTTTAAATAAACTTGTAAAATTGTAAAGGAATATTAAAATCAATAATCTTTCATGATTTTTGGAAAAAAAATTCATGATGTATAATTTAAAAAACATTCATTTCATGCTTTTATAAAAAGGTCAAAAAGTACCTCATTCGGAAAATGAAAAGAATATTATTTTTAAATAATTTTGTAAAAAATTAAAAAATGGGTAAAAATTTATTTAATAAATCACTTTATAAAATTAAAAATATCATTTTATAAATTTTAAGGAAAATATATACATGTAATAGAAATATTCCCAACTGAGTAGAAAACGAAGGTTAATTTTCCTTTAAAACATTATTTTGGTGTCTTGAGTACTTAAATAGAGGGAAATGAAAGGAATTTTTAATTTATATAAATAAACATTGGAAAATAAAATATATTTCTTTTAATATATAAATATCAAATAGTTCTCCTAGATGAGACTTAAACATAAACAATCTCAAATAATGATGAGATTATGAAATAAACTCTTACCTCAAGTTCGAATTCCTTCATATGTGTTTGAACCTCCTATATAATTAATATATATTTATTATAAATATATTATAGAACCATAATCATATATATCATACCATATATTATTTACTTATAATCTTTTATCATCTTTTTGTTAATAATTCTTTATTAAAATCACTATTTTGGGTAATAACTGCTTCATTTTTCATATATGTTTTGGTTTGGTAGTTTTGGTCCTTTCACTTTTATCATGATTACATCATATCTATAATTTTAAACATTATATAAATACAATAAATATTTATTATATATGTATTTATATTAATCCATAAAATATAAATATAGAAAAATGAATTACACCATTTATAGAGATGGTGGGTCGTACATAAGCATAAACATTGTTTTCACTTTTCGATGGATGGAACAAAATAAAGATAAATAATAACTCACCTTTATAGAATTATTATTATATCATATAAATCATTTATATTAATTAAATATATCCTTATTATCATCCATGTAAAATGTAAATGAAAAACAAATAAAATTTCTTCATGGAGGTGGTGGTCCACACGTACGCATGAGCGACGTTATAATTTTACAAAGGATTTGAATGTAAGAAGGTAGATGTGATATTATAATTATATAATCGTATTTATGTTCTAAATACAATATATAAACTTGAAACCCATTATAATTCACATCCATAAAATATGGTGATGAAAAATTATTTGTATCACCATGTGGAGATGGTAAGTCGTACGTATGCACAAGTGATACTTTCACTTTTCATTTGATGAAAAATAAGGAGGATAATTATGGTTTAATAATAATAATAATATTTAGTTATATTTATAATAATTTATTTATCATTTTATGATAAATACCATATATTTAGTGGAGGTAAATACGAAATAAATTAAAAGAGGTCAGGTAAGACGATTACCTCTTCTTCAGGAGACCGCCTTTAGATCCTTTTTTATGGAACCTAGGGTTGGTATTTTGGGGATACAATAACCTATATCAAATGTATACATATTTTTATAAGATAAATTGATAGGTATTGGTAAATATATGTTGCTTAAATTTGTGTAAATAAGAGAGGTAATGGGTGTCCTTTTATAAGTGATGGGAGGGTATTCCTGGAATTTCTTAAAGTATTAAATTAATATAAATTATTTTTCATGTCCAAAAAGATAAAAAATGATATAATTAGAATTTAATATGAGTATTAGTAAAAATAATATCATAA
This sequence comes from Viscum album, assembly GCA_963277665.1. Lineage (NCBI taxonomy): Eukaryota > Viridiplantae > Streptophyta > Magnoliopsida > Santalales > Viscaceae > Viscum > Viscum album. The sequence goes on along the minus strand of OY728130.1, from coordinate 628,124,492 downwards.
AATAAAATTTCAAAAATTTTTTGTTTGGCTTTAACCTTTATCTTTTAGTTTTAACCCTTCATTAACCCTTTTGAAAATTATTGCAATATTAAAATCTTCTACCCTTTATGGGTCAAGAATGTTACCATAAAAGGAAAAACAATATATAAATAGACCATGGTTTATTTTTTCAATCATATCTAATTAATTTCTATGAATTTAATATTTTTTTATTTTTAAATCATTTAATAAAATATTATTTATTATAAAATATTATAATATCATTTTTGATATTATTCGTTTGATGTGACTTTAAATACATCAATACAAAGGTTTAATTCGAATATAATACTTTTAAACTTCCCTAAAATGTTATATATATCTATAAAATTCTTTTTATACATTAATTCATAAAATTATATCATTTTTAATATTTTTAAAATAATTTATTTTATTTTTTTAATAATTGAATAAATAATGTGTCAGTGTTGTATAATCATTTAGGGTAATTATCTCATAAATAATATTTATAAATAAATTATCATGATCAATAAATTATTTATATTTAAAATAATAATTTATAACCTAATATATACTTTGTTTATCCTTATATAAAAAAATTAAAGATAATAAAACAAAGAGAATGGCATTTTTTTACTTTTCTTTAAATTAAAGAATATAAAAGTAAAAATTACATCCAAATGGAAATAAAATCTCATATATTATAATATTGGGTTATTATGGATGAAATAGTTTCAACAAATGAAATTAATTCAAGTTTTATGGTCACTTTAAAGTCCTTATAATATTATTTTTAACTTTAATTGATTGATTTACCCTTATTGTAGTTACAATTATTTATTAAGGTTACTATTCATAATGACCAAAAATAAAAGGGCTTATATTTACCAAATTTTTACTTCATTATTCCCAATAGGGAATCATTTTTTAAAGATTAAATTTCTATAAGTGGAATTAATTAATTTAAAATCAAAATACAATGGAAAACAGTATTTCAAAAAAAATGTCTTTTTATGTATAGAAATGTTTTTATAGAAAATTAAATCATGAAATTAATTCCAATGAAATTAATTGGTTTATTAAAAATATAAGAGAGCTAATTTTATTTTAAAATTATTTTAAAAAATATATAACATTGTAAATTCTTGAAATAAAAATCCAGTTTTCAATAAAAATCAGTATTTTAAACTATTCACAAGAAAATCAATCTTTTCAGAAAAATACAAATATTTCACCATAATATAATTTTAATATGATTATTTAAAAAATAATAATATGTTTATAAAATAAAATTTTATATAAGTTCCATAAATTAATTATAATATTTTTTTATAAAAAGCAATAAAAATTATTTTTGAAGAAAACGTATTTCTCAAGCATGAAATAAGTTTACTAAAAATTGAGTTCTTATTTTATAATCATTAATCAATAAATTTTTATTGAGTATGTACTTTATATATATTTTATAATTTTTTTAAAACTATTCATATCCACCAATTCAAAAGCTAGGCTATAACTATTACATTAAATAGTATATTGTGGTTCACTGAAACTCGATGTTGTGTATCATATATGCTATCAAGCATAGTCTTATTTTAAAATCTTAGGATATTACACATAAAGGGTCACACCCAAAGTATTTCCATTGATCTCAGCTAAATATTAATTATATTTAATTATTGGGATGAATATTATTATCCTGATCATGAAGTAATATTTTTTAAAAAAATTTTGATCATAAATAATAAATAAATATTAATTCACAAGGTAATTATTTAATTACATTGATATATAATATTTATTTTTATCTTGATATTCACAAGGTAATAAATAATTTTTTATTAAATATATGATTTATTTAGTTACATGATTGTTAAATAAATATTTAGTCATGAGATTGTGAATGAAATATTTATTTATTGAATAAATGAATAATATTGATTTAAATACTCTCCCCACGTAGGATACTGGGGTGGTAGGGTATAGGGTGTGGGGAACTAGTCATGGGGTCGAGTACCTGGGTCGTTTTCTCTTATAGTGTGCATTGTGTAATATACCCACCTTTTTAATATTTATTTAAATACTTATTTGATAATTCAATAAATACTAATGAGGAAAAATAGATCAAGTTTAGAGTCTAAATAAATATTTATTTATGAGAGTGTAAAATAACATTCATCATTGTGTGGGTTTGTACATGCCACAATATAAAATAATATGATTATTATTTTAAATTGTATGGGGTTATTTATTGGTTTAATATATTATTAAAGTTTTATATGAAATTAATAAATATTTAACCATAAACTTGAGTCTTTAAATTGACTGGTATGTCATATGTGAAGTGGTTAATCATTGTTCACAACATTCCCTACCTTGAGAATTCTCCCCTAATAATTAATTTTTCTAGGGTTTTATCTCACGCTTTAGAAAACCTCTTCCTTTTCCTCTATTCCTCTCAAAATTGAGAAAAACAATAGATATTCCTTCAAACCTGAAGGAATATGAGGTGATCAAGGAAAACAGTGTAAGATAATCAATTTACTACACTACTGCATGGTGTTTCATCAGTATTGTTTGGAGATTAAAGCAGAACATGTGGATCACCACCAGAGGGGATCTATTTTGGGTTCTTATGATGAAATGACAATATACAAAATGGGGTTAGAATGATTAACACATTCAACAAAGAAATAACATAATACAAAGGTAATATTTATCATTTTTTTAAGTAAATTATAAATTTGTCGTGAAAATATACTCTTGGTTCTAGCGCCTTTTTTCAATTTCATCAGAAAAAATTTTCCATTCATTTTGTTACACATCATGTACATTGAGGATTATCTTTTGAACCCTAAAAAATATGATTTGGATATTTCACAATAGGTACTTTTGTTTTTTCATAGCTATCAAGTGGTATTGGAGAGGTGGTGTTTAAATTTATAATTATTTAGTGATTGTTTATCATTTACATGTTTAAAAGTTGGTTTTCATTTCAAGAAACTTTTTCTTATAATATTATTCTCGAAATTTCTTCTTCATATTTTCATTTATTGATTATATAACCTAGATCTGGTTAATAATAAATGAAGATCATTCGAAGAACCTATTCGGTGATGATAAGGGTTCTAGCTGGATAGTATCAGATTACATGGTGTTTAGTCTGAAGGTAAAGTTCTTGTACCCTAATACATTTCACTGAGATGAACTATAGATTTTATGGTTCATTATGCAATAAATAAACACAAATGTATTAAATACATGTTGTTTTTTGACCAGAATAAGCAGGTCTATGGATTTCTGGACTACATGTTGTATATTCCATGTGTTTTTCGTAGTGGAAAATGCATAGTCAAATATGCATCATGAATTAATTACACAACAGATAAGGACTGACGATCAAGTAATAATGAGGTTACATGGAATGTACCAAATGTACATTCCATATACCTCAGAAATGCCTACATAGAAATACAAACTCATTCCCTTGGTGTGTATCACAGACATGTGATGAGTAAGATACGCATCGTGTAGCTAGATGTATGTGTTGTGTAGCCAACCTATTTACATATAAAATTAAAAATTAATTTATTACTCCATTAAACCACGTCATTATATGTTTTTATGTCATTTATTTACAATACACAATGTATGATAAGTTTCATATAATATTGAAATTCTAATTTATTTCTGTGTAATATTCAAAAATACAAATCGTGTATGTTCATTACATATTATATGCTCCATGTGAATTAAATTGGTACACACTAAGTAATTTTCACGAGTCTTGTTTGGAATCTATTGACAATACATGTGGTGAAATTAAGACACATATTATCTATATTATATGTCATGTGGGTGTTTTTTATGCAATAAGGTCAATGATGACTAGTTCTAATAGGTACTCACTGAGTTACTTTCAAGTACAAGACATGTACCTATTTTATTGAATTTTAAATAAAATTAATTTATTTAATTTATTTAAAATCAAAATGGATGGGAATATTTGGGAAATAATGGATGGAGATTAAAACAAAAAGAATTAATTTATTAATCCTATAATTAATTAGATTAATTTTCATGTGTTTTATCTCAATAAAAAATAAATTAAAATAATTTATAACTAGTTATTTTAAATTTTTAGATGTTACATGTATGTAACTAATCATGACCTTAGACTAGAATAATGTATGTGTTAGTTTTATTTAATTTAATATTAATTAAATATATTTTGTAATTATTTATTATTAAATTTAATTTCATGGCATTTTCATCATCACTTCCTCTATAATTATGTAGGACATGTGTGTGTAAGGTTGTTTTATATAAATTCCCATTAAAATAGTCCTTTTTCCCTCACCTACATATGAGTATAAAACATATGTAATGGACAGAGTATATAAGGCTCATGGAGGCAGTTCAAGATAGAGACAAGGTGAAACCAACCCAGGTGATACATAGGTGGATAGGTGGAATGTTACAACTCATACCCATACCAACATAAATAGTGTTTTCCCCTAGAGTCATAGGTTAGTTTACTGTTTTATCAATAAATCAACTGATAGATAAGTTCATGATCAATTCATTTATTTGTTTATTTCATGTCTTGTGTATGGTTTATATTATGGATGTCAGACCATGATCATATATAAATAAATGTATTAACATGAAAAGTTGGAATTAAAATAAATTGATTGTGTGTAAATGTTTTATTAGTACATGGTTAATCACTTAATTAAAATCTACTTAATATTAACAAGAAATGTAAAAGGGAGTTAAACAATATAATTTATTCATAATAAATAAATATAACTCAATAAAATATTAAGTCTTTCCAAGCCTTCCATCATTTGATATAATAAAGGACCATAGTTAAGGTGTTGGTCTAGCCTCCATCGGGAGCACTTTTAATTATTGAGAAGTTTTAACTATGATAGTGGGTCGACCCAACTGAATGTGTATTAGGTCCAATAGATTTAGTCTATCAAATAAAAATTTGGTGGGAAGTGTTGAGAAAATATGAGTTAGAATTTATGAATTGGGGAGTCCACTCAACGGATTAAGGAGATTCCAATTTGGAGTTGGAAAGACTGCCTACCAAAATACATTCTTATAATTTCCATGGCCTTCATCTGGATTATAAGAAGGAAGATAGGGATAATTTCTACTAGAATATCAATACAATGGTACATTATGAATCTAATGGTGAGATTTATTGGGTTTGATAAAATAATAGGATAATAATAAAAATATAATTTATTATGTTACATCTAGTAATCAAATAAAGTAATAATAATATTCTCTCATATTATTGTAGAAAAATGGAAAGTTCATCAACTAAATTATCACTACGATCAATTCTATAGAAATAAAATCTCTTAATTAGCAGTAAATTTTAAGAATTGTTCAGATTCTTAGGGGATGTATCATTCCATGAATGAAATTCTTGTGTTCTAGAAACCCCAATACCAGATTTTACTACTAAGGAGGTGAGTGATGAGAAGTTTGTTGCGTCATGACCCAACTCTGTAGGGCCTACCTAACTAGTAGTAAGATGATTTTTACACCCCAAGCTATCCTATGATGGGCCAGGGTCTAGCGACTAGCACTGGGTAGGTATATCATACACAAATGAGGTCTTAGTCTAAAGTAGATACACACACACACATCTCCATGCACCATTATAATGTGTAAAGATAAACAACTCATAATGTAAATACATTCATAACAACTAATACCACTCCAGAGTAAACCATAGAAAATGGGAAATGAAAATTGATAAATAAAATCCCACTAATATTGTAAGAATATTACAACCTTCTAAAAAAGGGGACTACTATCAAGATGAAACTTCTGGAACCATTTTTGGTTCGTCTAGTCCAACTAAGCTCCACCTTCTCCTAGACCACCTAATACTCTGTCGAAAGGTATTCCGGCTGTATAAGACATGAAATATGAGGTTATAACCCATGTAGGGGTGAGTATAAGCATACCCAATTGGACACCCCATAATCACCAAACATAATTCATCAAAGAGGGAGTCAACTCAATATCACAAGCAAGGGGAATAAACAAGATAACCCATATATGCTTAGACATAGACACAAAGTCTCAAAGTAAGGTCATGTCTTCACTACAAACCTATGATTATACTATAGGATCAAATGTCACAATCATACAAGGAAACTCACTTCTCGAGTCTCACTAATATTGATGACACTCATTTGATAGGTTGAACTCACTGGGCCTTTCCATTCATGGTATGAACTGGAACTCGTGAAACATTGATACACCAGTAGTGTATCATAATCAGGGATTGTGAGGGATACCTAACCCTATCTAGTATAATACAGTAGGAAGTGGGTCACATTCCATGGATATTAGAAATTTGATACCTAACCCAACCTAAGGAATAATGATAGAGGATCACACCCCAAGCCACATAGAGGGATACCCAACTCTCTCGAGAACTAACTCATAGAGGGGATCTATCCTCCTATGCTTAGAATGGGATGATTTATTGTACCCTATTAGAGATGGACTAAGGTAACACACCCATACTAATACTAAAACTATATAGACTGGATAAAGGGATCCAAAATTCCCTCAAAAGAGTTCATATCATGTACAAAGGACACATTACATGCCCTGCTAAGTCTAGTCTTTCCCATTTCTGTGTCCATGTAATTTCTCCTATGCCTATGTACACTAGTTGTGTATGTGCTCGTATACCCTGGGGTACATGATAGGCCATCAGATTAAGGATTTTGTGATTTTTGGGGTGGTCACATGTCCATTTGATATTTATATCCACATGTAAACCCAAGTCATTGTGGAAGGGGGCCATAAGTCATCTGTTCTTCTGAACTATATGTAATGTAGGTTGATATTTCTATAGAATTACCTGTCATTCATGTGTATATTCCCATGTCACCTCCTCCTATTATATAGTTATGATTCTCATCTACAAATATTTCATATGGGTTGGTCGATCCTAAATCACCTCATGTGGTTTGATTCCATCAACCCTTTGATCAGAAAATGCCTCTCATTATCATCTCAAAGCACATGCACAGACCGAATCATAAAAAAACATCACCCACACCATCATAAAATATTTTTTATCAGTTTAACGTCTCATTCATTCCTTCAATCCCAAAACTAAATGCTTGATAATGGTCCATTACACCAAATATTGATTGTACAATGATCTATTCTCAGGTATAGTTGAATCATCAATAAATCAAAATACTAATGATGAATGTTCAAAGAATATAGGGAGAAAATAATGAAACATAAAAGTAATAAATGAAAATTTTTCATTATTCAATTTGGCCTTCATTCATTGGTGGATAATTTGATGAATGGGGAATATGATCAAGGATCAATCAATTCCTAAATATAGGAACTAAAATCAATCAAATATAAATCAAAAAAATGATACACGAATTAATTTTCTAATATAATTAATTCACGTTATCTGTAGAGAAGTCAATAATGGGGATTAAACCAAAAAAATCAAACAACCCAACCTGATTTAATATTTATAACTAACAATGTATGATTATACATCATTATCATTGTCAATATCCAAGAACTCCATTGATGATGAAAAAATTTCTGATATACTAATCGCCAATCCATGATCTTGTCATCATCTGCCAACTCTCTCATCTACAAGCCTCTAATCCAATATCTATGGTTATGAGGATAACCCTATGATTTGGATATATATCCATTATTAAATATATAAGGATTAGGTTACAAAAATTTAATATAAAATAAATTATTTAATTTATTTATTCATCCACTATTTCACGTGTGGCTGCACTTAAATGAATTACTTGATACTTGAAAATATTATGCCATGCCTAGGGTAAACCCCATATTCTAAATTTAATAGTGATCTCAGTTTTTCCATTTTAGACACCATTTGGTATATATGTCATTATTTCATAAAAAATATGTGTATGTGATATATTATATTTAATATTTCTAATATATCAATACTGAGGCTCCAAGGGGGATCGGAATTCCCCATCGACTCCACGCCTTACTCTGAAAATATTCTTTAAAATATTCCAAAGTGTTTCATAGAAAAATTGGATTCGTTATATGCTATCTATGAAAAACCTTTTAATGATGTGTTGGATGTTCATTGTTTGATGCTTTCATCCATGTCCAGAGAACTCCTGAACTCGCTTGAGAACATGGATGATAATAACATGATCAAGCATCTCAGTGATCTTTAACAAGAGAGATATAGATAAGAAAAATTTGAGATATCTAAGGATTTATTCATGAGAAATCATAAATAAGGTATATCATATGGACCTCGTGTAGTCAAAATTATTGGATACATTTGATGTTTAGAGGTTCTAGGGTTTAAGTTACCCGAAGAACTATGCAACAACCTCATTCTATAATCATTCCCTCATATATTCTATAGATTTATTGTTTATTGTAATATGAAAGAAGTTGAAAAGTATATCCTAGATATTTTCACTCTAATTATCTAATTTTATAAGGACATAAATCATGAAAATAATTTTGTTCTTATGGAGAACAAGTGGAAAAGAAAATCAAAGAGCCCAAAGACTAACACCAAGTCTAAGTATTCTTCGAAACACTCAACCAAGAAGAGGAGGATCACATGGTAAGAAAATAAATAAGATGTTGTATATTTTTTATATGACAATAAGGTCCATTAGAAGAAAAAATATACCCAGAAAAAATAAGTGAGGGTAATATTTAGGTGAGTTTGTTTTTGATTATAGTCTATATGCTTCTACAAATTGGGTATTAAATACAACATGTGGTGCACACAATTGTATTTAAATATAGGAACCAAATAGATTCAGAAAAATTACCCAAGGTAAGGTGGATCTATGAGTATCCAATGGATCCAGAATTATAGTTGTGTTTATGGAGATTAACACCTCATATTGTCAATTGGAATAATATTGGTTTTGAAATATTTTTATTGTGTGACCTCAGTTACTAAAAACATTATTTATATTTCCAGACTTAATAAATATGGTTTTGTTTTCAAATTTGGAAATAAATGTTTCTTCTTTTATAAAGAAATCATTTTTATGGTAATATATATAAATAATGTTATTTATGTGTTGGATTATGAAAACCAGGTAATGTAAATAATGAATCAAGATTGTATGAATCATTTAAAACTCATTTATTCCATGAATGGATAGGTGATGTAAATGGAAATCACTTGACCAAATTACACCAATATGGATATTTATATTCCTTTTAACTAAAACCAATAGGTGTGTGACATTATTATTTTCAAGGAAAAATAACCAAAGACCCATTTAATGGAACATGTGAAAGGACTAAAAAGCTCCTTGAGTTAGTCTATACAAATTTGTGGAGGACATTTATAATTGAATAAATTTTTGGATACTCATACTTCATAATTTTTACTGATGACTATAGTGGATATGGATATTTCTACTTAATATAGTATAAGTTAGATTCTTTTGAAAAAATTAAAAGAATATAAGAATTAAGTTGAGATTAAACTTGGTAAAAAAATAAAAAATATTTGTTTATGTTGAGGTGTATAATATATTAACCAAGTATTTATTTAATATTTATGGGAGTTTAGGATTTTATCCCAACTCACTTCTCATTATACAACACATTGGAATAGTATAAGTGAGAGGAGGAACCACACCTTGTTGAACATAATGATATCAATTATGAGTCATGCTAGTATTCTATTATCCTTTTAGTGATATGTGTTATAGATCATCTCACACATTCTAAAATGAGTGATAAATAAAATGGAAAATGGTATTTCATATGAACTTCAATATAGAAATAAAATTTTATTTTCACATATACAAGTATGGGGTTGTGAAGTATTTTTTAAGGTTATTTCTAGAAATAAACTTATTCCCTAAGGCACCAAGTGTATCTTTATAGGATACCCTAAGGAAATAAAAGGATATTACTAATACGAACCCTTATATAATAAGGTTATGGTTTAAATATGTCTCAAATTATTTGAGAGGGTTAAAATCTATAAAAGAGATAGTGGACGTGAGATAGACATAGATAAAGTCATAGAGACATATATTCAAGAGTTCAGACATGAGAAGATTCCACAAAGCCCCATGGAATTTGTTGTTATAGATATATAAGTATTGTTTAGGAGTACAAGAGAGTTTAGATAACCCAAAATATATGGTTTTCTAGTCACTAAGGATGGTGACTCATTATTAGTTGATAATAATGATCACTTAACTTACAAAGAAGCAGTAAGTGGAACAGAATTTTTCAAATGGAAAGAAGCTATGAATTCTACAATGGAATCCATGTACCAAAACAAGTCAAGGTTTCAGTAGATCCTCCAGTGAATGTAAATCTCATTGGTTTCAAATGGGTATTCAAGAAGAAACTTGACATGGATATAAAAATAAGTACCTATAAGGCATAAATGATTGAAAAAGGGTACAAAACTGTCAAGGTATTAAAGAAAAATCATTTCAATAGTTGTTATAATGAAATCTCTCATAACTATACTTTCCATAGCAGTATACCCTGACTGTGATATTTAGTAAATGGATTTCAAAACAAATTTTCTTAATATGAACCTTTGGGAATATGTCTACAAGATACAACCTAAAGGGTTTGTGACTCCAAAGGATGATAATAAAGTACACAAGTTATAGAGATCTATTTATGGATTAAATTATGCATCCAAGTAATTGAATATTCATTTTGATGAAGCCTTAAAAAAATCAGTTACATAAATAAGTAATGTGATCCTTGTGTTTATAAGTAGTTTAGTGGAATTGTCTTTGTTTACTTTATAGTATATATAAATGAAATATTAATTATTTAGAAACAAGATACCAACATTACAGTCAGTTGAGACTTAGTTGAACACATACTTCTTTATAAAGTAATTAGGTGAAGAAACATATATTCTTGGGATCAAGATCCATCATGATAGATCCAAGGGGTTTCTTGGACTAGTCAAAGTACATACATTAACAAGATACTAAAGAGATTCAGTATGGAACAATCCAAGAGGGGATTATTTCCAATGTCACATGGAGTTCATATTTCTAAGAAAATGTGCCCTTAGACATATGAGAAGAGGCAAATGATGATAAGAATTCCATATGTGTTAGTGATTGGTTTAATCATGTAAGATCCCAACCCTGAGATAAGGTATGTCCAGGATTTAATTTTTAGCTTATGGAATTTTCTTAGGGAGTAGGAAAGATCTTGAGGGGTTATGGGGTTTAAAGACATGAAAAATAAAGAAAATATATAAATCTATGAAAAGAACACTGTTGGCATGGGGTTAGTAGTAACTGTGCACGATAACCTTGTGGACTGCAGAAGGGGGTGCGTAGTTGGGGAAACTATGTAGTGTGGACTAGGAGACCATGCGACTCATGCTCCCCCAATGTATAGTGGTGAACTCATGGCCACCATATGGTTTTCTAAACTGTGTGATTGTCTAAGAAAACTATGTGGCTCGGTTTCCTCTTGTATAGAGGGAACCTCACAATTGGCGCACTGTTTGGAAAATTGTGCATCCAAACTGTGTGCCTCTTTAAAAATGGGAAAATTCCCATTTTCCCTCCAAATATTATTTCTTTCTCCCCCAATTTTTCACTCCATTCGACACCCAGTAGCTAGGGGTGATGAAACAGGATCTCTCCCCACCTCCATGTATGATTCTCCCTTATTTCTTAGGTGTTTAGAGTACTGTTGGTTGTGAATAAAAGATCCGGGTAAGTATTCAACTCTGTTTCCTTCCATTTTTTGGAAGAGAATTAGTATGTAGTTTCCTCTCCTTATGAATATCTAAACCCTAGTTTTCTAGTTTTATCTTCTCTATGGTGTTGGAGGCCATTTTACTTCAAATAAATGGTTGGTTTTGGATGAGTTTGAAGTTCCAAAGGATCGAATAACAACTGAGAAGGGGGGTTGAATTAGTTGTTAACTTTTTATAAGATTCAAAAATTTTAAAAACATAATACCTGCAACCAGTTAAGATTTATTTCCTTATCAAATTTTATTAAAAACACGTGCATTAAAAAGTAGGAAAGTAAGTAAAGCACACAATATTTACAAGTTTTGGCCTCAGTTTGAGAACCTGCATCCTTTCCATATCCATTCTCGTGGGTCTATATAAATCCACTATTATGAAGAAGTGAAAAAATTTGTGCCAACTCCCATTAGACGCCTTTTATATCCTAATAGGAATGATTATACAGAATCCCATCAATTTTCAATGCTTTATTATAAAACAATTGAGATAAACAAAAGAATAAAGACTTTGGTGAAACTACTCCATAATTTCCCAGTCCGAATCCTCAATCCAATTTGGATGGATCTGATTTTCACAATACGATAATGTTGGATCCTATTTTCTGAATATGATGATGTTGGATCTGATTTTCTCAATAAAATAATGTTGGATCCAATTTTCTCAATATAATTATGTTGGATCCAATTTTCTCAATATGATGAGCTTGGATTCGATTCTCTAAAATGATGGACTCAATATAATGAACTCATTCTTCAATCTACAAAACTAAAATTCTAATAGAATGCTCAATAAAATTCTTCTTCAATCATATGGGAACTTTCACTTTTTAATTATCCAGTACTCCACCTATTGCGTGCATGTGAAATTTGTAAATGGATGAATGATATAAGAAAGTATTTATAGGAAACTCATAAAAAAAGAAGTAAACATGAAATTCTTCCCCACTTCCTCAAATTTCAAAACTTCAAAAATTTCTCACATTTAAACTTTAACTTTGACTTCTTCAATCCTCCTTATATTTTTATGAGATTTATGAAAAATCGAATTTCAAGATTTACTTATTCAACTATTTATATCTTTCTTAGCTCATTGCAATATATTTATTTCTCATCTCATTATGATATGTTTCTTTCTCAGTTAATTATGATCTATTTCTTTCTCAGATAATTATAATCTATTTCTTTATCATCTCAATATGATATGTTTCTTTCTAAGCTCGTTAAAACCTATTTCCTTATCAGATCATTATGATTTGTTTCTTTCTCATCTCCTTATGATCTGTTTCCTTATCAAATCATTACAAATTGTTTCCTTCTCATCTCATTATGATATGTTTCCTTCTCAAATCATTATGATATATTTCTTTCTCCAGATCATTATGATATGTTTCCTTCTCAACTCATTGTGATATATTTCTTTCTTTATCTCATTACGATGGAATTATATTTACGATGGATTTCACATTACGATGGATCTTCCCATTATGATAAAATTTCCATTGTGATGAATTTTCTCATTACAATGGATTTTACCATTACGATGGAATTCTCATTGCGATGGAATTCACATTATGATGGAATTATCATTACGATGAATTCCAATTACAACGTAATTACCATTACGATGGAATTATCCACTTTGATTCTTTGAATTTCTTCAAACCTCTCCATCATTTCTTCAAAAGATTTTATCATGAGAGTTTTCATGATTTGTGAGAACTTTATTATTAGAAAAGCACCGTATTATTTTATTTTAGAAATAATGAAAACTCTCTTACTCTTAACTTCACATTCTTGTTTCAAAACTCTTTAGAAACAATTCGACTTCTTCAATGAGAAAATTCTGTCTCAGAAACTTCTTTTTTTCTAACTCAGTAACTTCATTCTTTCTCTACATACGGAAAAGAAAAAATTCCAACAAATAAAATTTTTTGCTTCTGATTATTTTGAATCTGATACAGATGAATATGATACTCTGAATCTGATGTTGGATGGTCTGATTATCTCATTATGATGGACTGGGTCTAATTCCTAGAAAACGAAACCCTTCTTATACAAAAAGGTTAGTTGTCAAAAAATACAAAAACTTTTTTAAAACAATTCATCACAATGGTTCTTCAATCTCGCCCTTTGGTTTTTTTGAAAACCCTTATTAACAACTTTTCCAACTCTCAGAATTTTTTCATAACTTAAGTTTTTTGACTTTTATCAAAACATGGCCTTTATCAAAAGATAATATCATTACACAACACTACTAGATAAAGTAATTTTTTGAAGGAATTTTATCCCTTGGTGGAAATAAAAGTTTGTGTCCATGTAAAGATAAACTCCCCCTCACTTTTAACTTTTCCCATCTCACTTTTATTTTTCTCTAACTTTTATTTTTCTCGCACTTTTATTTTTATCTCACTTTTCTTTTTCTCTGCCCCATTCTATGATAACCATATTTTTAGATTCATAAAATAAAGATAAGTAAAAACTTCTTACAAAGTACAAATTTGTTACTTTATCCCCCCCCCCCTTGTCAACATAATCCAAAGCACATTGGGGGTCCTTTCTTATGAGGTTTAGGAATACATGGAAGGAGGTTTAACATGAAGTTGCAGCCTCAATTCCACAAACCTTTCTTTTAGTATTGATTTTGTAAACATATCATCAATCTGATACTTTATTGAAATGTATTCCAAAAAAAGTCTCCAGAAGCAACTTTATCTTTTATAAAGTGAAACTTTATATCAATGTTTTTTATCTTGATTGCTAGACATGATTATTAAAAATATCATTTACACTCTGATTATCACAAAGTATCTTCAATGGTTTAGAAACTTTTACTTTCAAATATTCTAGATGGACTTTCATCCATAACATTTGAGTACATTCTTAAGTAACTATAACATATTCAGATTTAGTTGTGCTCAAAGTTACTGAACCTTTTTTCTTACTATGATAAATCACACAACATTCACCCAAGAAAAATGTTCCTCCTGAGGTTGATTTTCTATCATTACAATCTTGAACCCAATCGACATTAGTATAACCATAAAACTTTATCTCACTATTTATTTTGTATAACAACCCATGTGAAGTTGTTCCTTTGACATATCTCAAAATTCTTTTTGCTGCCAACATATATGATTATTTCATATTAATTTGATACCTAGCACACAAATTCACACCATAAACAATATCATTCCTTGAGGTGGTAAGGTAAAGAATACTTCCTATCATCTTTTTAAATTCTTTCTGATTCACACTTATTTTGGATTTATCTTTTCTCAACATTGTGCTCACAGAAATAAGAGATGAGACTTATTTGGATTCTATCATCCCAAACTTATTTAACAATTCCATGAATTAATTTTCTTATGATAAGAAAATGTATTTTTCCTTTTTTTTAAACTTGTAATCCAAGGAAGAAAGTTAATTATCCTAATATAGACATTTAAAAAGTATTATTCATTTCCTTAGAAAAATTTTTAAAAACATATTATCTATCCCCAAAAAAAATTATATCATCAACATAAAAAATTACAATTATAGATCCATAGTCAACATCTTTTATATATAAGTTTCTATAAACTTTTCATTTATAAAAGTTCAACATTATCAAACAATTTTCAAGTTTATAATACCAAGCATGTAGATCTTATTTCATCCCATACAAATATTTCTTCAATTTACAAAATTTGTTTTCATCCTCATCAAGTAGAACCCCACAAGGTTGTTAAATGTCAACTTCTTCTTCAATCTCACCATTTAATAAAGATGAGTTTACATCCATATGATAAAATTTTTAATTCTGATGTGTGTCCACTAAAAGAAACATTCTAATAGTTTTTAATATTGCTTCTGGGGAAAAAATTTCCCAAATACACACCTTTCACCAGTGCGTAGCCTTTATAAACAAGCCTGTATTTGTTTCTTGAAACTCCTCCATGTTCATTTAACTTTTTCTGTAAACCCACTTTGTTATGATAATATTTTTATTTTTTGTATGTGAAACAAGTTATCGTGTTTCAATCTTCACAATCTGGTCTAACTCTTCATTCATAACATCCACCCATTCTTTAGGTTGAATAGATTTTGAAACTGATTTTGATTCAACTTTTTAGATGAGTGAAGTTTCATTATCTAATCTCAACTTTATTCTTGTCTAAACTAGAGCCTTCTGATTTCCAATAATGTTTTTGGATTCAACATGTTTTTGTAAGGTGGGGAATTTTAAATTTTCTTTCCCGTCTAAAATTTCCTCATCACATGATTCTTTTGAATCTTGATAAGGATGTTTTGAATTACTTTCACTATTGTTGGAATTCTCCAATTTATCATCCTTAGCATTCTTAAGAACTTTTGTTAAGGAACCTTTATTTTCAATTACCTTCACATCATATGATTCCAAAAACTTTTGTAAATATTTTTTCCAACATTTGTAACGTCTTCTATTTGGTGAATAACCCATAAAAGTTCCTTCCTCATCTTTCTCATTAAAACTTCCCAAATCCAGATTTTGATTTTGAGTAAACATGGACTTTCAAAAACATTAAATTATTTCAATAAAGGTTTTTTGTTATACCACATTTCATATGGAGTCATGTTTGTTTCTGGTCTCAACAAGCATCTATTTTGAACATGTACAGCAATAATAACAGCTTCTCTCCAATATAATTTTGAAATATTGTATTCTACTAACATACTTCTTCCCATTTCCACAAATCTTTTATTATTTCTTTCTATTAATCCATCTTTTGATGGAGTATAGGGAGCACTATACTAATTTTTAATACCATGATTTCTCATATAAGTTTCAAAAAGTATTATTTGTGAATTTGGTACCATTATCTATTCTCAAATTCTCTATGGAAACCCTCATTTATTTCTCAACAAATTTTTTGAAGAATTTGAACATTTCAATAGCCTCTAACTTGTGCTTCGTAAAAATTATGTTTTTAATATGAGTGAAATAATCAATAAAATTGATAAAGTATAAATATAATTTTGTTGATTGATGTCTCATCAGCCCACATAAATCAGAATGAATAAGCTCAAGTGGTCTAGTAGATTGAATCTCAACTCTTTTATGAATTTTTTTAGTCATCTTCCCTTTTTTGACAAGTTATACAAACATCTTCTTCTCTTCTTTTCAATTCTGGAAAGTTTCAAATAACATAAAATTTAGAAAAAAAATTCCAACTTTTCTGTCCAAGGTTCCCAAGTCTACGGTGCCACAATTTGTTTTCATCTTCCACACTCAAGTAACATAAGTTATTGAATTATCCTATTTAGAAGAGATTTTTACTGGTTCTTTCTCCTTTTGTAATGACTTTTCCATATTTCACACTTTTTATGATACAAAAATCTTTTCTAAAACAAATTCCTTTCCATCATAACAAAGTTTACTTACACTAAGTAATTTATGTTTTATCCCATCAAAAAATAAAACTTCCTTAGATTTTAACTTTTTGGATTTAATCTTAGTCAATACGATTTCTTTGATTTTTAAAGAACTATCATTACCAAAGGTAACTTCTACTCTATTGTGGATTTTAATATGTTTCAAGATTTTTATATAACCTATCATATGTGAAGAGAAACCACTATCAAGTATCCATGGTTTGTTCATTTTACATTATTTTAAATCTGTCTCAACAATAAAATCTCTTTCCACAAATTTCTTATTTCCTAGTTTCTTTTATTTTCAATCATAAGAAACTTATTCTAGAAGGAGTGACATATATCTTTCAGCATGATGACCAGATTTATCGCATCTTCTAACAAATATTCCAAACACTAAAATTAATTTTTTTTTTGAAAGTTTCTAACATCTTGAGAATTCAATTTTTCAACTTTCTGTAATCTAGGAAATTTACTCATTCTACTTCCACTATGTCTTCCAATTTTCTCAAATATTATTCTAAATATAGATAAGTTTTGCCAAAAATTATATTCCATGTGCCCATAGATTCCAAAACACCAATAATATCCATCAAATCTTGATTTTCTATTTAAGAAAGATCTTTCTCTGTAGAAACCTTGTTGATGTTGGTAACTTCTTTCAACTATAATATACTCAGGACGTATACCATCATTTATTTTGAGTGAGTTTTCTAATTTTATATATTTTGGTAGGTTTTTCACATACTTTATCAACCCAATATTTCCTAATACTTTTTAAGGAACCTGAAATGTTAAAATAATCAGATAAATCATTATTTTTTGTAAGAGAAGATTTCACCTGATTCTCATATTGAGCCTTATTAGTGTATTTAGAAGTCTTAGATTTTACTTTTGAAGATTTTTTGAAGTTTTAATTCATCTTCATCAAGGGGATCACATAATAAATATGTTTTGATTGAAAATTGTTAACCTATTTTTCCTTAGATCCCAACTTCTTACTAAGATCTTCAATCATCTTTCCTTGTTTAACAATTCTAAGTTTTTAAATTAAAATCTCCTGAATGTATTCATCCTCCATCTTGATGACATATTTTCTTACATATTCAACTTATTCACAATATTCCTTAATTACTATAATTTATTTCTTAAGATTTTTTTTTTTTGATCAAGACATGAAACAAGTTCTATTCCAAGCTGATACTCTCTATAAGATTCTTCACCACCTTCTTCTCTCTCTGAGGAATATTTTTTTTATCAAATTTTTCAATAAAGGTTTTGAATTTTTCTAAACATTCATGTTTAGAATAATTGTTTTCATTTGATTCTGATTCAACTTTCATACTTAACACACTTATTTTATTTCCATTAAACTTCTTCTTTTATCTATTATAATACTTTTCTTCTTTATCATTTTTGTTCCACTTCTTCCATCAAGGTTTTTCATTAGAACCATCTCAATATTCTCTAACTTTATTCTTGGGGAAATCATAGAAAAGTGTCTGATTCCACCACAATCAAAAAATTTGAGAGGAAGTTTACCTCCATACTTTACTCTTCCTCTTTGATAGTTTTTTGGATATAAGAGACATGATTTTTTCATTCAACTCATCATCCTCTTTATCTTCAAACTCATAAGGAGAAACTTCTTCAATATATTGGATTTTTATCTTTCTCATAGATTCAAAATCTAATCCATATTTTATATTATTTTTAAAAATTGGATCTTTCCTAATTTCATAAGAAATAATAAATTTATGCAATTCATAAAGAGATAAATCATCCTTATATTTGAAAGAATAAATTTTAGAATCAAACCTCTTCAGAAAGATTCTTGTAAGTTTCTTCATAATTGCAGAATCTTACATGACATCTCTAAATCCTTTGATGTTGTAAAAAAATTCATTTACTCTGGTGTGGTATTCATTAATTATTTCTTCATGTCTCATTTTGATGTATTCATACTTACTACACCAGATTTTTAGCTTTTCTTCCTTGACTTCTGTATTCCCTTTGAAAACACTTTCTAGCTTGTCCCGTATAATTTTTGAAGTTTTGTGACCCATCACCTTCTAATAAAAAAATCTGATCAGGAAATTAGAAATGAATTTATATCTTTCCATCAACTTATATATTTCTCTTATCAAAAAAAGATATTGGGTCATCTTTATCAATATATGGAAACTCAATAGTAGTAGCATCAACAACTTCCAGGACAAGAGATAGAAGATAAGGAATAATCCTATTTTTTCATCCATAATAATTTTTTCCATAAAATGTAGGAATTTATCTATTGTTGACAGAATTGATATTATCCATGATAAGGATTAAAAAGGGGACCTTCATCTGATACTAATTGAAGTTCCAAAGGATCGAATAATAACTGATAAGGGGGGTTGAATTAGTTTTTAACTTTTTATAAGTTTCAAAACTTTTTAAAAATTAACCCCTACATCCATTTAAGATTTATTTCCTTGTCAAATTTTAGTAAATACACATGCATGAAAAATTAGGAAAGAAGTTAAAGCACATAATATTTACAAGGTTGCCTCAGTGTGAGAACCTACATCCTTTTCATAGTCACTCCTATGGGTCTATGGAAATCCACTATTATGAATAAGTGAATACAACTTGTACTAACTACAGTTAGACACATTCTAACTATTGATATGAATGATTATACCAACTCCCGTCAGTTTACACTATTTTATTATAAAACAATTGATCTAAAATAAATAAATAATTTGGTGAAACTTCTCCACAATTTCTCAGTCTGAATCCTCAATCCATTTTTGGCTGGATCCAATTTTCTCAATAAGATAATGTTGGATCTAATTTTCTCAATATGATAATGTTGGATCCAATTTTCTCAATACGATAATGTTGGATCTAATTTTCTCAATAAAATAATTTTGGGTCTGATTTTCTCAATACGATAAGCCTGGATCCGATTCTCTAAAATGATGGACTCAATATGATGAACTTATTCTTCAATCTGCAAAACTCAAACTTTGTTATAATGTTCAATACAATTCTTCTTTAATCAGATGGGAACTTTCACTTTTAATTTTCTAGTGCTCCACCTATTTTGTTCATGTAAAAGTTTTCAATGGAAGAATATTCTGAGCATGTATTTATAAGAAACTCAGAAAACAAAAGAGGGAAACAAGAAAGATTTCCCCACTTCCTCGAATTTCAAAACTCCAAAAATCTCTCACATTTAAACTTCAACTCTAACTTCTTTAATTAACCTTATATTTCTTTGAGATTTATGAAAATTTTAATTTCAAGTTTGACTTCTTAAACTCTTTATATCTTTATCAGCTCATTATGATCTGTTTTATCCTCAACTCATTATGATCTATTTCTTTCTTATCTTATTATGTTCTATTTATTTCTTAGCTCATTACGATCTGTTTATTTCTCATCTCATTATAATCTATCTATTTATCATCCCATTACGATATATTTCTTTCTCAACTCATTATTATATGTTTCCTTCTTAGCTCATTACGATATGTTTCCTTCTAATCTCGTTATGACCTATTTCCTTCTCAGCTCATTGTGAACTGTTTCCTTCTCAGCTCATTACGATTTTTTTCCTTCTCACCTCATTATGATTTATTTCTTTACTCGTCTCATTATGATCAATTTCCTTCTCATCTCATTTCAATCTATTTATTTATTCATCTCATTATAATGGAATTCTCATTAAGATGGATTTTCCCATTATGATGGATTTTCCCATTATGATGGAATTCCTATTACGATGGATTTTCCCATTACAATGGATTTTCCAATTATGATGGAATTCTAATTACGATGGAATTATCATTATGATGGAAATCCCATTATGATGAATTCACATTATGATTGAATTACTATTATGATGTAATTTACATTATGATGGAATTCTATGCTCTTCTTCTTTGAATTTCTTCAAACCTCTTCAACATTTATTTAAAAGATTTTATCATGAGATTTTTCATGATTTGTGAGAACTTTATGATTATAAAACTTCCATATTATTTTGTTTTAGAAATAATGAAAACCTTATTAATACTAAATTCACATTATTCTTTCAAAACTCTTTAGAAATAATATGACTTATTCAATAAGAAAATTATATCTCAACAACTTCTTTCTTTTTAACTCAGCAACTTCATTCTTTCTATGATTACATAAAATACAAAATTTCAAAAAACAAAAAATTATAACTCTGATTATTTTGAATCTGATGATTTGAATCTGATGTAGATGAATACGATACTATAAATCCTATATTGTTCAGTTTGATTATCTCATTACAATTTATTGGGTCCGATTCCTAGAAAACAAAAACATATTTATACAAAAAGTTTAGTTGTCAAAAAATGAAAAACATTGTTAAAACATTTCATCACAAAGGTTCTTTATAGTGGTTGTCTATGAGCATGAGGTATGTGGTCTATAATATTTTTCTCATAGACGTTACATTTTAATATATGTATGTAGTTGTTCCATGTTACTGACTTGCAGCATTTTTATGTATTTGGATAAGGAAAGTAATTTAGACCTTAATTTGAGGTGTGATACACTTTAAGAACCACGTTGGTTCTATTGATGTTTTGAGACTAGACTAAGGTCTACCGTGGGATATGTCAAACCCTTGTAAATAGTAAAATATTTTGGTAAACATTGAGATAGGGTAATTATGAAAGTGAATTGGTTATGAATTATAATTTGGCATGTGGGAATGGTTAAAGGGATAATTGAAAGGATTATATGTTGGATTTTGTGAAGTTCCTATGAGGATTTTGAAATGGTTTAAATCACATGTTTTGGATTTTTATCTAGTTATGGTTTTCATTGAAGGAAAATAGTGTTTTGAAATTCGGTAATGTTTTAAAAGAGGTGTTGACCTCAAGGATATTTGAAAATGGGTTTTTCTTAATTTATTTCAAATGATGATTTGAAATGAGGGTGTAGTTCTTCTCTTTACAAAAATTATTAAATGAATATTTTGAATGGTTGGAAATGGAAATAAAAACATTGGGGAATGGTTAAGTTTTTCAATGGAATATCCATGTTTTAAAGGGTTTCTTAAAGATGTTTTAAAAATGGTAGTTGGTCTAAGTGTTTCATGATGTGATGTTTTAAAGGGAAATGAGAAATAATATAAAGGGATGATTGGATTAAATTTAATATTTAAATGAGTTACGGAATATAAAGGTTAAATGTGATAAATGGTCAAATAATTATTTCCATGTGGGTAAATGGTATGGGTGGGGTATTGGACAGAAGCTCTACTCTCGTGGGTTGAGCTAGACTGATGCTCTAGGACCCACCGATGTATTGTATGATTAAGATTTTGGACTAAGGATCCTTATCTTTGGGTTAGGCTAGACTAATGCTCTAGGACCCACCAATTTATCTCATGGGTTATGATGTTAGACCAAGTATTTATTCTCTTAAAGTTTGTACATGATATGATTTCTTGTACTGGAGCTCCGGGGTAATTTGATAAAGTGAATTGGTTAATGAATGCCCCTTTTTTACTAGAAGTATGTAACCCCTTTATGTGATGGATTAGGTTCCTAGAATGGTTGGATTGGTTTAGTTTGTTTAGAATTCATGATGGAACTTAATGGATAAATTGGTTAATTAATAATTATTTAAATGTGAATAATGTGTTTCTTTATTTCCCGGTATATTCATTATAACGACCCATACTTTACATACATTTTTATTACTTCAGAATTGAAGCACACTTATTACAACATATAACAAAACCAGGAAAAGACCGTATAGGTATAGAGTCTTTAGAAACTGGGAAACATAAACAACTGGTTCATAAAGCATCTACTTTGCCTCCCATTTATTTCATCATATCTAGAGTCCCTTTTTGGCATATCCTACTTAATAACCTTCTTCCTGGCCTGGGGAAATAAAACATACAAAAGGGTGAGCTCAAATGCTCAGTAAGGGTCAACAAAAGAAATATCAATCACATCATATACATAAGAACATAAATTTTGGAAATCTTAACCTGCAAAAGAGATCATAATTTAATAACATGGGATAAATCATAGTAGTGAAATGTAATACCAATAATCATAACTTAAAATATTAAACTTTGTGGCATACACACATAATCATAGAGAATCATTTATTATTAGTCAAGACTCATTTCCAAGACTATCTTAGTGGACAAAGTCCATTTCTGAACCGAGTTCACTCTTCGTTTCAGTCCTGTTTCACTGAACCGGTTTGACCTGCCGTTCCAGCCATGTCTATCTCATGAGATATAAAATCTTTACCCAATTCATTGGAGGGAGATATAGGTCCCACCCATCTCATAATGATACCATTCTTATGTGTGCCACAAAATCATAAACCATACATCATAGCATAACCCATGTAATAAAAATGGGAATCTTAAACATCGTGACATAATAAAACAATTCATATAAGATAAATGAATTCATAAAAATATTTCCATCACAACATAATAAAATCCATGTAATAATATGGATAGAAACATAACCCTATATTATCTTAGATGGAAAATAATTTTGATAAAACTCTTGAACTCCATTCTTGAGGAAAATATCCTTTCTACTTCAAAAACATTTTTCTTTCTTAACATGTCATACAATTTTAAACTAAAAGAAGTTGATTAAAAATAAACTTGAAAACTTGTAAAGGAAGCTTCTTGGAAATAATTTTTTAAAAATCCATTCATGCCGTATAAGTTAAAAAAACATTCTTCTCATATTTTTTCCAGAAAAGTCAAAAAGTACCTCATACGAAAAACGACAAAAGATTTCTTTCATATCTTTTACTAAAAACTCACCGAAGGGTAAAATTGGATTTAAAAAATTGTAGTTGGATGGAAATAATATTACATATTGAGTAAACATGTATGTGGATGATAAAATACACCCCAGTAAATACCAAAGTATAAACAATCTCAGATAAAAATGAGATTGTGATATTTTCCCATACCTTAGGTTCGATTTGTTTCGTAAGTGTCCGAAAATCCTGTATAATGATTTAAATAATTTTATTGACTTATTATATAATCATACGTATTTTTATTATATCATATATGGTCATATTCTTAGATTCTTATTAGTAATATTTCATTATTACTTGTTATTCGGGTGTTTATTACTTTTTGTTCTTATGCGTGTTTTGTCGAATAAATTCTTATTTTTTATTTTTAGGTTATAGATACCTCATTACCAGAATGGTATTATTGTAATATATATCATATTAATTCATTCAATTCATTTATATAATCATTATGCAATGAAGATCATGTAGAACGAGTCGCATCACATCGTGGAGACGGTATTCCGTATGTACGCACGAGCGATGATATCGTTCCCATGATCGTGGAATTGTATTGGAGTGTATGTATACTATTTTATAATCAATATCACTTTAAAATAATCATATATAGTCATTATTTACACCATTATACCCATCCAAGTAAGGTGGTGGTGGAAAATATTTTACACCACAGCGTGGAGACGGTATTCCGTACGTACGCACGCGCGGTGATTTCGTTTTCTGTAGGATGGATACATGGTGAAATAGGTTTGTTTAATACTTATAATAACATATCAGTATATGAGTGATACTGATGTTATTACTTCATAATTAAACAACTAAATAAGAAGATGTGGAAGAAGAAATAAAGTTGAAAGAATCGGTAACGGACATTACCTCTTCTTTGAAGCGCTTCTTTGAGACCTCCTTTTAGGGCACTAAAATTGGTCTTTGAAGAATACCAGGACCTCTAGGATGTATCTAGGGAAGTGGAGAGGATAAAGTTTCAGGTTTTGGACGAGCTTGAAGGCTCAAAGTGGTGTGAGGAAGAGGGGGAGGAGGTTCCCTTTTATAAGGGAGGAGAGGGGCTCCTTTGGAAAAACTAAAAATATTATTTTATTATAAAGCCAAATTCGGTTTTAAATAGCTCCAAATTGATTTATTTTGAAGCTAAGTTGGGGATGGGTCGAAATCATCTCATCAAATATAATTTAGACAAGTTTAGGTTCCTATTTTAACCTTATCATTTATATTTAACTTTAAGTTAGATAATTTTAATTTTACCGTGTCTTTTTGTGTTCTTACACTATAAGGTTAATAAACTTACTATAACAAGACAAACGGACCCCAAGTTGTTTATTATTAATATATGTAACCTTATATAAGTCATTTTGACAAACCTTAGATTTTTAGGAATAAAATAACAATTAATAATATAATATTTGTTTTAAAAACTATTTTATGTCAATTTTGACACTATTTAGTAATTGATTTTTGTGAAAATCATAAAAGAATGATTACTTAGAAAAAAAGTTGATTAAATCAATAATAACATGTCATATTAACCTATAAAATTATTTTAATTCATAAAAATTCTCAAATTACATTTATTTGGGTATTTATAACATCACTTATGTCAATATTTCATTAATAAGATAATTACTGCATCATCTTTGTGTCATAAATAACTTAAATTATTTAATGTCTAAAAATTAAAAGTAAAATACCATTATTTAGGAAATATTTTTATCTTTCTAATTAATATTTATAGTCGAATTTATCTTATGTATAAACCTATATTAAAATTATTTAGTTATTAAACTTTGATTTTAACTATTTTAACCCTTCTTTAAATAAATTAATAATAAATGTCCTAATCTAATCCAAGTGGGCCTAAATGGTCATATTTTTTTCCTAAGTTTGTTTTTGGTTGAATTAAACTTATCCAATAGAATTAGGACTTGTGTTATGGTAATAATAATATCATTTTTACCCTTAATTACCCTATTTACTTTTAACCGTGGTAAATAAAAGTAAAAAGTTAATATTCACAAAAAATTATTTTCATCTCATTGAACCACATTTTACTTACTGACATAAACCGTGTCTCTAGGAGTTTCCAAATTCCACTCATAGAAGCGGTAAAATTAATTTTTATGTAAATTTGCAAATTCTCCTATGAGGTGGGTAAAAGACGGTGAAAAGTTCAATAAAATTTTTATATATCTAAAATTATTATAAAATTACTTCAATGAATTAAATTGAACTTATATAGGTATTATGTATCAATTTTTCCCTAAAATAAATTTAATTAAAATAAATAATTATTTAAATAAAAAGTCAGTTTTTAAATAGTAACCCAGTGTTTTCACTATTCATCAAAAAATTGAATGTTTTCAGAAAAATACCAAAATTTCACCCTAGGCTAACTTCGATATTCCGAATCCAAAAATGAAGTCCATTTTGAAAAATAAAATTAAAAAAATTTCAAAAAGTGGTTATTACTATTCATAATGGCTAGTTTTAATGATATTTTAATAGCATATCGTTGTTTAGTGAAACTCAGTATTGCGTACGACGCAAGCTATCGATGAAGGTCGCAATTGTGTGTAAAGCAAGCCAAGAAAGTGTTGTGTGTAGTGAAAGATTCCTTTGATGATTTATATAACATAAAAACAAAATATTTCTCATAAAAGTCTCGGGTGTTACATTCTACCCCCCTTAAAATGAATTTCGCCCTCGAAATTCGTCACCTTGTAACAAACAGATGAGGATACCTCTCCCTCATAATATCCTCAATCTCCCATGTAGCTTCTTCTAATTGGTGGTTCCTCCATAAAACTTTCACCAAGGGAGTGGTCTTGTTTCGTAGGAATTTTTCGCTACGATACAGAATCTCTATCGGTTGTTATTCATAAGAAAGATCTTGCTCCAGCGGTACAACTTCTGAGCTGAGTACATGTGAAGGATCAGGTATGTACTTTCTCAGGAGAGATACATGGAACACATCATGAACTTGAGAGAGATTCGGTGGAAGTTCCAATTGGTAAGCTACCTTCCTAACACGATCTAGTATTTCGAAAGGACCGATATATCTAGGGCTTAGCTTCCCCTTCTTTCCAAATCTCATGACCCTCTTCCAGGGAGATATTTGTAAGAACACTTTATCACCCACTTCAAACTCTAGGTCTTTTCTTCGGTTGTCGGCATAACTTTTTTGTCGACTCTGAGCTGCTCTTATGTGTTGTTGAATAGATCAGACCTTTTCTGCCATCTCATCGACAATATCAGGTCCTAATAGCTTTCTTTCCCCAACTTCATCCCAGCAAGTTGGAGTCCTACATTTCTTTCTATAGAGAGCTTCATAAGGAGCCATCTGAATACTGGAGTGAAAGCTATTATTATAAGGAAATTCCACCAAATGTATGTGTTGATCCTAACCACCTTTGAAATCCATAGAGAAAGCTCTCAACATATCTTCTAGAGTTTTAATTGTTCTATCAGACTGACTGTCTGTCTGAGGATGATAAGCAGTGCTGAAACTCAACTCTGTATCCAGAGTATGCTGAAGACTTCACCAAAAATTTGAGGTAAACCTCAGATCCCAATCAGATATAATAGAAAGTGGTACTCCATGCAATCTTACCACTTCCTTTACATATATCCTGGCAAGCTGATCCAGAGAGAAATCCTCTCTAATAGAAATGAAGTGTGCAGACTTTGTAAGACGATCAACTATGACCCAGATAGAATTATTGCCTTTGGATGTTTTAGGAAGTCATGTGACAAAGTCCATAGTGATGTTTTCCCATTTCCATTCTGGTATGGGTAATGTTTGTAACATCCCCTTAGACTTCTGTCTCTCAGCTTTAACTTGCTGACAAACCAAGCATCGAGAGACATATTCAGCAAAATCTCTTTTAATGCCATCCCACCAGAATTACTCTTTCAGGTCCCTATACATCTTCGTGCTTCCAGGATGAATAGAGAATGAAGAACTATGAGCCTCATCCAGCATCTCCTTCTTTAATTCAGGGATGGGAGGAACACAAACCCGATTCCTAAACTTTATTATCCCATCACAATCAAGATTGATTTCAGGAACATTTCTCACCTTCTTTTGTAACTCGACATCTTCTTTCTGTGCCTCTTTAATCTTCACATGTATAGATGGATGAACATTAATTTGAGAAAGATAAGATTTTTCCCCTTCCATTATAATTCCAAGATCCATCCTTTTTAAATCCATAAATATTAGATCTTTTGTGATCCTCATCATGGATAAATTGGCATGGTCTTGTCGACTTAATGCATCTGCCACCTTGTTTTCTTTCCCAGGGTGGTAATGGATTGAGAAGTCGTAATCCTTAATCAGCTCCAACCATCTTCTTTGGAGCATATTCATCTCCTTTTGTGTGAAAATATATTTTAAACTTTTATGATCAGTATAAATGTCACACCTTTCTCCATAAAGATAATGCCTCCAAATCTTTAATGAAAATATTATTGCAGCTAACTCCAAATAATGAGTTGGGTAATTTTGCTCATGGATTTTCAACTGTCGTGAGGCATAATCTATCACCATATCATTTTTCATAAGAACACACCCCAATCCCTTCTTGGATGCATCACTGTAGATCACAAACCTTTCTCCACTACATTGTAGTGTGAGCATAGGTGCACTGGATAACCTTCTTTTCAAATCCTTGAAATTATCTTCACATTCCTTCGTCCAGACAAACTTAACTCCTTTCCGAGTCAACTTGGTGAGTGGATTAGATAATCGTGAAAAATCTTTCAAAAAACATCGATAATATCCAGCCAAACCAAGAAAACTTCGGATCTCAGTTACTTTTGTTGGTCTCGAACATCTTTCGATAACCTCTATTTTTGCTGGATCCACAGATATCCCCTATTTTGAGATTATGTGACCCAAAAATGAAACTCTTTGAATCCAAAATTCACACTTGGTAAATTTGGCATAAAGCTTATCCTTTCTCAGGGTCTTCAATATAATTCTCAAGTGATCTTCATGTTATTCCTTGCTCTTTGAATATACAAGAATATCATCTATAAAGACTACCATAAACTGATCAAGATAGTCTCTAAAGACTCTATTCATCAGATCCATGAAGATAGCAGGGGCATTAGTAAGACCAAATGGCATCACTATAAATTCATAGTTTCCATACCTTGTACGGAAAGTCGTCTTTGGTATATCCTCCCTTTTGACCCTTAATTGGTGATATCCTAAATGAATATCAATCTTGGAAAAGTATTGAGCTCCGCGTAGTTGGTCAAATAAGTCATCAATACATGGGATAGGATATTTGTTCTTGATAGTGATCTTGTTAAGTTCTCGATAATCAATGCAGAGTCTCATTGATCCATCTTTCTTCTTAACAAACAGAATAGGTGCTCCCCAAGGTGACGCACTAGGGCATATGAATCCCTTATCAATATTCTCTTGGAGTTGCTTCTTCAATTCCTGCAACTCAATTGGGGCCATTCTATAAGGTGTCTTTGAAATAGGCAAAGCACCTGGTATGAGTTCTATTGAAAACTCAACTTCATGATTTGGTGGAAGACCCGGCAATTCCTCTGGAAAGTCATCATCAAACTCCCGTACAATGGGAATATTCTTAATCATGAGTTTCTCACCAACCATTTGAGATAAATAACCTCATTTAGTGGAATCAAGACCCATAAGATGGAAGAAATTTCCACTAGAAGGTTATGTTCATCCTTGCATCGATAGACGATCATAGATTGATCTGGAATATGAAATGTGACTTCCCTTCTTTGGAAATTGATATGAGCTCCATATAAAGAAAGCCAATCCATGCCAAGAATCACATCAAATTCCACTATAGGAAGGATCACAAGATTTGCAGGAATCACTTTCCCACAAACTTCAATCGGAGAAGAATTATAAGCTTTTGAAGCGATTGTTGTTCCATTAGGGGTTGTCACGGCTAACTCTACATCTAACTGTTGAGGTAATACGGTGATACCCTTAGAAAATTCTTCAGAAATAAAAGAGTGGGTGGATCCAAAATCAAATAAAACATTTTCTACTTTAGAGTGGATGGTAAGTGTACCTTTCACCACATCATTATCGTACTCCACATCGTTGATAGAAATTTCATGTGACTTTCCTTTGTCTTTAGCCTTAAAAGTTTGTTGATGTCGACCATCATCATCAACCCTTGGATTTGGTCATTTATTTTCATAATGCCCCATCTCCTTGAATTTGTAACATTGAAGTTTAGGAGGTGCACTCTGTGTAGCCTTTTCATTGTTCACATCACTAGACATCTTCTTCCCATCATTGCGGAATTCAAATGCCTGATGACCTTCCTTTCCACATTTGAAACATTTACTTGTCCCTTTAAGACAACTCCCTCCATGTTTCTTTCCACACTTTGAGCATAAGGGAAAACTCATCTTCTTTTCAGTGTGCTCTTTAGATTTTCCTTTGAATTCCATTTTCCTCTTCTTATCAAACCCATATGACTGATGGGTTACTCTAATCTCCATATCGACTTTGAGAGCACATCAAATGATTTCCTCTTAGTTATTGAAGTCCCTTATGGATAACGCCCTTAGAAGACTTGGTTTTAAGCCACTAAAGAATCGATCGATCTTACTCTCAGGTTGGATAATAATACCAGAAGCGTACCTTGCAAGTCTTGTAAAATTTGCTTCATAGGTACCAACAGATTCATCATCCTTTTGCTTTAGTTCAAGAAACTCTTTCTCCATCTTTGTTCGGAGAATACGAGGGAAGTACTTATTGAAAAATAAGTTCTTGACTCGTCCCATTCCATGGACTCAATTTCCTCTCTTGGCCTCGTATTCTTGATAATATTCCACCATTGATCAGCATCACCTTCCAAACGATACACTGCTAAGATGACTTTATCATGTTCAGAACATTGAAGAACTGAAAATATCTTTTCAGTAGTACTGATCCATTGTTCAGCAACTAATGGATCAGTAGACCCGCTGAATGAGGGTGGACGCTGTCTCATGAAGGATTCAACAGAATGTTGCTCCTTCCTTTGCTCGTTTGGAAGTCCTGCATGATTCATAGCTTGATAAAGTTGTGTGAGCATGGCTACAAGATTTTTCATTCCATTTCCCATAACGTTTGGTTGCTCAGGGGGACAATCATTGCATTGCCCGTCGCATTCCGCATTAACAAGGTTCCTTCAGGTTCCATCCATTGACTAAAACCAAGAAGAATAGTGTGAGCAACACTAATTATAATAGGAAAACCACATAATTAAGAATAAAATTTCACACTTAAGGTCTTATCATAGGTTGTTCATGGCCATTTTTAAAACACTAAGATCGTGTTCTATGCTTAGACTTTTCCTTAGGGTTCTTACTAAGGCTTTCACATCCTAGTTTCCAAAGGTTGACTATACCTTTCCTCTGATACCAACTATAACGACCCATACTTTACATACATTGTTATTACTTCAGAATTGAAGCACACTTATTACAACATATAACAAAACCAGGAAAGGACTGTATAGGTATAGAGTCTTTAGGAACTGGGAAACATAAACAACTGGTTCATAAAGCATCAACTTTGCCTCCCATTTATTTCATCATATCTAGAGTCCCTTTTTGGCATATCCTACTTAATAACCTTCTTCCTGACCTGGGGAAATAAAACATACAAAAGGGTGAGCTCAAATACTCAGTAAGGGTCAACAAAATAAATATCAATCACATCATATACATAAGAACATAACTTTTGGAAATCTTAACCTGCAAAAGAGATCATAATTTCATAACATGGGATAAATCATAGTAGTGAAATGTAATCCCTAATCATAACTTAAAACATGAAACTTTGTGGCATACACACATAATCATATAGAATCATTTCTTATTATTCAAGACACATTGCCAAGACTATCTTAGTGGACAAAGTCCATTTCTGAACCGAGTTCACTCCTCGTTTCAGTCCTGTTTCACTGAACTGGTTTGACCTGCCGTTCCAGCCATGTCTATCTCATGAGATATAAAATCTTTAACTAATGCATTGGAGGGAGATATAGGTCTCACCCATCTCATAATTATACCATTATTATGTGTGCCACAAAATCATAAACCATACATCATAGCATAACCCATGTAATAAAAATGAGAATCTTAAACATCGTGACATCATAAAACAATTCATATAAGATAAAGGAATTCATAAAAATATTTCCATCACAACATAATCAAATCCATGTAATAATAGATATAGAAACAGAACCCTATATTATCTTATATGGAAAATAATTTTGATAAAACTCTTGAACTCCATTCTTGAGGAAAATATCCTTTCTACTTCAAAAACATTTTCCTTTCTTAACATGTCATACAATTTTAAACTAAAAGAAGTTGATTAAAAATAAACTTGAAAACTTGTAAAGGAAGCTTCTTGGAAATAATGTTTTAAAAATCCATTCATTCCGTATAAGTTAAAAAAACATTCTTCGCGTATTTTTGTTGGAAAAAGTCAAAAAGTACCTCGTATAAAAAACGACAAAAGATTCATTTCATATCTTTTACTAAAAACTCACCGAAGGGTAAAATTGGATTTAAAAAATTTTAGGTGGATGGAAATAATATTACATATTGAGGAAACATGGATGTGGATGATAAAATACACCCCAGTAAATACCAAAGTATAAACAATCTCAGATAAAAATGAGATTGTGATATTTTCCCATACCTTAGGTCCAATTTGCTTCGTAAGTGTCCAAACCTCCTGTATAATGATTTAAATAATGTTATTGACTTATTACAGAATCATACATATTTTTATGATATCATATATGGTCATATTCTTAGCTTCTTATTAGTAATATTTCATTACTACTTGTTATTCGGGTGTTTATTACTTTTTGTTCTTATGCGTGTTTTGTCGAATAAATTCTTATTTTTTATTTTTAGGTTATAAATAACTCATTCCAAGAATTTTATTAGTGTAATATATATCATATTCATTAATTCAATTCATTTATATAATCATTATGCAATGAAGATCATGTAGAACGAGTCGCATCACATCGTAGAGACGGTATTCCGTACGTACGCACGAGCGATGATATCGTTCCCATGATCGTGGAATTGTATTGGAGTGTATGTATACTATTTTATAATCAATATCACTTTAAAATAATCATATATAGTCATTATTTACACCATTATACCCATCTAAGTAAGGTGGTGGTGGAAAATAGTTTACACCACGGCGTGGAGACGGTATTCCGTACGTACGCACGCGCGGTGATTTCGTTTTCCGTAGGATGGATAGATAGTGAAATAGGGTTGTTTCATACTAATAATAACATATCAGTATATTAGTGATACTGATTTTATTACTTCATAATTGAACAACTAAAGAAGAAGAAGTGGAAGAAGAAATAAAGTTGAAAGAATCGGTAACGGACATTACCTCTTCTTTGAAGCGCTTCTTTGAGACCTCCTTTTAGGGCACTAAAATTGGTCTTTGAAGAATACCAGGACCTATAAGATGTCTCTAGGGAAGTGTAGAGGATAAATTGTCATGGTTTGGCCGAGATTTAAGGCTCAAAGTGGTGTGAGGAAGAGGGGGAGGAGGTGCTCTTTTATAAGGGAGGAGAGGGTCTCCTTTGGAAAAACTAAAAATATTATTTTATTATAAAGACAAATTCGGTTTTAAATAGATCCAAATTGATTTATTTTGAAGATAAAGTGGGTATGGGTAGAAATAATCTTATCCAATATAATTTAGACAAGTTTCGGTTTCTATTTTAACCTTGTCATTTATATTTATATTTAAGTTAGATAATTTTACTTTTACCATGTCTTTTTCTGTTCTTACACTATAAGGTTAATAAACTTACTATAACAAGCCAAAAGGACCCCAAGTTGTTTATTATTAATATATGTAACATTATATAAGTCATTTGGCCGAACCTTATATTTTTAGAAATAAAATAACAATTAATAATATAATATTTGTTTTAAAAACTATTTTATGTCAATTTTGACACTATTTAGTAATTGATTTTTGTAAAAATCATAACAGAATTATTACTTCGAAAAAAGTTAATTAAATCAATAATAACATGTCATATTAACCTATAAAATTAGTGTAATTCATAAAAAGTCTCAAATTACATTTATTTGGGTATTTATAAGATCAATTATGTCAATATTTCATTAATAAGATAATTACTGCATCATCTTTGTGTCATAAATAAATTAAATTATTTAATGTATAAAAATTACAAATAAACTACCATTATGTAGGAAATCGTTTTATCTTTATAATGAATATTTATAGTCGAATTTATCTTATGTATAAACCAATATTAAAAATTATTTAGTTATTAAACTTTAATTTTAACTATTTTAACCCTTCTTTAAATAAATTAATAATAAATGTCCTAATCTAATCCAAGTGGGCCTAAATGGTCATGTGTTTTCTCCTAAGGTTTCTTTTGGTCGAATTACACTTATCCAATAGAATTAGGACATGTGTTAGGGTAATAATAATATCATTTTTACCCTTAATTACCATATTTACTTTTAACCGTGGCAAATAAAAGTAAAAAGTTACTATTCACCAAAAAATATTTTCATCTCATTGAACCACATTTTACTTACTGACATCAACCGTGTCTCTCGGATTTTTGAAATTCCACACACAGAAGCGGTAAAATTAAGTTTTATGTAAATTTGCAAATTCTCCTAGGAGGTGGGTAAAAGACGGTAAAAAGTTCAATAAAAATTTTATATATCTAAAATTATTATAAAATTACTCCAATGAATTACATTGAACTTATATAGGTATTATGTATCAATTTTTCCCTAAAATAAATTTAATTAAAATAAATAATTATTTAAATAAAAAGTTGGTTTTTAAATAGTAACCCAGTGTTTTCACTATTCATCAAAAATTGAAAGTTTTCAGAAAAATACCAAAATTTCACCCTAGGCTAATTTCGATATTCCGAATCGAAAAATGAAGTCCATTTTGAAAAATAAAATTCATAAAATTTCAAAATTTGGTTATTAATATTTATAACGGCTAGTTTTAATAATATTTTAATAGCATATCGTTGTTTAGTGAAACTCGGTATTGAGTACGACGTAAGCTATCGAGGAAGGTTGTGGTTGCGTGTAAAGCAGGCCAAGCACGTGTTGTGTGTAGTTAAAGATTCCTTTGATGATTTATATAACATAAAAACAAAATATTTCTCATAAAAGTCTCGGGTGTTACATTCATTGCACCTTGATTATCCGCATGCACTATTATATAAAATGGATACTACTTTAGACACTATTGTCGATGCCCTAATGAGTTTTAATCACATCTTTCTCAGGCCACTGGTGATGCACAATTTCACCCAATAGGTATAAGCGGTCGTTGAAGTATAAGTAGGGATCAAATCCATAAGGACCGAAGAAGTAAACTTGAGACACTCATATTTTTTGGGAGGATTGGATATGAAGTGGTCAACTTTGGGTCGATCCTGGTTTATCACTAAGGTTATATTGGATGTATTTATTTTCTTAGAAAATTTCATATCACTAATTCAAGATGTATCTATAAAATGAGATAATTCTCTAAAATCATTCACTAATTTAATCCCTGAACAACTCCAATTCTAATCTCCAATGCACTTAGAGGATCACTTTCATGATAACTCCAAGGAATTGGATCGTACTAGGTCTCAAAATGTGTAATCATTAATGTTAGCGAAGATAAAGAAGAAAATAAATCATAGAATGGAAATCATACAAATGAATAGATTTAAATATTAAGAACATGAAATAACATTAAATACAACCACATTAAACTCCCTAGGATAAACCCACAAAAGGTTTATCCTTCCATTGATGCAATTCTCTCAATGAAATATGAGATTCAACTTAAATAAGTGGGATTGAAGAAGTGGAAACAAAGAAATAATGAACACTCCACTATTGTGTGAGCAATTTCATTATTTTTGGTGTGAATAAATTCACACCTTGATTCAATGGTATCAAATTGTTAAGAAAAATGAAATAATAAGTAAATAATAATAACTTTAATTAAGATACTAATGTAATTCAATCAATATGATTGCAAAATGAAATCATAACAATACAATTGAAATAATAAATCATCCACCCCCAATTACTTCACCATCGCACATTAAATATGAATTTTTGGGTCCTAGGGTCAATACCCCATTAATTTATTTCATCAAATTTAATTAGTATATTAAAATATGGGTGGGAATAAAAGGAAATTGGACCTTTCAATGTTGACCAGAAAATTCAGACCATATTCATTCTCCATTTTGTCATGCAAATATGAAATTTAAGATGGAAGAATATGGGATGGTTGTATAATAGAAATATCTTCATACATGTGTTCTATAATAGTTTTCAAAATTTCATTCCAATTGGATCATCCATTCGGATTTTATTCTCGAAATGGTGGGATGATTTTATGGGCCCTAAAATCTGGCCCATAATTTAAACTTCAACTTGGGTCGCCTGGATCACCATGAAAACCTATGAATTTTCTCTGGTAACAGTTGAATGGAATGTTCCCCATATTTTTATCTATATATATTTATAATTTTATCTTCATTGGGATTTAATTTTGGGATACACTTTTATTTGATGGTCCTAAGGCCCATTCTACTTTGTCTATAAATTTTTTCATTCATGGCCAAAAATATTCATCTTACGTTGTGATTCATCCATTGATATTAAAAGAAAAAATATTCCAAAAAAGTGATCAATAATATCCCAAAATATAAAATTAAAAAAAATCAAAATAATTAATTCCACAATATTATTATTAATTGGGTCCAAATTGACATACTTTAAACAAGAATTGCACAAATATTTTAAATGAAGTTCAATTTATAAAATGAACTAAAATCGGTGTTTATGGAAATTGAGTCACATAAAAATTAAAATATAAATAATGAATATTATCCTATTATAGTGTATAATCACACCCCACAATGTGAGTTTTGATATTCCCGATCAAAAATTATCTCAAAAATATGAAATTGAATTCCCTTTTTCGAAAACATTTAAACAAACAATTCACAACAAAAGACATCATGCCAAAAAAATCATGAAAATTATCAAAATCATTTCACACAATTAAGTTTAACAGGCATATCCCAATCCCAATCTCATTCATTTTTTCAAATTCATTGCTAGATTTCATCAAATTTCAATTAAGCATGATGATGTGTTGTGCATCATAAAAGGTATGGGGTCCATTTTTTATTCAAGGGAAAAATGGAAGTATTGGTTGGAATCAAATTAAACCTTAATATGACTATCCAATTTTTTTCTTTTCTTTTTTGTTAGTTTTTTAACCATAATAGAGATTAAAAGACTAACTCTGAGAAATAAAACTATGGATTCATGGTCTCAAAGTGTATAATGCCATACATATTTCCAATTCTATGCTCTATGATAGATATGTACATCCTAACTCTAGGAAAGAAAACTATGGAGTCATGATCCCCAAGTGTTGGATTCCATGAATTTGGAAAAAATATTCTCTACAAAGACATTATTGTTTTCATTTTTTTATACTAAAATTAAAATTAAAGTGTCCCCAAACCCTATGCTATGATGAAAGGTACCCAATAATTATAACTTACACCCAAAATCCAATGGATAATAATTGTGAAATTTTGATTAAAATAATGAAAATGTAAGCAGTGAAAAATCACATTAGACAACCACACTTTCCAAAACCTATGCCTGTGAACTTAAACATGCATCAAAATCATAATCAAGGAATTCAAAATTATTATAAATTTATCTTAAAATTTTTAAATATATATTATCATGTTCAAGTTTAGATAAATTTTCTATAAAAACCCATTTTTTTTAAAAAATCATGACTATTCACACCCCTCCAACTTGAGTTTTTCTAGTCCCAAGAAAAAAGTATCTCAAAAATATGAAATTGAATTCCCTTTTACAAAAACATTTAAACAAACAATTCTCACCAAAATAAATCGTACCCAAAAAAATCCTAAAACCTATCAAAATCATTTCACACAAGTTAGTTTCACAAGCATATCTCAGGCCCAATCCCATTACTTTATTCAAATTCATTACCATATTTCATATAATTTTAATTAAGTATGAATGATGTGTTGTGCATCACAAAATACATGGGGTCTATTTTTTTCAGGGGAAAAATGGAAGCACTAGGTGGGAATCACATTAAACCTTAAGATGAGAATCCATTTTTTTCTTTTTTTAACCACAATAGAGATGAAAAAACTAACTCTGGAAAATAAAAATATGGAATCATGATCCCCAAGTGATAAATTCCACCATTTTTTCAATTACATGATCGATAATAAATATGTAAATCCTAAATCTAGAAAATATAACAATGGATTCACGATCCATAAGTGTCGGACACCATGTATTTGGAAAAAAAATTCTCTACATGGTCACCATTTTTTGTCATTTCTTTTCCAGGATACTAAAATTAAAATGAAAGTGTTGCAAAACCTTATGCTATGATGAAAGGGACCCAAGAACTCAAACTTACACCCAAAATACAATGGATGATCATTGTGACATTTTTATTAAAAGAATTAAAATTTTAGCAATCAAAAATCACCTCAGACAACCACACTTTCCAAAAACTATACTCATGAACTTAAACATGAATCAAAATAATAATTAAGGAATTAAAAATTATTTTAAATTCAGATTCAAATTTTGAAATGTATATTATCATGTTCAAGGTTAAATAAATTTTCCATAAAATCCCAATTTTTTTTAAAAAATCATGGATTTTCACTCCCCCCCCCCAAATTAGAATGACACTAACCTCAGGTCTGAAAGAGAAGAGAAGATAGAGATCAGAATTGGGAATAAAGAGTAAGATATGTGATTTGAAATGAAATCATGGAATAAAACCACTTATTTTTAAGTTGATGACCCATCAATAAGAAATTGATCACTTTGGCTTAATTTCACAAGTACACTCCTCAGCTTTGATTGAAGTTAGGTTCAAATTCTAGAAGTCATGTGTTTCATTTGGAAATACTAAAATGATTTAGTAGCTAAATCTCACACCCAAGATACATTATATCACATTGGAGACCCCAAGGTGGTTCCCTCAATAATAAATAATAAAACACACAAAATAAAATAAAATAAATTCATAAGTTGAGTTTCCTCTTGGTAATATCTTAGATTAAAGTCATTATCTTGACATTGACCCCCTAACTTACCTAATACCAACTTGTAAAAGTTTAAGGATCACATTTTTCTCCACTTCTACTTTATTGAGATTGATTTTTTGTTTATAATTTATTTCATTTACAATACTATGTTCGACAATGAGTGGGAAAATCCAAGTAATGTCAGAAATGGTTGATCCAGTTGCTTTTGTAGTCTTTCCTAAGATATTAAGAATCATTATTACCTTATTGGTTTCAAGAGAATAATTAATGACTACTGAAAGGTCATGATTATATCCTATGAAGGAATACTTGAGTGGGGAAGGTAGGACTATAATTTTGAGATCAAGAAAGATAGAACATTCAGAAATAGGTTGGGACTATGAATCAAACTTAGTTTCATTTTCAAAATTTATTAACAGGATTGGTTAATTTTGAATAGTATATTTTACCAATAAATAAGATAGATCAATGTTGTGAATGGGTATGGACTCAAAGTTTGTAATTTATCTCAATGGTTCACTGATTTGTGTTTCTAAAATATAATAAATAGAGATATATTCAGGAAACTCAAACCATGATTTCGAATTATCCTATTTTGAATACAAAAAAATCAATTTCCTCCTAATTAAAACAACCATTTATAGTTCTCTCATGTTCCTCAGGTTGAATTTCAACAATCCCTAACTAGTTCACCGAATTATCTAGCTCTGATATCTCATATTCTAAAGTGGTTTCTTCAAAATTTTACTCTAATTTTAAATCCTATAATGGTTTGGGAATTATTAAGATAGGTTTTTCATTAGTTATCCCACTCTTGTAAATAGTCATATCTTGGAGTTGTTCATGTAAATTTTGTGTGTAAAAATATTATTCTATCAATATTAAGGAGGGGAAAACATGAGTGGGAATGGGTTCTAAAAACATTTCAATGATTTGTATTTATACTCTCAATGATGAAACCTCAGAATTCATTCTCTCCATTTTTTGACACAGTTTCTCAAGTAATGGATTTGGATCAATCTGGATATGGGATTGATCTAAATGGTCCATTCCATTTGGATAACAATATTGTTGAAATTTCACTAGAGGATGTTCTTATTGGATTTTTTGGGATTGAAACTCATTATAGGTTGTAATTTTTTATAGATAATTAGATTTCAAACATTATGGTTGATTTTCCCACCAACAGAAACTAGGATTGTCATTGTGAATCGAACATGG
This sequence comes from Viscum album, assembly GCA_963277665.1. NCBI lineage: Eukaryota > Viridiplantae > Streptophyta > Magnoliopsida > Santalales > Viscaceae > Viscum > Viscum album. Next base: position 628,084,017 of record OY728130.1, on the reverse strand, counting down.
TGAGGGGTAGTCAAAGTAGGGAGAGGTTCCCGTATTTGGATTTGTTCAAAATGTCTTTCCATGGGAGTTAAATCTTGGGTTGGAACAGATTATTGGGGTGATAATAGGATTCTAGTATCTAAGATAATATGCTTAGGTCCCTAGAAATGGTAGTAAAATTTTGTGACTCCCAAATTTACCCTACAGGTAGAAGCGGTCATTGAAGTACAAGTAGGGATCGAATCCACAGGGACCAAAGAAGTAACCTTAAGACACTCATATTTTTTGGGAGGATTGGATTTTAAGTGGAAAACTTTGGGTTTGATTGTAATTAGGATAATAGAATACTAAAGTACCTATGATAATACATTTAATTAAAGAACTAAATAGTTAAATATTTTAATGGAAGTAAATAAACAAGATGTTCCGATCCTAGGTTATCACTAAGATTAGATTGGATGTATTTGTTTTCTTAGAGAATTTTTAGATAACTAATTCAATATGTATCCAAAAAAATGAGATAATTCTATAACATAACTTATCAATTTAATCCAAACACAATTACCAGTCTAATATCTACTGCACTTAGAATATCACTTTCATGATCACTCCATGGAATTGGATCATACTAGAAATCAAAATGTGTAATCATTAAAATTAGTGAAGACGAAGAAGAAAATAAGTAATCGAATGGAAATCATAAAATAATGAACATATTTAAATATTAATCACATGAAATAAAATTCAATAAAACTCCATGAAACTCCCGAGGATCATCCCACAAAAGTTTTATCCTTCCATTGATGTAATTATCTCAATGAAATATTAGATTTTACTTAAAGAAGAAGGATTGAAGAAGTGAAAATAAAGAAATAACAAACACTCCACTATTGTGTGAGGAATTTCACAATTGTGGGTGTGAATAAATTCACACCTTGATTCAACTGTATCAACCTGTTAAGAAAAATTAAATAATAAGTAAATTATAACTTTTATTAAGAAACTAATGTATTTCAAACAACTTACATTAGATAAATTGGAAATCTGATTACAAAATGAAAGCATAACAATACAATTGAAAGAATAAAACATCCAATCACAATTACTTCACCACCACACCTTAAATAGGAATTTTTGGGTCCTAGGGTTGAGAACCCATCAATTAATTCCATCCCATTTAAATATGGATGATGAATAAAAGGAAATTAGACTTTTAAATTTTGACCAGAAAATTCAGACCAGATTCATCCCCCTTTTTAGAATTAAAATATGACATTTAAGATGGTAAAATCTTGGATGGACATGGAATATAAATTTATTATTCCATTTTTCCTCGAATATCTTGAAAATTTTCATTTCAATTGGATCCTCCATTCATAGTTTATGCTCTAAATGGTGGGATGGTTTTATGGGCCTTTAAATCTAGACCATAATTTAAACTTCAATTTGGGCTGCTTGGATCACCATGAAAACCTCTGAATTTTCTTTATTCATGGTTGAATAAAATTTTCCCCATAATTATATATATCTATATTTAAAATTTTAGGTTCATTAGGATTGAATTTTGGGCTTTAATTTTATTTGAGGGTCATAAGACACATTCTTCTTTGTCTAGAAATTTATGAATTCATGGACAAAAATATCCATATTGTGATTCATCCATTGATCCTAAAAGAAAAAATGTTCCAAAAAAAAGTTATAAATAATATCCAAAAATATAAAATTCAAATAATCAAAATAATTAATTTCAAAGGCTGGTGATTAATTGGGCCCAAATTGTCACACTTTAAACAAGAATTTCATAATGATATGAAATGAATTTTAATTTATTAAATGCACTAATATCGGTGTTTGTGGACATTGAAACACATAAAAATTAAAATATAAACAATTAATATTTGCTTCATCTAGTTTCTAATCATCCTCCATGGTTTTTAGGTACCCGAGCATATGTTACTTGTTTTCTGGTTCAGGTTCAAGACAAGTACCTAGTGTTTGGTTTGTGCATGGGATGATGGGTTGGAGCATGGGATTTAAGGATCGGTTTGGGACTTGGTTCTGTGTTTAGGATATTTTTTTGTTCTAGTATAGGAGGTTTTATTTGTATGAATTTATGACATGTTGTGTATACATTCCATGTTTATATTATGTTTCACTTTGTTTATTATTGTCCTTTTCATTTGGTTGTTCCATTATAATATTTATTTTGGTTGTTATATTTTTTAATATTATTTATGTTTTGTTTTTAATCTGATAAGAAGGTATAGTCTCTTTATTTTACCTTTATAGACTTGTGCTGCTAGTCGGAAGCCTCTAGCATATGGGGAGGTGTGCCTGAGGTCATGTGGCGACCCGTCTTGGGGAACCAGTTATAGTGGTTACTAAGATGGGTAGTTACAAATTAGTATTAAAGGTTGTGTCTTTTGTATTACTATTTGGTAAAGGTATATAGAATACTGGGATCTTATCGGGTCTTGGGAATGATCTCATATCTGGGTGACTTTAGCCCTATTCCTAGGGGGAAAACCCAAGTTTCTAGGGGTGGGAATTGATGTAATGTTTTGTACTTTTATAGTTTATTGATATTTCCATATCATGTGGTGCACTTGGATGTGATGTTATTGATTTATGAGATTTTATCTATTGTCCTGGTATGGAAAGGAAGGTTGTGTATGCTCATGTATCATGTTAGGCACATAGGATTGGTAGGTCATTTGTATGTTTCCTATGATTGATAGTCCCCTGGGATTCATATGCTAGTTGTGTACTTTTCTATCTGTAGTTTATACCTATTGATCTTCCCTTGAAACATTTTTCAATGAAAATTTTTTAAAATATGAATTTGAGTAAAGTTGGTATTTTTGAAATGTTGGGTAAATGGGATGTTTTAAAATATGAATTCTCATTTTTTGAAATGTTAAAGTTAATTAAAGAAAGATGTGTAATGATGGAACTTTTAAGGACATCGATAGTGGGTATCCCTAGTGTGGTGATCGTACCCTATGTATGGGTGACTCAAGCATTTAGAGTTCCTTAGTTTTGAGACCTTGGGTTACGGGCTATGAGATCTTGATGGGTTTGGATGTTCTAGATAGTGGAATATTACTTGTTGTGGCTTCAGTTAGGCTGTGATCTTAAGGTTGTGAGCTGTTGTGAAATAACATGAAAGTGGTAACCCTTATGGGTTTATACCTTGAAATTTGTGTTATGGACCCTATAGTGGGTGTTTGACTCATAGTTCTGAGGTATTTTGGTGTGTGTCTTTGTTGTGGGACCTAGATTGAATGGTTTTTTGGTGTGTTAAACACTATGTGTTTTGGAATGGGGGTAGGATTATCTCCCATGAGTAGTGAGTTGTTTGAGGTTTGATGTGTATGAATTAGGGGGAAATCTAGTATCCCTTTCTAGATGTGACTTCAGTTTAGGTATTTGGTGTTGTTTGACCTTTGAGGGTGACCCATGAGAGGGTTCGGGTAGGTTTCTAGTGCTTTTGGGTGCATATGGAAAAGGTGGACAATTTAAACTTTGACAGTGGTGGGAATATAGTGTTTCCTAGTATAGGTATGGACTAGTAGGATAAATTGAAAATTATATGTTTTTAGTTATCTGACTTGAGTTATGGTCATGCATTGGTGGTTTTTAAAAATCAAGGGTAACCTCGAGGGAGGTTATCCCAGTGTTGCAGGTACCTTAGAATGTGAATCATGGGTGGGTGCTTCAGAGTTCAAATCAATGCATGGTTGGTTGCATAAAATTTTGGTAAAGTTCATGGTCATGCCTTAGTTTCCTTCTTAGGTAATCACTTGAGTTCTTACGGTCAATTATAAGGTCAATTTCAGAAGAGGCATGATCGTTTGGGTGTCTGGATCATCTATTTTGATGATGATTAATGAAGGACCCATTATTGAATTTAGGCAGACAATATGCGGGTGACCAAAGCATAGATGGATGATTTTTTATTGAAGTGACACCTGGGGTGAGGGGTTGTCACATGGTTGATCTTGTTTGTGTGAAGGTTTGGGTTTCTAGATAGGACTGTTGAGAATGCCTTGATTCTAATGAGGTTGACAGCCCATGAGGCATGGTTATTTGTGTAAGTGAAAATTTATACCTATATCTGATGATGTACATCTCATGGGATCTTGAGTCGAGTTCGGTTAATGACTATAAGAAAAAAATTGCCATGAGGGTTCTGATGAGGACTGGTTTTTGGGTGCATTCTAGAGATGCACGATGTTGTTTGGGATATGTAAACATATTTCTTGGAAGTAAACACCTATCATTTTATGTGAAACCAAGGTGGAAATAATTAGTTATGTGAGATACTATTTAGTTTTGTATTAGTGTGATGGATCATTTTGTTTCCATTTTGAATCACCAAGGTCAAGTTAGAAGAACTTGGGTGGTGTGGTAGAAGTAGTGAAAAAAATAATGTTAGGCCATGGCTGCATGGTAGAGGATCATGAAACGATGATGAGTTTTGGATGGAAATCCCACTTGATTTGTGGTTGTTGAGTGCTTATGGGATTATTTTGGGTAGAAAATACCTAGACCTTTTATAAGATAAGGTGTCCCCATAGTGGTAGGTGACATTGGTGACAGATCAGTTGTGGTGGTATTCATCAGTAAAATCTCGATGTACTTCTAGACTCGAAATGATTATGCCCAACATCTTAACATCTCCTTGGGTATATTGAGAGAGCATTGGCTATACCCCAAGATACTTAAAGGCTTTTCTTTTTTTATGATATATAACCTCTTTAAGGATGTGTTTTTGGATCAGTGTAAGTAGAGTCATGTGGTGGGAGGTTCACCACCATCCATCTTCGAATGAGTTTCGGGTGATGGTTTTCATGTCAGTGAATTCTAAAGGTGTCATTCTCAGAATTTGGGGATGAGTGATGGTTAATGTTTTATTTTTTCGCTCAAGTGGGGTTGAGATGTCCATGTCCACTTTTGGGATCTACGGTAGTGGGAGCATGAAAAGTGGTGGTTGGAATTGGTTGGGTGTGGTGGTGAAAATGATACTTCTAAGGTGGGAAACCATTTATTAATCATAGATGTGTGGGGAGGAACATGGATTGGATGTGGTGGAATCAAAAATCCAATAAGTAACTTGTGATTTACATTTTTGGGTTCCTCGAGGAAGGCCAGTTGTGACTTGGATGAGGTGGTTGATCGAGCTAAACATTGGGTTTGGACTCGAGTGGCCCTAAAAAAATTCAAGATTCTTGTGTTAGAATCATTGAGTAGCATGATAAGGCATTACAAAGGTTCATGAGCAATGGAGTTTTATTTCTAGAACCTCATCGGGAGTCAGGAAAGGACTCGAGTAGGTGTGTTTGTATGATCTTGTAATGTCTTTAAGTATGGAAGAATCTTGTCCAAGTAAAGTGGTGACTTGCTAACAGTGAAAGTTGGGAATTTCTAGGATGATTCGGCCAGAGATGGTTCGACCGGGATGGGGAAAGAGAACAGGTGTGATGAGTTGTAATACACCTCTAGATGATGTTTTGAAATGTTTAGTGCATCTTGGTAATGAAAGATAATTTTTAGGAAAGACAATTTTCTCTCATTTTGTGTATGGATGGAGAATGTATGTCTATTTTGGGAAGTTTTGATGACAAGGATTGATGTGGGTGTTGATTGGCACTCTTGTGGGTGTCTGGGTGCAGTGAGTTAGGAAACACATCAAGTGTGTTGTGACATTTTATTTAGGGTTCTATTAGTTCTTTTCCAATGATGGAGATTCCAAAAACTGTAATATGGTAATTTTGAGCTAAATTATATGGTGGGGAACATTATAGAGGTCGAGTGGTTGACTGATGACATTATCAATGTTACGGGTTGGATGGTATTAGGTAAGAACCATCCTGATGTTTTGGTTTTGACAATGAACTTTGGATTAGGTATTTATTGGTTGAGTGCCTTTACATGAGGGTTGTGCTTTGGTTGTGTTTTAGATGTTCAGATAAGGAATGATTTCATTAGGCCTTAAGTTATGGACTGATGTAGGTTAGGGAATATGGTTTTCAAATTGTGAGTTCCTTTAGGTGACACCATGTGTATTGGGATGCTTGAGAATTGTGGGAGAGAATCAGACTGAGGGTGTACCAATTGGATCTCCTAGGGTGGTTTAGTGCTCGCTTTATCTTTTCTTATGCCATAGTTTCAATGGTATTTCTCTGGTTCCCTTACAAGGTTTGTATGGATGGTGTTAATAATATTGAGTTGAGGTTGATTCATCCTTTGAGGGGAATCGGGTTCATGTTGTGGATCATAGTGGGAAAATTATTTAGGATATGACTGTTCCTTAGTCAAAGTTTTGTGATATCATGGATGCATTTATAAGGAAACTTGGGATATTAAATTTGATAATTGGGCCCAATTGTCTAACTATTTGTCTTGGAGGCTTAGTGATGTTGGGGAATGCAGCTCGAAAGTGAGCTATTATAAGGTGAGGAGGTTGTAAGATCCTAACCCTAAGATAGGTACATATTGGATTGAATTTTTGTCTTATGGAGTTTTTTTAGGGATTAATACGGGTATCGAGGATGTTCTAGGGGTTTAGGACATGAAAAATAAGGAAAATATACCAATCTGTGTGGAGAGAATGGTTTCATCATGGTTAGTATTAATTTTGTTCCAGAGTTGTGCATCCTCTAAAAGGGGGTGCATGGTTTGGGAAACCATGTGAGGTGGCCCAGCAGACCATGTGGATCAAGCTACCGCCTTATAAAATGGTGAACACACAGCTACCATATGGTTTTCCAAACTTTATATGTGACCAAGAAAACCATGTGGCTTGGTTTCCTCTTGGATATATGGAACCACATGGTTGGCACACAGTTTTGAAATTCATGCTGCTAAACCATGCTCCTCTTTAAAAATGAGAGAATTAACATTTTTCCTCCCAATATTATTTATTTTTCCCCCAATTTTTCACCCCATTCAATCCCCTAGAAACTAGGGTGAATAACTAGGAGATATTACCTCCTCCGTGGGTGATTCTCCCTCATTTATAAGGCATTTAGAGTGTCGTTGGTTTCAAATCGAAGCTCTGGGTAATTCTTCGACTCTATTTCCTTCCATCTTCTGGAGGAAACTTGTTATGTAGTGATTAGACACTAAATGAGGCTAATATTAATTGTTAATATATATAATATTAATTGTTTTTATTATTCATAAACACCATTTTAGTGCATTTTACACTTTGAACATCATTTCACATTATAATTGTAATTCCTTCTTAAAATGCTTATGTGGTACATTTTTTAACATCATTTAAAGTACCCAATGATTCATCTGATTTTAAGGAATGTAATTATACATATTTAAATTTGATATTTTGGTAAATTGATCTACACTTAAATATGAACATGTTTCATTCATGGATCAATGGATAATTCATGGAAGAAGATGAGGATATTTTGTGATGAAAGGAAACAATTATGGAGAACTCAGATTGGACACCAGCCCACTGATGAGAATGTGGGGCCTAACATACAGGCCCAATGAAGTCCAAATTTCGTGGGATTATATAATACATGTATAAGAACAAATAATTCTTCAGTATACAGTGCTAATTCTGCCTCCATGGTGGTCATTAAGGCATCCCAATTTGGAGATAAAATTATGGGCCTGATTTTGTGGCTCAGAAAAAAATCCTACTAATATAATAATATCTCGAAATCCACAACTCCAAATGGGCCCAAATTTTACAATAGGTTAGGAGACGTCGGGGGATCCATTTTCTTATTCTATGTCTCACTCTAATTCGGTCATATAGAAGGTATTACAGGCACGTCTATTCGGTGGATGAAAGATGAATGCCACCTCGGGTCAAGGGTGGAAAAATCAACTCTCCCTCAACTTTCCACCCACCTATGACCTACCACAATTAATTGAGAAGACTTTAACTATTGCAGGATATACACAAGGCTTCAAAAATTCCTATTTATGGTAGTGGTTATGGAGGAGTTTTTTATATTTGGTGCTTGGTTTCATTGTAGTGTTATGTTTTTTCTTTGTGTTTGTAATCGCATTTCTTTCTCATGTATGTTTTTTAATTCACCTTAGTTTCTTAATAAAAGTTCTTCCTTTAATCATATTCTATTCTTCTACATATCACATTGATACCTTTGGTTCAAGGTGTTAATTTATTCACACCATACTTTGTGATAATTATCACACAACAGTGGAGTGATCGATTTTAGTTGTTGTTTTTACTTCTTCAATTCCACCCTTGTAAGTCTACTTCCCGCTTCCGTTGAAGACATGTCGTCAATGGAGGGATAACTCTTTTATGGGTTTATCCAAGGGAGTAAAAAGGGTATTTATTGGATGTTATTTCTCACTCCATTAATTTATAATCACTTCCTTTAAATGAGATTTTTATTTGATGATTTTAGAACATCTTCATCCTTATTGAATTTAAGGTCACACATTTCAAGTGCTGATACGAACCTTTACCTTGGAGTGCTCAAAACATTGATCCTTCAAGTGTATAGGTGATTAGTATTAGGGTGTGTAGGCATTAAACTAGTAAGTGATTATTTTGTTTGATCTTATTAAATGAACCCATCTCAAATATAAGAAATTGAAATCATTAAAAAAGGAATTCATTTAATCCACCACGAGCGATAACCTAGGATCAACTCTTTACCTTAATTTGAATTAACTTAAATCTGTTATTGATCCTTTAAACCCATCTTTAATCAACCCAATATGGCCAATTCATATCCAAAAACAATCCATAGAATGTACGTGCTTGTAGGTACTTCTTAGGTCTCTGAGGATTAGACAACCCAAGGTAGACTACAAGGACCATCCTACCTTCTTCTTTTGGGTAAATTTGTGCGTGAATCAAATTTTGGCACCATTTATGGGGACCCAAATAAGTCATATCAACACCCATTCTATTCTCCCTTATTTCTTCTATTCTCACCCAATATCTCTTATCTTTTCCCTTTCTTGTTTTTTTTTCTTTTGGTGCATGTTCACCTACACTCGTGATCAATCAAACCGTCTAGTTAGGGTGGATAGTCCTGGGGTTGGGGAGTCAAGTACACCAAGGGAACTATTTACATTAGATCTTAATTTTCCTAACACCCCTGAGTCAAAAATTGATCCCATTTCAATGGAAGTTCATCAAAGAAACCAACTCATAAACTCGGATGGGAACCAAAATGGAAACCCAAATGAGGCAGCCCCAAACTTGGGGAATGCGGTCGATCAAACCATGAATGACTACCTCACACCTGCCTGGACCAATTCCCACTCATGCATTAGACATAATTTCCTAGGATATTCCAACTACATATTTAAACCCCATGTCCTAAACCATCTTCCCGCATTCCATGGAATGGAGTCCGAGATGCCCTACCTTCACATTAAGGAGTTCAATGACATTGTGGAAACCATGTGTCCCCCACATCAAATAGAATCATATAAGATGAGGCTATTTCCTTTTTATTTAAAGGATCAAGCTAAAAATTGGTTAAACAATTTGAGACCATCATCCATAAACTCTTGGGACCAATTATAAAGAGAATTCTACAAAAAATACTTTCCCCACCACAAAACAATTGCACTTAAAAAGAGCATCCAAAAAAAATTTAAAAAGATTGAGAGTCATTCTATGAAACATGGGAGAGGTTCAAAGACACTCTAAACATGGTTCCACACCATGGTTTTTCTATTCCTGAAAAAAGTGAGAATTTTCTATGAAGGGTGGGGTTCAGGGAACAAACAATTCATTGACATGATGTGTAATGGAACCTTTAAAAACAAAGCCCCAAATGATGATTACGAGTATCTAGAAATTCTTTCTGAACAAAACCAAACATGGAGAACTTCACCTTATTCAAAAAAGACACAAAGAACTACTGGAATTCATACACTTAGAGAAGAGTAAATCCTTAGGGCTAAACTCATAGTACTCTCTAGGAAGGTTGAAGAGATAGACCTTAGGAAAGTCCATGAAATCCAAACGGTAGACCCTGTTTGCACAATTTGTGACAAACATGACCAAAAGACAGAAAATCGCCCAACCATTCCATCCATAAAGGATGTTATTTTAGGAGGACCCCCAGTGGAAGTAAATGCTTTGAACTTTCAAAAGCCTCAATATCAAAACACCTTCAACCCAAGGTATAATGACCACCTAGGCTTCCGCTGGAAAGATAACCAACAACATATCCAACCACAAGGACAAAATCATTACCCCCATCAGAACTACCAAACCCATAACCAGTTCCAAACCCAACTTATCCAATACCAACAACCACTGTTCCAATTTAAACAAATCATCCCACCTCCAAAATATCCCCTTGGTATAAACCAATCTTCTCAAGAACCAACCCAAACTTTTCCACAAATCCTACTAGAACAACTGTGAAAACAAATGGAAAGAATGAACTCATAAGTCTCTTCCCTAAAACAAGAACTTCAAACCATAAAAACTGGAAAGTCACCCATGCCTACTTAGGTGGTACCATCCTAAAATTCAAGGGGAGAGTCAATTTTCACTCAAAAAACTCCTAAACAACTAAAGGTTGTGACTGTTTTAAGAAGTGGGAAATCAATTGAGAAACCTGAACAACTAATTCAGAACCCATCTGAAGATTCAAACTTGGATAAAAATTCAAATGAACCACAAGATCAAATTGAGGAAACTAATAACAATGTGAAATAAACAAATCTTCAACAAACAACCCCACAACTAGCACCATTTCTTCAACGCATGAGGGGGGAAACAAAGCTTTAATTCAGTGAAACATTGAGAGAAATCTTCTCACAAGTCAAGTTGAACATTACCCTTATCGATTCAATACAAACCATACCTTCCTACTAAAATTACCTTAAGGACTTTTTCACTTTTAAAATAAAATTTTCACATAAAAACCAAGTCCTTTTGGCTGCTAATGTGAGTACCACCATTCAAGGGACCATTCCTCCTAAGTTGAAAGAGCTGGGTTTCCCTTACATTAATGTTGAACTAGGAGAGAGAAAAGTTTTCAAGGCCTTTTGTGACCTAGGTGCTAGTGTCAATCTCATCACATATGTTGTGTACTTCCAGTTAGGACTAGAAGAACTCAAACCCACATCTATCACACTTCAACATGCTGATTGTAGCATTAGGGTTCCAAAGGGTATTTTAAAGGACGTTCTGGTAAAGGTTGAAAACTTTATCTACCCTGCTGACTTCATTGTCCTTAACAACCATCCAAACTTAGGAAATAAGGAACAAACCCCAATCATCCTTAGTCATTCTTTCCTTGCAACAATCAACTCTGTTATCCGAGTTCGAAACGGGAACATGACCATCACCTTTGGAAACATGAGTCTAGACTTGAACATCTATAATGCAAGCTCAAAAATAGGGGATAACGAGTACATTCATGAAGTAAACATGATAGGATGCATTGATAATGAATCCATATAACATCAAGGAATATTTTATGGATGTTTAAGTCAGGATGAGATTGATTTCCTTTGTTCACACAAAGGAAGTTTATCTCCTTGGATTGAATCATTTTCAAATTTCTCTTATGATGAAGTCTTAGGTCCAAAAATCAATGAAACCTTTCAGAAAACCACTTTCATAGAGACCACTCCAACTTCTGTCCCTAAATCTGATCAAGCCAATCTAGTAGTTGAACCTTCTACATGTGGGGAATCAATCCTATCTAAAACTCTAGGAAACAAAATTGATCTCGATCCAATGTCCCAATATTCTGCTGAAATTATGAACCAAACTGATCTTGAATTGAAGGAACTTCCTACTGCACTCAAGTATGCCTTCCTAGTGGAAAATCAAACACATCCTATTGTCATTTCTTCTTCTATTGAATCCAATCATGAGATGATGCTTCTAGATGTCCTTAGGAAACATAAGAAAGCCATTGGTTGGACCCTATCTAATATTCCTGGGATTAGCCCACTTATCGAGACTCATAGGATTGTTCTGGAATCTGATTCAAAGCCATGTCGTCAACCTCAACGACGACTCAATCCTAATATCATGGAGGTAGTAAGAAAAGAACTTCTAAAATTGTTAAAATCAGGTATCATATATTCCATAGCTGAGAGTGAATGGGTGAGCCCAATCCAAGTGGTTCCAAAAAAGACTGGAATCACAGTGATAACCAATGAGGATGGAGAGATTCTTCTAACAAGGGTGAGTAGTGGCTGGAGAGTCTGCATCAACTATAGGAATCTAAACTCATTTACCAAGAAGGACCATTTCCCCTTACCATTCATTGACCAAGTCCTTGAGAGAGTGGCAAGTCATGCCTTCTACTATTTCTTATATGGGTACTCGGGGTATAATCAAATTGAGGTTTCCCTAGAGGATCAAGAGAAGACTAAATTTACATTTCCATTCGGTATCTTTTCTTTCAAACGCATGCCCTTCGGGTTATGCAATTCCCCGGGAACCTTCCAGCAGTGCATGATGGGAATCTTCTTAGACATGGTAGGGGGTTTTCTAGAGGTCTTCATGGATAAATTATCTGTGTTTCGGGATACTTTTGAGAGATCTCTTAAGAATGTGGAGTGAGTCTTGTCAAGATGTGAAGAAAATAATCTAGTCTTAAACTGGGAAAAATGACATTTCATGGTTAAAGAGGGACTAGTTCTAGGACATCTGGTCTCAGGTATGGGGATTGAAGTTGATAAAGCCAAGGTTGACATCATTTGTCACCTTCCATCACCCAAAATTGTCAAGGAAGTGAGATCTTTATTAGGAAATTCTGGTTTCTATAGAAGATTCATCAAGGACATTAGTTAAATCTCTCGTCCCCTTTGTGCTCTCCTAGTAAAGGATGCTCTATTTGTCTGGACAGAAAGCTATGAGGGTTCATTCTCAACCCTCAAATCCTCTCTCACCTCTCCTCCCATTATGAAATCTCCAAATTGGAACCTTCCTTTTTAACTTATGTGTGATGCCAATGACTTTGTTATAGGAGCTGTGTTAGGAAATCATTGTGATAAAACTCCTTATGTCATTGCTTATGTAAGAAAATCCTTAAATGATGCCCAAATAAACTACACCACCACTGAAAATGAGTTACTTGATATTGTGTTTTCCTTAGATAAGTTTAGGTTCTACCTCTTAGGATCCCCCATCACTGTGTTCACTAACCATTTTTCACTAAAATACCTCTTCCAAAAACAAGATGCTAAGGCTAGACTGATTAGGTGGGTCCTTATCTTACAAGAATTTGACCTCGCAATCAAGGATAAAAAGGGTGTTGAAAATTTTGTAGCTGATCACCTCTCTAGGATGGAATTCAAAGACAAATCAAATCACCTTTCTGTGTCTGATTCATTTCCTGATGAACACCTATACTCTGTGAGTGACTGCCCTTGGTATGCTGACATAGCCAATTTCTTAGTTACAGGAGTCATTCCAAAATTCTTAGGGACTCAAGATCAAAGGAAATTCCTTTATGATGTTAGAAGTTTTGTGTTTGATGATCCATACCTCTATATGTTCTTCCCTGACCAAGTCATTAGAAGGTGTGTCCCAGAATCTGAACAAGATTCCATCCTTAAATTATGTCATAATGAGGCATGTGTAGGTCACTTTTCCTCTAAGAAAACATTTTCTAAGATTCTTCAATGTGGTCTCTTCTGGCCCACCCTCTCAAGGGACTCCTGCACATTTTGTCAAAGTTGTCCTAAGTGTCAACAAGTAGGGTCAATCACAAAAAGGAATCAAATGCCACTCACTCCCATCTTAGTGGTTTAAATCTTTGACTGTTGGGGAATTGATTTCATGGGTCCCTTCCCAAACTCTATGGGATATCTTTACATTCTTTTAGCTATCGATTATGTCTCCAAATGGGTTGAGGCCATTCCTACAAAATCCAATGATCATCAAACTGTGATTATATTTCTCAAGGAAAACATCTTCTCTAGATTTGGAATTCTTAGGGCTATAATTAGTGATCGAGGAACCCATTTCTGCAACCGTCCATTCTATTCACTCATGTCTAAGTATGGGATTTCTCATAAAGTTTCCACTGCGTACCATCCTCAAACCAATGGTCAAGATGAGTTAGAAAATAGGTAGATTAAGAATATTCTTGAAAAAAATTTCAATCCTTCTAGGAAAGATTGGTCCAAGAAACTATGGGATGCACTTTGGGTATATCGTACAGTATAGAAAACCATCCTAGGAATGTCACCATATAGGTTGGTTTATGGAAAAGCATGCCATTTACCTATTGAAATTGAGCATAAGGCCTTATGGGAAATTAAGAAAATGGATTATGACCTCTCATTAGCTGTAACAAAAAGGAAATTAGATCTCAATGAACTAGAAGAACTAAGGATGGAGGCTTATAAAAATTCAAGGACCAATAAAGATAGAGTTCAAGCCTACCAATCTAGGAATATTAAAGTCAAACATTTTGAACCTAGAAAATGTTTGCTCTTGTATAGTTTAAAACTTCATTTATACCCAAGAAAATAAAGTTCTATATGGTCAGGTCCTTTCATAGTGCATCATGTGTACCCCCATGGGGCAGTAGAGATTCAAGATCCCACTAGTGGTCACATTTTCAAGTTTAATGGTCATAGGTTAAAACCATTCATTGAATCATTCAATAAACAAGAAATAGAGGTTGAGTTAACTAAGTCAACCTATGAACCAGGAAACAATTGATAGATTTAGGATCCATGTTGGGCTAACGATATTAAACAAAAGCGTTGCACGAGAGGAAACCCGTGGTTTTCATGTCATCTTTATTTTTAAAATAGGATTAATTAATCATTTTGATATTTAAAAAAATAGACTATTGATCTGTTATTCTATTATGAGTATGGATGGGTATGAAAGAGGAGCACCATATTCATCTATGTCACGTGGTGTGATCCTTACATTACCCAAAAATTTAAAAAGAAGACAATGTATCATCAGTTAATTTTATTTTTATGTGTTTGTAATACAAGAATATATATATATAAATAAATAAAAAGGGACACGTCATAGTTCGTGGGTAAAACTCTGTCACAACGGACGAAGCCACGGGGAATCGAACCCGGGACCGAAGGGAGATAGGGGCGCACGCTTACCACTGACCTATGAATTTTTGTGCTTCCTTATTCTATAATTTTTTTATATATAATTATATTTTAATTTATTTATTATTAAATATATATATATATATATATTGTTTTTTTTTCTCTTTATTTTTCCCTTTTTCTACTAGGGAACTCTGCAAGTGACATGGATATCAAAGGACAAAATTGGAGCAACAAAAACTATAACTTCAACCACCATGTGACTTCATTCCATGATCCTCATATTTCGAATTCCTTTTTGAAATTCCCTTATCTACCTCTAATCCTTCTAAATTTTCATTTCTTCAAACACTGGGGAAAGTTTTATTTTAAGTTGGGGGGATATGAAATAAAAAAAATTATTTTGTGTAAAAAAAATGAATGATTTAAAAAAAATGTGTGTAAATGGAAGGAAAAGTTCCTTTAACTTTGAACATGGTAATACACATTACACACTTTGAAACTGAATATCAAATAATTTAGCATGCCCCAATTCTGATTTTAATCCTTGTATAATTTCATGAGCATTGATTTTGGAAAGTGTGGTTGTCCAATGTGATATTTCATTGTTTATATTTTCATCCAAAAAAAAGATCACAATGCACGTCCTTTGGATAACGGGGTATTAGTTTGAGTTCATGGGGTCCCCAAAATAAATAGAATAGTTTTGGTGATAATTTTAGTTTTAATATGATTATTTAATAAAAAAATTAAAAAAAACAATAAATTTGCACGTAGAGCAATGAAATGACCTAATGCGTGGCTTTTGGCACTTGGGGATCGTGACTCCATAGTTATATGGCCCAGAATTAGTAATTTTATCTCTATTTTTGGTAATTTGAATTTTTTTTTGATTGAGTTAACTTGAGATGATTCCTGAGTATGTGGGATTCACTTGGTTCCCTAAGGTCTTTGAGCCTAGGAGTCATCAGTAAAGTCTCACTATAGGGGTTGACTCTTTTGAGTGCAATTTCAATTACCATGGAAAAATTGCAAAAAACAAAAAAAAAATACAAAATACAAAATACAATAAAAAAAAATTTAATACCCATATTAATATTTAAATGTGATTCAACTTAGCACTTTATTCATTTCCCCCTTTAAGAAATATGAACCCCCATGTCTATTGTGATACACAACACATCCTCATACTTAATTGATATTGGATGAAATATGGAAATGAATTTGAACAAAGGAATGGGCTTGGGATTGGGATATTCTTATGAAATTATCTTGAATTAAAATATTTTTATGATTTTCATGATTTTTTGTTATAAGGTTTTTTAGTGATCATTGTGTATTAAAATGTTTTTGGAAAAGGGAATTTGAATTTCATGTTGTTGAGATATATTTTGCTTGGGACTAGAAAAACTCAAGTTGGGGGTGTGATTAGCAACTAAATGAGGCTAATATTCATTGTTAATATATATAATATTCATGTTATTTATTATTCATAAACACAATTTTAGTGCATTTTACACTTTGAACATCATTTTACATTATAATTGTAATTCCTTCTTAAAATGCACTATTATGTGGTACATTTTTTAACATCATTTAAAGTACCCAATGATTCATATAATTTTAAGGAATATAATTATCCATATTTTAATTAGATATTTTGGTAAATTGATATACACTTGAATATGAACATGTTTCATTCAGGGATCAATGGATAATTCATGGAAGAAGATGAGGATATTTTGTGATGAAAGGAAACAATTCTGGAGAAGTCAGATTGGACATCATCCCACTGATGAGAATGTGGGTCCCAATATACAGGACCAATGAAATCCAAATTTAGTGGGATTATAGAATACATATATAGGAACAAATAATTATTCAGGATCTAGTGCTAATTCGTCCTCCATGGTGGTTATTAAAGCGGCCCAATTTAGAGATAAAATTCTGGGCCAGATTCTGCATCCCAGAAAAAAA
The DNA here is from genome assembly GCA_963277665.1 of Viscum album. Classification (NCBI taxonomy): domain Eukaryota; kingdom Viridiplantae; phylum Streptophyta; class Magnoliopsida; order Santalales; family Viscaceae; genus Viscum; species Viscum album. Next base: position 628,067,028 of record OY728130.1, on the reverse strand, counting down.
TTCTACTAATATAATCATATCTTGAAATAAAAAACTCCAAATGGGCCCAAATTTTACAGGCGGTTATTAGAAATCCGGGGATCCATTTTCTTCTTCTATAGACTACACTAATTCTGCCATATAAAAGGTCTTAAAAGCGATTCTGTTTGGTTGATGAAAGCTGGATGCCACCTCGGGTCAAGGGTGGAAAAATCAACTCACCCTCAACTTTCCACCCACTTATGGCCTACCACAATTAATTGAGAAGACTTGAAATATTGGAGTCTTGACCCAAAGCTTCAAAAATTCCTATTTAAGGTAGTGGTGATGTATAATTTTTTCATCTTTGGTGCTTGGTTTAATTGTAGTGTTATGTTGCCGCTTTGTGTTTGTAATCGCATTTCTTTCTCATGTAAGTTGTTTAATTCACCTTAGTTTCTTAATAAAATTTCTTCCTTTACTCTTATTATGTTCTTATACATATCACGTTTATACCTTTGGTTAAAGGTGTGAATTTATTTACACCATAATTTGTGATATTTATCACACAGCGGTGGAGTGATCGATTTTAGTTGTTGTTTTTACTTCTTCAATTTCACCCTTGTAAGTCTACTTCCCGCTTCCGTTGAAGACATTTCATCAATGGAGGGTTTACTCTTTTATGGGTTGATCCAAGGGAGTAGAAAGGGGCTGGATTTGATTTTATTTCTCACTCCATTAATAGATAATCACTTCCTTTAAATGAGATTTTTATTTGATGATTTTAAAACCTCTTCATCCTTATTGAATTTAAGGTCACACATTTCAAGTGATAATACAAACCTTTACCTTGGAGTGCTCAAAACTTTGATCCTTCAAGTGTATAGGTGATTAGTATTAGGGTGTGTAGGAATTAAACTAGTAAGTGATGATTTTTTTTTTGATCTTCTTAAATGAACTCATCTCAAATATAAGAAATTGAAATCATTAAAAAAAGAATTCATCCAATCCACCTTGAGCGATAACCTAGGATAAACTCTTTACCTTAATTTGAATTAACTTAAATCTGTTAGTGATCATTTAAAGTTTTCCACTTCATATACAAAAACAATCCATAGAATGTATTTGTCTATAGGTACTTCTTAGGTCTCTAAGGATTCGACAACCCAAGCTAGACTACAAGGACCGTCCTACCTTCTTCTTTGGGGTAAATTTGAGTGTGAAAAATGTAGTTTCCTCTCCTTAAAAATCTATAAACCCTTGTTTTATATTGTTTTATTGTCCATGGTTTTTGAGGTTGTTTTAGTTCAAATAAAGGGTCGAGTTTGGACTATTGATTTTCTACAATCATGTGGTATGTGGTCTATAAGATTTTTTACATAGTCTTGATTTTTTAATATGTGAATGTAGTTATTCCAAGTTGTTGTATTGCTTTGTTTTTATGTATTTAGATAATTAAAGTAATTTGGGCCTTAATTTGAGGTGTGAGGACCTTTATGAACCCCATTAGGTCCATTGATGTTTTGAGACCAGACCGAAGGCTACCCAGGGGGTGTGCCAAACCCTTTTAAATGGTGAAATATTTTAGAAAACATTGAGATATGGTAATTATGAAATTTAATGGGTTGTGAATTTTAATTTGGTATGTGTGTATGGTTAAGAGGATAATTGAAAAGATTATATATTTTATTTTTTGAAGTGACTAAGAGTCTTTTGAAATTTTTTAAATGATGTGTTTTTTATTTTTATCTTTTTATGGTTTTTAATGAAGGAAAATGATGTTTTGAAAGTGGGTAAAATTTTAAAAGATGTGTTGACATTAAGGTTATCTGAAAAGTTTTTTTTCTTAATAGATTTAAAATGATAATTTTAAATGAGGGTGTGGTTTCCCTCTTTGAGAAAATTATTAAATGGATATTTTGAGTGGTTGTAAATGGAAATGAAAAACTTGTGGCATAGTTTAGTTTTTCAAAATAAGACCCATGTTTTAAAGGGTGTCTTTGAGATGTTTTAAAAAGGTTATTTGGTCTAACTATTTCATAATGTGGTGTTTTAAATGGAAATGAGGAATTGCATAAGGGGATGATTGGCTAAAATTGAAAAGTTAAATGAGTTATGGAACGTAATGGGTAAATGTTATAAACGGTTAAAGAAGAATATCCATATGGGTAAATGGTATGTGTGGGGTGTTGTACTAAGGCTCTACTCCCATAGGTCAGGCTAGACTGGTGGTATAGGCCCCACTGATTTATTTTATGATTAATATATTATACTGAGTCTCCTCATATTTGGATCAAGCTAGACTGGTCCTCTAGGACCCACTAATGTATTGAATGGGTTAGGATGTCATATTGAGGCACTATGATCCTAAATTTTGGACATGATATGATTAACTAGACTGAGTCTCTAGGGTAAGTTGATAAATTTAATTAGTTAGTGAATTTCCCTTTGTGACTAAAATTATGTAACTCCTTTACGTTATGGATTAAGATCCTGGAATGGATGGAGTGGGTTAGGTTTGTTGGAATACATGATGGAACTTAAAGGATAAATTTGTTAATTAATAATTCCTTAAATGTGAAGCATAATTTTCTTTATTACCATATTTATTCATTGTATATTGATTTTCTACATAAACTATTGTATAGAATGGCTAATAATTTACACACCATTGCTGATGGCCTATTGAGTAATACTAACACCCTTCTCAGGTTGCCATGGAACTTCAGTACCCAACTAGATGCTACTTTTTTCTGTTATATGTTTAGGATAGGGACCTAGTGTTAGTTTTGTGCATGGGATGATGGGTTAGAGCATGGGATATTAGGACTGGGTTGGAAATTTATTATTTGTTCATGATCTTTTATGGTTTTGGTATAGGATGTTTTATTTTTATGACTTCCTAACATGTTGTGTATACATTCCCTATTTATATTATGTTTCACTTGGTTTATTTTTTTTCTTTGCCTCTGGTCGTTTCATTATACTATTTCTTTTGGTTGTTATATATATTAATATTATTTATGTTTTTGTTTTACTCTGATAAGTGGTTATAGTCTCCCCATTGTACCTTTATAGATCCAAATTTCTAGTTAGAGTCCTTTGGAATATGGGGAGGCTTTCCTAAGGTCATGTAGCAACCTGGCTTAGGGCCCCAATTATAGTGTCTCCCGAGCTAGGCATTAAAGATCATGTATATTGTGTTTTGTACTGGGATAGATAATTCTTATGCATTAAGTATGGTATGAATAAATCAAGATAATCAATGTGACTATCATTGGATGGAAATCAAGACTATCCTTAAGTATTTGAGGTGTATTAAAGGTATGTTCTTTTTCTATAGAGGTGATGAAGAATTAGTAATCATGAGATATACATATTCTAGTTTCCAAACAGATAAAGGAAATATGAAATCATATCCAGGATAAATATTTAATCTCAATGGAGGTGTTGTGAGATGGAAGGGATTAAAGAAAGTTTTGTTCATTGATTCTATATTAGCGTTTAGGTATATTTTTTAAGGATAAATTCTTCAAATCTTTATACATATATGAGTTATATAATGAAAATTGTGATTTTAATGCATGTTTATATCATTCCATGCTATTTGATCCTACACTGGATAACCAATAAACTTGCCACTTAAGCTATCAATAAAGATCTGTTTTAATATTTTTAATGTTAAGGGAGATTGTTGCAATCATGAATATGATACATGAATGGTCGATGCATTAACTCATACTTTATAAATGTATGAGTTAATGCATTACTTATCAATAAGTATTCCCAAGGGATTTATAAATCCTACTATCATTTGATGGAAGTGTGTGTAGTTATTCTTGATTCTAGACCAAAATATCCATCACCCAAAGATATCTTTCTTCTTAAACTTTGCATTTGAGTCACTAGTATGTCATGGAGATAAAATTGATCCCATATGAACATAAGATGATTCAATCAACCCATGGTTACCTCTAGAGGTGGTATGTAATTTAGCTTCTACTAAGTTATCTTTATCAAACACATTTTAAGGAGTTAAAAGGATGTAAAAATGATTTAGATGTTATTTGGTGAATGGTTTATAGACTTACCATATTTATTTAATTTATTTTTACATAGATTATGTATTAATAGAATGAGAAATATTATGATTTAGATTAAATAATTTCTAATACTTCTAATAAGTGTTATTAGACTCATTTAAATCCCTTAAGTGGTATTATATCCATCTGATTAAGCGATGTCGTGTGTTCTCTCAAAAATATTTATAACTAAGTATAGAACGGGGGCTGACCTAGGTCGTTCTCTTGAGGAGCTTTTGTGGTCAATCAATCACTACTTCTAAATCAATATTTTTATATTTTTATATTTATTAAATAAAACTAAAATATATTTATATTTGAGACATTATTATCCAAGATAATGAATTGTAAATATGCAATGCATAATGTATATAGAATTAATGTAGACAAAATGATGTCATAAAAAATGAGATATTCCCTAGAGAATCACCCAGATTAAACCTTCATCATCTCATTATTAGTTTCAAATTTAATTAATAAACACACTCCATAATATGTGTTAATATCCTCTTCTATATCTGGTTGTGAATATATGGTGCTCTCAATAATCTTCGAGAGACCGCACATCCACATCCTCGGTCGAGGGAAAATATTATAAAAGAGAAAGTTAAGCCTCGGGTGGCAAGTGGAGAAACAAAGGCACCTTACCCACTAAGATCCACCTTGAACTAACTCTAATAAAATAAGAAACAATGAACTTTAATATGCAATGACTTGGGTTCAACACAGGATTGATCCCCCTGGAAGTTCCTCAGATTAGTTACTCATGATCACGAGTATAAGAGATAACGGTGGAGAAGAATGGGGTAGAAGAACAAAAGATAAAAAAAATAGGAATGAGATGAATAAGAGAAAAATATATTAAAAATGCATAATACTATTACAGTGGGAAGAAACTACAAAACAATGGAAAATGGACCCATAGAAGTGAAAATGCTTTGAGAAGAGGTGAGGATACATATTTATAGGGAGATTAGGTGAAATAATTCTCTCCAAAATCATCCTCCAAATTATTCCGCATGGATGTCCCATTAAATGACCTAATTTGTAACCTATTTCTTCATAAAAGATGTTACATAAAATATCCTCCGTTCACCCTCCAAATATGAGATTTATTGTCCCTCAGATGTAGTATTTATAGCCGATTTAATTCGAGACATTTAATCTATCCATTTGACTAGGAAAATTCAAATGCTTCAAATTACCTGGCCATTATGACCCTCCAAAATGTCGTTTCATGCATTCAAACCTTAATAAAATTTGTTCCCCACATGATTTCACGTCCCTCCAAAACATATGGTCCATTTTGGATTAATTTTCATCATGTTATGAATTTATTACCCAATGGAATCGTTTCTTCCTGGTGAAACATTTCATCCTCCACATGTTTTGAGTGTTCCAATAATGCATTAATGAAGATATTTTTACTTGAAATTCATCATGGACGCGCCTTATTGAATACTATTTCCTTTACAGTTGGAATAAATGCATTTGGAGGTGTGTGCGCTGATTTATTCTTCTGTTACATTGATGGTTCGCATTCTGTCTACCTGGAAACTTTCCAAATTAAATGATTTTTTCAGGCCTCCAAATTATCGAATCATACTTTCCTCATTAATAAAAAGTTGTATTAAATACATCATAGAGTTTATAAAAAAAAAGAATCACATAATTTGTAATTATAATGTAAATGTTATAATGAAAATACCCCTATTATAAAAATCTGTCAAATTTCCAGATTTAACCATTTTTTGCATTTGAGCTCAAAATACCACTAAAATCTAAAAACTTTACAATTGATCATACAATAAAACCATGGTGGAATTACAAAAAAATTATTTACAGTATAAAATTTATGAAAATGTGAGCTTCATCACTCCCCCACACTTAAACATTGCGCTCCTGGGCAATCATATTACATCCAAATCAAATTCCATAAAACAATCAAAAATGAGAAAATATCAATGATCTTATCCAAAATAGAATTCCATAAAGTATCATATATGAAAAACAATCATATCTCATTTTAATTTAAATAATTAAAAAAATCAACCTCATAAATCAATCCATGGCCCAATAACAACCTACCTCACATTGAATTTTATGTCACTCTTCACTTAAGAGAAATTGAATATAGAGTTATACTCATATTTGAAAATCGCATGTATCACCATAGGTTTGTGAAAATTATCATTTCTCCACAGTGTGAAACCTGAAAATGAATTTAATCATGATGTCTTTAGTTAAAGGTTCAAATTATTCTATGTCTTAGGGTTGGTGGGAAAATGAATGAAAACGTTTTCAGGCTAGAAAGAGGAGGTTAGACTTTTAAGTGCAATGCATGATTAAATCAAGGGAAAAAACACAAAATTACTCTCTCAATACCACTTGAAAATGTAAAAAACAACACCAACCCTATTTTATGACAAGATACATGAGACAATTAGTGATTATAATTAATTATATCATCCAAGTTCTCCCCTTTGGTTTTGCAAATCTCAAGAAAGGCAGAGCTTTATTTCCTTTTTTTAGGATGAGATGAAATTTGAATACAATAAATGAATGACAATTAATGCCCTTAATTTTTGATAGGTACATGAGTCATAAAAGAATTTAAAATGAGAAAATCAAAATCATCTCTATTTTTTTCAATTTTCTTTTTTTGAAGGAGAAATTGATGAAACAAATAAAGTACAATGAAATGAAGACACATGCCCAATTCTCTTATTATCCACTACCCAAAGTATTGACACACTCCTCGTACTACCCATAAATGATACACATCACAATGAACGTGCATGAAAGTCCCTTCCCCCACACTCAAACTTGAAATATCCATGAAAAAATACTAAAATTGCAGGTAGGTAAGGAAAAATTGGTTTGTAATGTGGCTTAAACCTATAAAGAAATTCATGGCATCTAAGGGATTATGAAGGATAAATGTAAAGGTAGGTATCAAGATAAAATGTGGCTATCCAAAGATATTCCTCAATCATTTCAAATATATTCCATGAAATCCAAAGCTTCGAAAGAGAATATTCACAAATTCTGGTTCTCACACAAAATTCAAGTTTCCCTCAAGAAAGTGTGGTTATTAGGAAGAATATGCAAAATTGGTTTAGAATACCTCATAGTATTGGAAAAATATTTTGAGTAATTATTTTATAGGAAGGTATTTCAAAAATCAGTCGAACTCATAAAAATTCATGAAAATCCTCTTCAAGGGAAAATAATTCATATCAAAAATCATTTAAAATCCATTATTTAAAAAATCATTTCAACTCTTTAAAAATAAATTGATGTGTGAAAAGTGATAATAATATTAATTAAAGCTCAAAAATACTTAAAAATGATAAAGAAAAATGAAAAGAACACAAGAATAACTAAGCTAGCTGACACTCCCCCACACTTAAATTTTACTACCCCTCATTTCAACTCAACAAAATATAAATATAAAGGTAGAAAAGCCAAGGGAAGGGAAGATACAACCTGACGTTATTTTTGAAGTGGATGCCTTGAGTTAATCTCCTAGAATATACCACTTTAAGACTACAAGAAAGTAATGAAAATAAATAAGAAAAATAAATAAAAAGAATGAGAAAGGGAAAAGAAAATAGATAATTCTTGTTTTAGACCCCCAATCAAGTGCTAGGTTTTTACTACCCCTAGTCAGGCAGTTTCAGTGGATTATCCCCAGTCAGAAGGTGGGTGTGGTTTATTTGAGATAAACCACCACATGTGAATTTTAACAATGTCCATGAATAAACACTGAACGTAGAGAACTCCAAAGAATATAAGAAAGTTCTCAACCCCCAAGAAAGAATAAATATGATATTTGAGCTTTTAAGTGGGAGGGAATATAATATAGGGGTGCTCCCTGTTGACTTCTGTGGTGTCCTTTTCCATATGGTATGCAACTTTTTTGTTGAGGAGGTAGTCGCACCACCATCTTCTCTAGCTCTTCTTCTTCAATCACCACCACTTGAGTGGTTTCTTCTTTAACATCCACAATCTACTCTATTTGTGTTGTATCAAAATTTTCAAAGGAAGATATTTCAGAAAACAATTTAGCTTGAATAAGATTAAAATATTAAGAATTAATAAAGAAATCTCCCCTTTCAAGTAATTCATCTTGGTAATTGATCTCTTCGGGAAGGACCATTGGAAACTTAATCTTAGTAGGTGTATATTATTCATTATCTTCTAAATAAATAGAGATGTAGAAAGTGTCTGATGTTTCATTATCAATGATGGGAAGATCATGTTTCAAGTTATATTCAACAAAGCTATTCCAGGATTCTTCCAAAAAAGGTTGATCTCCCATCCGTGCATCAGCTCTAATATGTACTTCTGGGACCTCCTCGAGCAATGGTTGAGTGCGGGATGATGTGATTAGTTCCTTTATAAGTTATTTTTCACTCGCCTCAGGTTCTTTAGCATAAAAAATGATGGTTGAAATATCTTCCACCACTCATTCTGGTTCAGGTTATGGCTCAGGTTCGGGTTGTTCTTGGGATGTGCGTACATATTCAGCAATCAATTCTATTTGGCTCTCCAAGTTTTTCACTTTATCACTAATCCTTTGAAACTGATAATAAAGATCATTGTAAACATTTTCATGCACTTTATATTAGTTAGTCCATGCATAATAATCACAATTTGAATACATCATGAACAAATAATATTTTTTTTGTTTTTGAAATTTATGGTTTTTCTGTTGATTTTTTTAAATGAAAGGAAAAAAATTATTTACACAACGTGAATAAAAATAGTTAATGAAAACCATTTGGATCTCCATCCATGGTTCTAATTTGATGAATTGTTATCATGTGCGCTCTCAAAAATATTTATAACTAAGTGTAGCACAGGGGCTGACCTAGGTCATTCTCTTGAGGAGCTTTTGTGGTCAATCCATCCCTACTTCTAATTCACTTTTTATATATTTTTATATTTATGAAATAAAACTAAAATATATTGATCTTTGAGAAATTATTATTCAAGATAATGAATTGTAAATATGTAATGCATAATTTAGATAGAATGAATGCAAAGAAAATGATGTGACAAAGAAGGGAGATATTCTCGAGAGAATCACCCAGATTAAACCTTCATCGTCTCATTATTAGTTTCAAATTTAATTAATAAACACACTCCATCATATGTGTGAATATACTCTTCTATATGTGGTTGTGAAGATACGGTGCTCTCAAAGGTCTCTGAGAGACCGCACATCCACCTCCTCGATCGAGGGAAAATATTATAAAAGAGAAATTTAAGCATCGGGTAGCAAGTGGATACACAAAGGTGCCTTACCCACTAAGATCCCCCTTGACCTAAATCTAATAAAATAATAAACAATGAACTTTAATATGAAATTACTTGGGTTCAACACTGGATTAATCCCTAGGGAAGTTCCTCGGATTAGTTACTCATGATCACGAGTATAAGAGATAATGGTGGAGAATAATGGGGTGGAAGAAAAAAAGATAAAAAATGAGAATGAGATGAATAAGAGAAAAATAAATTAAAAATAAATAATACTATTACAATTGAAAGATACTAAAAATCAATGGAAAATGTCCACATAGAAGTGCCAATGCATTGATAAGAGGTGACGATACATATTTATAGGGAGATGAGGTGAAAGAATTCTCTCCAAAATCATCTTCCAAATGATTATGCATGGATGTCTCACTAAACAGCCTAATTTGTAACATGTTTCTTAATAAAATATGTTACATAATGTATCCTTTGTTCCCCTTAAAATGTGAGATTTATTGGGCCTTGGATGTAGTATTTATGGTCGATTTAATCCGAGACATTTAATCTGTCCATTTGACTCGGAAAATTCAAATGTTTCAACTTCCCTGGCCATTATGACCCTCCAAAATATCGGTTCACGCATTGGAACCTTAATAAAAGTTGGTACCCGCTTGATTTAGCCTCCCTACAAAAACTATGGTCCATTTTGGATTAATTTTCATGATGTTATGAATTTATTACCCAATGGAACTGTTCCTGTCTGTTAAATGTTTCATCTTCCACATGTTTTGAGCGTTCTAATAATTCCTTAATGAGGGTATTTTGACTTTAAATTCATCATGGACGTGACTTATTGAAGTTTCTTTCCTTTAAATCATGAATCAATGCATTTAGAGGTGTGTGCGCTGAGTTATTATTCCGTTACTTCAGTGGGTCCCATTCTGTCTGCCTGGAAACATTCCAAATTAAATGATTTTTTCGGGCCTCCAAATTATCGAATCATACTTTCCTTCTAAAGACAAAGTTATAGCAAATAAATCATAGATTTTATCAAAAAAATAATCCCACAATTTTTAATTATAATGTAAATGTTATGACGAAACTACCCCTATCATAAAAATCTGTCAAATTTCCAGATTTAACCATTTTTTTCATTTGAGTTCAAAATACCACTAAAATCTAAAAACGTGACCATTTTTCATACAATAACACTATGGTGGGATTATAAATAATGATTTACAGTATAAAATTTTTGAAAATATGAGGTTAATCACTCCACCACACTTAAACATTGCACTCATGGGCAATCATCTTACATCCAAATCAAATTCCACACAACAATCAAAAATGAGATAATATCAATGATCTTATCCAAAATAGAAGTCCATCATGTATAATATATGAAAAAAAGCCTCTATTATTTTCATTTAAATCATTAAAATTTTTAAACCTCATAAATCAATCCATGGACCAATCACAACCTACCTCACATTGAATTTTATGTCACTCTTCATTCAAGAGAAATTGAATCTAGGGTTATACTCATACTTGAAAATCCCATGTATCACTATAGGTTTGTGAAAATTCTCATTTATCCACAGCATGAAACATGAAAACTAATTTAATAATTAGGGATTTAATTAAAGGTTAAAATGATTATGTGGCTTAGTGTTAGTGGGAAAATGATTGAAAACGTTTTCAGACTTGAAAGAGAAGGTTAGATTTTTAAGTACAATGCATGATTAAATCAAGGGAAAACACAAGAAATTCCTCTCTCAATCCCACTTCAAAATGTGAAAAACAACACCAACCCTATTTTAGGACATGGTACATGATAAAATCAGTTATTATAATGAATTATATCATCTAAGTTCTCCCATTTTGTTTTGCAAAGCTCTAGAAAGGCACAACTTTATTTTCTTTTTATAGGATGAGCTGAAATTTGAATACAATGAATGAATGACAATTCATGCCCTCGATTTTTGATAGGTGCATGAGTCATAAAAGAATTTACAATGAGGAATTCAAGATCATCTCCATTTTTTCAATTTTATTTTGAAGGAGAAATTTATGAAACAAATAAAGCACAATGAAATGACGACACATGCCCAATTCTCTTATTATCCACTACCCAAAGTATTGATACACTCCTCGCACCACCCATAAATGATACACATCCCAATAAACGCACACTAAAGGCCCTTACCCCACACTAAAACTTTAAATATCCATGCAAAAATACTAAAAGTGTGGGTAGGTAAGAAAAAATTGGCTTGTAATGTAGCTTAAACCTATATGGAAATTCATGGCATCTAAGAGATTATGAAGGATAAATGTAAAGGTGGGTCTCAAGATAAAATGTGGCTAGCCAAATATATGCCTCAATCATTTCAAATAAATTCCATGAAATCCAAATCTTCGAAAGATAATATTCACAAATTCTGTTTCTCACACAAAATTGAAGTTTCTCTCAAGAAAGTGTGGGTATTAGAAAGAATATGTAAAAGTGGTTTAAATACCTCAAAAGTTTGGAAAAATATTTTGAGTCAGTGTTTCATAGGCATGGATTTAAAAAATCAGTCAAACTCATAAAAATGCATGAAAATCCTCTTCAAGGGAAAGTAATTCATATCAAAAATCATTTAAAATCCATTATTTCAAAAATCATTTCAACTCTTTCAAAATAAATTGATGTGTGAAAAGTGATAATAATATTCATTAAAGCTCAAAAATCCATAAAAAATGATAAACAAAAATTAAAATAACACAAGAATAACTAATCAAGATGAAACTCCCCCATAATTAAATTTTACTACCCCTCATTTCAACATAAAAAAATATAAATATAAAAGTAGAAAATCCAAGGGAAGGAAAGATACAATCTGACGTTATTTTTGAAGTGGTTGCCTTGAGTTAAGCTCCTAGAATCTACCACTTTAAGACTACAAGAAAGTAATAAAAATACATAAGAAAAATAAATAAAATGAATGATAAAGGGAAAAGAAAATAGATAATGCTTGGTTTAGACCCCCAAGCGGGCGCTAGGTTTTTACAGCCCCTAGTTAGACAGTTTCAGTGGATTATCCACAGTCAGAAGGTGGGTGTGGTTTCTTTGAGGTGAACCACCACATGTGACTTTTACCAATGTCCATGAATAAACACTGAAGGTAGAGAACCCTAAAGAATATAAGAAAGTTACCAACCCCCAAGAAATAATAAATATGACATTTGAGGTTTGAAGTGGGAGGGAATAGAATATAGGGGTGCTCCCTGTTGACTTCTGTGGTGTCCTCCTCCATATGGTATGCAAATTTTTGTTGAGGAGGTAGTCGCATCACCATCTTCTCTAGATCTTCTTCTTCAATCACCACCACTTGAGTGGTTTCTTATTTAACATCCACAATCTTATCTAGTTGTGTTGTATCAAAATTTTCAAAGGAAGATATACTAGAAAACAATTTAGCTTGAATAAGATTAAAACATGAGGAATTAATAAAGAAATCTCCCCTTTCAAGTAATTCATCTTGGTAGTTGATCACTTCAGGAAGGACCATTGGAAAATTAATCTTAGTAGGTGCATATTCTTCATTATCTTACAAATAAAGAGAGAGGTAGAAAGTGTTTGGTGTTTCATTATCAATGATAGGAAGATCATGTTTCAAGTTATCTTCAACAAAGTTATTCCAGGATTCTTCCAAAAAAATGTTGATCTCCCATCCATGCATCAGCTTGAATATGTACTTCTGGGACCTCCTCGGGCAATGGTTGAGTATGGGATGATGTGATTAGTTCCTTAAGAAGTTCTTTCTCACACGCCTTAGGTTATTTAGCATAAAAAATGATGGGTAAAATATCTTCCACCACTCATTCTAGTTCAGGTTCCGTCTCAGGTTCGGGTTGTTCTTGGGATGCGCGTACATATTTAGCAATCAATTCTATTTGTCTCACCAAGTTTTTCACTTTATTACTAATCCTTTTAAACTGATTATCAATATTATTTTAAAAATTTTCATGCACTTGAGATTGGTTAGACCATGCATAATAATCACAATTTGAATACATCATGAACAAATAATATTTTTTTGTTTTTGAGATTTATGATTTTTCTGTTGATTTTTTTAAATTAAAGGAAAAAAATTATTTACACAATGTGAATAAAAATAGTGAATTAAAATCACTTGGATCCCTGGCCATGGCACCAATTTGATGAAGCGTTTTCGTGCACGCTCTCAAAAATATTTATAACTAAGTGTAGCGCAGGGGATGACCTAGGTCATTCTCTTGAGGAGCTTTTGTGGTCAATCAAGCACTACTTTTAATTAACTTTTTATATATTTTTATATTTATGAAATAAAAAAATATTGATCTTTGAGAAATGATTATTCAAGATAATGAATTGTAAATATGCAATGCATAATGTAGATAGAATGAATGCAGACAAAATGATGTCAGAAAGAAAGGAGATATTCCCGAGAGAATCACCAAGATTAAACCTTCATCATCTCATTATTAGTTTCAAATTTAATTAATAAACACACTCTATCATATGTGTGAATATCCTATTAAATATGTGTTTGTGAATATACGGTTCTCTCAACGATCGCTGAGAGACCGCACATCCACCTCCTCGATCGAGGGAAAATATTATAAAAGAGAAAGTTAAGCCTCGGGTGGCAAGTGGAGACACAAAGGCACCTTACCCACTAAGATCCCCCTTGACCTAAATCTAATAAAATAAGAAACAATGAACTTTAATATTCAATTAATTGGGTTCAAAACTGGATTGATCCTCCAGAAAGTTCCTCGGATTAGTTACTTATGATCACAAGTATAAGAGATAACGGTGGAGAAGAATGGGGTGGAAGAACAAAAGATAAAAAAATGAGAATGATATGAATAAGAGAAAAATATATTAAAAATTAATAATAATATTAATATATAAATAAACTAAAAAACAATGTAAATGGCCACACATAAGTGCCAATGCTTTGAGAAGAGGTGAGGATGCATATTTATAGGGAGATGAGGTGAAACAATTCTCTCCAAAATCATCATCCAACTGCTCCACGTGGATGTCCCACTAAATGAACTAATTTGTAACATGTTTCTTCATAAAAGATATTAAATAATGTACCATCTGTTCACCCTCCAAATATGAGACTTATTGGACCTCGTATGTAGCAGTTATGGCCGATTTAATCCAAGATATTTAATCTGTCCATTTGACTAGGTAAATTCAAATGCTTCAACTTCCCTGGACATTATGACCCTCCAAAATATCGGTTCATGCATTTGAACCTTAATAAAAGTTGTTACCCATTTGATTTATCATACCTCCAAAAAATATGGTCCATTTTGGATGAATTTTCACGATGCTATGAATTTATTACCCAATGGAACTGTTTCTTCCTGGTGAGACGTTTTGTCTTCCATGTGTTTTGAGCGTTCCAATAATGCTTTATGAGGGTATTTTGACTTTAAATTCATCATGGACTCGCCTTATTGAATCTTATTTCCTTTACAGCTGGAATCAATGCATTTGGAGGTGTGTGCACTGATTTATTCTTCCGTTACCTCGGTGGGTCCCATTCTGTCCGCCCGGAAACTTTCCAAATTAAATGATTTTTTTGGGCCTCCAAATTATCTAATCATACTTTTCTCCTCAGTAAAACGTTGTAGGAAATAAATCATAGATTTTATCAAAAAAATAATCACACAATTTGGAATTACAATGTAAATTTTATGACAAAAATACCCCTATCATAAAAATCTGTCAATTTTTCAAATTTTACCATTTTTTGCATTTGAGCTCAAAATACCACTAAAATATAAAAATGTGAAAATTGCTCATACAATAACACTATAGTGGGATTATAAACAATTATATAAAGTATAAAATGTATAAAAATGTGAGCTTCATCACTCCCCCATACTTAAACATTTCACTCCTGGGCAATCATCTTACATCCAAATCAAATTCCACACAATAATCAAAAATGAGAAAATATCAATGATCTTATCCAAAATAGAAGTTCATCGTGTATCATATATGAAAAACAAGACTCTTCATTTTCATTTCAATCATTAAAATTTTTTCAACCTCATAAATCAATCCATGGCCCAATCACGACCTACCTCACATTAAATTTTATGTCACTCTTCACTCAAGAGAAATTGAATATAGAGTTATACTCATACTTGAAAATAGCATGTATCACCATAGGTTTGTGAAATTTCTCATTTCTCCATAGTGTGAAACGTGAAAATAAATTTAATAATGAGTGATTTATTAAAGGTTCAAATGATTCTGTAGCTTAGGGTTGGTGGGAAAATGATTGAAAAAGTTTTCAGGCTAGAAAGAGGAGGATAGAATTTTAAGTAAAATTCATGATTAAATCAAGGAAAAACACAATAAATTCCTCTCTCAATACCACTTTAAAATGTGAAAAACAACACCAAACCTATTTTATAACATGGTACATGAGAAAATCAGTGATTATAATGAATTATATCATCTAATTTCTCCCCTTTGGTTTTGCAAAGCTCCAGAAATACACAGCTTTATTTAATTTTTTTTAGGATGAGCTGAAATTTGAATACAATGAATGAATGAAAATTCATGACCTTGATTTTTGATAGGTACATGAGTCAAAAAAGAATTTAAAATGAGTAATTAAAGATCATCTCTATTTTTTTCTTTTTTCTTTTGAAGGAGAAATTGATGAAACAAATAAAGCACAATGAAATAACGACACATGCCCAATTCTCTTATTATCCACTACCCAAAGTATTGACCCACTCCTCTCACCACCCATAAATGATACACATCCCAATGAACGCACACGAAAGGCCCTTCCCCTATACTCAAACCTGAAATATCCATGCAAAAAAAGTGCGGGTAGGTAAGGAAAAAATGGCCTGTAATGTGTCTTAAACCTATAAGGTAATTCATGGAATATAAGGGCTTATGAAGGATAAATGTAAAGGTGGGTATCAATATAAAATGTGTCTAGACAAAGATATGCCTCAATCATTTCAAATAAATTCCATGAAATCCAAAGCTTCGAAAGAGAAAATTCACAAATTCTGGTTCTCACACAAAATTCAAGTTTCCCTCAAGAAAGTGTGTGTATTAGGAATAATATGTAAAAGTGGTTTAGAATACCTCACAGGATTGGAAAAATATTTTGAGTCAGTGTTTCATAGGCATGGATTTCAAAAATTATTCAAACTCATAAAAATGCATGAAAATCCTCTTCAATGGAAAAGAATTCATATCAACAATCATTTAAAATCTATTATTTCAAAAATAATTTCAACTCTTTCAAAATCAATTGATGTGTGAAAAGTGATAGGAATGTTCATTAAAGCTCAAAAATCCTTATAAAATGATAAACAAAAATTAAAAGAACACAATAAGAACTAAGAAGGCTGACACTCCCCCACGCTTAAATTTTACAACCTCGCATTTCAACACAACAAAATATACATATAAAGGTAGAAAATCCAAGGGAATGAAAGATAAAACCTGACATTATTTTTGAAGTGGATGCCTTGAGTTAAGATCCTAGAATCTACCACTTTAAGACTACAATAAATTAATGAAAATACATAATAAAAATAATGAGAAAGGTAAAACAAAACAGATAATTCTTGGTTTAGACCCCCAAGCGGGTGCTAGGTTTTTACTGCCCCTAGTCTGTCAGTTTTAGTGATTATCCCTAGTTAGAAGGTGGGTGTGGTTTCTTTGAGATGAGCCACCACATGTGAATTTTACCAAGGTCCATGAATAAACACTGAACATAGAGAATCCCAAAGAATACAATAAAGTTCCCAACCCCCAAGAAAGAATAAATATGAGATTTGAGGTTTGAAGTGGGAGGGAATAGAATATAGGGGTGCTCCCTGTTGACTTCTGTGGTGTCCTCCTCCATATTATATGCAAATTTTTTTTGAGGAGGTAGTCGCACCACTATCTTCTCCGGCTCTTCTTCTTCAATCACCACCACTTGAGTGGTTTCTTCTTTAACATCCACAATCAGATATATTTGTGTTGTATAAAAATTTTCAAAGGAAGATATGTTAGAAAAAAATTTAGCTTGAATAAGATTAAAACATGAAGAATTAATAAAGAAATCTCACCTTTCAAGTAATTCGTCTTGGTAATTGATCTCTTCGTGAAGGACCATTGGAAAATTAATCTTAGTAGGTACATATTCATCATTATCTTCCAAATCAAGAGAGAGGTAGAAAGTGTCTGATGTTTCATTATCAATGATGGGAAGATCATGTTTCAAGTTATCTTCAACAAATCAATTCCAAGATTCTTTCAAAAAATGTTGATCTCCCATCCATGCATCAGCTTGAATATGTACTTTTGGGACCTCATCAAGCAATGGTTGAGTGCGGGATGATGTGATTAGTTCCTTTAGAAGTTCTTTCTCACCCGCCTCATGTTATTTAGCATAAAAATGATGGGTGAAATATCTTCCACCACTCATTCTAGTTCAGGTTCCAGCTCAGGTTCGGGTTGTTCTTGGGATGCACGTACATATTCAGCAATCAATTCTATTTGGCTCTCAAAGTTTTTCACTTTATCACTAATCCTTTCAAACGGAGTATCAAGATCATTTTAAACATTTTCATGCACTTGATATTGGTTATTCCATGCATAATAATCACAATTTGAATACATTGTGAACAAAGAATATTTTTTCGTTTTTGAAATTTATGATTTTTCTGTTGATTTTTTTAAATTAAAGGAAAAAAATTATTTACACAATGTGAATAAAAATAGTGAATGAAACCCACTTGGATCCCCAGCCACAGCACCAATTTGATGAAGCGTTGTCATGTGCACTCTCAAAAATATTTATAACTAAGTGTAGCACAGGGGCTGACCTAGGTCGTTCTCTTGAGGATCTTTTATGGTCAATAAATCACTACTTATAATTCACTTTTTATATATTTTTATATTTATGAAATAAAAAGAAAATATATTGATCTTTTATAAATGATTATTCAAGATAATGAATTGTAAATATGCAATGCATAATGTAGATAGAATGAATGCAGACAAAATAATGTCAGAAAGAAAGAAGATATTCCCGAGAGGATCACCCAGTTTAAACCTTCATCCTATCATTATTAGTTTCAAATTTAATTAATAAACACACTCCATATTATGTGTGAATATCCTATTATACATGTTTTTGGGAACATACAGTGCTCTCAATGATCGCCGAGAGACCTCACATCCACCTCCTCGATCGAGGGAAAATATTATAAAAGAGAAAGTTAAGCCTTAGGTGGAAAGTGGAGACACAAAGGTGCCTTTCCCACTAAGATACCCCTTGACCTAACTCTAATAAAATAAGAAACAATGAACTTTAATATTCAATGACTTGGGTTCAACACTGGATTGATCCCCTGGGAAGTTTCTCGGATTAGTTACTTATGATCACAAGTATAAGAGATAACGGTGGAGAAGAATGGGGTGGAAGAACAAAAGATAAAAAACAAATGATAATGAGATGATTAAGAGAAAAATATATTAAAAATTCATAATACTATTAAATTTTAAAGAAACTAAAAAACAATGTAAATGTCCACACATAATTTCCAATGCTTTGAGAAGAGGTGAGG
Organism: Viscum album; assembly: GCA_963277665.1. Classification (NCBI taxonomy): domain Eukaryota; kingdom Viridiplantae; phylum Streptophyta; class Magnoliopsida; order Santalales; family Viscaceae; genus Viscum; species Viscum album. The sequence continues at coordinate 628,048,081 of OY728130.1, read as the reverse complement.
ATGCATATTTATAGGGAGATGAGGTGAAAAATATCTCTCCAAAATCGTCCTCCAAATTATTCCTCATGTATGTCCCATTAAATGGAAGAATTTGTAACATGTTTCTTTATACAAGATGTTTATTAATGTATTCTCTGTTCACCCTCAAAATATGAGATTTATTGGCAGTCAGATGTAGGAGTTATGGATGATTTAATCCAAGAAATTTAATCTTTCCATTTGACTAGGAAAATTCAAATGCTTCAACTTCCCTAGCCATTATGACCCTCCAAAATGTTGGTTCATGCGTTGGAACCTTAATAAAAGTTTTTCTCCACTTTATTTAGTGTCCCTAAAAATGTATGGTCCATGTTGGATGAATTCTCACGATGTTATGAATTTATTACCCAATGGAACCGTTTCTACCTGGTGAGATGTTTCGTCTTTCACATGTTTTGAGCGTTCCAATAATGAATTAATGAGGGTATTTTGACTTGAAATTAATCAAGGACTCGCCATATTGAATCATATTTCCTTTCCATCTTGAATCCATTCATTCAGAGGTGTGTGCACTGAGTTATTCTTCCTTTATGTCGGTGGGTCCCATTCTGTCCACCTCGAAACTTTCCAAATTAAACGATTTTTTCGGGCCTCAAAATCATCGAATCATACTTTCCTCGTGAATAGAAAGTTTTAGGAAATACATCATAGAGTTTATAAAAAAACTAATCACACAATGTTTTATTACAATGTAATTGTTATGAAGAAAATACCCCTATCATAAAAATCTGTCAAATTTCGAGATTTAACCATTTTTTTGCAATTGAGCTCAAAATACCACTAAAATCTAAAAAGGTGACAATTGCTCATACAATAACACTATGGTGGGATTATAAAAATGATTTAAATTATAAAATGTATGAAAATTTGAGCTTCATCACTCCCCTATAGTTAAACATTTCACTCCTAGTCAATAATCTTATATCCAAATCAAATTCCACACAACAATCAAAAATGAGAAAATATCAATGATCTTATCCAAAATAGAAGTCTGTCATGTATCATATATGAAAAACAAGCCTCTATAATTTTCATTTCAATCATTAAAATTTTTTCAACCTCATAAATAAATCCATGGCCCAATCACAACCTACCTCACATTGAATTTTATGTCACTCTTCACTCAAGAGAAATTGAATATAAAGTTATACTCATACTTGAAAATCGCATGTATCACCATAGGTTTGTGAAAATTCTCATTTCTCCACAGAGTGAAATATGAAAGTGAATTTAATTATGAGGGATTTAATTAAAGGTTCAAATGATTTTGTGGCTTAGGGTTGATGGTAAAAATTTTGAAAAAGTTTTCAGGCTAGAAAGAGGAGGTTAGACTTTTAAGTACAATGCAAGATTAAATCAAGGGAAAACACAGGAAATTCCTCTCTCAATACCACTTCAAAATCTTAAAAACAACATCAAACCTATTTTATGACATGTTACATGAGACAATCAGTGATTATAATTAATTATATCATCTAAGTTCTCCCCTTTGGTTTTGCAAAGCTCCAGAAAGGCACATCTTTATTTCCTTTTTTTAGGATGGGTTGAAATTTGAATACAATGAATGAATGAAAATTCATGCCCTTGATTTTTGATAGGTACATGAGTCAAAAAAGAATTTACAATGAGGAATTAAAGATCATCTCCATTTTTTTAATTTTTTTTTTTTTGAAGGAGAAATTGATGAAACAAATAAAGCAGAATGAAATGACAACACATGCCCAATTCTCTTATTATCCACTTCCCAAAGTATTGACGCACTCCTCGCACCACCCATAAATGATACACATCCCAATGAACGCACACGAAAGGCCCTTCCCCCACACTCAAACTTGAAATATCCATGCAAAAATACTAAAATTGTGGGTAGGTAAGGAAAAATTGGCTTGTAATGTGGCTTAAACCTATAAGGCACTTCATGGAATTTAACGGCTTATGAAGGATAAATGTAAAGGTGGGTCTCATGATAAAATGTGTCTAACCAAATATTTGCCTCAATAATTTAAAATACATTCCACAAAATTCAAAGCTTCAAAATATAATATTCACAAATTCTGGTTCTCACACAAAATTCAAGTTTCCCTCAAAAAAGTGTGGGTATTATGAAGAATATGTAAAAGTGGTTTAGAATACCTCACAGGATTGGAAAAATATTTTGAGTTAGTGTTTCATAGGCATGGATTTCAAAAATCATTGAAACTCATAAAAATGCATGAAAATCCTCTTCAATGGAAAGTAATTCATATCAACAATCATTTAAAATCCATTATTTCAAAAATCATTTCAACTCTTTAAAAATAAATTGATGTGTGAAAAGTGTTAAGAATATTCATCAAAGCTCAAAAATCCTTAAAAATTATAAACAAAAAATGAAAAAAAAACACAAGAAGAACTAAGCAGGATGACACTCCCCCACACTTAAATTTTACTACCACTCATTTCAACTCAAAATAATATAAATATAAAGGTAGCAAAGCCAAGGGAAGGAAAGATACAACCTAACATTATTTTTGAAGTGGATACCTTGAGTTAAGATCCTAGAATCTACCACTTTAAGATTACAATAAAGTAATTAAAATACATAATAAAAATAAATAAAAAGAATGGGAAAGGGAAAAGAAAAGAGATAGTGTTTGGTTTAGACCCCCAAGCGGGTGTTAGGTTTTTACTGCCCCTAGTTAGGCAGTTTTAGTGGATTATCCCCAGTCAGAAGGTGGGTGTGGTTTCTTTGAAATGAGCCACCACATGTGACTTTTATTAATGTCCATGAATAAACACTGAAAGTAGAGAACCCCAATGGTCCATTTTTAATGAATTTTCACGATGTTATGAATTTATTACCGAATGGAACCGTTTCTACCTGGTGAGATGTTTCGTCTTCCACATGTTTTGGGTGTTCCAATAATACCTTAATGAGGGTATTTTGACTTTAAATTCATCATGAACGCACCTTATTGAATAATATTTCTTTTACAGGTAGAATCAATTAATTTGGAGGTGTTTGAGCTGAGTTATTCTTCCATTACATCAGTGGGTCCCATTTTGTCCTCACAGAAACTTTCCAAATTAAATGATTTTTTCGGGCCTCCAAATTATCGAATCATACTTTCCTATTGAAGAAAAAGTTGTAGTAAATACATAATAGAGTTTATCAAAAAAAATAATCACACAATTTGAAATTATAATGAAAATGTTAAGATGAAAATACCGCAATCATAAAAATCTGTCAAATTTCCAGATTTAATTATTTTTTGCATTTGAGCTCAAAATACCACTAAAATCTAAAAACATGACAATTGATCATACAATAACATTACGGTGGGATTATAAAAAATGATTTAAAGTATAAAATGTATTAAAATGTGAGCTTCATCACTCCCCCACACTTAAACATTGCACTCCTGGGCAATCATCTCACATCCAAATCAAATTCCACACAACAATCAAAAATGAGAAAATATCAATGATCTTATCCAAAATAGAAGTCCATCATGTATCATATATGAAAAACAAGCCTCTATAATTTTCATTTCAATCATTAAAAAATTTTAAACCTCATAAATCAATCCATGGACCAATCACAACCTACCTCACATTGAATTTTATGTCACTCTTCACTCAAGAGAAATTGAATCTAGAGTTATACTCATACTTGAAAATCACATGCATCACCATAGGTTTGTGAAAATTATCATTTCTCCAAAGCGTGAAACAAGAAAATGAATTTAATTATGATGTATTTAATTAAAGTTTCAAATGATTTTGTGGCTTAGGTTTGGGGGGGAAATGATTGAAAAAGTTTTCAGGCTAGAAAGAGGAGGTTAGAATTTTAAGTACAATGCATGATTAAATCAAGGGAAAACACAAGAAATTCTTCTCTCAATCCCGCTTGAAAATGTGAAAAACAACACCAACCATATTTTATGACATGGTACATGAGAAATTAGTGATTATAATGAATTATATCATCAAAGTTCTCCCCTTTGGTTTTGCAAAGCTCTAGAGAGGCACAGCTTTATTTCATTTTTTTTAGGATGAGATGAAATTTGAATACAATAAATGAATGAAAATTCATGCCCTTGATTTTTTATAGGTACATGAGTCATAAAATAATTTAAAATGAGTAATTCAATATCATCTCCATTTTTTTCAATTTTTTTTGAAGGAGAAATTGATGAAACAAATAAAGAACAATGAAATGACAACACATGCCCCATTCTCTTATTATCCACTGCCCAAAGTATTGACACACTCCTCGCACCACCAATAAATGATACACATCCCAATGAACTCACATGAAAGACCCTTCCCCCATACTCAAACTTGAAATATCCATGCAAAAATACTAAAAGTGTGGGTAGGTAAGGAAAAATTGGCTTGTAATGTGGCTTAAACCTATAAGGAAATTCATGGCATCTAAGAGCTTACGAAGGATAAATGTAAAGGTGGGTCTCAAGATAAAATGTGGCTAGCCAAAGATATGCCTCAATCATTTCAAATACATTCCATGAAATCCAAATCTCCGAAAGAGAATATTCACAAATTCTGGTTCTCACACAAAATTCAAGTTTCCCTCAAGAAAGTGTGGGTATTATGAAGAATATGTAAAAATGGTTTAGAATACCTCATAGGATTGGAAAAATATTTTAAGTCAGTGTTTCATAGGCATGGATTTCAAAAATTAGTCAAACTCATAAAAATTCATGAAAATTCTCTTCAAGGGAAAAAAATTCATATCCACAATCATTTAAAATACATTATTTCATAAATCATTTCAACTCTTTAAAAACCAATTGATGTGTGAAAAGTGATAAAAATATTCATTAAAGCTCAAAAATCCTTAAAAAATGATAAACAAAAATGAAAATAACACAAGAAGAACTAAGCAGGCTGACACTCCCCCAAACTTAAATTTTACTACCCCTCATTTAAACTCAAAAATATATAAATATAAAGGTAGAAAAGCCAAGGGAAGGAAAGATACAACCTGACATTATTTTTGAAGTGGATTCCTTGAGTTAAGCTCCTAGAATCTACCACTTTAAGACTACAAGAAAGTAATTAAAATACATAATAAAAATAAATAAAAATAATGATAATGGGAAAATAAAAGAGATAATGCTTGGTTTAGACACCCAAGTGGGTACTGGGTTTTTACTACCTCTAGTCAGGCAGTTTCAGTGGATTATCCCCAGTCAGAATGTGGGTGTGGTTTCTTTGAGGTGAACCACCACATGTGACTTTTACCAATGTCCATGAATAAACACTAAAATTAGAGAACCCCAAAGAATATAAGAAAGTTCCCAACCCCCAAGAAATAATAAAGATGATATTTTAGGTTTGAAGTGGGAGGGAATAGAATATAGGGGTGCTCCCTGTTGACTTATGTAGTTTCCTCCTCCATATGGTATGCAAATTTTTGTTGATGAGGTAATCACACCACCATATTCTCCATATTTAATAATGTTTTTCATTTGAGCTCAAAATACCACTAAAATCTAAAAACGTGACAATTTCTCATACAATAACACTATGGTGAGATTATAAACAATTATTTACAGTATAAAATGTATGAAAATGTGAGCTTCATCACCATACCATTTGTTAAATTTATGAAATCCTACATCAAATGAAGAAGAATGTGAAAAATAGAGTATCATTTTCGAGTTACTATAATTTTTATACAAAATGAATTACCCTTATGTAGAATATTTATACATAATGTTATTTTCTATTTACCCTTACCTAGACTGGTCTATGTAAGGGTCAATCCATTTTACCCTTATATATAATGTTCTATTTAAGGTTCATCCTTGTCTATATAATGGTCATTGGATTATTTCTCTTATGTTTATTCTCACATAAAAGTAAAGAAGGCACAAAGTAAAGATCTTTAATGTTTATGTTGAAACTTTATTTTTTCATCTGGATGAAAATGTATTAAAGGTAAATACATTAATAATAATAAAATAAGAAAATTGAATAATACCAAATGTCGCGTGCTTTTCCAAATCCCACTGTGCATGTCCCACATAAAAATGTCAGCGCACAGGGTACTTGTGCATTATCCTACATGACAGACCTACACATCAGACTACATGACAGACCTATGCACATGCCTTCCCAATCTAGTGACTTTGCTCAGTGTACCATATTTTCCTATAAATAGAACCCTATGTATCCTCATTTTGATGAAGGAAAATTCCCAAAAACTCTTGATGCTCTAATTTCCCTAGTCCTTACCCAGGCCCTTCGATACCTTCTAGGTAGCTCTCCAAAACCTAGGAGAATAGGGAATTGAGGGGGTAGTGTAACCAAAGTCCTCCCAGTGTATGAAATACATAACACCAATGTGAGGAACCCCCCCCCCCCCCATGGTTGACAAGCACTAGCGTGAGGTCCCCTTCCCTAACCAGGGACCTATGCAAGATACTTTAAGGAACACCCGAATAATCCCTTGAGTCTTTGAGTAAAGCCTCAGCCAAGTGTTCTTTCCCAGGTGGTCCGTCACCCAAGAAACCTTCAAATTGTGCAAGCCCACCTACATGAATCACTTCCATTCTGCACAGGTCACCCAGCATGAGACTCATTTTTTCTCACCCAGCCTCTATCTTGGGAGAGCCACCTGTCAAGATCTATTCTAATCCACCGATGGTAGGGACCTTATTTCTTTGTCTCCCTCATCTAAGAGTGACCATATGGAAACCTACATAGAAGTATTTGGACTTTAAAACCCATGATAATATGCACACCAATGTGTCTCCCATTTGGGTATGCATTCCTTCGGTCATAGGTGTCCCGCACTTGTCCTACCTGATGGGTGTTGGAGTTGGTGTCCTATAACCAACTGTTTGTACTTTTATTACATGAATATTTGATGTATTGAATATTAATAAAACTTATTATCACATATTTTTTGTTGTTATACATGAATCTAATGTAATAATTTCCTAGAGTATATGTCTCATTGATATGGTTATAGCAGTTCCCTAATATGATGAGAACCTTGATGTGCTATTATGATAATCTCAAATAATGTTTTACGGTTGGATGATATACTATGATGGGAAATATAGTATATATAATGTCAGTTGTGAGTACTCATAAGAAGATGAGGCTTCTTCTCATGAATTCCTCACTTGGTAATCTCTAATATGGGAGATTATGAGAATAGACCCACCAATAGAAATTCTACATGTTTTGGTGTCATCAGATATTCCTATCTACAAGCATGTGTGATAGTCCTTAGACTTTAATATTATTATTAATACATATTAAAACTCACGTACTTATATTTTTTTGATAAACTATGATAATAACTGCTCATGGAAAATTTGGATACATTGGGTGCATCATGAGTGACATGTCATTAATGAATAAGTCAAAGAAGGATTTGTCCCTTCCATCTTTATGGAAGATGATATATAATCCCTTTTATTGGAATAAAATTGTTGCATTAAATTTCATGGACATAGTTTAATGATGTGTTTATTTCAGTTAGTCAATGAAAGAAATATTGATCATATCATTTGGGTACATGGTTATACAACCTTCTTGATGAGATATTATGAAAAAGGGATTATATTACACTGTGACTGTTCATATGTGGTTGTCGAAGTTGCGACATTAAGTTCTTTATTTTAGGTTCCCCAAATCGTTGCTAGACAGTAATCTTGAACTTCAATAAAGCCCACCTAATTCCAATAAAAAATAATCCTAGAGGGCCGCACACTAAATTTTTCTATTGATCTCGATTAAATTATATTTGAGTTTAATTAATGGAATAAATATTATTCTCAAGTCTAAGGAATAATTTTATTCAAGTTATATTGATCGCATAAATTAAATAGATATTTATTCATTATCATGTGAATAAAATATGGATTTTATTTATTGAATATTTTAATAAATATTTATCTTCTAGATTACTAATAAAATATTTATTTAATTGTTTAATAAATGATAAAGGAGTTCAAACGGACCAATACTGAGTCTGGTGATAAATATTAATTAACAAGACCGTTACATAAAATTTATTATTGAGTCAGTTGGTACATGCCATAAAATAATAATAATATAATTATTATTATGTATCATGGGGTTTATTAAAGGTAATAAATGTTATTTAATGACCGGTATGCAATTAAATAATATTTTAACTTAAATCCTAACTCTATAAATAGATGGCTATGTCTATTATGTAGATTATATAAAAATTGGGAATAGATATTTTTTGCGCACAATGAATTCTCACTCAACTCCTCCTTCTCTCTCCCTCTCAAGAATGAGAAGTGCAAGATAGATTTCTTCAAGACCGAAGAACGAGTGATCAAGAATAAACAATGTAAGACATTCAACTTGCCGCCATAGCACCCAGAGATTGAATGGTTTTTCTCAGAGATCATAGGAGTGTGTGTGGATCACCACTAGAGGGATTCTATCCTTGGATCCTCATAGTGCAACAAATGTAATCCTAAAGGGTCTTTTTAGATGATCAATATTCACCAACAAAGAAATTTCATAATCCTAGGTATTTATTTCTTCAAATATTAAATAAATTAATTATAAATTTGATGTGTAAGATTCTATCTCTTGGTTTTGGGAAATAATTATTAAAATAAATTTTAATATATCACCCACCTTCACATGCTTCCATTTCTCCCATAACCAACAAGTTGTATCAGAGTGGCCACATTTAAATTTATAATTATTTATTTAATTATTAATCTATGTGAAATTGTGATTATATTTTTATTTCATGTTATTCGTTCTTTAATAAGATTTAAATTATAATGTTATCAATATATTAATCATGTTCATTTAGTGTTTCATTTTCTTAAAGGATTAAGAACAAATGAATAATGACTAGAGATACCATCAGAAAGTTCCAAATCATTGGCCGTTAAAACTAGGTTACACGGCGTGCAGCCGGAGTACACGCCATATACCCATGTGCATTGTATCTAGATACGCTGAGAAATTAATTACATGTGGTGTTTTTATTCCATACCATGTGTCAATCAGGCCAACTTGGAACACGGCAAGAAGATACAGGGTGTGTAACTAGCATGTACGCACCATGTAGTCGGGTCGATTCAACATACTAAAACCCCAAATGTGTGACTTGGATATACATAAATCTAGGTACATGGTGTGTAGTTGCATCTACACACTGTGTATTCTCTCATTAATGGACAAAATTGAAATTACATTAAATTTGAAATTACAACATTAAAACCTTATTTTATTGATTGGAACATCATTGTGTGTTTGACAATTTAATAATGGTTTTAAAGAATTTTAAATTCTCAATTAATTTTTATAATTAATATGTAATTATTGGTTCTATTGTTTATTTTCCATGAATTCCATTAATGGTGGTAATCTCCAAATAAAATTAGATCATCATTAAGATGAATGGGAATTAATTCATTTATTTATTAATTCATTAATGCAAGCACATTTATCTTAAATAATAAAATAATTAATAAATAAATGAATGATATTCATTTACTTTTGAGTATTCCTTGCATGTATTACCATTCATGATCTTGAATAAGACCTGTGTATGTGTTGGATGTTTTAATTTAATTTATTTCATGAGTTTTAAATCATTTAAAATTAAATGAAATGATGTTCTATGAGTCATCCCTCCCATAATTATTATGTAGGACCTGCGTGTCCAAGGATATTTATGTAAACCCCTTTAACCAATCCTTTGGTTCCCCTCACATGTGTGTGAGTAATAAATATTTGTAATTAATGGAGCATCCCAAGGTACATGGAGGTAGTTCAATAAGGAACCATAATGATGTTAACCCATGTGATACACAGGTGGATAGGTGGAATGTTATAACTCATGTCAAGACCAACAATAGGAGTTATTTTACCTAGGTCAAAGGTTGATTTAATTTCTACTCATTAAATTAACTATTGTATAAATCTCATGACTGATTCATTTAATTAATTATTTATGTATATCTATGCAATTATTTATTTTATGGATTCAAGTTTGCGATCACATAAATAAATGGATTAATGTGAAAAGACGGAAATTAAATAAATTAGTTGTGCATAAATGTTTTATCCAACATGGTTAATTAATTAAGTAATATCCAATTAATATTAAAAATACATGTAAAGGATAAAACAAGATAAAATGTATTCATCATAAATTAAAATCCCTCAATTAAATATTAAGTCAGACTAAGTCTTCCATTACTTGATTGGGAATGAAACCATATATTTAAGTGTGGTACATGGCCAAAGTCTAGACACTTACTTTTATCAAGGATTTATCATGAGAGTTTTAGGTTGACTTAATCTAAATTTTATTAATTTTAACAGCCAAAGTCTGTTCAGTACAAATTTGGAGGCAAGTGTTGATGAAATCCAAGTCAAGATTTTAGGATTGGGGAATCCACTCAACGGATCAATGATATGAAAGTCTGCAGTTGGAAAGACCGCCTACCTAATTACTTTATTATGGTTTTCATAGACAAATTATAGATCATTAATAAAACTAATGGGGATCCTTTCCACTAGAATGTTAAATCAAATATACATTCTGATTTCAATGGTGAGGGATATTGAGACTTGATAAAATAGTGGGAGATTTAATAAATAAATAACATTTAATTTATTATATCTCACTTATTTTTTAATCATGAAAATTACTAATAATGTGATATTTTTAATTGTATAATAAAATGATAAGTTCATCATTCACACTATCCCTACTATCAATATTGGAGAAAGATAACCTCATAACTAGTAGTAACTTCCAAGAGTGGTTTAAATGTATTTGGGTTGTGTTATGCCATGAACAAAAATCATACGTGCTAGAATCCTAAATGGATGATCCATGTGCTAAAGTGGTGAGTGATGAAGAGTTCCTTGTCTATGAAAAACATTTGAGCAATGAAGTCAATGTTCAATGTTTTATGCTTTCATCGATGGATAGTTAACTAATGAAGTATCATGAATACATGGATGTGTATATCATGCTTGAGAACCTCCATGGTATTTACTAGGAGAGAGCTATATAGGAACAGTTTGATATTTCCAAGGTGATTTTTCAGAGAAATCTTAGAGAGGGTGCCCCATCTAGGCCTCATGTAGTCAAGATCATTGGCTATATTGAGCACTTAGAGGTTCTAGGGTTTAAACTCCCCAAATAACTGGGAACTGGCCACATTCTCATATCACTCCCTCAGAGCTTCTCCATTTTTGTTATGAATTTTAATATGAACAACATTAAGAAGTCTCGGACAGATATTCTTACTCTTCTTCTCCAAGTAGATAAGGATACGAAGCATGAAAACCCTTCCATCCTTATGGTGAACAAATAGAAAGGTAAAGTGAATAGATTTAAGCCCAAATATTCTTCACACCCTTCTAAGAAGAGGAAGATCAAGGGGCATGCAGTGGAACAAGATGATATTTGTTTTATATATGGAAAGAAGACCCACTGGAAGAAAACTTCACCCAACCAAATAATCAAGGGGAAGATTCTAGTGCATTTATTACCAAGTGAAATTTATCTATTTCTACAAATTGGTTATTAGATATAGTTTGTGGTGCTCACATTTGTATTCAAATACAGGAACCAAGTAGATTCATATATATTGACTGAGCAGAGGTGGATCTTCGTGTAGCCAACAGAGATAAACTTATTTTTGTAGCTATCAAATACTACCACCTCACATTTCTTACTAGAATGATTTGGGTTTTAATGGGTTGTTATTATGTGCCTTCAGTTACCAAAAACATTATTTCTTTATCCAAAATTGATACGTATGGATTTATTTTAAACTTTTGGGAATAAATGTTGCTTCTTTTATAAAGATATCATTTTTATGGTAAGGCACATTTAAATAATGGTATTTATATGTTGGATTACATGAACCAAATAATGTAAATGGATAACAAAGTTACTTAATATAACTCATTCCACACCCAACTTTGGCATCACAAGCTAGGTCATGTAAATGAAAAGTGTTTGACTAAATTATATCAAGATGGATATTTAGATTCTTTTGAACTAAAACCACTTGGAGTATGTCATGCATGTTTATAGGGAAAAATGACCAAATCCCCATTTAGTGGGAAAAGTGAAAGGGATAAAGAGATTATTTAATTAGTTCATACCAATGTGTGTGGAACATTTCCTATTAAAGCAGGGGGTGGGTACTCGTACTTCATAACTTTTACTGATGATTTTATTATATATGGATCTATCTACTTAATGTGGTATAAGTCATATTCTTTTGAAAAATTCAAGGAATACAAGAATGGAGTTGAGAACCATCTTGGTAAGAATATTAAGAAACTTCACTCAATCTATGGTGGAGAATATCTCAATCAATATTTTATTGATTATCTATGGAATTTAGGTATTTTATCTCAACTCACTTCTTTTTATACACCTTAGTGGAATGGTTTATGTGAAAGGAGAAACCGCACCTTATTGGAAACTGTGAGATCAATGATGAGTCATGTGAGTCTTCCATTATCCTTTTGGGGATATGCATTAAAAACAGCAGTATATATACTAAAATGAGTTCCAAATAAAGAAACATAAGGTATACCATACCAATTATGGAATAAAAAGAAACCCATGTTGTATTACTTACATGTGTTGAGAAGTATTTTTTAAGTCCTCTTTAGGTAACTAGAACAGTATGGTTTTCTAGTCACTAAGGATGGTGACTCATTATTAGTTGATAATAATGATCCTCTAACCTATAAGGATGTGTTAAGTGGCACAAATGTTTTCAAGTGGAAAGAATCCATGAATTCTGAAATGGATTCTATGTACCAAAACCAAGTCTAGATTTTTGTAGACCCTATATTAGATATAAATCATGTTGGTTGAAAATGGGTATTCAAGAAGAAAATAGAAATGGAAGAACAATTTAGTACCTATAAGGTGCGACTGGTTGCAAAAGGGTTTAAACAGAGTCAAGGCATTGACTGCAACAAAACCTTTTTCAATAGTTTCAATTTTGAAATACATTAAAATTATACTTTCCATGATTATGATATTTGGAAAATGGATGTCAAAATAAACTTCCTTAATGGGAACCATCAGGAATATTTCTATATGACATATCCCAAAGGGTCTGTGACTCCAAAGGATGCCAATAAGGTATGCAAGTTTCAAAGATCCATTTATGGATTAAAGCAAGAATTGAGGTCCTAGAACATTCATTTTGATGAGGCCATAATAGAATTTGGTTTTATAAATAATGAATGTGATCCATGTGTCTATAATTAGTTTAGTGGGTGTGTAGTTGTTTTCTTAATAGTATATGTTGATGACATATTAATCATTGGAAATGAAATACTAGTCTTACTATCTGTTAAGACGTGGTTGAATAAATGCTTCTCTATGAAGGACTTGGGTGAGGAATCATATATTATTGGGATCAATATCTATCGTGATAGACCCAAGATCTTGCTCAGACTAAGTCAAAGTATATACATTGATAATATACTGAAGATATTTAGTATGGAATAATCCAAGAGGGGATTTTTTCCAGTGTCACATGGTATTCATATTTCTAGGAAAACGTGACCTCATACAGATGAGGAAAGAAATAGAATGAAAAGGATTACATATGAATCAATGATTGATTCAGTCATGTATGTTATGGTATGTACTATTCTAGATGTCGAATATGCATTAAGTGTAATAGGAAGATATCAAGTTGGTCCAAGTGACCAACATTGGATAGCAGTCAAGACTATCCTTATGTATCTGAGGTGTGTTAAGGATACATTCTTGGTTTATGGAGGATATGAGGTACTATTCATCAGTGGGTATGCATATTCTAGTTTCTAAACTGATCAAGATGACATGGAGTCACAAATATGATACATATTCACTTTGAATGGAGGTGTTGTGAGCTAGAAGAGCTCAAAGAAGGATATAGTTGCAGATTATACATTAGATTCTAAGTATATTTTGGGTTTTGAGGTATCTAAAGAAGCAGTATGGATGAGTAACTTCTTCCAATATCTTAATTAGGTACCTAGAAGTAAATATCCTATCACACTCTATTGTGATAATACTGTAGCAATGGATCTTTAAAAATAGCCAAGGTCACATTAGTGGATGAAGCACATACTTCATAAGTATCATCTCTTGAGGGATTTTTCTCAGAGAGTTGAAGATGTAGTGAGTAGTATTTACATGGAATAAAACATAGAGAAACCCTTGACTAAAGCCTTGACTTAGCAAAAACATGACTATCATGTGAGATCTATCAGACTGAAGGTTTTAGACAGATGGCTCTATCCCAGGTGGGATTTTTTTGGAGTTTCCTAGGACCAACTGTTTGTACTTTTATTACATAAATATTAGATGTATTGAATATTAATAAAACTTCTTATTACATATTGTTTGTTGTTATTCATGACTCTAATATAATAATGTCCTAGAGTATATGTCACATTGATAAGGTCATAGCAGTTCCCCGCTATGATGAGAACCTTGATATGCTATAAAGATATTCTCAAATAATGTTATATGATTGGATAACATGCTATGATGGGACATATAGTATATAGAATTTCAGTTGGGAGTACTCATAAGAATATGATGCTTCTTCTCATGAAGTTATCACTTAGTAATCTCCAAGACGGTAGATTATGATAAATAGACCCGCCACTAAGAATTCCTCATGTTTTGTTGTCATCAGATATTCATATCTATGAGCATGTGTAATGGTTCTTAGACTTTATGATTATTATAAATGAATGTTACAACTCACGTACTTAGATTTATTTTATAAACCATGACGATAACAGTTCATAGATAAGTTGGATATATTGGGTGTATCATGAGTGACATGTCATTAATGAATAAGTCGGTGAAGGATTTGTACCTTCCATATTTATGGAAGATGATATCTCGGCCCCTTGATTGGAATAGAACCATTGAATTAAATTCCATGGTCATGGTGTAATGATGTGTTTATTTCAAATAGTCAAATAAATACATATCAGTCATATAGGTCGATGATACGGTTATGCAACCTACTTGATGAGATATTGTGACAAAGGTATTATATTACACAGTGAGCATTTGTATGTGGTTGTTGACATTGTGACATTAAGTTCTTTCTCTTAGATGCCTTGACCCGTTGTTGGATAGTAATATTGGACTTTAGGCAAGCCCGCCTAATGCCAATGAGAAATAATCCTAGAGGGTCACACATTATGTTTTTCCATTGATCTTGATTAAATTATATTTGAGTTTAATTAATAAAATAAATATTATTCTCAAGTCCTGGGAATAATTTTACTCAAGTTATATTGATCTCATAAATTAAATAAATATTTATTCACCATCATGTGAATAAAATATTTATTTTATTTATTGAATATTTTAATAAATATTTATTCACTAGATTATAAATAAAATATTTATTTATGAATAAAATATTTATTTATGAATAAAATATTTATTCATTTGTTTGATAAATGATAGAGGAGTTCGAACGGACCAAGACCAAGTCTGATGAAAAATATTAATTAATAAGACTGTTACATAATATTTGTTATTGCACAAGTTGGCTCACACCACAAAATAATAATAACATAATTATTATTATGTATCATGGGGTTTATTAAAGGTAATAAATGTTATTTAATAGATGGTATGCAATTAAATAATATTTTAACTTAAATCCTTACTCTATAAATAGAGGGACATGTCTATTGTGTATAGTATCCAAAAAAATGAGAATAGAAAATTGTTGTGCACAACAAATTCTCTCTCAAATCCTCCTTCTCTATCCCTCTCAAGAATGAGAAGTGTAAGAGATATTTCTTCAATTCCAAAGAATGAGTGATCAAGAACGAACAATACAAGACATTTGACTCACCGTGCTAGCACCTGGAGATTGAGTGGTGTTTCTCGGAGATCATAGGAGAATGTGTGGATCACTACTAGAGGGATTCTGTCCTTGGATCCTCACATCACAATGAAGGTAATTCGAAATGGAATTTTCAGATGATCAACATTCACCAACAAAGAAAGTTCCTAATCCCGGGTATTTATTTCTTAAAATATTAAATAAATTAATAATAAATTTTATGTGAAAGATCATATCTCTTGGTTTCAGGAAACAATTATTAAAAGAAATTTTAATATATCACCCACCTCTGCACTCTTCTACTACACCCAAAACCAACAACGGGTAGGGTCCTTAGGGTACATGTGAGTATGAATTTCTTTGTTCATAAGGATCATGACCCTAGGAACAGTGTTAGGGATCCCCTAGTCCTAGTAATAAGGTTGAGGAATCTTTCCTCCCCTTCTAGTATCTGAGACTAAGGACCTTCAGTTCTAGGTGGGGAGACATGAAATGAGATCCTCCTCTCTTACCCATAGAACCATCAGGCCATCCCTCCTAGAGTAAACCCCTAGAATTTTTTGTAGTACCTCTCATGCTTCATTACTTCCTACTTATCCATACCCATGGGATATGTATGAATAGATCACCAAATGTGACTATACTAGTTACCAAGATAAGAGGGGATATGTGAACTTCAAAGCCTTATCCCTCTCCCTTTGGGTCTAGGGTACAACGACAGGAAGGAAGTGTCATCACCCCTACCTCTTCCACCAACAAAATGAGGATCATGTGGTTTTCCAAATCTTTTACTTCCTCTTATTTCTAAAATTCAAGTATGAATCATCATGACTCATGTGGTCTTAGATTTTATTAATGATCATGGAATCTTCATGATTAGATTCATGTTTTCGAAGAGAATCTTCTTACAGGTCTTCCTCTTGCCTTTCTTTAGAGGGCCTCCATTGGTGTGGGTCCTTAAGGACATGTATCCAACCTTAGGGAAAATCTAATTGTGTGGTTTTTTAGATCCACCAATTAATCTTATTTATCACATTGAACATGATTCGTATGGGCTTATAGGTTGGTAGTGATCATGACATTTTCAAGATCCCAAACCATTTGGGCATCATTTCAAGTGTAAGCCCCAATGAAATCATTCCAAGTGTAATACCCAACAAACCAATGGGATAATCATTAATAGTATTCCCCAACTATGTCACTACAAACCATCAGGGTATCCTTCTTAAGAGTAATCCCCAACCATATCACCATACTCATCCAAATGGTGTCCTCCTTAAGAGTAAGCTCTTACCAAATCTCCTAAATCACTAGGTCCTCCTCCTTAGGAGTAATCCCAATACAATCCTCTCAAAGGTCTATACCCCCCTTAAAGACAAACCTTATGAGGGACTCCATAGGTGTGGTTCCTCAAAACTGAACTGTGTGGTCTTTGATTCCTATCTAAATGGGATACATAGGAAGCCTCCTTGACGTCCAAAACCAACACCCCAAATCAACCATATTCTCTCTAAGACACACCCCCAGTAGATTCTTATTTATACTAGGAATCCATATCCCTTCTAGGTTCCCTATACCACTTTGGTTTAAGTCCCATACCAAACTTTGACTAGGAACCTTCCTCCTAGATGTCATTGTTTAATGACATGAAACTACATGGTTGGGTCCTTATCACATGACCTTAAAAGGTATTATGTGTCTTGTTAAGTGGAACTGAACTACATGGGTTCTAATTCATTTCACAAGGATATATTGAAAACCCATCCAAAGGTCCAATAATGGCATCAAAACAACTCCCATATCCCTATATGATGATGACACTCTAGAGCACCCCACTGTGTGGCTCAAAACTAGCATCATAATAAGCAGAAAAAGAATCCCTAATCAGTACATAAGAGGGTACCATTAATGGAGGACCTCAAATACATATAAATATATTAATTGATGAAGAACCTCATATAAATATATATGATTCTAAATTCCATATATTCTAATAATTTATTATTAATTCAAGGGTTACCCATGTTATACTTGGGATTTAATGAAGGATTCATGAATATATATTAAATCTATGAGAGAGTATCGGAGTGGGAAATAATTCCCCTCAAAAGGGTGTGATGAGTCTGACCTCACATAATCTCGAACAATGTGAGTTCTTAAGAATCATTGGAAAAACCTCCCAAAAAGTACTTTCCTTTGGAAAGTAGGTCCCTCAGGGATACAGAACCATTGGGTGTTTTCAACTACACAAAAAAATCATGTTAGAAGCTATTCAAAAATAGTGGGCCTAATGTGAACAATTATACAAAACTCAAACCACTGTAATAAGACATCATGTGCCATATTCTTTTCATTGGAAACAAAAAAAGTTGAACTCAACATGAATCCTTAACCAAGATAATGTTTTCACCCATTTATTAGGACCCTTTCATGCTTAATTGAAAAGAGGGACAAGCAAGACAATAAATCGTGCATGTGTTCATTTTATGAGATGATTATTTAATATGATTTTCTTATTTGTGTGTATCACCTATATTCTAGGAACTTTAAATAGGATATACCTTCAATATAAATTCCATTTTATCAATTATCAAAGATATATTCCCCAAATACCGTTTATGATGGGTCCTCATCCAAGCAGAGGATGTCGTCACCAACCCAGTTTCTTCAATGTTGGGTCTCGGATACACAGGTAGAGGAATATCACCAGAATGGAACCATCCTGACCTTGGAGTCCACCCAACAGGACCTTTGTCTCATAAATACCCATGAATCATCCAATCAGAAATGACCAGTGGTCCAAAATTGGACAAAACCAATAATTATCTTCAACCATTTCAGGAGATTATACCTAGAATTCAATAACCAGTCTCTCCATTATCTTAGGGAGGTGGATCAAGAGTCCACAGATGGCCTCATCTAAAAGACACAAGGGTCCTTCAAAAGTAATCCTTCCAGTAGTTGTTGTCTCCAACATCATGCGGTAGTGAACCCTCAGCATGATGAGGGTGCCATCCTCAGTAGTCCGACCCAGTTCGTCCAAACCTAAGCATGAAAGACGACCATCAGGGGTAGAAAGGAGCAGTTCTACACCCTTGTAACCTCTGTATAATTACACCAATAAAATTTTGTGGAAAATTATGAGTGGGTATATACACCCACCCACCATAATTCAGCTATCCAATAGATTCACTTGACAGCATCTAAGGAAGACCGCCATTCAAATTCAATGGAACACAATGAGCAAGATCATACACCTACCCTCACCAACCAATCCTGCTAGCATATTCATATGGAAGCATCTGAAGAAACCCTTTAGTCAAATTTGGTAGCAAACTATGATCAAGTGAATACACCTACCCATGCTTATCAATCCTGTCAGCATCCTCATCTAGAAGCACCCAAAGTAGTTAGTCATAAATTCCTGATAATTAATAGGGGAAACCCAACTCTCTACCCCCACACATGAGTAATTTTGGTATCCACTAATAGGAAATGGAGGATAGGACCAGGCACATATCCCTGCTCCTGACACGTAATGGGAATATATCCCTATTCTAATCACTAAGGTCACCAAGAATATCCTAACAATGGTGAAAGGGCACACACAAATCCCTGAACACATTACACATGCCTTCTAGGACATAATAAAAGTAATGAAAGTAATGATAGAGGGATGGTCATACAACTTCATCCCTAAAAATGGGGTGGCTCATTAGTATATCACCCTAGAGAAAATACACACCTCTACTCATGTCTAGGAGGTTCGTGGAGAAAACTCCCCCATTATATACAAACAACTGGTTCAGGAACATACACCTATTACAAAAGGAGGTAATTATCCTATTCCAATGGCCACTCTGAGGTAGGAACAAACCCCTACCAAAATTCTAGAATCCTATTGTTAAATTCTAGTAGTGACATAGGATCCTGTCAAATAATATTCCATACCTGAAAACCACTTTTTCGAGCAATCGTACCCAATTTCTCAAAAGAAGGAACCCAAAAATAAGTCTCACCAGAGACAATTGGAAAATGAAGAGTTAATTTATGGTCCCACTTAACTTAATATTGGAGTTCTTAAAGCCCTCATACATTTATTCATGACATCTCAGGATCCTTCTATCCCATTATCAAATTACGAGAGCAGTAATAGTAATTCAAAAGGTCCTCCTCAGACACTTCACCATGAAGGCCTGCTTCATGTCCATATTCTAGTTGATCTTAAGATCCCATATCTCGATGAGAGTCATGACATCCCTTCACATGGCCATAAGATCAAAGAGAAAGAGGGTATTCTCCTTAATTTAATCCAACATGTTAGTCCTCCCCATGATGCCTTTCACTATGAAAGTTCTCTCAACAGTGGTGTTACACTTCATCGGAAGGGTCTTCTCCTTGGCGTTGTAGTGATGAGAAATCCCTCTTACCATGAGGCACTTGGGAAAATAGGGCTAGTTGTGTATAATTCCTTGTCACTAAAAATTTAAATCCTTTCTCATTCAGAATATTTTTTTAATAAATATATATATATTAGGTGTTTGGGGGTACAATTACATTAAACACACACACACCACACACACAGGCCGGAAAGGTAGGTTATACCCCCCCATCCAAGGGATATCCCACCCATCAAGATTTATTTATTCAGTACATGGTCTAAAGTCCCAGTGGTTATGAATCCCATTACATGGTCCAAAGGCCCACAATCTAGCTTGAAGCCTCAGTGCAGCGTCATGCCTGCATCATGTATGCATCACCATCTGTAATATGGGCCAAGGAAATGATCAATCTCTGAACCACCCTTGTATTGTTTGTCTTCCAAATTAATAGAGGAAGTCCCCACCAATCTCACTGCTTATGATAAAGTGTCAGTAAAGCATCCACTTTGGTCAGACTGGGTTGAGAGACTCCATAAAAACTAAGAAGACATGCTAAAAATGAGGAAACAACTGGCTAAAGATGTCATACCAGTCATGTTCTAGCCTTTATCTACTCCTCAATATAAAATTATAGAGGTGTTTTCAGAATATTTTGTGCATGAACTCCTCCTCAATATATGGAACACTCTTCATAAATTAAGAGAAAAATTATTACCCTATAAAGAGTATCAAAGTCATGTAAATGTAATAGAATGGATGAAATTCCAAATTGACTTTGCGGATCTCATGGATTATCGAAATACAAAGTTTGAGAAATAGCAAGGATCCCTTCAATGTGTTTGACTCACCATGTTAAAAATATTGCAATAGCTGATTAAAGATGCCCCATATCATGTTCATATTAGAGGATGGGGTGATCATGAAGTGTTGTATTTCACCATTCTCCCCAACTATAAAATCCTTCCAAAAGTGGTATCAATCAATTTCATAGCTTCAGGTAGGATTCAAAAATGTATTCTATTCATAACCGATGATATGCTCAAAAAATGTTATGACCGATTATCACCAACATTGGGCTAGAAGATAGAAGGGTATTGAAAGGATTTTGTGTCAAGAATCTGAAAATATTGATCAATCCTCCCGTTTAAGGGAATTCAGTCATCAGATAGAAAAAATGTCATAAATATTGAAACAATATTCAAAATTGGGCGATTTTGGTTCATAAAAAATGATGCACTCATCCCATATTCAAACAAAACTCCATAAAATCAGAAGGGAAACTACAGTAGTAGTAGCCATGGAAATCTAGGAACAATCCCAACCTGTGGGGTTTGGGTTTTTTTAACACAACCTTTGAGGTTAGAAAACCAGGCCTGAAGAGTTGTGAAGGTGTAATAGGAATAGCCTCGGTCCTTAGGGTTGGTGGCCTTTTCACCACAACAACCTCCTCCTCGGTGGAATTCAGTTTTCTCCCAATTAGGGGGAGCACCGCAGAACTAATCCTCCCAGTTCTTCTCATTACATGATTTGATATCTTCATTAGGAACATTCACAACTGAACTGGCTAGAGATTCCCTTTGGATTACTGTCCTCTAAGCGGTTCCCATGGAATCGGTGAAAGATAGGAAAAGGCCTTAAGGAGGGAATAGAAAAAGGTAGTCTCACAAAGACACTAATAAAATGCATGTGATGCATTATGAATTAGTTAATTTCATTAGCACTACCCCTGTAGACCCTACAAAACACAAGGCCGATTTGGAGGAGGAGCTGGAGGAGGAATTTTTAGTTCAAAATATGGTACACACTGAAAATATTGAAGGAGGTGTGCATACCCAGAACCATATAATTTCCCTGAATTTGGGTGTTCCCTTAATCACTCTATAACTACCTCCTTGAAGAGAACCCAACAAAGAAAAGTTGAAAGGTAAGTTTACACCTCACTAACTCTCTGAAAATATTGGACCCCCCACACTTGAGTAAATATTTTCTCAACAAGAGGAATATATTAAATAATTGATGAAACTCAATGTAGGACTAATCCAAGGTAGCCTTTTTGCTAGATATATTCAACAATCATATCCTAAACTCATGCTTCCAATTAGGGCACCTCAACAAAGAGGATTCTTCATAGAAATCGAGGTGGAACTGGAACATCCACTCAATGTGGGATACCAAAAACCAATATACTTAGACCACACAGTATCATATCAAGAGTTCACTTCATTAGGTGCAATCCAAAACAGGTCCAGGTGTATCCTTACAAGCCTTCCCCTATAGGCTACCCATGGTAGATACTAGTAGGGCCACCAAAAATGGTCCTACCTACTATAGACCTGGTTCAAGATCTTGTTCATCTAGATATTACTCAAGGTATCATGAATGCCATCAAGTTTCTAACGGCTCTATTGGAAGCCATAGAGGAATGATGTGCACTGATACCACCATAGAAGAAGCCTTACCTCTAATAGGTTGATCTGAATCTTCCATTGCAAAAATTTTGGAATCCTACATTTCTGATCTTCAATGGATCGGGGGACCTGGAGAAACACTTAACACATTTTTGTGTTTTGATGTGATCCTATGATGGGGGAACCTAAACAATAAGAGGTAGTGAAACTCAGGTGTTTTATGCAATCACTATAGGGACTAGCCTTTGTGTGGTACACCAGATTTCTGTCTCGATCAATTATGGGGTGGGAAGACCTTCTTCAGAAGTTTCTCTTCCAATTCAACTTGACATTAAATAATACAACAGTCCTCAACCTCTCTAACAGCAAATAATAGAAGAATAAGAGAGTCTCATATTTCATTGATCAATGTAAGGGGTTGACATACTTCTTAAACCTACCGCTTCCTCAAGAATACTTTCTTCATATCTATATAGAGATTATTCATGATGATTTGTGCATGAAACGTATCCCTATGAAATATACAGGAGGGTTTTAGGACCTTTTTGTGATTACTCAAAGGGTGTAAGACTCCACCGTATAAAACAAAGCTAAGTTCTGAGTAATTCCATCAGCATAGGGAAAGATAACGAGGAAAGTAGAGTCTGCCATAGTTACACTTAACCAGGTCCCTAAACTCACTCCTGCTCCAAAGCCTACACCATATCATGTGGTTCTTCCTCCTGAGCATCAAAAAAAAATCCTGCCTCATCAGGATGATCAAGGAGAGAAAAGGATAAAATGGTTTTAGGGGATGAAGAATAATTTTTATTATTTTAGAAATAAACAAGTACCTAGCTACTTTATCTCATCATTGGAAAATAACTTGATCAAGTTTTTGAATCCCAAGAATCTTAGATAAGATAAATATGAAGATCTCCCAAACTATTTTCCCTTCCATCGAGCATAGGGCACAAAATCCAGGAATGTTTCATTTTCAAATACATTCTACAGAAGATGATAGAATCTGGGAAAGTGAAGCTAGGAAATCCACCTGTGCAAGTGGCGTGTGTTTATACCAGTGATCTGGAGGAGGATAATGAATGGAGGTAAGTTAACAGAAAGGGTACTTAGAAGTTCAATGATTGGATGGTTAGAAAAAAAAATCAACCAAAATTGTGATATCCTCTGAGCACTATTTAAATAGCCAACTATGCCTCCAGCCACTTTTTCTGCAACACAGCCGACTCCATCGACAACTCAGCCCTCTGAAATCCAATCTTCCAAAAAATGACATGCCAGAAGTGAAATAAGAAAACACAAGAAGATAAGTATTTTCCAAGGCCAAATTTGGCTTTGACTTTAGCATACTACATGCCTACAATCCCAAAAATACAGGCATCGCCTCGCCAAATGGTACAAAAAGATTCGACCTACTAGATAGAATCTTCATTAGACTAGAATATGATATTTAGTTCTATTAATGTTATTCACTTAATATATCCCTTACCATATGATTAGTGTGATTATGAACCTTAATTCCCTAAAATTTACTAGGGGACTAGGGGAAGGGTCCATCAAATTTGAGGATATAGAGTAATATATAGTTATACAAGGAGTCACTACTCTAATTATGTCCCTTATCAAACCGCCTACGTGGTCAAAATTCATGGGATAGATCTCTATAGAGTTTAGAAAGAGTAAGGAAATCCCCCCACACATGCCTGGTCTTCCCTGACATGATTGTCCTGTAAGATATACTAGAGGAAACATCATCACCTAATCATCCATAACGTGCAGATAAACCTACCACTGAGAGAAGAAGCACCTTCAGCTCCTATTCCAAGGGATGATCTATCCACATCAAGTACTTCAATTCCTAAAGTGATTGAAAAAGAGAATCCATGTACTAGGAAGTGTAGATATTTTCACCATAAGTATGAAATTTTGAAACAATTATCCCTGGTACCATCCAAGTTGTCAATATTGGATCCCTTGAACCTATCAAATGACCTCTAATAAGTACTCATATAGGCCTTTTCAAGTCCTTAAGAATTTGAAGTTTAGGTTGCTGCTACTGAAGTATATCGTGTAGAGAATAATCCTATAGAATACCACATGATCATCTCTTTCACTAACTAGGATGAGGATTCCATTATACAAGGACATGTCAGGACCTTGTATATATCTAGAAAGATAAATTACATTGATTTCTGAAGATACTTCATTAAAAATAGCTCAGGAGTCAATCTCATTCCGATCTGAACACTTCATCAACTGGATTTTAACGAATATCACTTGTCCACCTTCACTTTAATGTTACAGGGATATGAAAAGAACAATCAAAATCCTCTTAGATAAATCAAACTCAAGACTCAATTCTGGGATCTCATATCTGACTCATAATTCATAGTTGTTTAGAAATATATGGTCTTCAACATTTTTCTTGGAAGACCTTGACTAAATCATCATGTAGTAATCCCCTCATCATGCCAACAATGCCTCAAATATAGTATCAATGGTCAAATTGGGACGATTTTTAGTGGAAAATCCCTATTTAAATCCAATGAATCACATTACATTGATGTAGGATTTTTTCAGAGGGAAGGGAAACAATCTGTTACTGACGATGTTGCAAAAATCAATGCCCTGAATGATCTCGAGAGGATTTTGGATAATCCTTTCAAGAAACTCATTGAATAGTACGTTCTACCATCAACCAAATTAAAGAAGTGGGTTCAAATTCAGGCACACATCTAGAAACTTCTATGATGTTAGTCATGACAACTGATCTGGGCAGCACTAGAGAATTTTTTAACTCTCTGATTAGTAATGAAATCTAGGATTAAAATGCCTTCATTAAATCCCTTGATCTTCAAAAGGTCCTTGTATCATAATTTGGGATGGAATATGTTTCCATGAAAATGGGAGAAACTTAATATTCTCATCCTCAGTCCCCCGTATCCCCTTAAAAGATCCAAAAATTCCCCACACCATCAATAAAACTGGAAGTAGTTACTTCATCTTATGAATGTCCAAATTTCGAATACTATACTAACTCTGAGAAACTTGATTCATCACATACTTTCCAAGAAGAGGAGTAAGAGGTAAATCAGGAGGAAAATTAAGAAGAGTAGGACCATAGGGATTCCCCTCCAATACTTGAGGAATGGGTCTCCACTACATTTGATGAACTTAGAGAAATAAATCTTGGTACAGAGGAAGATCTACAGGCCACTCTGATCAGTGCGGCCATGAACTCCAAAGAACAAGAGGTATATACCTCCTTCCTAAAGAAACATTGGGAAATGTTCTCCTATAATTACATAGAGATGTTAATCCTTGATCTTGAGGTGGTCACCCATCATTTTGGCTTTCTAGAAGACCACTGAGGATACAAACAGGCCTCCAGAAGGACACACCCGACTCACGCCTCCAAAATTGAGGCTGAAGTTGACAAAAATGATCAAGGATGAATTCATTTAGGAAGTTTATTATCCAAAATTTCTAGACAATATCATCCCATTAAAGAATAAAAATGGAAAAATTAGGGTTTTTATCAACTTTAGAGATCTCAACTGGTATTGTCCTAAATATTATTTCTCATTTCTAATGACAAAACTACTGATTGATGAAATAAATGGTTATCAAGACCTCTCCTTCATGGAAAACTATTCAAGGTACGACCAAATTTGGATTTCCCTATAAGATGAAGAATCCACATCCTTTAGGGCCCCCTGGGGAGTTTTATTCTACCAGTTAATTCCCTTTGGCTTAAATAATGTCAGTGCCACATACGAACATTCCATGCACCACATCTTCAAACTATTTCTGGGGAATTTTTTCAAATGCTATATTGAGGATCTACTAGTTAAGTCCCAACAATGTTCTAACCACATAGATGATCTTGAGACTGTCTTCTATAATCTATGATAGCATAGCCTGAAAATAAAACCCTTAAAATGTTCTTTCAGGGTAAACTCAGGAAATTTTCTCAGCTATATTATTTCCACCATGGTATAAAAGTAAACCCTAATATGAAAAAGGTTATCCTTATCATGTTTTCTCCTCAAAATCTAAAAGAGTTGAGAGGATTTCAAGCACACTTGGCCTATATCTAACACTTTATATCCAACCTCATAGGAAAGTATTTTCTCTTCACCAAATCGATGAAGAAATGAGTCACGTATCAGTGGATTGATGACTGTCAGGAATAATTCAATGACCACAAGAAATATATCCTGATCCCACCAGTATCAATTCCACTCATTGAGTGAAATTCACTCATTCTATATGTGACAGTCCAAGAACAATCACTAGGTTCCTTCCTCATGTAAAAAATGATTTTCAGAATGAAAACATCCTTAATTATCTCATTCAAACTATGTTTGATGCTGAGACTTATTATTTGGATATTGATAAGAACTTCTTATCATTAATATTCATAGTTTAGAAACTAAGGTACTACCTATAGCACCATGAGGTCCATTTGGTCTCTCACAATAACCCACTCAAATACATCATTAACCTTCCTATGTTGACAAGGAGTTTGGAATAGTGGGTGGTTATCCTATAGCATTTTGACATAAATTTTGTGCCTTAGAAAGCAGTGAAAAGCCAAGATTTAGAATATTTTATCGTAGATCACCCGTATGCATAAATGATGTTTTTAAATACTGAATTTTAATATAAATAGATCTTTCATTTTCAAGATACACCCCAAACATGGGAGATATATTTTGAAGGTGCCTCAAGGATCCCAACGGGGAAGATATTAGAAGACCCTAAACTCAAAAAAGTTGGGTTAGGGATCATGTTCATCTCTCAAGTGAAGGATATATTTCCTTACTCCTTGTTGTCAGAATGCTTCATAAATAATGATGTTGAATATCAGGCCCTCATTACTGGAATAGAACTAGAACTAAAAATATCATAAGACCTCCTAGAGGTGAAAGGCGATTCAAATTTGGTAATCAAACAGATCAATGGGAATTAATCCATTAGAAAATAAGAGTCAATCCCCCTACTTGACTATGTATGAGGGTTAATGGAAGAGTTCCCCTCAGAACCAACATTGACTCACATCCCAATATTGTATAATTCCTAGGTATATATATTGTAAAATGCAGATACAACTTTGGAATATCCAAACTGGGATGAAATAGTCATCGACATTGCCCATCGCTGAATGTTCTTACCATTTTTTCAATTTAGAATGGAAGAGATTAATGAAATCATCCTTGTTAACAAACTATTTTGTCCTACCACTAAGTGGATGATTCCAATCATGGACTACCCCTAGAATGGATTACTCTCATTGGATAGATCTGGTAAATATCAAATATGATGGAGAGAAACCAAATTCACTCTTTATAATGGCCAAAATCACTAGAAATTTCTCTATAAATGAGGATTTGATAGAGTTATTATCAGATGTATCAATGTAGAATAAAATAATGCTATCATGAAAGAAGAACACATAGGATCCTACAGTTTCCATTGGTTAGGATACAGGCTTTCTGACCAAATACAAAGGCTTGGATACTTCTAGCCTTTGATGACACATGATTACACAGAATTCACCAAGAAATGTCATTCCTTCCAAGTGCATTCCAACTTCTTCTATCAACCCTTAGAGTTTATAAATACAACCAAATAATCCTGGACATTTACCATATGGGGAATGGATTCTATATGCTCACACCTTCTAGCTAAGACCAAGCAGTTCAAATACATATTAACTACTACTGATTTATTCTCTAAATGGGTTGAGGCAATACCCCTCAAAGAAGTTGGGGCCAAAATAATTTTTATATTCATTAAAGAAAACATCATTACCATATTTGGTGTCCCTCATACAATACTAATGGAAAACAATGCCAATTTATGTTCTACAAAGTTGTAAAATATATATCAGGGATATGATATCAAATCCAACCATTCATCCCACTATCATGAAATAGCTAATAAACACATAGAGGCCTTCAAAAAGACCTTATCAAACATACTCAAAGAAATTTTGGATAAGTATAAGAAGTATTGGACTAATAAAATATTTCATGCCTTGTGGGATTACCCGACTATAACCCATAACCCCACACGGGCGATCCTGTATTCTCTTGTCTATGAAACAAAAGTGGTCCTACCCATTGAGGTCCAATTTACATCACTCCACATTTTCATATGCAATCAGTTATCCATAGAAGAGTAGTCCCAAAAATGATTGGATGAACTAGAGCGACTTTAAAAGAAAATATTTCACACTTTACATCACTTGGAGGTCCATCATAATCAAATAGTGTGAGAATTTAACAAGAAGGTATTCCTATACTCATTCCTCTAAGGAGAACTTGTATTGGTCCTCAGAACTATGATGATACCAGGAAAGAAGCCTCCAAATCTTGAGTCAAAGTGGGAGGGACCTTACTCTATACACAATTTCCACTATAATAGATCTTATTCCTAGATTTATATGGATAGAGAGATTTTCACATACCCTACCGATGCAAGGATTCTAAATAAATACTTTTTATGATCAATAATTACAACGTTTGTGCTACATGACAGTAAACTGCGTGGAATTATCATCCTTGTCATGTGATGATAAACTGTATGACATATGGTCCTAGTCATATGACCTAAAACTGTAAGATATCATTTTTCTTTACTTCATAACATTAAACTGCATGGTTAACATTCCTCTCATTTGACGTTAAGAAACCCCCAAAATAACATGATCTCAGACACTCCTCATGGTCCCTTAAATATGGGCCTCCATCTCATGTGTAAGTCCCAATAACATTCCTCTAACCACTCAATGGGTTGAGATGCCCTCTTGGATAGAAATGAGGAAGAAAGGATGGTCAACTCTCATGTTCAATCCCTAGTCACATCATTTACACACTATAGAAGCACTTGGTCCCCCTTTATAGGTGTAAGTCCCAACATTATCATGTCCCCGTCATATGATGATAAACTACATGATTATTTCAAGAACTATGTGTGGCTTGATTATCATTCCAATGAGATATGTAGTGATTCCTAGACCTTATTTCCTAGGACCATCCATTATTATATAGAACATAAAAGTCCCATTTCCCCTCATCAAAACCTAATTTATGTGGGGAACTATTTTCTAGAACTATGTGTGGATTGATTATTTCTCCAAAAATATAGGTAGTGGCTCCCTGGTCTTGTGCCCTGGTCCATCCACAATATTCCTTTCCACGTCGAGTGACCCATATCTTTACCACAAGATGTTAAACTGTACGGCTAACATCCTTACAACATGATGATAAACTTTGTGATATTTCCAATAACTAAATGTGGCTTGATTCTCATTCCTATGAGATACATAGTGACACCTGGACATCCCATCTTGGGTCCAGCCATTGTAAAAAAAATTAAACTCCCTGTGTATGAGTCAGCCCTGCATAAGGAACTTTTCAAGAACTATGTGTGGATTGATTCCTACCATCGTAGAATATGTAGTGATGACTAGATTACCATACTTGGTCCTAGACACAACATTTACCCTCTTTTATGATGGGTCATATTCATCTTTACTGCATGATGTTAAACTATATGGGATTTCAGAAC
Source organism: Viscum album (assembly GCA_963277665.1). Classification (NCBI taxonomy): domain Eukaryota; kingdom Viridiplantae; phylum Streptophyta; class Magnoliopsida; order Santalales; family Viscaceae; genus Viscum; species Viscum album. Next base: position 628,017,790 of record OY728130.1, on the reverse strand, counting down.
TATGTATGTCTTGATTCTCATTCTAAGGAGATATGTAGCGACACCCATATTTCACATCCTGGTCTTGCCACTACAAAACCTAAATTCCCCTATCCTTCACATGTTTTCCCCTTGTGTGGTGGAAGAAACCTTTACCACTCCTTTTTTACCATATTGATCATTGATCACATGGGATTATGAGTTTTGGTAAAAGAATCCCCTACATAGGTAAGGCATATCAATTTATATTGGGGTTATCATGGTCCTGGATGCAAGACCTTAAAATGAACACCATATTTCTTTTCTATATAACTTTAAACTGCATGGATTCCTCAAGAACAACATGTGTCTTGATTCTCATTCCAATGATATATATAGTGACGTACGGATCTTCAATCTTGGTCCCATCCGCAAAACAATACTATAAATTTCCCCACTCTCTTATATACGAGTTAGATCTACATTAGGGGATCTGGTGTGGGTTCTTACCTCATATGAGAGTCTATATTAAAAAAATATTTTCCCCATACATGAATCCAATAAGTGTGGAAAATTTTCTCTAGAACTATATGTGGCTTGATTATTTCTCCAATAAGATACATAGTAACACCTGAGTCATGTACCCTCGTCTAGTCGCAATATTCCTTTTTTACATCAAATCACTTTCATCCTTACCACATGACATTAAAATACATAGTTGATGTCCTCATCACATGACTTTAAACAGTATATTCCTCTAAGAAATACGTGTGGCTTGATTATCATCCCAATGAGATACATAGTGATTTCTAGAATTTGTGTCCTAGTACCAGCCACAGGTTAAATAAAAATTCCCCCTCTCCTTTGTACTAATAAAATATCTATATTGGATATATTTATTTGGGTCCCTTCATTCAAGGTCCCACCAAGGAAATAGAGATGTCCCCTTCCATATATGAGTCAGATCTATGAAAAGGGGCTCTATACTTCATGTGAAATGATTGTACAAATGCTTTTGTTATACTTGGACTATTCCTTCCACATTTCATACTCTTAATCTTGTACACTTTCATATATTCATAATATTTCTCTAACTACTGATGATCAAATGTATAATACTTGAGGAATCCATTTTATGACGATTTTGTAACACACCCCAGATGGATTTGCATAAGTCTCCCACAATTCAGATCCTATCAGCCAAAGTATTCCACTAGTTGACTATGCTGTAACATGCCCCAGTTATCTTTGTATAAAATATCCCACAAAATGGGTTTTTCCACCCTTGGGATAAGAATCTTATGTCTTTGTAAGCTTTTATGGCATTATGTTAGAACCCACAATTTGAATTTGGTTTGTGGTCATCCCTCGCATATTTTTCCTATATCATTTCTCCTGATCTGAGAATCCCCAAGATCATGGTTTACAGTTTCCTCCCTCGTGTCCTAAGTATGTTGGAACAACCTTGGTCTAGTAGGATGCATATTGCCTATTGTTTACATAAAACTATGGTCCTAGAAGTATGAATTAAAACTACATGCACTATATTTCCCACATATGGTTTAGACCTACATAGAAAAACTTTCCCCTTATTCTTAGGTGATTTTGACTTGGAATGCTCCTCCCAATTTCAGGTACTTTCCTTCCACAAACCAAACTCTATGCCTAGGGAAATATGAATCTCCATAAACTTCCTTTTTCCATTAGCAATAGAATTTCATAATTCTTAAGAACTCATTTGTATGACTATGTTGTAACATGCCCTAGTTGTATTTGTATAATTCACCCACAATTCAGGGTTTTCCAGCCAAAGGATCCCACTATTTGACAATACAATAACATGCCCCAGTTGGATTTGCATAAAGTCACCCACAAAATAGGTTTGTTAACTAGTGGTAACTTCATCCTTAGGATATACCTCCTCTATATCCATAATCCTTTTCCCCATACAACTCTTTGGATCTAGAGATCCCCAGGTTACACCTTACAGCATTTCCCCCTCATACCTGAATATGATAACATGTTCCCGATAATTTACCGTGAAAGGGGATAATTATTAACCTTTAGGTCAAAGATAAAGACCATAAATTATATCCCCCCATAAATTCCCCATTTTATGACATTAAACTTCATAGCATAACATCCTAGTCACAAGATGTTAAACTATACAACAACATCCTCACCGTAAGATGTAAAACTACATGGTCAATGTCCTGGTCACATGACATTAAACTACACGATCCTTTAACCCTTTTCAAAAAGGGGCCTTCCCCCCATAAATTATCAATTTAACAAAATGTACCCTCCCTCACACAATCCAAATTGGTTTTGGAGTGGACTCTCATTCATATCCAATGCCAATATAGATATTCCCTTCATTCATAGATATATTCCCTAGGAAAACCACACATCATGGTTTTGAGAAATTTAAATCTCCATAAACTTTTTTCAGCCATCAGAAATAGAATGTCAGAATACCTAAGAACTACTTTGTATGACAGTGTTATAACATTCCCAAGTTGGATTTTCATAAGTCACCCAAAATCAGGGCATGTCAGCCAAAGGATGCTGCTATTTTATTATACAGTAACACTCCCCAGTTGTATTTTCATAAAGTCACCCAAAAAATAGGTTTTTTAACCAGAAATAATTTCATCTTTAGGAGAGACTTCCTTTATTACCATTATCCTTGAAAATATTTTGTTTTCATTCCTCACATACTTGTCTCATACTATGTTTTAGATTCAAAAATCAAAAATCATGAATGAAAATTCCCCTTTGGTTATCTGAAGAATGTCAAAACATTCTTAGCCCACAATCCTTGTTTGGGTCATCATTTCATAACTTATGGTCAAAGTTTTTTAACCTAAAATACCAATCTCATTAGTATGGTTTACAAGACTTTAAACTACCCATAAAAAGAGACATGGTACTCACTAGGTTGAAAACCTATAAAGGGCACTCTGGAGAAAAGTTGAACTTCATATCGCTAGACCTATGCTCTGTATGATTTAGAACAGAATCAAGTAATGAAAATATGAAACACAAAAAATTATATAGGTTTGTCCATAATACCCTAAAAAAATTGAACTATGCTCACTAGGCCACATGGGTTAGGAAAAAATTAGAGTGTATCCCCATCCCTATCATTGTAGTTATGACTAGCAGACACAAAGATGCCTTTCTATGAAAATCAGCTTCAATGTTATGTTATGATCACATGAGGAAAACAAGGATGAAGACATGGATTATTGAAAACATAATATTTTCATTTATGAGGTAAAAAATTGTAGGAGCATACAAAATATATAGTCTATCCATAACACTTTATAAAGAACCATAGACATAGATTTTCATATATTAGATAGCCTCTAAAGCTCCATTAACAGTCTATCAAAGCTCAGACAACTGAGTTGCCTCAGACTCCTCAGCCCGAAAAATTTTCTACTCTGTATTCATGATGAAAGTTGACCCCTTAGTCTAAGATCCTTCTAGTGATTGATGAATTTATACAAGCTCCCCCTGAGTAGAATCCACTTCTTGTTTAAGGAATGATATTTGAACGGTATTCTCATTAATATGTTACCAACATTCTACCAATTTCTCAGCATGATTGGCCTCTTCCTGAGATAATGAGGCCTAGAAATAATAATTATTAATGAGTAGCTTTGTATTTATGAGGTTGTTTTAGCTCATGTTCTCACTCCTATTTGTGGATGATCTCCTTCACAGAATTATGGATTATGCAGTAATCAAATCTGTTATATACCATCATACCAAATAGGAATGGAAGTCAATAGAATTGTGAAGGAAGGTCTTCGAAAGGTTTCTCAGAAATTATCTTCCATATTTCCCCCCAAGAAGCATGGCGTGTGATGAAAAGGGGATTTTGTGTCTCCAAATCCGACTCGGATCCACTATCAAAGGGATAAATGTATTTTGGGATTAGTTCACTTAGTGAGGCACATTACCCTGCTCCCTATGAAATAGTAAAAGCTCTACTCCATGACATTGGTTGTATTGGAAAGGAAGATGCTCCCTCAGACCTGGCCATAGAAGTTGATGGAACTAGACAATGGATCAGATTCATTTTTATACTCAATAAGATACCAAAATAAATAAATAGGGGATGATTAAAGCGGCAGGTGACACTCACCCAGTGATGGGTTAGTGGATTGGTTGGATTCCTCCCTAATGTTCCTGAGCTTAGTAGTTTGATCCAGGGACTCCTGATAAGGGTCACTCTCTTGAGTTAGCCCAAAGCTCTCCAGTAGAGGTTCATAAAGATCCCCTACTTTAGGATCCCTTTAAGTCAGTGCTCCCTCAGTAGTGGGGGTGGGAAAGACTCCAACTCCCTTTACACGCATTTCTCCTAGAACATTCTCCACGGATGAAGTTGCATGATTTAAGCAGTAGTGGTCAAGAAATCAGGCATGAATATTGATTACATGAAAGAAAATAATCACATCCATTAGATTCCTTATTAAATTCCTCAAACTCTTCTAAGGAGGAAGGAAGGTTAATATGTTCCAACACTTCTTCAAATTTCATGTCATGATTTATCATGACATGTATTAATTCCCCAATACCCATGATATTCTTACCTAAGGTGACTTCTAAAGGATTAGGCTCAGGACCCAGCACAATACCCTCCTTCGATGACCTGAAACCCCAAACAGACTCCTCAGAGAGAGTCACAAGTTTATCATTAGTCATCATAGGGTCCTCTAGTGCATGGGATAAATCTAAAATATCATAAGTAATAAATTCATAAGTTGATATATGATGCCTTATGATTCTCATTTAGAATTACTATAATCTTCCTACCTCTCTACAAGAGAAAAATAAATGGTAAGGGTAGACAATGTGGTCTCAACCATTGACTTTTCTCCCACCAAAGGAGCTGACTTTCCAATAGAAGTCCAAGTAACACCCAGAGTATCTAATTCCATTCTTAGAGGCTCGTTTTCAATCCCTTTGATAGAGGAAAGGGAAGAAGATATTGTTTCCATAGGAAAAATAAAACATTTTATCTAGATAAAGTAGAAATAAATGATACCATGGAGAATTACAATCACTGAAGAGGCACTTATCTAAAGATTTTATTCTCTGTCGTTATTTATTTTTTGGAAGTGGAATGCTCGTACCATCCTCTTCAAAGACAGGTATTGGAGGGGGAAGTATAGATTCCCCTAACATCTCATCCTCCATTACCTTCTGGCCCATAGATATATCTCATGATTCAAAAGAAAACTCATTGGTTCGAAGTGGGGTGCTAGTTGGGCCATATTTCAGTGATTGAATTTCATCTGATTTCTCCTCTAATCACTGCAAACCTAATTGAACTTTCCCCCGATAACAATAATTTGTTCAAAATAACATAATGGAGGAATGAAAAATGAAACAAGAGTGGAACTTAAATCCTTGGGATCGACATTTTCAATCCATTCCTCAGAAGACAAGTGGTCAAAACCTTCAGCAGCACTCTGTCTTGCCTCCACTCATCTCATGGTAGGGATCCAGTTGTTAGTTTCATAAATAAGTATCTCTAGTTCCTGAATATAAATCCCCACCTCAGTGAGATCATACTCAAAGAGAATATTGGATGGGGCTCAAGCATCTCTAAATTATGGAATCCATTGGCCATCATGAAGAAGTGACCATATGATCTCAATATCATAAGGAATGTCCTGCCAAAATTAGACTACCTCCAGTTTCACATATTCAAAGTCAATACCATCCAGATCTAAATAAAATTTGATAACCTTTGGTTTCATAGGATTTATGACTCTCTTAATTATAGATAAAGGGTAGGAAAATGGAACCCAGGAATCCTCCTAATGATGAAGTCCAGACCGCCTAAGCCCTACCATAGTTTTTATAGCCCTTTTGATCCTAACCGGTGGACTGAACCATGAACGGGGTCATTTGAGAGAGCTTGGGACCTCCTAGCCTGTATCTCTAGAGGAGACGTAGCACCTTATAGAGGGGGGAGCCTTTCTACCTCTCTTTCCATTCCATGTGGTTGTTGTATCCCCAACTCGAGGGACATATCCTAATAACACTCCCTTAGGATATGGTGAAATCCATTCCTTGGTGTACCAAGAGGTCAACCTAGTGGACACTCCCACTGGAGGTAGGTTGATTAACACTCGGGTTCCCACTGTAGTAGTACTGTAGTGATTGTAGCAGCGGCGTACTGTAGCAACGGTGAGCACTGTAGCGGCGGCAGGGCACTGTAGCGGTGGCAGAGTACTATAGCGGTGGTGGGTACTGTGCAGTACTGTAGCAGTGCAGGTACTGTAGCAGTACTATTCACAGAATGGGCTTTGGGCCAAAAAAATGGGTCTACGGGCCATGTAATGGGCTAAATGCCCACTGGGCCTTCAGGCTATGTAATGGGTCTCCCTCTACCCAGTTAAAAGAGGTCTTTTCTTTCCTTTAATAATAAATGAGGCTTCGGCCCCAACCTTTTAAAAAAATATATAGAATAGTCTTCACATGTGACGTTTCCATCAACTCGAGTCGCTAACACACTATCTCTAAAGGCAATCATGTATCATCAGAGTACATTGTCAACTTTTCCATCATTGGTAAATGTCCCAGTAGGCGAGTCTTTATATGGGAAGAAATTAAACTCCTTGAATAGGTTCATCCTTATCAAGGTCTCACTAGGCTTTAGGGATAAGGGATAAATATTGAATAAAAACTAAACAAATGGTCAAAACCAACCTCCAAGAACCTCAACCCCACTCAACACAACATAGGACATAAAATGGGATGTGATCCATCCCCACAGTACCTAGAATGGCCCTGCAATCCTGAAAGGGGCCTTCCCTATGTTAATATGTAGAAAGAATCAATGGATATTTGCTAGGATAGGGGTTAACAACCCTATATGCTTCTTCTCTTCTAGTTTGTCTATAATGATGAATGTCCCTAACCTTATGACATCATTGGAGTCACAGAAAATTAGCAGGTATACACTTATCTACATGATTAAAAATCCTAGAATATGTTTCTTTATAGGCATGTTGGACTTGGGTTTATACCCCCATTGGTCATACTCCCCCTTTTCTAAGGTTGACCAACATATACCAAGAGTGATCTACTTCACCATCTTAGGACACCCTGTGGGATGTTTGTAGGTGGGGATATTCCCCTTTGTCTCCAGGAAAGCACACCTCCAAGCCTCAGTATAAATTTCCCCCCTCGGGTGAGGGTATTCCTTCTTAATTCCATGATCTAAATTCAATGGCTCATGTGTTAGAGTTGACATATTTTCAGCATCATCCCATGTTTCTCTTGGTGGGATAAACTCCTCATACATCTCTCCAAGGAACAAAGCCCTGGAGATCATATGGATATCCCACAGTCTGATACCAACCTCTCTATGCATCAAGTAGAAAGAGTTAATTTGTGGGATCCATTATCTAAGCATCTCAGGAATGAATTCATAGTTCTTTTATACATATGTCTAGTCCACCTATATGGATTCATAAATATCCACTGCTTTCAGCTCGGTGGAAAAGTCAGTAACATTCTAATGCACCCAGTATGCCCACATCCACATGGGTCTAACGCCTCCTCCTGGGTGGAGATCACAGTATTCCCTACATCCCTTTGACTGGTATATCTTGTAATCATAGAATATGGATGGGTAATATTTTGGATTTACTTCAGGTGTGTGAGGATTCAAATTTAGATCACATTGTTTATAATGCATGACACAGGCCGTGGACGTGCCCATGCTTGAGATGTTGGAAGTAGTGGAGTTCCTATAGTCTTAAAACTAGGAAATAAGAGTGTAATTATTTATCTCAGGTATAAATATCTTCTTCAAATGGCCATGGTCATAAATAAACAGATAGTTACTCTTAGGGTACTGATAATGATAATTATTCAGATCCCTTTCCAGATCTGGTAGAGTAGTATCACATACGTCATAGTAGTCAAGCCCCATGTCTTTTACTATATCCTTGATGATATTTCCATATTTTTCATTAGAAACTCCAACCTTTAAAGTATTCATTTTAACCTATAAATAAATACCAAGATTTTTGTTAAGAGATAAAATTTTAGAAACATGGAAATTTGGAAAAGGCATGATCAAATGCAGGGTATCCACCCAAGTGACCTCACGCAGGTCCCTCACCCAAGAGTCTGTGCACAAGTCATTATCCCGTACATAAGTTCTATGTAGATAGGTGAATAAATTATTTTAATGAATAGTGATTTATCAAAGGAAGCTTAAATAGAAGGTCTATGTAGAATATTGGCATGTTGAGACCAGAGGTATGGAAGTGTGAAGATCATCTAATGAGACTAGTGGATCTAGTTATAGACACAAGAACCCCTATACATAGCCCACGTTCACACCAGGAATACATGGAAAACATACACTGATGACCTAAACAGATGAAATCTATAATCTACAGGCCCTTTTCATCTCTTTACCTCAGGATTAGACACTCTTCTTTTGATCGAATCCAATCCTGAGGGGGGAATTTTGTTCACACTATATTTTGTCACATGGATTAAAAGGTATTAAAGGGAAATACCTTAAGAATAAGAAAATAAGAAAAGTAAAGAATATCAAGGGTCACATGCTTCACCAAATCCCCCTACATAGGTCCCATAAAATAGCATCGATGTAGAGGGTACCTACGCATTAGCCTACGCGACAGACCTACGCATCAACCTACATGACAGACCTACGCATCAGCCTGCGTAAGCCAACTCCTTCATCTAGGGTACCATATTTTTGTATAAATAGAACCCTAGGAATCCTCATTTGGATGAAAAAAAAATCTTTAAGAACTCTTGATGCTCTTCTCACTCTATTCCTTCACCTATGCCCTTAGAACCTTCTGGGTAGCTCTCTAAAACCTAAGAGAAGAGTGAAGTAAGGGGGTTAGTAGAAAAAAAGTCCTCCTAGGTTCTGAAATACATAACACCTATGCGAGGAAGCATTTAACCCATGGTATATGAGCACTAGTGTGATGTCCCCTTCCCTAACTAGGGACCTTCATGAGATACTTTCAAAAAAACTCAAGGAAATCCTTGAGGCCTTGAAAAAAATCTCACCCAAATGTTATTTCCTAAGTGGTATGTCACCCAAGACACCTCCAAATATGATAGGCTTACCTATGAAAAGAAATTACAGTCTGCATAGGACACCCTATGTGAGACCCATTTTTTCTTTCCCAACCTTTATCTTGTGAGATCCACCTCTCAATCTCTATTCTAATCCATCAATGGCAGGGACCTTCTTTCTTTGGTTCCCTCGTCTGAGAGGGAAAATATGGAAACCTCCACCAAATCCTCCATACTTTCAAAACCATGATAAGAGGAACACCAATGTTTCTCCCATTTGGGTATGCATACCTTTGGTCATAGGTGTCCCACACTTGTCATACCTAATGGGTAAGGTCCTCCGGGTGCATGTGATTATGAATTCCTTTGATCACAAGGACCCCAACCCTGGGGATGGTGTTAGGGATCCCCCGGTATTAGGTATAAGGGTTAAGAATATTTACTTCCCTTTTGGTCTATGAGACTAGGGACCTCTATTTCTAGTTGGGGATACATGGAATGAGATCCTCCTATCTCCCCCATGGAACCATCAGGGCATCCCTCCTGGAGAAATCCCCTAACATTTGTTGTAGGACTTATCCTGCTTCATTCCTTCCTCCTTATCCATACCCATGGAACATATCCAGATTGATAACAAAATGTGACTATCTTTGTTATCAAGATAAGAGGAGATATAGCCACTTCAAATCCCTCTCCCTCTCCATTTGGGTCTGGGGTACAAAAACAGGAGGGAAGTGTCATCACCCTGGGATCTTCCACCAATGGAAGGATAATCATTTGGTTTTCTATATCTTTGAATTCCTCTTGTTTCTCAAATTTAATCATGACTCTTCATGAATCATGGATTCTTAAAGGTTAGTCATGTCCATGGAATCTGCATGATCATATGCATATTTTGTCATAGAATCTTCTTCTAGATATTCATTTTTCCTTAATTTATAGGGCCTTCATAAGCCTGGGTCCTCAAGGACATGTATCCAACCTTAGGTCAAAGACGATTGTGTGGTTTCTTAGATACACTACTTCCGTTTGTTTCTCACATTGAACATGACTCACAAGGGCTTAGAGGTTGGTAATGATCATGAAATCTTCATGATCCCAAACCATCTCGACATCATTTCAAGTGTAATACCCATGGGAATCATTCAAAGTGTAAGACCCAACCAACCAATGGAATCATCCTTAGGAGTAAGCCCTAACTTTGTCACCAAAAACCATTAGGGAATCATTCTTATGATTAATCCCCATCCATATCACCATAATCATCCAAAGGACATCCTCCTTAGGAGTAAGCCCCAACCAAATCTCATAAATCACCAGAGCCTCATCCTTAGGAGTAAGCCCCAATAGAATTCTCTCAAAGGGTCATACCCTCCTATGATACAAAACTTATAAGGGACTCCATAGGTTTGGGTCCTTATAACCATTCTACAAGGGATTTTATTCATGTCCAAATGGGATACCTAGGAAGACTCCTTGAGGTCCAAAACCAACACCCCAAATCAAACCTATTCTCTTAAGGACACACCCCCAATAGAGTATTATTCATCCTAGGAATCCATATACCTTCTAGGTTCCCAAAGACGCTTTAACTTAAGTCTCATACAAAACTTTGACTAAGCACCTTCTGCCAAGATGTTATTGTCATATGAAACCCATCCATGGGTCTAATCCCAACATCAAAATAACTCTCATCTCCCTAGATGATGATAACACACCAGAGAACCACACTATGTGGCTCAAAACCAACGTCGTAATAAGATAAAAAAAGAATATTGAATCAGTACATAAGAGGGTACCATTGATGGAGAACCTCAGATACGTATAGATATATCCATTGGTAAATAACCTCATATATATACAGATGATTCTAAATTCTATAAATGCTAATAATTGATTGTAAATTTAAGGGTAACCCATGTCATACTTGGGATTTAATGAATGATTCATGGGCATATCTTAAGTCTATAAGAGACTCCCTGAGTAGGAAATAATTCCTCCCAAAAGGGTTTCATGAGCCTAACCTTCCATCCCCTTGACCAATGTTATTTCTTAATCATCATTGGACAAACCTACCAATGAGTTTCTGCCTTTGGAAAGCAGGTCCCTCATGGATATAGAATCATTGGGTATTTTCAGCTCCATGGAAAAATCTTGTTGGAAACTATTCAAAAATAGTGGGCCTGATGTAAAAATTTGTATAAAACTTTACCCCCTACAATCATACATCATGATCCATGGTCTTTTCTTTAAAAACACTTTAACTTTAGGTATTTTAAGTAATGTTAAGTTTAACCTTACGTAAAAGATTCACTAGTAAAAATAGTGTCTTCAACATCAACACTATGGCGTCAATTTTTTATAAACCAATAAAAAATGTATCAGAAAAAAGTTTTTTGCATAATTTTTAACATAAACTGACACTAATATATATTTATACTGAGTTTTTGGCATTAGTTTCGAAAAAAATTGATGCCAACAACTCCAGTATTTGGATTTATGGCATCGGTTTTTGCAAAAAACTGACACCATAAATAAAATAATAACAATTTTCAGCATCGGTTTTCTAAAAAACTTATGCCGAAGATTTAGAAAAAAATAATTTTTGGAATCATTTTATGTAAAATATGACACCAAAAACATTTTAAAAAAACACAGGATTATGAAACCCTCATTTTTTAGATCTACGAAAAATTGTTCTTGACTCACGACAACCTCGACGGTGACCCACTGACCCTCAACAGCCATTGTTGTTGTTTTTCTTTGATTTTTATCATTATTTCACAATATGTGGTTTCAATTATTCATTATATATAATTGTTTCATCATCCAACAAAGTATTTATCTTCTAAATTCATTTTCTAGTTGAACGTCAACTTTAGTTTGCTTTTATTTCTTTTTTCTTTTTTATTGTTCATTTCTACAAACATATTTGTTAGATCTTGAAGTGTTTGTTATTCCAATGAATTTATGGGAGAAACTTCGTAAAAATGGTCTACTTCCGTTGTTAAACTCAAAATTTTGTAATTTTTTAAAATTTTGAAGTTAAATTATTTATCATTTAGTTATATTTTTGAGTTATTGTTTAAATTATTTGTATGTAGTTTATTTTTTTTTATAAATTTTGTTGTTAAAGTTTGTTTATTTTGAAAAATTATTTATTTTATGAAATTATAAAATGTTTTAGATGATATTATACAATGATAAATGATATATGGTGTCATTTTTCATCAATATAATGTATATCACATGTAATGACTCCATATTTTTCACTCGTTAAATTAATACAATCTTCAATACCATTTGACTCACGAGACACTGAACTAATGTAACAACTATGTAAAATAAACTAATACATGTTAGATGATTGAAAATAATTAAACTATAATATCAATAAATCACGTGTATATAATATGAAAATAAAAAAATACTATTTTTATATTCAGAATATATATAATTTATATTAAAATAAGATTTTTTTTCAAATAAAATATGTTAAAATTGTGTGTAATTGACCTTAATAAATTAAATTGACCACTTTTAAATTATTAAAACAATATATGATATTTTCATATATAAACTAATATATTATAATTGATTAATTTTCATATTATTTTGAAATAATATTACAAAACAATAAATATTCAAATGGTCATATTTCAATAAAAAATGTTTTACATTAAATATAATATGATATTTAAAAAATTTAATTGTATAAATTTAATTCGGTAAAATGAAGTTCAATTATTGATTTATACTTTCAATATTATCATAGTATAGATTTTTGGGATTTTTTCAAAAAAAATGTATTTTCATGTAAATAATGATTAATACTTTTTTACCAAAAAGAGGTTTTTGAGAGCAGCGGGGGTCTAAGGAGTTATCATGTGGAGATTATACCCCATATATTAGAATGTTAATTAGTAAAATAAATGGTCATTTATCATACAAAACCACAAACATTGGTGTATGAAATTAAATAAACATCCTAATATTATAATATGAGGTGTGGAAAACATATATATAGTGAAAAAATCATGATTTTATGTTAGGAATATCACATATATATATAAATAAATAAAAGGAAATAAATTAAAACCAAACAATATATTAGTTTACAAAATCATGATTTTTTACTAGTAATTTATACAAGGTTCATTACATGTGATGTCCATTGGATCATCATGACACACATCATACAAAATAATACCTTTAGTAGATTAGTTTTTATTTTATTCCTAATAATTTTTTATGTTTCCTATATGATTACCAATCATTTTTATTGAATGTGTTTATGTTTACAATTTATCTATTTATATATATTTTTAAATGTTTATATGTTTTCATATATTCACTAGTTATATTACAATATCAGGTATTGAATGGATTGTAATTGGATAAATTTATAAAGAACTACTAGTGAATATTAAAAAGGAGTATGACTTCTTGGAATTTTATAAACAAAATATTCAAAAATGGATTTTATTTTCTATCCATGTGTGAAGTGTTTGAATATGAGAAAGTTAAACTCCATAGAAATCAAGGATTATCTCATTTTCTATGATTTTAGCCTTAATTATACATGTTGGATTTGGCATGGTGAAAGAACTAAAAATTCAACATCTAACATTGATGATAATATTCATAATGAGAAATAGAATAATATTGAAGAATTAATTCATGATTTAGGTGTTGAATCCATCGAAAAAATAGAAACTATTGAACGATTGTATGGAGATTCTGAGAAACCATTATTCTTATGTTGTAGTAAATATATAGTGTTATCAATAGTTTTGAGATTAGTTAACTTGAAAGCAAGAAATGGGTGGAGTGACAAAATTTTCTCTAACTTACTTGATATTTTAAAAGAGCTACTTTCAAAAGAAAATGGGCTTCTATACTCTAATTATGAGGTAAAGAAAATATTATGCCCAATGGGATTGGGGTATAAAAACATACATACTTGACCCAATGATTGTGTTTTGTATAGAAAAGAATATGAGTATTTATCAAACTATCCTACATGTGGACATCATTCTATAAGATGGATGAAAAAGTTAACTCAGATTCATTCTTAGGTACTAGAATCTAATCTCATGAAAAATCAATTTTTTATACTTTCTAATAATTTTATCCAATAATACCTTCATATAATTCTGATAATTCAGTTTTGATTCATTATTAGGTACCAGAATCAAAGCTCCTGCTAAAGAAATTTGGTACCTTCCAATAATTCTTCATTTAAAGCGTTTATTTGTAAATTCAATTGATTCAAAATGGTTAATATGTAATTTAGATGAGCACATCTCTTATGGTAACTTACATCACCCTTTTGATTCACCATAGTAGAATGGATTTGATAAAAAAATTGTGATTTTTAAAGTGAAGTTAGAAATATCAAAATAGGATTGTGTACTAATGGAATGAATCCATATTGGAGCCTAAGTATCTAGCATAGTTCATGGCCTATTTTGTTGGTAGTTTACAAACTTTCCCCACATATATGTATGAAGAAAAAATATGTTATGATGATATTGATGATTTATGGACCAAAATAGCCAAGAAATGATATTTATGTGTATCTTTAACCATTGATTGATGGTTTGAAACTACTATGGGAGACATGTGTTAAAGTTTTTGATGCATACAAGAAAGTATATTTTATTCATCGTGCTATGATAATGTTCACTATAAATGACTTTCCTTAATATGGAAACTTATTTGGATATAGTGTTAAGGGACATAAATCATGTCTAATTTGTGAATAAGAGACTTCATATTATCAATTTCATAATGGAAGAAAGATAATTTATATGGGACATCAAAGATTTTTTTCCAATTAATCATCCTTATCATAGATTGAAAAAATAATTTGATGGTTTATAAGAATACAATATTCCCCCACAACCATTGTTATTTGAATAATATTACTAAAAGGTGAAAAATATTGATTTGAAATTTAGAAAGAAAATAAGTTATGATCTTCAAAAAAATATTTGGAAGAAATATTTTATCCTTTTTGAACTACCTTATTATAGATTTTTAGAGATAAAACATAACATTGATGTTATGAATGTTGAGAAAAACATATGTGATGGTTTTATTGGAACTTTGTTAGATATAAAAGGAAGGATAAAAGATGGATTGCATACTAGATTGGACTTGATATCAATGGGAATGAGTTTAGAGTTATCTCCCACTATGAAAGGAAATGAAACATTTTTAACTCCAGCTTGTCATACATTAAGTAAGGTTGAGAATATAGATTTTTGTTAGTGTCTTCATGGTATTAAAGTACCCAGTGGTTATTCTTAAAATGTGAAGAATTTAGTGTCATTGAAGGATTGAAAATTAATAGGTATGAAGTCTCGTGATTTTCATGTATTGATGCAACAACTTCTACCAGTCTCACTGTGTGGTATATTGACTAAATCTTTCAAAAAGACTATCATCGGGTTATTTAATTTTTTCAAATCTATTTGTATCAAATTCATTGATCCAAATTTGTTAGATGTGTTGGAGAATAAAGCTGCTCTTATTCTTTGTCAACTAGAAATGTATTTCCCACCTATGTTTTTTGATATAATGGTTCATCTGGTGATTCATTTGGTGCATGAGATAAGAATATATGGTCCTATTTATTTATGATAGGTTTATCCTTTTTAAATATATATGAAAATTTTTAATAGGTATGTTAAAAATCTTTATCAACCAGAGGCCTCTATTGTTCAAAAATATGTATCGGAAGAGGTGATTGAGTTCTGTACTGATTATTTTTATGAAGTGGAGCATATTTCTCTCCCTATATCTTGACATATGAAAGTTTATAGTGAATGTAGAGGGATTCAAGGCTTAAAGGTAGAGTTCGTTCCATGTGATGAATTGATACATGCACATTTATACATTTTGAACAACACAGATGAGGCTCAATCATATATATCATCACATATTGTTGAATTCAAGTTACAATATCTAAAAAGAAATGAAAAGTGGTTGATGATTGAGCATAAAAATACATTTTTTTCATAGTTTAAAGAGAATTTCATCATAGATATATCTACATCAGAAACATTGAAATGGTTGGTAGGGGGACCATATCTTAATGTGATCACATGGTCTAGTTTTGATATTAATGGGTACACATTTTACACAAACAATCTGAAAAATAAGACTACCGTTCAAAATAGTGGTGTAATGGTCATCACTGAAGCACTACATTTTTCGAGTGCCAAAGATAAAAAACAATTTTTTCATCAATGCTGTATTTTTTAGTTCTTTAAAACATATGGTGAATTTATTATATTAAATTTTGAGTCATCGTGTTTAAGTTTAACTGGGTTGCAAGTAATAGTGGTGTGAAATATGATGAATATAGATTTAAACTGGTTGATTTGAAAAGATTTACCTACAATGAGGAACCATTTATCATGGACACACATGAAAAACAAATATTATATGTCATTTATCCATCGAATGATCAGTGGTCTATCATTTTTCATGGGAAAAGAATCCATTTAGATGATGAGGATAATGATGATGTTATTGATTTATATGAGGTTTCTTCGTCTATTACACAATTTCCAGATAATAATGACTATAATGCAGATATAGTGCATGCAGTACAAAATGATCATGCTGAAGGGATATGGGAAAACACTAAATTACAATCCTAATTAATTTGGTGATTATTTACATTATTTTTATTTTTTGAAATTTACATGTGTAAAAACTGTATTATTTAATAACTATTTGATATTTAAATTTATAAATGTTTCTATCATTTTAAAAGTAATGTTTATATTTAATATTTTACCTTCTATATTTTTTTGTTTAATAATCATAACATCATTATTTTTTTCGTTAACTTATACATGTGTTCTATTTTTTTACTTACATATTTTAGTTTTCTCGTTTTCTAATTATTCAATTGGCTAATAATATATAGTTCCACAAGAATTTCATTATAATTGCCTATTTCAATGATGGATATAGATACATAGATAGAGGAACATATATCGAGGTATTTTTCTTTTTTCATATTATTAAATATCCATTAATATAATTATTTAATGAAAACAAACTTTTAATTTACAAAAAATAATTGCAAGACTACTGATGAGACTTTAGTGGTGGATTACTCTACTTTTACTATTATGAAATCAAGTTCTTGAGTTGGTGAATGTGGCATTACACATTTACTAAAACTGTCACTTAATAATGAAGATGATAAAATATATATTACTTTTGATGCTAATAATAATGCAACTAGACCAAATTCAACACAATTTATCAGTTATATCTCCATACATATCCATTTAAGGATTTATATTTTATATCCTTATTAGAAGGTCACCGTAAATATGGTGAAATATCAGCTTTGGGATGATGTAACGGTATAATATCTCAATTTATTTATTTTATCTTATTTTTTGAACATGATATATTTTAAATGAATAAATTTTATTTTATTCAATTATATATTACATTCAATTTTGAATAAAAAAAAGTAGTTATGAAAAGATGTCTTACTTTGGTGGTGGTTTGATGGAGATATTTCAAAACGAAGTTGACAAAAAATTATGTTTTTGGAAAGATACAAAAT
This sequence comes from Viscum album, assembly GCA_963277665.1. Lineage (NCBI taxonomy): Eukaryota > Viridiplantae > Streptophyta > Magnoliopsida > Santalales > Viscaceae > Viscum > Viscum album. The sequence goes on along the minus strand of OY728130.1, from coordinate 628,000,134 downwards.
GAAAACTCATGCATCAAGTATGAGTTTATAGATGCAAATATGTGGAAGAAATTTGTTTCCAGCCAACATAATGAAGGATTTATGGTATGATAATTATATTATATTGTAAAATTTCATATATATTTACTTATTTACTTATTAGTTTAATTTTTTGTGTAATAAGACTCTAGGAAATCCCATCAAGTCATCTAGTTGCAGAATGTATACCCTCGTACTTTATCACATGGAGGGTATCATTTATTGGAGAAAAAAATGATTGAGGAAAAGTTTGAAGCACTAAGAGCTCACTCCACTAGTGATTCTAATGAGGTACAGTTTGGTCCTCCATCTCCCCCCACTTTCCATGAAAAATGGAAAAGAACTAGAATAATAAGAAATTAAAAGTATCTTACAAAGAAAACTAAGGAAGTATCTGAAAAAATTATAAGTAAATATTATTTATTTTTCATGAATTTTTCTATTTTGTAAATTAAAAACACTAATATAATATTTTCATTTTTCATTTCAGGATGAACTTTAGGAGAAAGAGACACAGGGATTTTTTATCCCTAAAGGTAGGATGGACATCCTAGCCACTACTTTAGGAAAGCTATAACACCCCATCTGCATAAGAGGATGTCAGACGAGTGTTAGTATTTGGAAAGTTTTTGGTCATCAGAGTAAGCATTCAAGAGACCCAAAAATCGAGTCCTTAAAAGATGAGCTGAAATATATGAAAATTTCCATGGGAGATCAAATTTAATCGGTTTTCTAGGCTATGATAGAACAATTGACGAGACATTCATAGTCTGCGCAGCCTTCCCAGCCTGTCCAGCCTGCCCATTTAGTTGTGCAGCCTATATATCCAACTCAGTCGAACCACCCTGCCCAGCCTTCCTACTCAGATCCTCCACCTCCTCACTCGAACCCAAGATTATATTGTGAGTTATATACTTGATATCCTCATATACATATTGTAGCGTTAGGACTTGTGCATTTTTTAGGGGATTATGTACATCACCGGCCTATGAATATGGGTTAAGTTAGAGTATCATTAATTGATATTATTGATCCTACTACTCTATTACCATTTCTTACTGAGGAGGTTTCTAGGGTTGGAGATTGTCTGGGTCATTTTTTACTTTCTCCATTTGGCCTTCTTCATTATCTTTTATATGAGGTGTGTTTTTTTAATATTAATTACATTTGATTGAAAATTAATTATAATTTTTTTTTGAAATTTAACTTATATAGGAGTATCTAAAAGAAAAATAAATGGCACAAATGAAATAAAAGGTTTAGGAACAAACAATTATACATACTTCTGATATTTCTGATGGGATACAAATATTATCTCATAATTATTATTCCTTGGGTAATATCTATGAGTTTCAGATGACATTTGATATATGTGTAAGAGACTATCCATTGAGAATATTCAGAAAATATATCATGTATCTAATTGATTTTGAAGATCTCATCATGAATGTGTTGTGGTTATTTTCCATATAAGTAATTTGACATTTCAATTTTTATTTATTTAAATAAAGATGATTTAAATTGACTAAATATATTAATTTTTTAATTATTTATCTACACACAATTCTTATAAAAAGTGACACCATAGGAGTTTATGGTTTTATAGATCCAGAATTCATTTCCAAAGATGTGCAATATATGAAGAATCCTAATAGAATTGCATATATATGTGAGAGATTATTACAGACAGATATTGGGTGTTGGTTTTTGTCATTTCTTGATGGGTAAGAACACAAACATAATTATGAACTAATGTTCATTATAATGTCATTAATTGTGAACATTTTGTATTATAGGGGGCATTGTATGTTAGGCATACTATGTCCAACTAAATACACCTTATATTGGTTTTTCTCTTTACAAAGTGGTGTTCGTAAAAAATTTACCACCTTGTTAGACAAGTTTTATTCTTTTTTATAAGTTCATTATATTTAATTCTTATTGTATATACATGTATTATTAGTTTATATATATGAAAATGCAGGTCATGGAAAAAATTTAACCAAGATCACATGTCGATAAAGAACCCAAATTCAATCCAATATGTGAAAGTAATGGTAATTATTTTTTATATTAGATATTATTCTGATTATATATATATATATATAATGGTTTTTAATATCAATTTAATGTTTTATAACTGCATTTTCATCTTCAAAAAGGACATTTTTAATGTGGTTATTATATTTAACGATTCATATATGAGATAATCACAACTGAGGTAACTACTAAATTTGATAAGGTTAGTTATATTAATTATTTTATATTTTATATTTTATATCATAGTATTCTATTTTTTAATCTCATATCATTCAATGTTATTATATACATTCAATGATGTCGATTCTTATACATAAAATGAACTTACCCATCTTTAATCTTTGTTTGTGAACTATTTGTTAAGTTGATTATGATTTAAGGTTTATATATTCTAATGTTTATGATTAATATTACATTATCCTAATAATATGTGTTCAAAAAACTGATTCTTTTTTTATAATAGGTGTTTGAATATAATAATATCAAACAAATGCTTCAACAATAACCAACAATGATCATGTTATAAATTTCAGGTATGTGTTTTTTAATTCTAATTTATAATAAAAATGTGTAGATAATTTTTTGATTAACTAGATAAAAGTATGTGTGTTTTTATAGATTTTTAGTCAATGATACATGTTGTTTGATTAATGTAAATTGTTTTTCTGTTATAGGGATTCTGATTATTTTGGGGGTGTAATCTTTAAAATTTTCTAAAAAAATTAACTTTGGGTGTCATTTTTTATCAAACCTAGAACCAAATCATTAAAATAAATTATCAATGTTTTTGGAATCGATTTCTTTAAGTCATCGATTCTGAAAATGAGACTTGGTTTGGTTTTTTATGTTAGTTTTCATAAAAACTAATGCTAAAAAACTTGTTTTTTACATCACCTTTATAGAAATTGGTTAAAAACCGATGTCAAAATTGAAAAAAAAACGATGTTAAATTGTGTTTTTGCACTAGTGATTTATAGACAAGGGTCACCCTATCTACCTTTAAATGAAATGAGATGCGTAAAGGTAATATGTGTATTACCTTTACACAGTGGGTTATAAATGAGGTGTGTTAAGGTAGTCTCTAATTTACCTTTACGCATATAAGATTTGTATAAAGGTCACATGGAGTTTCCTTTATCTAAAAGGTTCATTATAAAGGTCACTCAAGTTTAATTTTATGAAAAATGTAAAATGTGATTTGTGTAAAGGTAAAAAATGTTACCTTTTCATAGAAAGGGTTTCTTGTATAAGGGTCAACAAAAAATTTTAAAGTTTTATATTTTGTTAATATTTCTTAAAATTTATAAATTATAATAAAAGGTATTTTGGGAATATTTATTAATTAATAAAAAGATTATTAATTTATTTATTATAAAGGGTTTATAATTAATTATTTATTTGTTATGGAATTTTTTTTGTTAAATATTCCTTTAATATTAAATTCTAATATTTAAATTGTCTTTTAATAAATTATATGGCATGTTTTATAATCTATAAATTAAGTGTTTATTTATAAATCATTAGAGTATTTTATAAAGTGTTTATAAATTACATAAATAAGGCCAAAAAATAAATTGTTTATATTTAATTGATGAATGGTTTATAATTAATTGATTTTAATTGTTTAAAATAAAGGGCCTTATTTGGGATATTATTTAAACCACATTTAAAAATTTTTGATGATTGATTTGACTATGGTTTAAATAATGTTAATTATATGATATTAGATTGTGTAAAATGTTTAAATAATTGAAATTGCATTATAAATTGTTTATAATTCATAAAATATCATATATTTAAAATAAAAAATTCCATATAATGAATGATATAAAATAGTTCATATTGAATGAACATAAAGTTTTTATAATCAAAGTTATGGAATGTCCATGATTTTAGTTAATTTATAAAAAAAATTATATATATCTTTTATTTATGAATTATTCGTAAATGGTTATCTCATGTTTAAATATTTGAATTGTTTATTTATTTAAAGGTCACTCCCTATTTTATTTAAAGTTATAAACTATTTATATTATGAATCATGTATGCTTTAGTTTAAATATTAAAATTATTCTAGGAAATCAAGCCTTGAATTACATGGTAGGAATGACTCCATAGTGAATTTAGTATTTCATCTTCCTTGACCACAGTTTTTAATTTAAGTTATTGGTTTGAATTTATTCTTTGGTCATAGTTTGTATATATTAGGTGTTATAGTTATTATGAATTGAATTATCTCTTGAGTAAAGTATCCCTAGGTAAAGTGACTTGGGGTCCGACTACCTATTAGTCTAGAGGCTTGTGCCTTGTTAAGAAAGGTGAATGGGGTTGGAAATATGTCACCTCATGCTTAATCATGTGGATATTTTCAATCACATGTAACTATAAAACTTTACATGAAATGTTCATGTAACTTATACATATGATTTATTTGGATATACATGAATATGTTTAGCTTCTATTTTTTATTGAGTAACACAAACTTTTGGGTTGTGTAAATAGTTACACATCAATATGGTTTGAACGTATTATTTTAGTGGAAGGAATGGTATTTCAAACTAAATCACTAGAATCATAAATACATAAAATTGAATAAAATGAGATGATATAGTGGGATTAAAATCCCCTTAAAATACTAAGTGCGATATTCCTTCCAAAGAAGCACTTATCAAGACCTAAATCATCCAACTGGAAGGACATTCCATATCAAGATTCCTTTGGATTATCTTGTATAAGGCAAGTAAGGATGGTTTACATTAGATAATCCTTAGGTAGTTCATTCCATAACTAGGTTGCCCAATATTTTCCTTTGTTATTCTGTTCTTAGTTCTTGTTTTGTGTTATACTTAGCTAGGAGACCCTGATAGGATTTGATTACCAGAGTAATATAGATGAGTTTATTCATATGACAGATTGGAAAAATATTTATCTTCTCAATAATCCAATATTCATATATGATATAATTAGGATGATGCCCAGACTAAATAACTAATTAGTGATATAAATTCAATAATGGACTCATTACTTAGTGAAATATGAATCTTAGCCCACTAATAGATATAATTTTTTTTAAAAGGGTCATCATTTTAGTGGGATCCTATTTAGAAAAAGTCCTTATTGAATGGTTGTAAAAAGTGATACTCATATGATAAAAGTATATGTTGTAAATGAATAGCACCATCGTCATCAAACTAAACATTGAGATTAATACTTGGAAGGAGAATCTTAATGTAAGTTACTCCTAAGACTTGTAACTTAAGAAAAGTACTTAACTTAGACTAGTAACTTTAAATGTTCTTAAAGTACATGAAATATTATATATGTTAGAGAAATACCCATTCCTTTGTAATCAAGCGTTGAAATTATAAAACATGTGAATCTAAATAATTATGGAATCATAGAATAGTTCACATAAGGTTTTAAAATAATTATATGCAAAGTTACCAAAGGAATAGTCTCCACTATTGTACTCAATATGATTGGGTATGTTAGTGATTTAAGGAATTTTTAGACTCATATGTTCAATGTGATTGGGCATGAAAAATGATATTCAATATGGTTGAATATGTTTAGGAATCAATGAGACTAAAGGTTTCCTCAAAGCTTTATTGGTTATGGAATTAAATTCTATAGTTCTGACAGATATATGATATCGAATATATGTTTTAAAAAAGTTGTAAATATACATAAGGTTGGAAAGAGAAAATAATTGAACATTATAGCTTCAAGTAATGGAGAAAAGGATTTGTTTCATTGACAACTTGGATGCTTCATGCTTAGTTGAACTTATCATAAAATGTGTATTATCTAATTATTCTCTTGAGAAGAGCATGTAAACAATTTTTGTTTAATAAAATGAGATGATAATTTTTAATGCACATATTTTATGATTTGTTTAATTCTACAACATTCTTTAATAGGAGACTAAAATGGATTAATCCTATTAGTGAATTCATCTTATTTTCATATTTGGGGATGTTCTGACAATTTGAATGAATTAAATAAAAGTTTACTTAATATTCTTAAAGTGTTGATAATAAATGAATTGGGCATATGATTCCTAGGTTCTAAGTGTTTTATAGTTATTACTAATGGGTAAAATTTCAAAACTAAAGAATAAAAGTTTATTTAAAAGTTCAACAATGTTTCTTCAAGAATCCAATCAACATCATTGAAAACTAGGGTTGTCAGGGAGAATGAATAATAATTTCATATGATGGATTATCAAGATACCTCAAAGAGTTTTATAAAACCCCATGGAATTTACATGTTAGGTGTAAGGGTTATAGAAATCAATTATTTAATTTTGAAGGGTATGTGGTACAAAATGTGTGTTTTATAAGTGTTATAAAAGTAAAGGAGTTCAAAATAAAGGTAATAATTGATAAGGTTTTTAGTTTACATTCAAATATTTAATCAATGAGTTATTATAACAAATATTTGATTATAAAAGAATTCATCAAGCTCAGATAAATATAATTAATGAATGTGTATCTTTGTCTCATTCATTTTATATGATAAGAGAAGTGGATCAATAACTAAGAGTTATTGTGAAAAAAATTTAGATGATTGATTATATACATGGTTTAAGATTCATTATATTCTATAACATACTTGAAATTAAGATAAGTGTACAAGTGTTTATCTATCTATTTATTAAAATATAAAGGAATGTGATTCTACCACCCATCAGTGGCATATTTTAAAGAACTATCCTATTTTATAGAAAAATATTTAGAATAGATAGGATACCATATATGATATGGAAGTAATAGTTTATTTGTTATAATATTTATATTAAGAGGAAATAAGTTTCATTTCTAAACACTAAAGGATTTTAATATCTTAACAATATATTTTGGAAGAATATAGTGACTAAGAGGTTAGTGGGAGTATGTTTGGACTTAGAGAAGTTCAAAGTTAAAAAATAAAGCACTACACCAATCTAAAGTTATAGTGTTTTCTATTTAAGATCCTAAAGAGTTTAGGATGTGTAATGGTAAAGAAAAATCTAAAGAGTTGTATTTAATTACCATAGAAAGTGGATATCACTATTTCTTACAAAATTTTACCAGCCTAAAATTAAATTGATATTTAAATTAATATCCTATAAAAATAGGATATATGATGATAAATAAAAATATAAAGAGTTTCATTTAGTTATTGTGAAAAGTGAATATCACTATTTTTATAAGGTTTGTGCCAATCAAGATTATAAGGTGAATTACACTTGATATCCTAAAAGAGTTTAGGGTATGATGGTAAAGATAAATGTAAAGAGTTACATTAGTTACTATAATATAGTAAATATCACTTTATCATAAAAAGGTTTAGGATATATAGGTAAAGTAATAATGTAAAAATTGCATTATTTGAAAAAATTCAAGGAAAAATTTGATGTAAATAGTTCTAAGGATGATGATTATACACTTAAAAAGAGTTCTAAGTGGACAAAAAAATATACACCATAACATTTTATGTGATAAAGTTAAGAAGTTTGAATGTGTTTTAAGATTTGATCAATTAGGAATATAATTCTTAAAACTCACCATTTTTTAAACTATATTACTTCATATATTTTTATCATTAAATAGTTAGTGTGAGGGTTTTATCATATAGTCATATAGATATGTTATAGGAATTACATATGATGTAATTAGTAAACAAAACCCTAGAAGTGTAGCATACATAATGCTGATATAGCAGTTTGTCATATATGATATGGTAGACTGGTTCTTATGTTGGTTTTGGTGAATATTCTTAGAAAAGTTTAAGAATATAAAATGTATTATATTAGAGGAATCTCTACTTTATCATTATTTCATGTTGGCTATATAAATGTATATATAGATATACATTTCATGAAGTGTAATGATAATTGACCTCTTAAATTGTTTGAATTTGAGTTATCCTTAATTGGTGTTCATGATGTATTATAGGTTGTGATGAAATGTTACGGTTAGCATGAGTATGATTCTTGTATAGAGATAGAAAATATGCTCACAAGACACAAAAAAAGAATAATATTATTTATGTGTTGATAATCCCATTTCATATATACTTTTCAATATTAAAACATATCAATTTTATGGTTTAAATAATTAATTATTTCCCTTATATTTAATGATATTGTATATATTTGGCCGGATGCATTGTTTTGTGGGAAATAAGAAAGGTGAGAAAAAAACAATCAATATATCCACTAAAAGAAGGATCCCCACAGTGATGTATGGATATGGAACACTCCTAAGGGAAAAACTGAATAATTAGGGTGAAACATATCTTTTGGAGCTAGACACATAAGATTCATGTCATGTAAACATTACATGACATGAAAACATTATATAACGTGAAGAAAATACAAGACGTAAAGTGAAGAAAAACTAGTCTGGGTGATGATAGCATGTGTCACAGTGTGACACATATGGTTACATCATGACACTTCTAAAAAAAACCATAGATTATTCTAGTCCATGTAAACATTACATGAGGTGAAAACATGACACGTGGTGGAACACTTACATGACATTAAAGGGTTGAGATGACCCCAAAATGGCTAGATTCAACGCAACGGGTGGTGAAGACTTATTTTATGAACCTAGAACCACCCAGGATGACTTGATTAACCATTATGACACCATTGGATGCAATATGATCCCTAATGAAGTCTATAAATAGGTATTTGAGCTGCACCTATTAATGGAATTCGGTGACCAAAGTCTAGGGTGACAAGTTTCACTACTGCAAGGTCCTCTCCAATCTTCTTCTTTGATTTTTCATTCATTTTTTATTTTCTTTATTTACTTACCTCTTACTCTCTCATCAATAGGATTATAGGGTAAAACACACCTTGATCTAGGGTTATATATCCAAAGGGGGAAGGTTATGTTGGATCTATTTATTATTCTTATTCATGTATTTGGATTGTTGCAATTTGATTATCAAATTCCAATCCCTTTATTTTATTTTTATTATTTCCATTGATAATTAAATCTTAAATAACATTTAAATTTTCATAAGTATGACCATTGTCTCATTCAAGTAAAACATATTTAAATATGGTATCAAGACAAACTCGATTCGACAATTCCCTAATTACCTGGTGATGGAAAACAGGGAATTTCCACATTGAGGAGGGGATGCCATGTCCATTGTATCCACCTCATCTTAACACCAACGTCAAAAATGGATTAATAAATTTGATTGTTAAAATCCAATTGCACCTGAACCCTGAAACAAAAAAACCCAGAACACCTTCAAATCTGATTTCCAAACAACCAATCTACTGTTCTTTGCTTCTTTCTTTAACTTTCGTAAAACTATTCCCTAAACCAAAGTTCATTTATCCATCTTTATTCAATTTAAATAAATAAATTCTTTTGAAAACCTAAATTAACTAATTTTATCTTCTCTATGGGATCGACCTCAAAATTTACTAATACTATATTTTAATTAATTAATTAGTACAATTTGAGTTTTTATAAAAAAAAATATTTCAATTAGAACTATAGGAAAATAACTACGCCTTTAAGGCCTATCAAAATTGGTGATATATTCAAGGATGATTTATAATTAGTTTTTAGGTTTTTAATTTTAATTTTACTTCTTTATTTTATTTTCCCTATTTACGCTGGTGTGTTCATGCTAAAATTTCATATTTTAAAACATTAAATGCATGATTACTACACTCGAGAAAAAGAAAACAAGATCATTGAGTCCAATATCGACATTGAAAACACTCTAAATAGAAAATCGCTACAACCATGGTGCATAAAAAGCAACATCTAGTTTCTAGAGGAGTTCTTCAGAGAGATACGGGGTTGCGTACGCTTACTGACTACAGGTGGCCATCGAACATGGGATTACAACTGAGTATACTAGAACCTCTCGTTATAGTAAATCACTTCGAGATAAAACCTATAATCATCTAGATGATCTCAAACAACATGAAATTCACTAAAATACCACATGAAAATTCAAACACGCATCTAGAAATCTTCCTAGAGTTTTACGATACCTTCCAATACCAAAATGTTTCATGTGACATAATAAGAATTTGTCTCTTCCATTATTCTTTATGAGAGTGAGATTGGGAGTGGATCCAAATCCTGAAAACACATTCCATCACTACATGGTATAAGCAGTCAAGAAAATTTCTCTCTCTCTTCTTCCCACCTTCAAAATCAATGTACATACGGGTAAACATTCTGAAGTTGTTCAATGTGAATATGAATCGCTATACTTTTCTTGGTAATATTACAAATACATGACTCATAAATTCTCCCATAATTTTATAGAGATATGGATACTAATCTAAACATTATATAAGGGACCTATTTAGGTAAATAGGTCAATTCTAGAAATTACAACTTGAAATGATGAAGAAATCATCGAAAGAGAGTTGCATCATACTAGATGAAATGGTAAGAAATAACTTCTAGTGCAAAGAAGAAGGGATACAATGAAGAGGAATTCATGTGGTCAAAAATAATAGTTTTATGGTGGCATATATGGAATCCCTCACTAGAAAAATATATGCAATGATGGTCTAGCAATAATAACCCCCAGGTATTTGTACAGAAGAGGTTAATTATGATGATTATAGTCATGGTAATAATTTTCAAGGTTTGTGGCCATAAAAAAACCAAGGATAAGGATATTGTTAGAGATAACCATTATCCTTAGTACCTTTACTCGCTATCCAGGTACACACACTGGAAGAGACCATGTTTACTTTCATAACATCCATCGAGGTTGTTATCAAAGAAATTATGAATTATTCAAAAGATCATAGTACATTAATAAAGAAGCTGAATAATGACTAAATATATTATAGGTATACACTATGAAACCTCATATGCCAATTAGGACAAATTATTGAGCAACTTAGGGAGATACCAATAAGAGTAATACTATAATTCCCTAATGTACGCCCATGTGAATATTTGAAATTCATTGCTCTGAGGAGTGGAAAAGTCACTCAGGGCCATCGTAAACTAAGAAAAGTAAAAGAAGTTGAAGATTTATAAAATAGTGAGTGATAAGAAGCTAAAAAATAAGTTGAATAAGAACCAACATAGGGCAATCCAAAACTACTGTTTCCAAAGTGACTAGTGCAAGTGAAGTTCAACGTGAAGAAAGGTACATTTTTAGAACATTTTAAAAAATTCATATTAATATTCCTTTTACATAGGCTCTGAAAAACATTCCAACCCGCATAAAATTTATAAAATATTTGGTGAGCAATAATAATAATCTAGAGGAAATTAGCACCATCCCACTCACATGTGAATACCCGATAGTGGTATCAAAGGATGAGTGTGGGGGGGTTTATAAGGTTTTTGGAAGGCACATTCATTATATTTATTGCACACCCTCTTGTAAAAAAATTAAAATTGGGTTTTGTCTTGGGAAATTCAAAAAACATCATTACTTTACTGGTGGTCTTGTTATAACTATTAAAAATAGTGTTGTGAGGAGGTCATTTGGGGTTGGGTGGTGGCTGTGAGATTTTTACCAAGCAAAACTTTAGAAAAATAAAATAATAAATAAATAAATAAATAAAATAGGATGTTTCATTTATTTCATTTCAATCCTTCTTTGAGATACCAGGGAGAGAGGAGACTTTCATTAAGTTATTTTTTACTATCAGTAAAAATACCTTAGAGACAACCTCATTTTTTATATTTGATTATTTTACATCATTTACCTATCTTCCCTAATCCTCAGAGTCATTTGATCCTAAACAATGAAACTCACATTATTATTTGTGATTTTTTCTATATTTGGTGGAGAAAGTGGATTCATTACAAGCCTATGGTAAGGAGAATGATTTGAGGTATGTGTTGAACTCTATTTACATTTGAACCTTGATGATGAGTAGAAAAATTCAATGTGATGTAAACTGTTAAAATCATGCATATTAATAATTAATTTAAAAATAAAAATATATGAATGAAAAGTCTTAGCTTTGTCAAAAGAAGAAAAGTAAAATACTTGATTTATTTTTTTCTTTCAAAAAGAGGCATTGATGAATTTTCATTTGTGATGCTTGAATATTTAATTTCTCATTTTATCAATTGATTTTATTGACATTAAATTTAAATCATGGTAAGGTGGGTGTCCTTTGTAGTATGTTGAGATTCCTTCCATGAGGAAAAATTATGAATTCAAGTGTGGGGGATTTGAAAATCCCATTTCATGCATACTTTTTAGCATTAAAATACATCACTTTTATGGTTTAAATATTTAATTCTTTCACATCTATTTAATGATATTTTTTATATTTGGCAAGATGCATTGTTTTGTGTGAAATGAGAAAAAGGAGAGAAAACAACCAAGATATCCACTAAAAAGGCTTCTTGCGATGAAGGATGCCTATGAAACACTCCCGGGGAGTAAGACTAAAGAACTGGGGTGAAACAGAGCTTTTGGAGTTGAAAAATAAGATTCATGTCATGTAAACATTACATGATGTGAAAACATTATAAGACATGAAGTGAAGAAAAACTAGTCCTGGTGATGACAGGATGTGTCACAGCGTGACACATATGGTCATGTCGTGACATGATGTACATGGATTTTGTTTGTATTTTTCATAATTTTTCAATTTAGTTTTAATTATGTTTCTACCTTCATTTATTGTTTTAGTTTCTTTTTATAGTTTTGTAGTGTTTTTAGTATTTTTACATTTTTTGTTAATTTTTTATTAATATTATTTATTTATTATTATTATTATTATATATAAATTTTAGTATATTTAATTTTAGTACTATTATTAATATGTATATAATTATATTGTTAACTTAATTTAAATTAACTTGTAACCTTAGATTTTATAATTATATTTATTTCTTTATTTCTTTATTTCTTTATTTATTTATTTCTTTATTTATTTATTTATTTTATATTTTATTTGAAATATTATTTAATATCAATTTCAACATTATAAATAGGATTTAGTATTTTATTATTCATATTATTAATTTTTCTAATTTATATTAGTTTTTAAGAATATCAGTAAATAGTAATAGTATTGTCATTATGTGTATAGTTTATTCTTTTATGTAATTATTTTTATTTTATGTATTATTCTTAGTTTCTATTCATTTGTACTTATTTATTTTTCTTTATAATTATAACTATATATTATTTTTTAATTGTGTGTTTGTGTAATTATATATCATAATTCTTTTTATATCTTACTTATTATTCTTATTATTATTAACATATTATTAATATGTTATTATTATTATAATTATTATTATTATTTGACACATTTAGATCATTTTTGAATTTTGAAGTTAAAATTTTCTAACTCCCACTTATCATGCAGGGGATCCGGCAGGGGGATCCCTCTTCCTCCACAAAAACCATACAGGACCATCTCCTTCCTCATCCCAAAGCTGCTAGGCTAATACGAAAAAAACAGAGGTGGTGGCCTCTCCTCCCATGTGTTACAGCAACCCTAGGATCCTCCTTCTACCCCCTATATCCCCCCCACCCCTTCCTTCCCCTTTCTCCTTCTCCCCCTAGTGCCCCTACCCCTTCTCCCCCCCCCCCCTCCACCTCTTCCCTCATCCCCCTTGACCCCTCATCCACTCATCCCATTGCCCCCTCATCCACCCCTTACCCTCCAATGCCCCTCTCCCCTCATCCCACCTCCCATATAGGCCCTCACCTCTCCGCCGCAACACACAGGTCGTTCCTCCTCCATGTACCACAACAACAAGACAATCAGTGGCATCCTCTGCACACCCTTATCTGGTAACTCCTCCATGATGCGCGACCTCCTCCCATTAGCGGTACTACACCTCCTACATTCTGGGTGCACAGTAGTGGTTCAGGTATGACTACATTGGCATGCATGGAGGTTCACTTTGGATTCTATAGATTAACGCTGCATGACAAGAGAGAGCATAGATTCGATCATTTTTTTGATAGTGTGGTGGTTTGGTTCGATGTTGTGGTGATCGAAAGAGTGAATATTATTATTATGTGATCATATGCGGTGTCTTACAGTGACAACTACAATGACACGAGCACAATGATATTTTTTTATTATTTTATATGCTATGTTGTCATAATGGTGGGCTAATTCTTCTATGTCAGAGTTATGATAAATTTGGCAGTGTATGCATACCTTTAATTTATTTCCATGTTTGATTACCTTTAAAATTAATTAATTTTAATTGGATATTTATTTAACTTATTATATCTATATTTGAATTAAATTCTATTTAGAGTCTTCACACATGATTTGTTGCTCATTCGTATAAGTAATCATGGGTGGGGGTTCATTGGAGAATTTATTTATCCAGAAGTCACGCGCATGATATAATCATAAATCACACGTGAGCGAATTATGAACAAATAAATATATTAATTGAAAAATTAACATTTTATGTGTGTTATCCTTAAAACTTACAAGATTGATACCTAATAAGTGATCTCATATAAGAAAACCCAGCACAGATAGATACTTCAACTTTTTGAGAAATGGGTTGTGGTATGTCGCCAAGTGATTCAATACTACAATGACATGAAAATTATTCATCAGACTAGAGAATGAAATAATAGATGATTTGTGTGAAAATTAGAATGTTTTCTAACATCATAGAATGATATCTAATATCATTTTAATTAAATTTGGAATTAGTGATAATTTAATAAATAAATTTTTAGATGTTGAAATTAAATAATTGGAATTGCATGAACCTGAACATACATCATAACTATAATACTTCCATCTCTTCTGATTTATTTCATAGATTAATTTAGTTCACTTAGATAGTTTTAGTTAATTTAAATATTTGTTTTTAAAATAGTTGTTTAAATTTTAGAATTTTTAGTTAATCACAATTAAAGTTCATTTGCCTAAACATTCCTCTAAGAGGATATTCCTAGTGTCTACTAATATTCTCTTTGTGTTTCGACCCTACTCTCTACTTCTACAATAGTTAGCAGGTTAATAAATTTTCAAATTTTCATGTGTTGCAATGAACGTTCCAAAATTTCTAGCGTTGTTTCCTCGTAGATGTGAAATTCATAGCTAGCTTATGGTAAGCATGCATGTGTATGAGAATTGAGCATAGATTTAATAAAATTATTTGAGCGATAAGAGTGATAGAGAGGTAGGTCACATTATGCATGAGTGCACATTATTATTTTGGAAAGAATGTAAGTGGAAGGGATGTTATATTTGAAAATTATAATTTTAAATGAAGCGTGATATTTTTTGGGTAAAAGGGATTGAACAAATTTTGAACTTGTGATTATATTTCTCTTGTTTTTTTAGGATACAGTTACATGTTATTTCTGATTGTTTTTTCCAAGAGTGCAAAAGTTAAAGTGTGTGGGATTTGTGACACATATATTTTGATAACATTTCTATAGTTTTCTAACTTTCTTTTAATTTATTAGTTTAACTATTTTTAATATTTTTAGTTTATTACCATAGTTTTGCAGTGTTTTTGTTATTTTTTTAATATTTAGTTAGTTATATATTAATGTTAGTTATTTTTTTTATTATTAGTTTATAGTAATTTTATAGTTTATTAACATATAATATCTAACACTTTTTTATTATATTTTATAGTTTAATTAATATTATTTTATTAAAAAAATAGTGGTTATTTTAATTTGTTATTTTAGTATTATATATTAACATTGTATATTATTTAAAATATTAGTATTATTATTTTATTGGTTTATATTATTATTAAATTAGATTAAAATTTAATTTTAGTATTTTTATTTTTAGGATAGATTATAATTTTATATAATTACTAATTATATTTTATGTATTATTTTAGTATATAACTAAATATATATACATCTATATATTTATATATAACTTTATCTATTTTTATTATTATTATTTTCTATAATTAGTTTAATATATTTTTTATATAATTCTAATATTATGTATTATTATTTTTATTATTTATTATTATTATTTATTATTATTTATTATTACTATTTATTATTATTATTTATTATTATTATTTATTATTATTATTTATTATTATCATCATCATTATTTAACTATTTAGATAATTGAATTTAATTTGAATTTGAATTTGAATATTTTTGTTTTTCTGCTTTTTTCATCCAAGCAGATTGCATAAGACGGGAGGTCCTGTTCTTCTCCTGGATGATCCGAGCAGCTATGAGAAACCCTAAGGGGGTAGAAGCCTGACTAGCCATCCTCCCTCTCAGTGCATCACCCCTGGATGCATGACCCCCCCCCCCCCACTCCTTCCCCTATCTCCCCTCATCCCATCTCCCCCTGCCCCCTCTCCCCCCAACCCCCCCCCCCCCCACCCTCTCCCCACCACACCCCACCCCCCCTCCTTACCCTCATCCCCTCTCCCCATCATCTGGCGGCGACACCCCACGCACCAGTAGCCATCTGAACGGCCTTCACTTCTCATCATTGTAGCATGTCACACATGCCAGCGACATCCTCCTCACATGAAAACTACCTCGTGGTGCCTTCTGTTTCACCATGTACATGCGGTTTGGGTAGGTGAATTCTTATTGGTGATTTTCAGGTTATGCATGATGTCAACGCATGCGGTGGATTCACTTCACTTCTGGATATCGGCACTGCACTCCAAGAGTGAGCACAGATCCGATCATTTTTTCAATGGTGTGATGGTTTGGTTTGACGTTACGATGATTGGAAGAGGGATGATTATTATTTTATGATCATTAATAGTGGATTACAGTGACCACTGCGATGACACAAGCATGACAATATTTGTTTATTATTTTATGTGTTGTGTTGTCACAATGGTAGTTTAATTCTTTTATGTCGAAGTTCCGATAAATGTGACAGTGTATGCATGCCTTTAATTTATTTCCATGTTTGATTGCCTTTAAAATTAATTAATTTTAATTGGATTTTTATTTAACTAATTATATCTACATTTTAATTTGAAAGTGCCCAGTCAGTGTATTTGTTTCATTGAGAGGGAGAGGGGTGAATCAGTGATACAGTTTTCTTTTATGTTTCCTTGAAACAACCTTCCCCTCCTGTTAAAGATTTAATTCCCTATTGAAGAAACAATTCAAACACACATCCATAGAAACACCAGTATTTACAAGATTCATTATTCAATAAGAATAGTTATGTCCTTGGTATGGTTTTTAAATAATCCAATACCACATAATCCACTAGAAAACAATCCTTGGATTACAACGAGTAGGATATACCCTTTTATTCGTGTAGCATTATGTAAACAATCTAATAGTGTGTGTGCACCCTCTTAGCACAAATAGTGTAAGACAATATTTTTGTAACAATTCATGTTATCTGTGCTTCTTTTCAATTTCCACAGATGTATTCCTTTTGAAACAATTCTTCAATTTCTTACCCAAAAGATGGTAAGAACTTTGAGGATTTTTAATATAGAATTCAAATTCAATTTCCCAGTCCAATAGGCCTACTCTGATTCTACAGATCTGATTTCCCACTCTGATCCGCCCACTCCTATCTTCAAATCCAATTTCCCAATACAATAGATGTATCTCTATCAGAATATGATTGAGACAATTCAAAACACTTCCTTCCTTAGTCTAGAAAAAATCCAATATGGAAATACCTGATCCGATTATCCATCCTAATACAGTGATCAGCTAAATACGATTAACAAGAAGAATATGGTAATCAACTGAGTATGATAAGCACTTAATACGATGATTATCTGAATAAAACATTGTGATCTTGTCTCCTATCCTTTCACTTCCTTTATCGAAACTTCTTCAAAAAATGCTCAATATGAAAACTTTTTTCTCTCCCTTAAACTTCAGAACTTCTCTATCTTCTGTGGTGAATAGTACATTAGTTAGAAAAAGTGAAATGTACACTTGCCTTTTATAGGTGACCCATAAGATATTTTTGTGGGAATCCCAAAATCCTTCCTTCTCAAAAAAATCACCAAAATCTAGATTTTTCTTGAATTTTAGGTTAATATTGAATTATTCAACTCTTCTAAAATATTCTTGAAGCTTATTCAAACTTCATCTCTTCCTTCGACTTTCCTTTCAATCACCAGTTTTGATACTATTTCTGAATCCAATTTTTCTCAATCTGATTTCCTTATTCTGATTATTGAATTCAATACTCTGTACCAATTTACAAGTATTATTTAAGTTTCAATCTCCCCCTCCACATTCATAAATCTTCTTCAACTATTCTCTTGACCCATTTGAAACCTTATTGGAAATTATAAAAATTAATTCAACCCCTAAATGGTTGATTACATTTTTGAACACCTTTTTTATTTCATTTTCATCCATTGGTCTCAAGAAATTATTTCTCTAAATATGATGAAATCCTAAATCTGATCAGCAGATTCTTTCTCTTCTGAATACGATTCCACTTGAGAAAATTCTTTCCCTTTTCCATTAACTTCATTCCTCGAAGATTTGTTTCTTTTTTGGTTTATGGTCTGATTGAAAACCAGTACCTTTGGTTTCTCACATTTTCTAAAAATGTTCTTGGACTCTATGAATTTGACAAGCTCGATATAATGGCTTCATCAAATTTATTATTCTTAAATATTATTCTGGTATCATGACTTCATTAATGAATTTGAATACATTTGAGTTTAGCTTCAGCATCATCTGATTTTCATTGGAAAGTATTATAACTTCCCTTTCTTTTAACAACACCTATTTTTCCTTCTCAACCCAAATATGATTTTCATGAATTAGATTGGTCTAAATACAATCCTAGTCGAATACGATCTCTGGCTCCCTTTTTCACTCCCCCTTTTTTTCATCAAGATTGCAACCTAAGTTTCAAAACTTACTTATGATTTAGGAGAACTCCAAGATCATAAAGGCATCATCACATTTTATTTATTGTAGTAATGGAGACTATGATATTCCATCAACTGAATTCAAAGTGAATCTAATAACCATTTACTTCCAACAAGATTCATTCTAAATACGATTGATACTTTAATACTAGATTAAGTGTGAATATGATGAGTTATCCTGAATATGATGGAACTTATTAGGTATTGTGAGTGTGATTTTCTAAATTTTATGGTCAGTCCTAATTTCACTAAGCACAAAGTGAGGTGATTTTCCCTTTCTTCTTAAATTTCTTTGACAACAAAAGACAATACTTTAATACAATCACCTTCATCATCAGCTTGGTACTAACATAATTAAATGTCATTTGGAGTCTGTGCACATGCTTTGGTTCTCATTCGTGTGATACCTAATAAGTAATCACAGGTGGGAGTTCATCAAACAAATTATTTATCTGAAATTCGATCACACGCGTGAGAGAATCGTAAATCACACATGAGAAAATTCTGAATAAATAAATATATTAATTGAAAAATTAACATTTTATGTGTGATATCCTTAAAAATTTCATGATTGATACCTAATAAATGATCTCATGTGAGAAAACCCATCACAGATAGATACTTCAAATTTTTG
This sequence comes from Viscum album, assembly GCA_963277665.1. NCBI lineage: Eukaryota > Viridiplantae > Streptophyta > Magnoliopsida > Santalales > Viscaceae > Viscum > Viscum album. The sequence goes on along the minus strand of OY728130.1, from coordinate 627,980,613 downwards.
AGAAACGGGTTGTGGTATTTCACCAATTGATTTAATGCTACAATGACATGAAAATTATTCATCAGACCAGAGAATGAAATGACGGATGATTTGTGTGAAAATTAAAATGTTTTATAACATCAAAGAAATATACCTGATAACATTTTAATTAAATTTTGAACTAGTGATAATTGAATAAATAAATATTCATATGTGGAAATTAAATAATTTTCATTACATACACCTGAACAGATGTCACAACTCTAATCCTTCCATATCCATCATTTTCTTCCATAGCTTAATTTATTTCACTTAGATATTTTTAGTTAATTTTTTTTTTAATAGTTGTTTACTTTTTATAATTTTTAATTAATCACAATTAAAGTTCATCTGCTTGAACATTCCTCCAAGATGATATTCCTAGTGTCTACTCACACTTTCTCTATGGTTCGACCATACTTGCCTCTTCTATAGTAGTTAGTAGGTTAATAAATTTTAAAGTTTTCACATGTTATGATGTGTGTGCCAAAATTTATGGTATCATTACCAGGGAGAATAGTATCATTAGGAAGTCCTAAAAGAGATTGATTTATGTCAAAAAAATATAAAAAATTGAAAAAGGAAACAAAAAAGTTTACTACTTTGGTAATTTTTCTTTGCAGGAATTTCAAGACATCCAAAAGTTCATAATGGCATGGGTTTCACCACAGAGTTACAACCAATACCCACCCTACCCACCAAAATTGCATGGTACCAAGTATAATGATTCAGTGCACATGATATCTCTAGGTAATCTTGTTTATTTTAATGATTTTTATTCAAGTTCATGTTATGATCCATATTCTACTGTTAGTTTCTACCCAAATATTAATCATTTTCAAAGTCAAAGCATTCCTGAAAATTTAGAACTTGATAATTCATGTGAAACAAATGATTAAATAATTGAGAGCATGCTACTTTTTTCTATCACTGGGACAAATATGATATTTTAACTTTAAGAAAAACATAATGAAAAGTTTATTTCTTCAACAAAATATCTAGAAAATCAATTAAATAATTTAGGAAATAAAATTAATCATCTTTTCGATCCATCCACCTCACTAACATTTGATGATCTAATTTAGAACAATTATTTTGAGGAGAGTGTAGTAGAGATTCCTTTTAAACAATATCCATTTTCTGATTCTGATAATGAGATTGATCTATCATATTATTATACCATTGATGACTCCTCTCCATTACAATTTAATTATTTCAATCTATTCACATTTCAAGAATATGAGAGATTATTCTTCCATCTCATTGAATATAATAGTCCCTCAAAAAATGTGATTTCATGTCCTTATTATATGAGTTCACAACCCATCCTTCCTAAAGTGAAAAAGGACGCATGCAATTTCTATCAAATTACACCTTTTGAGGATAAATAGGACGTTTAACTGGGACCCTTATATACCATGATGGAGTCAAAATTGAACCAATGCACCATGGATTTCCACATTCAAGAGAAAATCATTTCAAATGACATTGAATCACCTATTTATGAAAATATCTATGAGTCTAAAACCTTTTCCAAAATGGAGAAATCTGAAACATTTATAGAGTTATAAAATCAGTCAGTATTAGTGCTAGAGAAAAATAATAATTTTCTTGAAACAGTGGAAAAATGATATTTTCTAGAGGATCCTGAGTTCGTGGTGCAACATGTGCCAATGAATAAATATGACGAGGGAAGTTTATAATGAAATTTTGAAAAAGAGATCATTCTTGACACAATAGAGTTGCTTGCTCCAATTGAGTATTCCCCACTTGATCTATGCATCAATCATGCATTGAGTTGGAAACCAATGGGTTTTCCTATTTTAGTAGATGATGGTGAAAATAGATTGGGATAAATCATAAACCTAGATACTGCATTCAAGGATATAATGGATATAAGTCGATCACTGAAATATTATGGTAAGTTAATTTCTTCTTTTGTGAAAATTAAAAAATCTAATGTTTATGAACTTCATGATTATTATTCGGTGAGCCTTTCTTCAGGTGAGGTATATTTTTTCCCATGTGAGTTGTTCTATTTTCATTTCATTCTACACATCCATTTTTCTAACAAGATTTTGTTGAGATATTATTCATCTTCTAGGATAATTTCATTTTCAAAGAATAGATTCCACACTCCCACTGATAAAGGAGCATATACATGGTATAAATTTTGTTTGATCTTGGTGGAGTTTCAATAATGTTTGGCTGAAGATGAAGTAAACTTAGCACTAAATGGGAGACAACCCATCATTTTTATTATTTTCCTTACACTTCATTTAATTTAATTTCTTTTTTTAGTTAATAAAATTGCATGAATTTACTGTAATCTATTTTCCCCTAGAACTATAGCGGATATTAATTCATCATATATATTTTTAGCATCCACATGATTTTGATTATGGTGTTACTTCTTTAATATGATATGGTTATGTGTTTTCCATGTTTATATTTTACAGGTATATCATTTTTTGAGAATCATCGGATACAGAAAACATTTCCATGTCTATCTGCACTTACTCAAGGAAGTGTTTTATTTCCTACCATATTTTATGCTTCCAAAAACACCATGTAAAATAACTAACTAATAAAATAAAACTAATATACTTTCCATATATTGAACCCACATGAAAACATATGTATTTTCGTAGTAACACAATTAGGGGAATACCACTTGTATCCCTAGTCAGTTTTAGAACATGATTCATGTTTAACATGTTTTTATCCTTGATCTCATGACTTAGATGATTGATGATATTATTCGATTCTTCAAAAATGATTTTTTGTAAACTTTTATATTTTTGACACACTTATTCGCACTCAGTATCATCTGTGTTGTCCAACATTTTATTTTCATACCCATGAGGATTTTGGACCATTTTTTTCATCATATCTTATTCCTATTTTTATTGAGGTAATCTTTGTCATGTTATGTCTTCTAAAACTTTACATGTTTTCCCGTAAAAGTGGTAGTAATTTTTAAAGTTTCACTAAAATGATTGAGGCATATTTTTTATTTTTATCCCTTTTAACCCACTGGTCAACCATTTCATTTTCACCATCGTGTATCCCTTATAAGGCATGAAGAAGCCTTTTAGGGTGATCCCACAGCCTATACCCTTCCCTACTCATTTCTTGAATATTTTCATGAATATTTTCAATCTAAGTGTGGGGGAGTGATTTATTCATGGTGAGGGTTATTTGAGGGAAAGTGAGGAATTTGATGCATATGGATCGACATTATCTCATCGTGATTATATGTGTTATATTTCATAGTATCCATATTCATTACATGTATTTTTATGTGGGCATATAAATTCTTTTTGGTTCCTATAATGATTACATTTGTGGTCTTTATATAGTAACCTTAACCTTTAGGGATACCTATAAAAGTAATGAATCATTACTACATGATCTAGAGAGTTTTATATTAGATATACTTTCACTAAGATGCTATAGAGTACACGCTACTTTTGTACCTTTCTTTGGGATTTTGTCTGACATTTATTTCATGGGGTTTAAGAGTTGTTACTCGCCAATTTTTTGTCCATATTATTCAAGTGAGTTGCGTCCCTAAAAAAGAATAAAAAACATAAAAAAATTAGAGAGGTATTGGATTATCATATACTTGGGTACAAGCAATGTTTTAAGTATGTGGGATCAAGAGTTTGAGGGAGACATTTGGATTGACACTTATCATGCATTTATTTCAAGATTCAACCATTCTTTTTGCCAAAAACTGTCGCAATTTTTTTATGAACCACCATCCTACAACATTAGAGACATTTAAACCTAATGTGAAGTCCTAAAAATTAATATGTTCTTTTTATTTCCACTAGTGGAGATGTAAAATTCATGGAAATTCCATGGTGATCATACATGTGTATGATAATTGATCAAAACTTTGATCAAATTGTTTGATCAATGAAAGTGATGGTGATGTAGGTCAAATGATGCATGAGTGTAGGTACTTTTTATAGAAATACTACGAGGGGTAGGAAAACTGTTTTTGGAAATTGGAATTTTAAATGAAGCATGATATTTTGTAGGTAAAAGAGATCAAAAAATTTTGAACTTTAAATTTTGATGCTTTGATTTGTTTACAAGTACAGTTATGTATTCTTTCTGATTATTTTTCCCATGAGTGAAAAAGTTAGTGTGGGGGATTTGATGTACATGGATTTCATTTGTATTTTTCATAATTTTATAATTTAGTTTTAATTATTTTTCTACTCACCTTTAGTGTTTTAGTTTCTTTTTATAAATTTTTAGTGTTTTTAGTATTTTTACATTTTTTTGTTATTTTTTTATTAATATTAGTTATTTGTTATTATTTTTAGTATATATCAATTTTATTATATTTAATTTTAGTATTATTTTTACTATGTGTATAATTATATAGCTAACTTAATTTAAATTAACTTGTAACCTTATTTTTTCTAATTATATATATATTGATTTTATATTTTATTTGAAATATTATTTAATACTAATTTTAGCATCATAACTAGGATTTATTATTTTATTATTCATATTTACTTTTTCTAATTTATATTAGTTTTTATGGATATCAGTAAATAGTTGTAGTATTTTCATTATGTGTATAATTTATTATTTTATGTAATTATAGTTATTTTATTTATATTCTTAGTTTCTAGTCATTTATACTTATTTATTTTTCTTTCTAATTATATCTATATATATTATTTTCTAATTATATGTGTGTGTCTATATATGTAATTATATCTCATAATTTTTTTATATCTTACTTATTATTATTATTGTTAACATATTATTATTATTATTATTTAACACATTTAGATTATTTTTGAATTTTTAAAGTTTAAATTTTCTAACTCCCGCTTATCATGCAGTAGTTCTGGTGGGGGGGCTCCCTCTTCCTCTATAAAAACCTTATAGGACCATCTCCTTCCTCAACCTGGAGTCGCTAGGATAATATGAAAAAAAACAGAGGTGATGGCCTCTCCTCCTAGGCGCTACAGCAACCCCAGGCACCTCCCGGTGCCCTCTTCTATCCCCCCTCCTTGCCGCCCACCCCTACCCCTTTCCCCTCTCTCTCCCCCCTCCCCCATGACCCCCATCCCTGCTGACCACCCCCTGTCCCCTTACCCCTCTCCCCCACTACCCCCTCCTGCCCCCTCCCCCTTCTCCCCCCACCACCCCTCCCCCTACCCCCTTCTCCCCCACCACCGCCTCTCCCCTCAAACCCCCTCCCCCTCACCCCCTCATCCACCCATTCCCCTCTAGTGCCCCTCTCCCCTCATCTCCCCTCTCACATTGACCCTCACCTCTCTGCTATAACTCATAGGTCATTCATCCTCCATGCACCACCATAGAAGGATGATTAGCCACCTCCACTACACACTCTCATTCGACAATGCCTCCATGATGTGTAGCCTACTCCCATCAGCGGCACCACACATCCTCCATTCTGGGTGCACAACGGTGGTTTGAGTGTGATGACATCGACATGCATGGAGGTTTGCTTTAGATTCTAGGGATTGATGTTTCATGGAAAGAGCGAGCGCAGATCCGGTCATTTTTTTAGTGGCATGATGGTTTGGTTCAACATTGCAGCTATCAGCATAGTGAAGATTATTATTCTTCAATCATATGTGGCATCTTGTAATGATAAATGTGAAGACATGATCATTGTGATATTTTTTTATTATTTTATTCGTTGTGTTGTCGTGATGACAAACTAGTTATTCTTTGTCAGAGCTGTGATAAACATGACGGTGTATGCATGCCTTTAATTTATTTTCATGTTTGATTTCCTTTAAAATTAATTAATTTTAATTGGATATTTATTTAACTTATTATATCTATATTTTAATTAAATTTCATTTGGATTTTTCACATATTCTTTGGTTCTTGTTCATTTGATACCTAATAAGTAATCATGAGTGGGATTTCATCTGAGAATTTATTTATCCGGAAGTCGATCATGCTAGTAAGAGAATTGTGAATCGCACGTGAGTGAATTCAGAATAAATAAATATATTAATTTAAAAAATTAAAATTTTGTGTGCGCTCTCCTTAAAAATTGCATGAGTGATACCAATATAAGTGATCTTATGTGAGTGAAATCAGCACTGATTGATACTTCGAATTTGTGAAAATTGGGTTGTTGTATTTCACCAAGTGATTCAATGCTACAATGATGCACAAATTATTCATCGGGCCAGAGAACAAAATGATGGATGATTTGTGTGAAATTTTTAATGTTATATAACATCAAATAAAGATACTTGATATCATTTTAATTAAATTTGAAATTAGTGATAATTTAATAAATAAATATTTATATGTGAAAATTAAATAATTGGCATTGTATGCACCTGAACGGATATCTCAACTTTGACACTTTCATCTTTGACAGTTTCTTCAATAGCTTAATTTTGTTCAATTAAATGGTTTTATCTAATTTAAATATTTGTTTTTAAAATATTTGTTTAATTTTTATTTAATCATAAGTAAATTTCATCTGCTTGAACATTCCTCCAAGTGCATATTCCTAGTGTCTACTCACATTCTCTCCATGGTTCGACCCTACTCACCGCTTCTAAAAGATTTAGTAGGTTAATAAATTTAAAAAAAAATTATGTGTTGTGACATGCATGCCATGAAACTTTCAAAAAATATCCAGAGATGATTTCAGGTTGTGTAAACATTACACGAGGTGAAAAAATTACATGTGTTGAAACACTTACATGACCTTAAAGTGTCGAGATGACATAAAAAAGAGCCATATTCGACACAATGGGTGGTGGAGGCTTATTTTTTGACCCTAGGAACACATGGGAAAACTTAATGACCCATTATGACACTATTAAATGCAATATGATCCCTAATTAATTCTACAAATAAGGAGATGAGTTGCTATTATCAATGGAATCTGGAGACCAAAGTCGAGGGTAAGAAGTTGTACTACTACAGGGTCCTCTCTATTATTCTTCTACAACTCTCCATTCATGTTTTCTTTTCTTTATTTTATTCTTTATTACTCTATTATCACTAGGATAAGAGGGTAAAACCCACCTTATGTTAGGGTTATGTAGCCAAAGAGAGAAGGTATCATTAAATCTATTTCTTATTCTTATTCATGTATTTGTATTGTTTTCGTTTGATTATCAAATTCCAATTTCTTTCTATTCTTTTTATCATGGCCATTGATAATTGAATCTAAAAGAAAATTTAAAATTTCACAACTGGTTACCCTGAATTGAGGCATGACCTTTGTCATATTTAGGGAAACCAAGTTTAAATATGGTATCAAGAGAAGCTTGATTTGGAAATGCCCTAATTACCTGACCATGGAAAAAAGGAGAATCACTGTGTTGAGGAGGGGATACCATGACCATCAGATCCACCTCATATCAAATCTGACTCCAAACATAGATTAATAAATTTTACTGTTAAAATCCAATTGTACCAAAACCCTGAAACTGCAAAACCTCGACACACCTTTAAATCTGATTTCCAAACAACCAATCTATTGTGATTTGCTTCTTTCTTTCGCTTTCCTAAAACTATTCTTGAAACCAAAGTTTATTTCTTCTTCTTTATTCAATTTAAATAAATCAATTCTCTTGAAAACCTAAATTAATTGATTTTACTGTATCTATGGGTTCGACCTCAAACTTTCCAATTACTATATTTTAATTAATTAAGTAACACCATTTAAGTTTTTATAAATTTTTTATTTTAATTAGACCTTTAGGGAAATAATGACACTCTTAGGGCCCGTTATGTGTGTTGGATGACCCAAAAATTATACCATATGGAGTTTCATATATATGTATTTGGTATACTATGGGTGTAGGGATTATATTTTATTCCCCACTACCTAAGGCTGGTGAAATACCCAGCATGAGAACTTGTATGCTTTGATACCCTACTTACGTAAGTATGCATGTTAACTTAGCTAATACAGGGGGTGGTTGGGTATGTTGTTGATCATTTCCCTGGTTAAAACATAACTAGATATTAGATTTTTCCTCCCATATGATGAGTATGACATCTGGGCCCTCAATTGAGATAGATTGTGGAAGTGTGTGAATGAACCTAGATATTATACATTTATCTAGATAAGGGACATGTGATGTGATTATCTATAAGGGTGGATGATATGTGATATATTTACTGACCAATTTAGTCTATACTCTGAGAATCAAGAATGTGTGAGGTGGGTATGTGGGGTTGACATGCTTTGTGTCCTATGGTCACTCTATGTCTTAGACAAAGGAAAAATATGAGAATGCACATTAGTATATAAAAAAGACTGGTGGACATAGGTATAGATATATATGTGTTTGATGGAGATCATTCCATATCCATTTATATCTTGAGTGGCAATGATGCTTTGTTAAAGGCTCCTCATTGCTTAAATTTATGAATCCGGTGATTCATATTTGTTTTCAATGCTATAAGGTTTCATGGGGTCACGCTTTGTGGTTGGTTGAATGGGGATTGACTTTGGCTTAGAGAGATATTGTAAAATTATTTTATAGTTGATCTAAAAGCATTTTGGATAGGTATTAAAAATGTATTTCATATGGTGTGATACAAGTTGAAGTTAATTATAGCTTTCCAAAAGTGTTTTGTGAGGTATCCAAAAGGAGTTTTGGATATGATTTCATAAGTTATTATATATGATACAATATAAGGTTAAATGAAACAAAGACTTTTAGGTATGGGTATATCTTTCCTTGCAGTTTAAACCTACACTAGATAGTCGATCAACTCATCACTTAAGATATCATTAAAGATCTATGACAAGAGTTTTAATTTGAAGGAAGTTTTTTTGCATTCATGCATGTGATGCATGAATGGATGATGCATTAATTTGTGCATTATAAATGCATAATTTAATGCATTCACTGTCAAGGATAATCCTCAAGGTCTTTATGAATCTCACTGCCATGTGATGGTAGTGTGTGTAGTTATTCTTGATGTTAAGATGAAAATACCATCACCCTAAGATCTCTTTATTCATATCTTTTATTTTTGAGGCACTAATATATTGTGGAGATATAATAGATCTCATTAAAATGTCAGATGATTCACTCAACCCATGGATACTTCTAAAGGTGGGATGTATTTTGGCTGCCACTCAATGATATTTATCAAGAACATTCAAAGGATTTTAAAGGTAATAAAGATGATTCAGATGTTCTTTGGTGAGTGGTATGCATATTTATAGTATTTCCTCATTTAATTTTTATGTAGATTCCATATTTATAGCATGGGAGATATTGGTATTAGGTTTAAATCATTTTCACTACTTCTAATATGTATTATTAGGCTCATTTAAATCCCTTCAATTATGACTTACAATGAATCCAAGGAAGTAGTTTGGATACACAACTTTGTCCAAGAGCTTGATATAATGCCTAATAGTAATGACGTTATCTCTCTATATTATGATAATGTCATAGGGGTGACCCTTGAAAAGGATCCAAGGTCACATCAGCGAACAAAAAACATACTCTGAAAATATTATCTCTTAAGGGATTTTTCTCAAAGAGGTGATGTTATAGTGAGCAGAGTTTCCATGGAATACAATGTGGTAGAACCCTTAATTAAATCCTTAACTAATTTGAAACATGATCATCATGTGAGAACTAGAAGACTAAAATATGTTGGCAGTTGGCTCTAGTGTGAGTGAGATTCTGTTGGATTTGGTGTCCTAGAACCAATTTTTTTTACTTTAGATTATATTTATATTCAAATAAGTGAATATTAATAAAATATTTTATTACATATTGTTCATTTTTATGTGTAACTTTAATGTAATAATGTCCTAGAGTGTATGTCATGTTTAAAATGTTATAATAGTTCTCTACTATGATAGGGACTTTGAAATGTTGTGATGATATTCTCAAACATATGTCCAGTAATCAAATAATATACTATGATAGGACACATAGTATATTAATTTTTAGGTATGAATTCTCATAAGTTGATGAGACTTTATCTCATGAAGTTCCAACTTGGTAATCTCCATGACTGGATATTATGAGGACAAACCTTCCTGTAAGGATTCCATATATTTACATGTCATTGGATATTCTTGTCTACGAGTGTGTGTAATGATCCTTAGACTTTAATATTGTTATTAACATGTATCATGAGTCGCACACTTAAATGTATTTTCATAAACTGTGACATCATATGTTCACAGTGAAGTAGGGTATAATGGATGCATCATGAGTGATATGTTATTAATGAATAAGTCAATGATGGATTTGTCTTTTCCCTCTTAATGAAAGTTTATATCTTGGTATATCTTGGTACTTTAATTGAAATGAAACCATTATATTAAATTCCATGACCATGATATATTGATGAGTTTGTTTCAGATAGTCAAAGAAAGTCATATCAAGCATATAAGTTAATGTCATGAGTATGAAACCTACTTGATGGGGTATCAAGATAAAAGGATTGTATTACACAATGAGCATTCATATGTGGTTTTATTCATTGTAACATATCTTCTTCCTCTATAGGTTTCTTAACTCATTGCTAGATAATAATCTTGGAATTTAGGAAAGTATGCCCAATGCCACTAATAGAGAGACCAAGAGGGCCATACACAAAGTCTTCTCATTGATATCGTTTGAATATTATTTATATTTAATAATTGTAATGAATATTATTCTCCAAACTTATAGGTGACATTTATTTAGGATTCATTGAACACAAATGATAAATAAATATTAATTTTCAAGGTAATTATTTAATTATGTTGATATATAATATTTATTTATCTATTGTTATTCATAAGGTAATAAATAATTATAAATTAAATAAATAATTTATTTAGTTATGTGATTATTAAATAAATATTTATTCATCGTACTATGAATAAAATACTTATTTATTTATTGAATGAATAATATTTATTTAAATATTTATTAGATAATTCAATAAATATCGAGGAGGGCGAATTAACTAAGTTTTGGGCCTGAAAATAAATATTTATTTACCTTACTATAAAATAATATTTATCATTATGTGGGTTTGTGCACATCATGAGATATAATAATAATAATATTTTAAATGGAATGAGGTTCTTTATGGGTTTAATATATCATTAAGGGTCTATGTGCACTTGATAAATATTTAACCCTAACTCTGAGTCTATAGATCGATTTTTATATCATTTGTGAAGTGTTTAATCATTGTTCACAATATTCCTTACCTAGAGAATTCTCTCCAGATGAATAATTTTGTTAGGGTTTTCTCTAGAACTCGAGAGAACCACTTCCTCCTCCTCTCTTCCTCTCAAGATCAAGAAGAGAAAATGGGGTTCTTTCAAGCTTGAAGGAACGTGAATGCTAGCACCCAAAGTTTCATTGGTGTTTTTCAGATATCAAAGGATCACATGTGGATAACTATTAAAGGGGATCTATTTTGGGTCCCTGTGAAAAAATAGTGGTGTATTAAATGAGGTTCAAACAATCAACATATTCAAAGAAGAAAGAAATCAAGACTATCGTAATCTTTTTTCTTGTGATTTAAATTAATTATAAATTTAACATGAAAATATCATCTTGGTTCTGACACCCTTTTCCAATTTCATAGGAAATATTTAATTGGTCATGTCGTTACACGTCTTAAACATCACAGATTATCCATTGAACCTAAAAAAACTGAGTTGGGAAGTGCTCAATAGGCATTTTTGCTACGTATGGAACCTTCAGTTTTCATTTAAATTATACTGTTTTATTTTGATTTAATGATTTTGATTATTTGTATTGTTATCATTTTGTAAAAATATTTCCAAAATTTTGGAATACATTTATATTACATAATCTACACTAACTAACCATACAAGTTTTATCAATAAGAAATAATCCTTAATTGTGTTTTGTAAAGAGCTAATGAATTAACCAAAGCATATCAATTGGGAATGTCAAACTAGGTGTGTAGTTAGGATCTCCTATTGTGCACTGAGAAAAGATCAAGCTAATATCCAACTAACCATTTTCAGAGTTATTAACCCTAGGTGAATCCAATTCGGAGTTTGCCTCTACTTTCTTATATCCAAACAGAGATGTCACTGCTAAGAAACCACACGCTATTTACCAAAATTTTATAATGTTTTATGCCCATGAGAGTGCTTGATAATTATAAGTATGTGTATAAATGTTTCTTTATATCATTAAAAGAAATAAATTCATTTATGATTTAAATTTATAATTTAAGAAAGAAAATTTATAAAAAAAATCATTAAATATCAGGGATGTTACATAGTACATAGTGATATCCCTTGGTACACCGACACAACATTGATGTATGCTCCTTGAAGTGGCCCTTAGTAATGAACCAAGTAAAATCTCTATGTCGTTGTATTGTCTTTTCATTCTTGGATGTTATGTGCGGTTGATCAATTATAAATAGTTCAAACTATTATTTCTAACACGGGAACAAGATCCATTGGAAGTTGAAAATAATTCACACACTACTGCAAAATAGGCCTTTAACAGCATTGATCTTTATCAATGCTAGCAAAAATCACTGATACATGTACTCTTTATTAGTGCTAAAACATGTGCTAATAAAGGGTCCCTTTTATGAGTGCATTTTTTTAGCACCGATAAAGGGTACCTTTTATGAGTGCATTTTTTAGTGCTGATAAAAGGAACCCTTTGTTAATGATTTTTTTAGCACTGATAAAGGGTAATCTTTAGCAGTGCTTTTTTTAGCACTGATTCAGGGTAACTTTTATCAGCACTTTATTTTTAGCGCTGATAAAGGGTTCCCTTTATCAGTGGTTTATTTTTAGTGGTGATAAAGGTCCCAAATAAAATGAAATAATTAAACAAATAAAAATTAAAAAAGAGTGAATTTAAAAAATATATTAAAAAAATTATTGATTAAATTATTATTAATAAAAATGAATAAATTTAATATAATATATATAAATTATAAATACTAATAAATAGTATATATTAAATATATAGATATGTAAAATGAAATAATTAAACAAATAAAAATTAAAAATGTGTAAATTAAGAAAACTATTAAACATTTTATTAATTAAATAATTATTGATAAAAATGAATAAATTTAATATATATATATATATTATAAATATTAATAAATAGTATATATTAAATATATATGTGTGTGTGTGTGTGTGTGTGAATGTATATAATATTTCTTAAATATGATTTATACAATACAAAATATTTATGCTTAACATTAAATAATTCATATATTTAGTGAAGAATGGTTTATAATTAAAAAATAATATGAATTAAAAATACTGACTAATTGCATCGAACAATGCACATAATTTAATGTCATTTGATTTTTCAATTTAACATATATCAAATATGTGTTATATTGATTTCACATACATATACATAATTAATGCATTTTTATATACAACACGCAAACACAAATATTTACGTAATTAATGAAATCTTATATAGAAACACATACACCTAATATTTATGTAATTTATTCAAATTTTAGTATCAATTTTATAATTTCATTATAACATGATACATTTAATATATTATGTCTTTAATCTTTCAATTTTATTTATTTATTTTTTAATTTTATTACAGTTAGGTATTAATTCATTTTTAATATTTTTTATTTTTTATTTTTTTGAGAATTTAGTCATTTTTTATTATGTATTTATATATATATTTAATTTACTATGTTTTAATATTTTCAATATATATTCATCTTTATTTAAATATATATCCATATTTTTAATAATTTATATTTAATTAATAAAATTTATCCATTTTTTCAATATTTTAAAAAGTGTACTCATTTTTAATTATTCAATTTCACTTATTTTTAACATTCATGCATTTAAGATTATATATTCATTAATAATGTTGGAATTGTATTTGTAAATATGTATAAATAAATATATTTATAAATGTATATTTACTATATTTATAAATTTATATATCTATAATTATAAATAAATAAGTATTATTTTTTAAAATGGTATTTATAAAATTATAAATAAATAATTATATATATTTAAATAATAATAAATTTATAATAAATTTATTTAAATAATGAATATATTTACTATATTTATATTTATATTTATTTATTATATATAAATAATTATATAAATATATAAGTATTGTTTTTTAAGTATTTATATAATTATATATTTAAATAATTATAAAATTATAATAAATATATCTAAATAATGAATATATTTTCTATATTTATATTTATATCTATATTTATATTTATATTTATTATATATATATATAATTATATAAATATATATAATGATATAAATATATTTATAATTACAGAATTATAATAAATATATTTAAATGATTAATATATTTACTATATTTATATTTATATTTATTTATTAAATATATATAATTATATAATTATATATAATGAAATAAATATATTTAATTATAAATAAATAATTATATATTTAAATAATTATAAAATTATAATAAATAAAATAAATAAATATATTTATAATTTTTTTATTTATAATTATAATTATAAATATTTTATCAATGCTAAAGTTTCAGCACTGATCAATCTCTATCTTTATCAGTGCTTTTTTTAGAAATGCTGATAAAAGTGTCCCTGATCTATTTAATAACCCTAATCACGACTGAATATATCACGATTTCTCAAGTTATTCGTGGAAGCTGTAATGACCCAATTTTTTATTAATGAAATTCCCTTCTTATAATTATATCATAGAGTATAATCATATAAAATCACCTTAAGAACACAGTAAAACCTTTATAAGTGATGAATGAATAAAATAAAAGGTATTTCTAGAAGTTAAAGAACATATACCTTTGAAATAGTAACTTGACCTTCAGAATAGATATGTGGCCCTTATCTATAGTAAACCAGCCATTGTAATAGTAAACTCACCAATAAAATTATAAATAAAATTTATCCATCTTTAAGTGACAATATGATATAATTATATCATAGTATAAGTAAATGTTTTAAAAATTATTAATTAAGTGTTGGTATTTTTGTAAGTCATAAATATTTTATTACAATTTTATAATTAATTTAATAATTTAAAAGAAAATTTGTTTTCATGAAGTTTATTCATAAATTATTGTTTTGATGTCTTGCGATTATAAGATAATTTTATGGGACCATAATTAATTTTTCAAAGTGTTAGAAAAGCAGTTTTAATTTTAAAATTTGTATTTTCCAAGTAAATAATAATTTTAATTAAAAATTAAATTTATCATATTTAGAAAATCATTTTCATAAAATGGAGTTCATGTTTTAATTCTATATGTTGAAAAATAGTTATGGTGAATTTTTGGTATTTTTCTAAAATACTTGAATTTTTTGTGAATAGTGAAATACGATAATTTATAGTAAATGTAAATAAATGAATTTTTGAGTCATGATTGAGTCATGGATGATGAAAGTGGACATTTTTTCAAATTAACATCCATACATTAATGTATTTAGTCTCAATAATCATCACTATTTCTTCTTTTGAGCAAAATAATAAAATATGGAATAAAATAATGAGAAAACTCCCCCTCCTCCACTATAAATACCACCCATCATCACCTATTCTCCTCACACCTCTCAAGCCTTTATCCTTATCTATATTCTGATCAAATATTCTCCCAATCCCCTCCCCCATTTCGAGGATCTTTTGGTCTTAACAAAAACCAAAACCTTTCCCCTAAGGAGGCTCTTAAGAAGAAGGAATCAAGATTTAAACCCCTCTTCTGTTTTCTTTCAATTTCTTTTCAAGTTCCTTTATTTTATTTTCTATCCTCATATAACCTCATAAAAATGGTGTTATAACTCCATTATCTTACATATATTGTAATTTTTTCATGCTAATGGAATAATTCATCATCATCTCTCTTTTCCCCCTCCTTTTATACTAAAAATAAAACACTGTCTGAGATGTGTTAATTTATCGCATTCAAGGATGACAGGTTTTCAATTTCTATTACCATATTCAAGGCTAGTCATGAAACCATTTTTATGGTTTAACCATATAAAAATATATTTATTATATATTATTTAATATTCTGGAATCATTATACACACATGATGTAAAATAATAAAACAAAACAAGTTCATTATGAGCAGAACCGCTCAAAATAATCCAAGCATTTATCATTAATGATTAATTTAATGAATCGTCCTCACTTCTGAAAAAAAGGTATTTTAAGATTCTATAAGTCCATTAATAACATATATGTTAAGTTCTGGACAACTATCCCCATTCTACATAATTTTACATACTCATATACAAGTAAACCGATAATGAAAACCAAGGAAATCAATGCTCCCAAACAATGAAGTTGAATTTCATAACCCACCAAAAGGGACATAAATGAACTTAATAAAATTATACCAAATCAAATAAATGTATTAATGGTTCTAGACTTATTAATTAATGAATATAATTTTATTATTCAGGACATTAAGATCAAGTGCAGAATCGTTTCGGACATAAGGTAAGGGACTTTACCCGAACCTCCATTATTCCTTAGGATTACTCCTTCTCTCATTTTACCCAAATGAAATTCTCATTTATTTTTATATAAATATTATAAATTTTGTTTATATTTTCCAAAATCATGTATCAATATTCATTCATCCTTCTTTTCGGGGATATATATGTTTTTAAAAGGTTCCCTACTCAGTTCTTTCTGATAAGCAAGCCTGATTTAAGGGAAATTTCTGAATTCTTACCCATTTTCATGTGTGATCCATAATATGTTTTAAGACGCAATTACTTTTCTAAAATCCCTCATTTTATCATTAAAACCTATCTTGGTTCAATTCTAGTTTTATACAAACAATTACGCCTTTCCGTTTTAAATAATCTTGAAAGTTTTCCCTTAAACTGTACTAAAATGTTTTATCTCTAAAGTTTCTTAAACACTATTTTAACTTCAAATTGACACCACTTATAATTATATGTTCCTATATTATTTTATTATTTCCATGTATGATTTAATTCCTTTCTTTCATAGATATTTTTATGATACTCCCATTTATTATGCTTTTGACATGATTATAATACCCAATTCTTTCCATGTGTAACCCTTATGTTTATGTTTGATTATATGTATGATTATTTATGTGGTAAGTATATTCATGAACATGTTATGATAGGTGTGCTCAGATAGAACTCCAATTCATTGGGTAAATTTTATTCTCATGATACGTTATGTGCAATGGTCTTGGTGGTAACATTGACTCGTGATCCTCTATATACAACAAGCTGTGACTCATGCTCCTCTATGTGAAACGGGCCTCGAATCATGCTAAAGTCATGTTTTATGTTATTTCCACATTAATATGAATCTGTTATTATATGATTCCATGTTATGATTCTTTTTTTAATCATGTTTTGTGCCTTTTTATATCATTATGTTATGCCTTCTAACCCATGTGATAAGCTTTATTTTAATGTTTGTTCCCTTACTGGGCCTTGTTAGCTCATCCATTTGTTCATGTTATCCCTAGGTTATCTTGTGAAGATTTAAGGGCTCAAAGGATTTTATAAGCTCATAACATATGTTAAAATAAATAAATATTTTACTTAGTCTCGTGTTTTCAGTTTATGTACCCAATATTCTAAGACACTAGACTTTACGATCCTTGGATTGTAATTTATGTTTAATTATGCTTAAAATCATGTAATTATATGTGTAAAAGTCTAGGGTTTCTATAGAATCCACCTCTCATCATTTCTTCTCCTCAGTGAATCCAACATCGAATTTTTTAGGTCAGAATAATACAAAGTAACACAAGAGGGGGGTGAATTGTGTTTTTTTCAAAAATCTTCCACAATTCTAGATTTTAACACCCTATGAAATTTATACAGATAATAAATGTTCTATTCTATATGAAAATGAGCAAGAGATAAACAAAAGTAAATAAAACAACTTTTTATAGTGGTTCAAGGTACAAATATCTCATAGTCTACTCCACTAATCACTATCTCTGTGAGCTTGATGAATTTCACTAGAATGTTCCTCTTATCACAAGACCACAAAAACACAACTGAGTGCAGGCAGTTAATGCCTTTACTACAAGGCTAAAAATAGAGCCTTCTAGTTCTTTAACAGGGAACCAAATAACCACAGCTTAGATCGAGAAGTTGATACTCCACCACAATTGAGTCTGAGCAGTTTAAACTCAAACAAATCAAAAGAGATTGATTTGAAGATGGATCAATATGAACTTCACAATTGAAACAACAATAATTGATAGTAGATGGATCTTATTCTTCTTCAGAAAATAAAGTGTTCAAGAAAGCATAGATCTAAAGTGATCTCAGTTGCAAAAAGATATTTAATAATAATAGCAACAATTAGCAGCAGTAATCTTATAGTAATAAAAGATTGAACATGTATGTCTCCAAAGTATAGCTTCTTTTAGAATCAATTTTTCATTATAGAAGTAGTGTAAGATATATTTACAAGAACGAGATCTTATATAAAAAAATTACTTGTATATCCTATATTGAGAAATGATACACCGGTAGAATATATACAATAGGTTTTCTCCATTGAATACGGTTATTTGAATCAATTATATCGAGATTTGAATTAGTTGAAAATGATCTTAAAATAGCATGTAATTTTGTAAAGACCATTGCAGAAATCTCGGATAAAATCACGAAATTAAATCATCGACATTGAAAAGTCAAACGTAGGGTTCCTTCACAAAACAGAAAAAAAAATGTAGGGTTCAGCTATGTAGCATTCATTCTTTAAGTGTAAGGTTG
The DNA here is from genome assembly GCA_963277665.1 of Viscum album. NCBI lineage: Eukaryota > Viridiplantae > Streptophyta > Magnoliopsida > Santalales > Viscaceae > Viscum > Viscum album. The sequence goes on along the minus strand of OY728130.1, from coordinate 627,961,811 downwards.
ATGATGTAAGGTTGATCATAAAATTAAGGTTGATGAACCATACGTTTGTGTCCTCAAACGTAGGGTTCCTTACTAATGTAGGGTTATTTAACCATACTTTCTTCTCTTCCCACATATAAGGTTCCATCCAAATGTAAGGTTATTTATCCATACATTCCTTAAAGTGTAGGGTTAATGATCCATACACACTTTCTTTCAATGTAAGGTTGAATAAAAATGTATGGTTCACGATCCATACGTGATATCCCAAGCGTAGGGTTTATTCCTTACATTACATTCTGAAATTAGGGTATGAATAGTGTTTCCATAATACTCTTAAGAACATTTCAAACACTTAAAAAAATATTCCAAGCAAAATTAAAGATTGAATATAATTCCAGAATAAATAATACAATTAATAATAATTTCCTAAAATATACTTAAAGTGAAATCATTAGTAAAACAAAAAAGGGTATTTGTGATCATCAAAATCAATAATAAATTATAGAGTATTGTTGATATAATACATGCCCAACAATCTCCCCCTTTTTGATGATCACAAAACCCATAAAATAATTAACACATTATAGAACACATTATATAATTTTGTAAACATACTCAAAGAAAATATTTATTATTATTTTGATTTCACAGAACTATTTCGGTATAAAATTAAATGTTGTGTTCATCCAAACTTCTCCCTCTTTTGTGATATAAAAAAGAAAGTGAAAAAAGGATTAAATTTTTTTTAAATTTTTCACAGAACAGTAAATGAATGTTTATAGTATAATTCTTGGATAAATAAGGCATTGATTCTAGCAATAGAGATAAATATATAAAAATAAAGATAGAGAGAATAAAATAAAAAGAATGTAGGAATTTCATTATAAACACTATACAAATACATTAATATAGTTTTGGGCTAAGGTAAACAAGGTGGATAGCTAGTAAGGTGAAAATTTAAAGGGTTTGGTCAGGGTCGGTTGTGGGTTCTGGTTCTGTAGGAGCCTGAGCTACTTCAAAAACCACTTTCAATTCTTCCATATGAGCTTGTAGTCGTTCTTCAAGATTATCTCCCAACTTACTTATCAAAATTCTTGAATATTGACTGGATTTTAGATTCTCAATAAAATTGAATTTCAAAAATTCATGAAAATTTTCTTTTGTTTGAAAAATATGAGTGAACTTATCACTGAACTTATTTAGCAGTATCCTAATGCCTGGTTCACTTGAAGTCAGTTTCTCAAATAGAAACTTCTGATTGTCCAACAACACTAAAAAAGGTGCACTATTACACTAAAGGTTCTTCATTATGTCATTCATATCATCCATAACATATGTGATAGCCTGAAATCTTCTAATCATACCTGATAAGGTTGGAGGGGTTGAGATAAAAGCACTGGCCTGACTTATACTTCCCTTGATGGATTCGAACTGGATCCCTAAATACCATTTCAGGTCTGAAAAATCTTTTTAAGAAATAGATTCAGATTTGATCTTCCCAATATCATTCAATATTTATCTCTTAAAGACATAAAAATATCTTTTTAATATAGAATTATCTTTAAGACCGTGAAGGTGAGTCTGAACTGACTCTAATTATATCCTTGGAGCAGATGCATTTTTCAAATCATTAGAGGATTTTCTTACAGCTTCCAACTCCTATATAAGATTCAAATTTTCTTCCTGAACTTTATTAAACTTGATCACAATATCCTCAATCTTATTATTTAGGGAATTAGATGTTCCTTCATCTGGATTCTTTGACTGATCAATAGCTTCAACAATTGATAAGAGATTAGTAGAAGATTTCTCAATTGGCTTCTCACTCAAACATGATATACCATCTAATAATTTTGTTCCTTCTATAGAAACTGATGCAGGTATCTATAATGATTGATCAATGGCTGAGATAGCTTGATGCTCAACAATATATATGGCCTCGTTTACTGATCTCTTCACTTATTATTCTCCTTGAGTAGCTTCTTTCTAAATTTCTAGTTGAACAACAACCTGAATTTCTTTTGGTTGGCTCTCTGCCTATTGATCCTCAACATGATCTGATTCTTACAAATGAACTGAATGAGTGGCTTCTCTAGAACCTAACATTGGTTCTTCAATCTATTGTTCTTCTCTGTTTCTTGGTTTTAAAATAAGGTCCTCTTGAGATTCTTTTTCTACTTCTTCCTTAGCAAGGATTATTGTATCATCCAATCTTAATTTTCTCTTGGTTAATTTAGTAACACCTTCTATCCTGGATTCTCCAACTCATTCATTCCTTAAAGAAATTTTATCCCCTTGAGAAAAAGATCTAGATTTTTGTTGTCCATCTGCACCAACTGGCATGATCTTTCCTTTCACAGTACTCCAATAAAAACCAAACTTTCTTAGATTCCATGCATTTAGCACATTGCTATGATAAAAATTCACTCTTGTATCAAAAAAACGAATCATTTACTTTATGAACAAGACAAGAGAAATTATCCTTCCATAAAGATAAAACAACATTCTTGATTTTACATGTCAATAATAATATAGATATCTCAGCATGTATCTAGGAAAATTTAGCTTGATATCACTGATAAACAAAAACATGATATACATATTTGGGTATAAGATTTTCTCCATCTCATCTACTCTTGGGGAAATTGTAGTTTAAATAAACTTACCTAAAACTTTTTGATCTGTCTGAATATCCTTAACAAACATCTTCCGTATATTTGTCGATCCAAACAAAAAGGACATAATATCTTCAGACTTATGATCTTTATTTCCAATAGATCTAAGGTCAGAATGAAATACACCTTCATGAGGACATTTCAAAACTTGAGCTATTTTAACTAAAGAAATTAAAATTTTCTTATCTTCTGTTTCACCAAAACAAAATTGAACACTACTATAGAAATAATTCAGTTCTGCTTTGTAAATAAAGTCTATATTTTCCTCATTGAATAGAAATTTCAAACCTTGAAACGCTAGCACTTGCTTGAGTAGAAGGTTCATCTTATACAACCACTCTAAATAAACTACTTTTCCTTGAAGAATATTTCTCAAGGAAACATGTTGATACTTACGGTCACTCGGTTCAACTTCATCGGTTTTCTTGGTCTTATCCATTTCTGAGAATCTGAATGTTGAAGGTTTTTGGATTCTAGGTTTTAGGAGAAAGATAAGGGTTTTAGAAGGTGAAATAGTTCAAAAATGAAAAGGTAGGATAAGTTAAAGGGTTTTCTGACAGGTAATGATGTTATCTTGTTTATCGTGCCGATTATGTAGGGTAATCATTAGTTTCTAGATTTTGAAAACACGTGATTTGAAATTAAAAATGAATAAAAATTTATTTGAGCAAATAAACAAAATACAAAATTTGACAGCGAAAATAAAATAAATAAATAAATAAAAACAATAAATAATTATAATTAAAATAAATAAAAACTAAAAACATATTAATTGTAACAAAGTAATAAATATTTATTTAAAATTAAATAAACCCAACCCCCTTAATAAAATTAAAACTTATAGTAGGAATGGTTTAGTGAAAATATATGATAATTGATATTCGGTATTAATAAATTCTAAAGATATATCATTTTTAAGAACATGATCTCTTAGAAAATGATGTCATATATCAATGTGATTAGTCCTAGAATAAATTATAGGATTTTTTTGAAATATTTATAGCACTTTTATTATCACATAAAATATATATACTATGGCCCCACCATTGGTGGTGGGGTGGTAAGGGTTTGGGGGGTGAAGGGCAGGTCGCGGGGTCAAGTCCCAAGGCTTGCAATTTAATGTAATTTTCTTTCTTGCGTCGTGTGCCGCTTTCGCGGTTATACCTAATTTTTTTTAAAATATGTATACTATCAAAATTTATTCTAAATTCCAGTAGATTATTTTTCATCCACAATACTTGTGCATAGAAACTGCCAGCAGAAACATATTTTATCTTGGTTGTTGATAAGGCAACTGAGTGTTGTTTCTTACTCGACCATGACACTAATGATTTTCCTAAAAAGTGACAGGTTCCTAAGGTAATTTTTCTATCTAATATAAAACCTCCAAAATTGGCATTTGAATATGAAATTAACTTAAAATCAAAAATTTGGGGGTAAATAAGAGATTGAAAAATAGTTCCTTTTAAATATCTAAAAAATCTTTTAACGATAGTAAGTTGGAATTCTTTTGGATTTGATTAAAATATAGAACATAAACATACAGAAAATATAATGTTTGGTCTACTAATAGTAATATATAATAAACTAACAATCATACCTCTATATAACTTATTGTCCATTGGTTTTTTAGCTTCATCCAAATCAATTTTTATATTGGTACACATAGGAGTTTTGTGTGTCTTTTTGTTCTCAAGTCCAAAAAAAATCAGTAAATCTATAATATACTTATTTTGATTTAAAATATTTCCATAATCTTTCTGATAAATTTGAAATCCTAAAAAGAAATTTTTTTATCCCATCATACTCATTTCGAATTCATTTTGCATTAGTTTTGAAAAATAATTACAAAGCTTTTTATTTTTTGAATCAAAAATAACATCATCAACATAAATTTGAACTAATAAAATATTAAAAAAATAGTTTTATTAAAAAGTGTTGGATCTTCCAATCCAACTAAAAATCCATTTTTCAAAAGAAAAGAACTCAATCTTTCATACCAAACTCTAGTTGCTTGTTTAAGGTCATAGAGAGCTTTAGTAAGTTTAAAAACAAAATTCGGTTTTTGAGGATTTTCAAAACCATGAGGTTGTTCAACATAAACTTCTTCCATTAAATAACCATTTAAAAAGGAAGATTTAACATCTATATGATATAATTTAAAATTAATATGAGATGCATATGTTAGAAAGATTCTAATATCTTATAATCTAGCTATAGGGGAAAAGGTTTCATCATAATTTATACCTTCTTCCTTATTATATCCTTTAACTGATAATCTAGCTTTATTTTGGGTTATGATGCCTGATCATCCTATTTATTTTTAAAGACCCACTTAGTTATTATTACTGGATAATTGGTTTGTCTTTCTACTAGATTCCAAATTTCATTTCTTTTAAACAGGTTTAGTTCTTCTTGTATTGAAACCATACAACTCTCATCTTCTAAGGCTCTTCAATTTACTTAGGTTATAACTGAGATAAAAAAGGCAGAAAATTCTTCTATATTTCCTACATATCTTATAGTTATAATTTCTATATCTAGGTCTTTTGTAATAGTTTCTAGAGGATGATTCTTTTGGGTTCTAGATTTTCTAGGTAAGACACTTTCAGGTTCTTTAGTTTCATGTTCTTCTGAACTGGACTGAATTTTATTAATATTATTTTCAAAATAAGTTTTAAGGGTTTCAAGTCTCATTTTATCAAAAAAATCAGTAACTTTATCTATTTGATCTTTATCTTTAATGAAAGGTTCAATTTCATAAAACTTTATATGAGTTTATTCTTCAACAATCATTGACTTTTTTTAAACACTCTATAAGATTTAGAAGTAGAAGAACATCCTAATAATATTCCTTAATCATATTTTGGATCAAACTTACCAAGATTATCCTTAGTATTCAAGATATAAACCTTGCATCAAAAAACTTTAAAGTACTTTACTTTCAATATTTTGTTATTCCAAAGTTCATAGTGTGTTATTTTGAAAATAGGCTTTATTAAAACTATATTCATGATATAGCAGGTTTGCTTATAGATTTCTCCTAAAAATAGGTAGGAAGATTATATTCATTTCACATAGTCCTTGTTATTTCTGGAATAGTTCTATTTCTTCTTTCAACAATTCCATTTTTTGAGGTGTTCTTGGTGCAGAAAAGGTGTGTTTAATACCCAAATTTGAGAAAAAAAGAATTAAAATCTTGATTCTTAAATTCTCTACCATGATCACTTATCTTTTTAATTTTGAAAAATTTTACAAAAACTTTAAAATATATTAAATACTTCGCTTTTAAATTTTAGAAAATATACCCAAGTAAATCGTGAATAATCATCAACTAAAACATAGACATATAATTTACCAGCCAAACTTGCTACTCTGGATGGTCCAAAAAAATCCATATGGATAAGTTCTAAGGGTTTATATGTAGCAATTTTGTTAATAGATTTTAAAGATGATTTGTGTTTTTTGCCAATTTGGCATGCATCATAGAATCTTTCATTATCAAATTTATGACTATGAATCATAAACTAATCACTTCTTGGATAATTTATGTAAAGAATAAATATTATAATGACCAAGTCTCCTATTCCAGATCCATGACTCATTTGTCTTAACAGTTAAACAATTCAATTTTTGTTTACACAAGGAATTTAAATCCAAAGTATAAACATGATCAGTTCTAGGTGCTCTAAACTTAAGCAGTTTATCTTTAAAACCTGAGCATGAATTGTTAGAAAAAAAAACATAAAAACCATCATCACAAACTTGAGAGATACTTATCAGATTGTTCTTTATCCCTTTCACATATAATACTTTCTTGATTGAGATAGTTGTTGGATCTCTGATAGTTCCAACTCCAACAATTTTTCCTTTGGAATTATCACCAAAAGTGACTAGTCCTGCATCCATTTGAGTCAGGGTATGAAATTTTGTTGAGTCTTCACTCATATTCCTGGAACACCAACTGTCTATATACCGTATGGATTTTCCTTTTCTATGACATGTTTCCTGTAAAATTATTTAAGAAAATGTTTGTTTTCGTACCTATATCTTCTTGGGTCCTACAGTGTTAGCTAGCAATGATCTGGGTATCTAGATCTACTTTATTTTTCCATAATTCATATTACTTGCTTCAGAAAAAAATTTAGAAATAAAGGATCTTTTAATACCACTAATTTGAGAATTTTTCAAATAACAATTATTAGTGAAATGACCTTTTGTTCCACAATAATAACAGGTAGTATTTTTCGAATTGGGTACAAAATAATTTGTATATAATTTTGATTTCTCACCCTTTATTCCTATTCCAAATATTTCTCTTTTAATGAAATTATTTACAATAATTTCATTTAACACTTTTTCTCCTTTGGTAAAAGTGATTTTAGTACTTTTATAGAATTCTACTTCATCTTGTAATCCTTTAATCCTTTTCTTGTGATCAATGCAGTTTGTTGCAGATGAGTTAAATTTATCAACTAGTTTCTTATGTTATTTTAGTAGAGTATCACTTTCACTTAAAATATCATTATGAATATTTTTTTAATGACTTGTGCTTCTTTAGTAGAGAATCATATTTTTCTTCTAACATTGAGCAGTAGTAAACTAATTTTTCATTTGAGAAACTAGCAGAATCAGAGTCAGAAGAGTAATAAATTTGTACCTTTTCTTATTCTTTCTTGTCCATAAAGCACATATTAGCTTTGAGATTTTATTGCTCTTTTTCTGAATCAGATTTTGAAGAGCTGTTAGAGTCTTCATATATACTCCAAGTAGCTTTCATTTCTCTTTTTCCTTTTTTCTCATAATCAACATTCTTCTCATATTTCTTTTCTAGCCTTTTCTCTCTATCTTTCAGTTGAGGACAATCAGGTTTAATATGACCCAATTTATTTCATTCATAGCATCGAACTTCTCTTGGTTCTTTCTCATCACTTACGAAGGATTTTCTAAAACTACTGTTCTTTTTATAGAATTTACTTAATTTTCTGGCTAGTTGAGCCAGTTCTATTTTAAAATATAAGGAATCTGAATTTTTTTGTTCTTTGATTTCTTTCTTTGTTCTTCTTCTATTATTCTGAGATGTTACTTTTAGAGAATCATTTTACTTATTCACTATAATTTTATTATCTTAAGCTTAAGATTGTATATCATCTTCATACATCATCAGTGTTCCAATTAGTTCTTTTATTGTCATATCCTTAATAGGTGATGATTGATGAATAATAGTATATATTTCATTCTATTTATAATGTAGTACTCTGAGAACTTTCAAATCTTGATTATATTTTTTGATGGGTTATCCTATGGTAGTTATATTCTTGATAATTTTTGTAAGAATTCCAATCATCTGTGTGATGATTTATTCATCAAACATTCTAAAGTTGTGAAATTTTAGTTTTGTTATAGCATGCATCATCTGTCTGACATTATCTGTTCCTTAATAAGAAATTACTATAGTTTTTTACATATTATAAGCAGTTGGACATTGTGATACATGATTGAATTCATCTGGTTCAAGACCACAAATAATATCATTCATCACTTTAGAATTGATATCATACTCGTTTTCTATTCCAGCAGTCCAAATTTATGGTTTCTCAGGAATCTTTTAAGGATTAATGATTTTTTAGTATAATTTGAATCTAAGATTTTTTAGATAGATAATCATTCGAGATTTCCAGCATCCATAATTTTCACTATTAAAATATAAAGCACGTACCATAGACATTCCTTCTCTCAGATCAGTCATTGTCATGTTTTTATTGACCTTATACTTTTATCTTGTTATAGCTTTGTCCAAAAATCTCACCTCTGATACCAATTATTGGGTCAGAATAATACAAAGTAACATAAGAGGGGGGTGAATTGTATTTTTTTAAAAATCTTCCACAATTATAGCTTTTAACACCCTCTGTAATTTATGTGGATAAGTAGTGTTCTCTTCTGTATGAAAATGAGAAGCGGATAAATAGAAAGAAAGACAGAGCATTCAGGTTCTTTAAAAGGGAACCAAATAACCACATCTTAGATCGAGAAGTTGATACTCCACCACAACTGAGTCCAAGTAGTTGAAACTCAAACAAATCAAAATAGATTGATTTAAAGATGGATCGGGTTAAACTTCACAATTGTAACAGCAGTAATTGAGAGTAGATGGATCTTTTTCTTCGGAAAATAAAGTCTTCAAGAAAGCATAGATCTGAAGCGATCGTGATTTCAAAAAGATCTTGAATAATAACAACAAAAATTAGTAGTAGTAATCTTACAGTAGTAAAATATTGAACATATATCTCTCCAAAGTGTTACTTCTTTCAGAATCAAACGTTCGTTACAGTAACAGTGTAAGAGATGTTTACGAGAATGAAATCATATATAAAAAAATGAATTGTATATCCTGTATTGAGAAACAATACACTGGTAGAATATGTAACGCCCCGACCCCAGTTACCTAGAGTCGGTGCATTATTACATAACATTGGCATGATAACAAGAAAGATCAAGTCTCGAAATACCGATTAGTTTAGTAGCCTTGGAATAACTAGATACATTAATAAAGTTTACATTACATCATAAAATGGAAACTACAACAACATAGTCTCTATAGTCCACACTCATACTATCCCTCCAGTTCATTCATAATTTACTTCTTCACAATCCTGGGAAAAATAAAACATTGAAAGGGGTGAGCTCAGATGCTCAGTAAGGATAACAATATAGCAGAAGCTTTCATAGATAAGTATAAACACTTAAGGCAATGTATAACTAAAACAATAGCCTTTTAAACTTGAACTTCAGCATAAAATGGAAAAGATAAAATGAAATAATACCATTTACTTATTCACATGAATATTATAATAGTCGAATAATCACATGAAATATCAATAACCACTTTCATAATGATGGAATGCATAATGTCAGACTATCATAACCACGTAGCCAAGGCCTCATGCTGAGACTACAAATAAGATTTTGTCAAGGTATCGTGCTAAGACACTAGTTTGTCTCATGAGACCTGTCGATGCATCGAGGAGCTATAGCGGGCTCCACCTGTCACTTACTAAGTCCAATACATTCCTCATATGAAAAGTTTGAAACATAACATAAACATTCGTATTAAAACTAGCATACGAAATGTCAATACTTTATCCACAAACCATGAATGGTATAAAAATAGCACATCCACAGTCAAACATAACTCATTCGATACAATATGAAAGATTTTATTGTATCATATTAACCTCAATCGAGAATAATGAAGGATATTGACATAGATGAAAATAATCATCAAAACTATTAGAGAGAAATATCCCCCTTTTTCTTGAAAACATTTAAAAGTCACACTATTTGTCAAGAAGTCATTTAAAATAGATTTTTGAATCAAAGTGTCTCATACCACTTTGAAACTTTTAAAAGGAATTTTTATTTTAAAACTTTAATGTCCATATAAATAAATCCTTAAAACCATTTTTAAAACGTGGACATTAATGAGAAAGATTTATAATAATAAATCATTAAAACATTTTAAAATGATATTTTAGTTAGAGTTCCTAACCAAAAGAGAGACACTTGAATACAAATAATTGAGGTAATAAAACTTTGTAATATCATGATAATAAAGAGATTCATGATATACTATGTCAAAGTACATTATATACACTATATAAAAGTGATTTGGTGTATAACAATAAAGGAGTCTCAAAGGAATGTAAATTGAGATGAAATCTCTCATAAAGGTCGTATCCTTAGGTTAAGGATAAACCAACGACATAATTATGTGTGAAAAATATAAATACACTCAATATGGTTGGATATTCAGTGTAAAACAATCAAAGTACATTCACACATATTCTTGTAAAAACAACACCAATGAATTGGATGTTTAACTCAACAAATCGAGATTGAGTAAAAATTACTCTTATCAAGCTCATACCGATGACTTGAGAATTTATAAATGTAGTGATTATGTGTATAAAAAGTATATCCACAGAAAGGGGAGTGGAATTTATGACATAATCAAATGAATAGTGATTCCACACATAATCTTGGAGTAAAATAATCAATGATGTATGCGTAAAGCCGAATGAGTGGAAATTGAAATTTCAAATTACCTTATTGATTTGGTAACTTACTAAAAATACACCCATGAAAGAAGGATAATACAATTATGATGTAAATATACATTAATTAAAGTATATTACACAATTAATACAAACATGGGCAGCATACACACCATATGAAATAAATAAGTGGTGAATAATGGAAATCTCACGGAATTTAAAGTGAGATAAGAAACCCCTTACTTTGTACTTTTTCCTTGGTTGATGGTAGGTTAACCTCCTATATAATGGTGAAATAATTGTTATTGAATTACACAAGAATCATTTACATTAATATGATATCATATATGATCTTTTAACATTGATTTGTTAATAATATCTTAGTATTATCGTCGTTTCGGGTGTTAACAGATTCGTTTTCCTTTATATTATTTGTTATGTGAGCCGTACTTGTTATGGATGGGATGTATCTTATTCATATCCAGAATGATATAATGTCTCTAAAAATTATTTTTATTCATCAAATGAAATTTAGTCTTGAATGGATATGATGGGGAATGAATCTCATCACGTTCGTGGAGACGGTAGTCCGTACGTACGCACGAGCGACAATATCATTCTTTTGATATTAAAATAATATATAATTGGATTATATATCATATATACAGAATAATTATCATGTTATATTTATTATTTACATGAATTATACATCATTATTATACCCATCTAAATAATAATATATTGAATAACAATTACCCCACGACGTGGAGACGGTAGGTCGTACGTACGCACGTATGGTGACAAGTCATTCAAGGGATGGATAGAATAATGAATTTTGTTGTTATATATTTATAATAACATAAAATTATATAGAAGATACTGGAGTTATTATTTTATAAAGGGAATAATAAAGAAGAAGAAGCTTAAGAAGAAAGGAACTTGAAAAAGGGTGGTGAAAACATTACCTCTTCTTCGGGTTCTTCCTTTTGATTTGATCAAAAGGGCTCCTTAAGTTGGCTTTATGATAAAAATAAGGCCTCTAGAATTAAGTGAGGGAATTTGAGAGAGTATTTGGTCAGGTTTTGACCAAACCAAAAGGCTTTGAAGGTGTGAATTAATGATAAGGGGGAGTGCCCTTTTATAAGAGGGGTGAGGGGCACCTTTGGAAAAGCTAGACATATTATTTTATAATAAATTCATATTCGATTTCTAATAGCTCCAAAGTGGATTATTTAAATTTTAAGGTGGGGATAGGTCGAAAATCACTCAACCAATAAGATTTAGACAGGTTTGGGTTACTATATTAACCTTATCTTTAAGTGTTAACTCTTAGTTAATTAGTTTCACTTTTACAATGTCTCTTTGTATTTTTATATTATATGGTTAATAAACTTACTATATACATCCAAGAGACCACCAAGTGGTCCATTAATGATACACCTATCATTATATAAGTCTCTTGGGCGAACCTTATATTTTTAGGAATTTAATATCAATTAATAATATAATATTTGTTTTAAAAACTCTTTTATGTCAATTTTGAAACTATTCAATAATTGATGTTTTTAAAAATTATAACAGAATTATTACTTCGAAAAAAGTTAATTAAATCAATCCTAACATGTAATATTAACATATAAAATTATTTTTATTTATAAAAAGTCTCAAATTACATTTATTTGTCTATTTATAATATCAATTATTCTAATTTTTCATTAATTAGGTAATTACTACATCACCATTGTGTAATAAATAAATTAAATTATTTAATGTTTAAAAATTATAAATAAAATACCATTATGTATTAAATACTTTTATATTTCTAATTAATATTTATATTATAAAATCCAACATATATAACCCTATGTAAAAATTGTTTTACTAAAAGATATATGCTTATGGCATTTTTGTATTTATTTTAACATAATTAAAATAAAGTGTCCCTATCACCTAAAAGTGGCTCCATGGGGTCCCAAAATCTACCCAAAGATTCTCATGGTCGTACATGTATCCACCAATAAGGTTAGGACACGTTTTAGAGTAATTATTATTATTATAATATTATTTTTTAACCCTTATTTACCGGATTTACCCTTTAACCATGCTAAATAAAATATTTACCGAAGTAATTATTCAAAATGTCTAAAAATAAAAGTTACCTATTTACACAATTTGGACATTCTGATTCCAAATATGTAATCCATTTTTTCAAATTCAAAACACATAAGTGCCAGAAATTAATTTAAAATTAATTCCCGCTGTCAAAACAAAAAGCGTGTTTTTAAGATATAATAACTATCAAAAGATTGGCAATTGTTTATGTCCGGTTTAAATGTGAAATTACGTCCAATGACCAATATTGTATTAAATGGTAAAAATATATTCTAAATATACTTTAAAACCACTCAAAATCATAATTTATCACTATTTATTATTTCGATTAAAAAAGTTGTTTTTAATTAAAATTTAGTAATTTTTACTATTCATCAAAATATAAAAGTTATCCGAAAAGTACCAAAATTTCACCCTACACTAAATTCGATATTTCAAATCCAAAAATGAAGTCTATTTTGAGATATAAAATTTATAAAATTTCAAAAGGTAGGTATTACTATTCATAATGGCTAGTTTGATTGGTTGTGGTGTGTGTTAGAACTCGAAGTTGCGTACAACACACGCTATTGTATTATTCAACGAGAAGCATACCATGTAAGCTTGGGGTGTTACAGAATATATACAACATATATTTTGTTTTCTATAATTTTATATCCATAAAATTTTCCTGATAAATCACGGAAATTCAAATCTGAATTGACTAGGGGGGTCATAACTTCCCTTGAGAATATGAGAGATTTTCTCCTTTAAATATGGTTCTTTGAATCAATTATATTGAGATTTGAATCTATTGAAAACAAGATTAAAAAAAACATGTAATTCTATAAATACCATTGCTGAAATCTTAGATAAAATCACGAAATTAAATCACCGACGTTGAAAATTCAAACGTAGGGTTCTTTTACAAAACGATAAAAAACCAAACGTTGGGTTAAACTATGTAGCATTCATTCTCTGAGTGTAAGGTTGAAAATTTAAGTTTGATCATAAAATTAAGGTTGATGGACCATACATTTGTTTCCTCAAATGTAGGGTTCCTTACTAACATATGGTTAGTTAACCATACTTTCTTCTCTTCTCACACATAAGGTTCCATCCAAACGTATGGTTATTTATCCATACATTCCTTCAAGCATAAGGTTAATGATTCATACGCACCTTATTCCAACATAAGGTTAAATAAAAATGTAAGGTTCGCGATCCATACATGTTGTCCCAAGCATAGGTTTTATTCCTTACGTTACGTTCTGGACGTAGGATGTGAATAATGCTTCTAGAAAACACTTAAGATCATTCTGAACACTTAAATAAATATTCCAAGAGAAATAAAAGCTTGAATATAATTCCAGAATAAATAAGACAATTAATAATAATTTCCTGAAATATACTTAAAGTAAAATCATTAGTAAAACAAACAAGGGTATTTGTGAGCATAAAAATTGATAATAAATTATAGAGTATTTTTGAGACAATACATTCCCAAAAAAATCAAGTCTTGAACGAATTTGAGGGTTGAATCTAAGGCTTGAATGAATCAAGGCTTAAAGAATCCAAGTATTGAATGAATCCAGGCTTTTTCACGCGATGTATCTATTTCTCTCAGATGAATCAAAGCTTCAATCCAAGGTATTTTAATTTTTATCCTTCTCTTCACTCATTTTTATTATTTGGAGATATATTCACTACTGGAAATATAATATTTCCCAACGGTTCACAACCGTTGGGAAAGCCCCTCTAACCGTTGGTATATGATATACCAACGGTTCTGATAACCGTGGGGAAGTAAGCCGTTGGGAAAAGGTTTTCCCAACGGTTTACTGGAAACCATTGGTATAGGCTCACAGAAGCCACCCTATCCCAACGGTTCTGCCAAACCGTTGGGATAGTTTTTCCCAACGGTTTGGGAGAACCGTTGGGAAATATCAGTTTTGGGATAGTTTTCCCAACGGTTCTCCCCAAGCCGTTGGGATATCTCTATGGATGAACTCTTTCCCAACGGTTAAGAACTGTTGGGAAAAGAGATATTTACCAACGGTTCAATGAACCGTCGGTAAAAACTTCTTTAGGATTATATGCCAACGGTTTTAAACCGTTGGCATATCCTATGCTGCAAATTGCAGCAGCCTGCAATTTGCACAGCCCCTGTCCATCAGGCCCCTCTCCATCAGGCCTCATTTTGACCTCATTTTCAATCCAATTATTGTACCTGCAATAAAATAAAATATACATATACAATTACGAACAAATTCATACACATTTAACATATAATGGATCCTGAAACTATACACATCCATAATTAAATTAGAATTCATAACGTAATTATAAATGTACATAATTCATATAGAATTCAATTTAAAATTTAGATGACAATTATATGTGGAATCCGAAATTCAATTCATAATTTGATCGGTTTTTTCTATACCATATATTTTTACCTCAAATGATGTCCATTTTAAACAAAATACATACACCTAAAGTGATACCGGCCACACCGCACCTCATATTGAGGCGGGGTTGACTCGTACACGTCACATTTGACCCATGGATCGTTGTGCTAAAGTATCGACACAATCCGAATGCGTTTGGTCGGTTTTCCGTATGCCAGTTGAAGTTTTTCACTTAAAATGACGTCCTTTTGAAACAAAAGACGGACACTATGAGTGGTGCCGACCACACCGCGTCTCCAATTGAGGCGGAGTTGATTCGTACACGTCACATATGACCCATGGATCGTTCTCCTAAAGTTTAAATGGAAACCGAATGCGTTTGGTCGGTTTTCCGTATGTACTTAAAATGTTGTCCATTTTAAACAAAAGAGTGAAACTTAGACTAATCCTGACCACACCGCGACTCAGATTCATCCCGGGTTGGCTCATACATGTCACATATGAGCCATGGATCGTTGTGATGAATTATCAAAAGATTCCGAATGTGTTTGGTCGGTTTTGCGTATGCCAGTTGTTCTTTTCATTTATAATCATGTCCATTTTAAACAAGAGACAGAGTTAGAACGGTGTCGGCCACACCGCGTCTCGGATTAAGACGGGGTTGACTTGTACACATCACATATGACTCATGGATCTTTGTGCTAAAGTATCGATAGAATCCGAATGCGTTTGGTCGTTCTTCCGTATGTCAGTTGATGCCTTTCACTTAAAATGACGTCCTTTTGAAACAAAAGACAGACACTTTGAGTGGTGTCAGCTGCACCGCATGTCGGATTGAGGCGGGGATGATTCGTACACGTCACATATTACCCATGGATCGTTATCCTAAAGTTTCAACGGAAACCGAATCCGTTTGGTCATTTTTCTGTATGTACTTAAAATGGTGCCCATTTTAAACAAAAGAGAGCCACTTAGACTTATCTTGGCCACACCGCGACTCAGATTCATCCTAGGTTGGCTCGTACACGTCACATATGACCCGTGGATTGTTGGGATAAATTATCAACAGATTCGGAATGTGTTTGGTCAGTTTTCCGTATGTCAGTTGATGCTTTTCACTTAAAATGACGTCCTTTTGAAACAAAAGACGGACACTTTGAGTGGTGTCGGCCACACCACGTCTCCGGATTGAGCTGAAACCACCGTGCAACATTCTAATTATTATTCGTGACGTGTACGCGTAGACGTCACGTCAATCGGACGTGCGGTTTGCATGGTACGGCTCAATATTCGTGTTTTAAGTTATGTGTGCGCTTCGTAAACGCGCGTGAGGGGGGTCCAAACGGGCCGAACGAAGTCGGAATGTCCTGAAATCAGACGACAAATACGGGAGAGTGATTCATGAAGTGGTCGAGCAGACGGAACGTCAATCGGACGTTCCGTGTGCCCGCGGTGACTGACAACGCAGTTCTGGTGTCATAAACGGCCAAAACGGGCGTCCAACGGTCAAATTCATAGCGGACGACCTCATATTGAGCTGAAACCACCGTTCAACATTCTAATTATTATTCGTGACGTGTACGCGCAGACGGCACGTCAATCGGACGTGCGATACGGCTCAATATTCGTGTTTTAAGTGATGCGCGCGCTTCGTAAACGCACGTGAGGGGGGTCCAAATGGGCCGAACGAAGTCGGAATGGCCTGAAATCAGACGAAAAATACGGGTGAGTAATTTTTGAAGTGGTCGAGTAGACGGCACATCAATCGGATGTGTCGTGTGCCCGCGGTGACCGACAACGCAGTTCTGGTGTCATAAACGGCCAAAACGGGCGTCAAACGGTCAAATTCATAGCGGGCGACCTCGGATTGACCTGAAACCACCGTGCAACATTCTAATTATTATTTGTGACGTGTACGCGCAGACGTCACATCAATCGGACGTGCGGTTTGCGCGGTACGGCTCAATATTCGTGTTTTAAGTGATGCGCGCGCTTCGTAAACGCGCGTGAGGGGGGTCCAAATGGGCCGAATGAAGTCGGAATGGCCTGAAATCAGACGAAAAATACGGGAGAGTGATTTCTGAAGTGGTCGAGCAGACGGAACATCAATCGGACGTGCCGTGTGCCCGCGGTGACCGACAACGCAGTTCTGGTGTCATAAACGGCCAAAAAGGGCGTCAAATGGTCAAATTCATAGAGGACGACCTCGGATTGAGCTGAAACCACCGTGAAACATTATAATTATTATTCTTGACGTGTACACGCATACGGCACGTCAATCGGACGTGCGGTTTGCGCGGTACGGCTCAATATTCGTGTTTTAAGTGATGCGCGCGCTTCGTAAACGCGCGTGAGGGGGGTCCAAATGGGCCGAACGAAGTAGGAATGGCCTGAAATCAAACGAAAAATACGGGTGAGTGATTTCTGAAGTGTTCGAGCAGACGGCACATCAATCGGACGTGCCGTGTGCCCGCGGTGACCGACAACGCAGTTCTGGTGTCATAAACGGCCAAAACGGGCGTCAAACGGTCAAATTCATAGAGGACGACATCGGATTGAGCTGAAACCACCGTGCAAAATTCTAATTATTATTCGTGATGTGTACGTGTAGACGGCACGTCAATCGGACGTGCGGTTTGCGCGGTACGGCTCAATATTCGTGTTTTAAGTGATGCGCGCGCTTCGTAAACGCGCGTGAGGGGGGTCCAAACGGGCCGAACGAAGTCGGAATGGCCTGAAATCAGACGACAAATACGGGTGAGTGATTTATGAAGTGGTCGAGCAGACGGCACATCAATCGGACGTGTTGTGTGCCCGCGGTGACCGACAACGCAGTCCTGGTGTCATAAACGGCCAAAACGGGCGTCCAACGGTCAAATTCATAGCGAACGACCTCATATTGAGCTGAAACCACCGTGCAACATTCTAATTATTATTCGTGACGTGTACGCGCAGACGGCACATCAATCGGACGTGCGGTTTGTGCGGTACGGCTCAATATTCGTGTTTTAAGTGATGCGCGCGCTTCGTAAACGCGCGTGAGGGGGGTCCAAACGGGGCGAACGAAGTCGGAATAGCCTGAAATCAGATGACAAATACGGGTGAGTGATTTCTGAAGTGGTCGAGCAGACGACACGTCAATCAGACGTGCTGTGTGCCCGCGGTGCCCGACAACGCAGTTCTGGTGTCATAAACGGCCAAAACGGGCGTCAAACAGTCAAATTCATAGCGGACGACCTCGGATTGAGCTGAAACCACCGTGAAACATTCTAATTATTATTCGTGACGTGTACGCACAGACGGCACATCAATCGGACGTGCGGTTTGCGCGGTACGGCTCAATATTCGTGTTTTAAGTGATGCGCGCGCTTCGTAAACGCGCGTGAGGGGGGTCCAAAAGGGTTGAAAGAAGTCGGAATGGCCTGAATAAGACGACAAATACGGAAGAGTGATTTCTGAAGTGGTCGAGCAGACGGCACGTCAATTGGACGTGCCGTGTGCCCACGGTGACCGACAACGCAGTTCTGGTGTCATAAACGGCCAAAACGGGCGTCAAACGGTCAAATTCATAGTGGACGACCTCGGATTGAGCTGAAACCACCGTGCAACATTCTAATTATTATTCGTGACGTGTACGCGCAGACGTCACGTCAATCGGATGTGCGTTTTGCGTGGTACGGCTCAATATTCGTGTTTTAAGTGATGTGCGCGCTTCGTAAACGCGCGTGAGGGGGGTCCAAACGGGCCGAACGAAGTCAGAATGGCCTGAAATCATACGACAAATACGGGTGAGTGATTTATGAAGTGGTCGAGCAGACGGCACGTCAATCGGATGTGTCGTGTGCCCGCGGTGACCGACAACGCAGTTCTGGTGTCATAAACGGCCAAAACGGGCGTCAAACGGTCAAATTCATAGCGAACGACCTCAGATTGAGCTGAAACCACCGTGCAACATTCTAATTATTATTCGTGACGTGTACGCGCAGATGGAACGTCAATTGGACGTGCGGTTTGCGCGGTACGGCTCAATATTCGTATTTTAAGTGATGCGTGCGCTTCGTAAACGCGCGTGAGGGGGGTCCAAACGGGCCGAACGAAGTCGGAATGGCCTAAAATCAGACGACAAATACGGGAGAGTGATTTATGAAGTGGTAGAGCAGACGGAACGTCAATCGGACGTGCCGTGTGCCCGTGGTGACCGACAACGCAGTTCTGGTGTCATAAACGGCCAAAACGGGCGTCCAACGGTCAAATTCATAGCAGACGACCTCGGATTGACCTGAAACCACCGTGAAACATTCTAATTATTATTCGTGACGTGTATGCGCAGACGGCACGTCAATCGGACGTGCTGTTTGCGCGGTACGGCTCAATATTCGTGTTTTAAGTGATGCGCGCGCTTCGTAAACATGCGTGAGGGGGTCCAAACGGGCCGAACGAAGTTGGAATGGCCTGAAATCAGACGAAAAATAAGGGTGAGTGATTTCTGAAGTGGTCGAGCAGACTGCACATCAATTGGACGTGCCGTGTGCCAGTTGATGTTTTTCACTTAAAATGATGTCCTTTTGAAACAAAAGACATACACTTTGAGTTGTTCCGGCCACACCGCGCCTCGGATTGAGGCGGGGTTGACTATTACACATCACATATGACACATGGATCGTTGTGCTAAAGTATCAACACAATCAGAATCTGTTTGGTCGGTTTTCCGTATGTCATTTGTTGTTTTCACTAAAAATGAAGTCCATTTTAAACAAAATAGAGACACTTTGAGTGGTGTCGGTCACACCGCGCCTCGGATTGAGGTGGCGTTGACTCTTACACGTCACATATGACCCATGGATCGTTCTCCTAAAGTTTCAATAGAAACCGAATGCGTTAAGTTGGTTTTCCGTATGTACTTAAAATACTGTCCATTTTAAACAAAAGAAAGTCACTTAGAGTGGTCCCGACCACACCGCATCTCGGATTTAGGCGGGGTTGACTCGTATACGTCTCAAATGACCCATGGATCGTTGTCTTAAAGTATCAACACAATCCGAATGCGTTTGGCCGGTTTTCCGTATGCCAGTCGATGTTTTTCACTTAAAATGATGTCCTTTTGAAACAAAAGACATACACTTTGAGTTGTTCCGGCCACACCGCGCCTCGGATTGAGGCGGGGTTGATTCGTACACGTCACATATGACCCATGGATCGTTGTCCTAAAGCATCAACACATTTCGAATGCGTTTGGTCAGTTTTTCGTATGTCACTTTTTGTTTTCACTTAAAATCTTATGGAAATTCATATAGAATATTTTTATATCATATTTAGAATGGATTATATTTTAGTTGATCGTGCTATGAAACATTTCAGAGCTAATGAAATTAAGGAAGGTGGAGGGGCTGTCCGGGGGGCTGTCCGAGGGGGCTGTCTGGTGGGTGTCCGGGGGGCTGTCCGGGGACCAAGGAGGAGGGTGGGGGGGCTGTGCGGGGTCTGTCCGGGGGGTGTTTGGGGGTTGTTCAGGGGGCTGTCCGGGGTTGTTCAGGGGGTTGTCCGGGGGTTGTTCAGGGGGTTGTTCAGGGGTTGTTCAGGGGTTGTTCAGGGGGTTGTCTGGGGATGTTCAGGGGGCTGTCCGGGGGGCTGTCCGGGGGGTGTTTGGGGGGTTGTCCGGGGTCCAAGGGGGAGGGTGGGGGGGTTGTCCGGGGGGCTGTCCGGGGGGCTATCCGGGGTCCAGGGTGGAGGGTGGGGGGCTGTACGGGGGGTTGTCCAGGGGGCTGTCTGCGGGGCTGTCCGGGGGGTGTTTGGGGGGTGTTCGGGGTCCAAGGGGGAGGGGGGTTGTCCAGGGTCCAAGAATGAGGGGGGTTGTCCAGGGAGTTCTCAAACACACAACCACTAAAAGACAACAACATCCATAAAAACAGACTATATATAAAAATAACTCAACTCCAATACTATACTACAAGTCTAGTTAAAACCAACAACTAGAATAGATTAAACATCAAATCTCAGTAATATAAGTCAAAAATGTAACGGATCAATATGTCCCACATCAGCATCACCATCACCACCATCATCATCATCATCACCCTCGTCATCGTCCTCCTCATCGTCCTCACCCTCCACAGCACCCTCCTCCTCGCCTTCGCCCTCCTCCTCGTCCTCCTCATCTCCCTCCTCTTCTGCATCAGACTCCTCGCCATCATCATCTTCAAGCTGGACATCGGCCTGACCACTACTGGAACTGCCACCTGGTGCACCATATATAGAATGTATCGACGACATGTATTCATCAATCGCTGGGCTGGCCTCTGCTGGAAGTGTTGGATGTAGAACTTCAATAAATTTCATAAATGCATTGTTTGCCCTAGCAGACTGTTCTTCCGTCTCTGTGGCCCTTTTCTCAGCCTGTTCTGCCTATGCCCTAACTTGCTGCAGCTCGGTGGCACTACAACTCGTACCTGAGGCAGGCCAATACCTCGTCGGGGCTATCCTAGGTCAGCAGCGTACTCTGCCAGAATGATCATCTCCCAACACCTGATGTAAGTGATCAGATGGCCCAAAATTGTCTGCTTCTTGGACATCGAGGGCCTCTAAAGCATCCTGTTACAAATATAAATATATTATTAAGTTACAAAATAGATATTAAAATATAAAATCAACAGATTAAAACTTATAATATACTGCTGAGTCGCTTCGTTGACAGCACTTCCATCCTTTTTTCGTCTACTCGAGCAAAACAGTTTTGCTCGAGGCACACGTCCTTCAATATTTTGTACTTGCCTCTACAATGACATTGAAAACAAAAGTTATATAAAAACTTTAGCAAATGATTAAATAATTTATGAAACAAAAGAAAATGTAAGTCGTAAAGAAAACTTATAAACAATTGTCATACCTGCTGCCTCTCATGATCCGGCATCATCGTGCGTCCTAGTGTATGGAGGTATTTTTTTGCATCAATGTTTTTTTTATTTTTTCCAGATGATTCCTAAATAAAATTCGATAATGTAAAGGATAATATTAATGCAAAACTTGAAAGTTATTATTTAAATACCTCAAATGTAATTCATACCTTAAACTGGGTACTCGTCCAATGAGTAATCATCTGACGATACTGCTCTATAGGACAATCATCCATGACTGGTACCGCCTCTAACTCAGTGCCAACTCTAGCACGCTAGCCAATATACAGCTCATGCTTGTAGGCTCTCCAAAGCTCGCCTAAATCCTTTAGACGTTCCAGTCGTGCACCCTCACCATCAGGAAAATTAAATCGAAGCTAAAATCAAAATATTAATTCATATAAATACAAAAATAATTCATGGCATTAAATACAATAGATTTTTTTACCCATATCTCTGCCCAAGCTCTATCTTTGACCTCATGTGGCAAATGTCTCCACGATAGCGGGCTGACGGGAATGATGTCGGAGTATTTGGCAAGCGTCGCCAGAAAACTCCGACATTGCTACCCTGTTTTCTCAACCATCTGATTGTCTTCATTATATTCCACCATAACCTGTGTGCGACGGTTCCACACCGAACGCATGCGTGTACGGCCCCGCCCCCGCCTCCTATCAGTAGATGTATCTGTCATGAAAGAAAAACAAATATTTTATCAAAACATGTTATAATGAAAATAAATATTGCTATAAAAAATTGTTAGGGTTTTATAAATATACCTGCGCTAGTCTGATCAATGAGTGGCGCCAGATCCACAGAACCTGATGGAACACCCTCTGGTGGAATAGGAGTCGAAGACGATGGAATATAAAAGCTCGGAGAGACAGAAGTAGAAGGAAAAGAAGATGGAACAGCTGTATGACCTGATGCTGACTGGGGAGTGGGAATCATCATGGGATGTGAAAATGATGGGGCAGAAGATGCAGAAGGTAGCGAAAACATGGGAGGCCTAAATACCCCGTGTGTCCCTAACGACACACCGGGATCAGAATGTGGGAAGGATGAAACGTCAGTGGGAGGGGCATGGTCTAGTTGGGCACGCGCAGCTCTACGTCCACCTCTGGTACGAACCCTCCTCATACCACCGGCCTGAGTACTAGGACCAGTACTAGGCTCCTCGTCGAATAACTGTCGACGTAACGGTGGATCCTATAAAAAAGTTTACAAAAAAATTATTCACATGACATTATATATTCTGTAAATATATATATATATATATATATATATATATATTTGAAATAAAGTACTCACTGTAGGCACTAATGGTGGAACGCCCAACTCCTCCATCCGACGATTGTTCTCCACCATTTTTTTTCTTCGTCTCTCTTCAATTGGCTGCATTTCCTGCATTTGAAAACAAATATGTAATTAATTAGAAAAAGGAAATTAATGTGTAAACCAAAAAACTAAATATATGAGGGAATGAGTGGATTCATTGGTAATTTAGCTATCAATTGTTTTAGAAGATCTTGAATGAATTTAATAAAACATACAAGTTGTAATGTTCACCAAGTTAGAAATATTGTTTGATTTGGTTTGAATACAGTTCAATTCCAAATTAGAAAATGCAATTCAAATAAAACAGCAACCAATAAACATTGAAAATTCACATAACGGTCAAGTCAGCTAAAACATATTTGTGATCAATACTAAATAAATATGAATATTACCAACCTTAACAACCCAACTCGAGGTAAACCAAAATAATTGAGAACATGGATGAATGATTCTATATATTTCCAACCACAACTTCAGGTTCACAATCAACTCTGACAATTGAGCTATTGGAGTCATCAAAAGAAATAAATGGATTGGTTCCAATGGCAATAGGGACAGTGTCAATTCCATCATCAGCATCATCAAAAATATGTCTTGGAATTACTTCAACTATGACACCAAATTCAGGTTGAAGTTGATCTTTGACATAAAAAACTTGTTTATCCATTGATGCCAACACATATGGTTCTTCGGTAGCAAGAGTGCGGGTCATATTAATTACTCGAAATCCACAATCATCAATAAATTTGCCATGTCTCGTCATCGAATCAAACCAATGGCATTTCATCATTGTGACTCGTCCATGAGAATAATAATCCAATATTATTATTTTCTCAACGACTCCATAATAACCCACATTTTCAAGTCGAAGTCTACTATCTGATGCACTGGCATAACAATCTGTTGTGGCAGTAACCATAATACCATCATGTTGTGTTCTCATGTTTTTGGCTCGTTCAGTGACAATAAATCTGTACCCATTGATAACAATTGATTTACAGTCACGAACCACGATATTAGGACCAAAATCCAAATCTCTTATTTCCTCAGAGACAGAGTCAGCAGACAAACTCAATACCTGCAATATAAATGACAGTTAAACTTAAGTAAATATTGAAATAATTAATTTAAATAGTAATATTTTTACCTTCAATTTTAACCAAGCAGAAAACTCTTTGCTATGCAAAGTCTCTCTCCTTCTCAAAGATAAAGAACGATGCTTCCTATTTATCATTGTTTTATGTTCCTTGTAGATAAAAAAATATGAATAGTTTAACAGATATATATGTAAGATATACATATTCAATTTTGTTACCTGATATAGTCATCGAACAAATCACAGTTGAACAAAACTGTGCGATGTGCCATCTCCCGCTCTTCATGGCTTAATGTATTCAATGTATATGATCCATTAATTCCTCCTGTTTGAGGAAGTGATGGAAAACTGGGTTCAATTTGCTCATATTGTTCTTCTTCATTTCTCATTGGTCTGTTCATTCTTATAGTAAGATCAGACAAATACATCAAACAGAAATCCATACATTCTTGAGCTAAGTAACCGTTCACGATAGAACCTTCGGGATGATTCTTGTTTCGAACATAATACTTTAATGTGAACATATTTCTTTCAGTTGGATACATCCAACGAAAAGAAACAGGTCCTCCGAGAAGTATTTCAGTTGGAATATGGACAGTCAGATGCAGCATGCATGTGAAAAATGATGGGGGAAATATTTTCTCCAACTCACACAAAATTAATGGGGCATCTGTCAACATTTTTTGCAAGAAAGACTTGGACAACTTCTTAGCACAAAGATCTCTAAACAAATGGAACAACCGAATAACACCCACCCTTAAATTATTGGACAAAAGATGGCGGATTGCTATTGGAAGCAACTCATGCAGTAGAACGTGATAATCATGAGTCTTCAAAGATTTTAGCTTCAACTCTCTTCTGTTGACCCGTTTAGATATGTTACTTGAATAGCCATCAGGAACTCTAATAGTCTCTAATACTTCCAGAAATTTTTTTTTTCAGTAGGTGTCATCACATAAGAAGCACATGGAAGTTGCCATTTATTTTCACTGATACACACAGGATGCAATTCTGGTCTGATGCCCCAATCCACCAAGTCACGTCGAGATCGTAAATCATCTTTTGTCTTCCCCTTGACATTTAGAAGAACTGAAAGCAACATTTCACATATATTTTTTTCAATATGCATTACGTCTAAGCAATGATGTAGAAAATTGGTTGACCAATAAGGCAAATCAAAAAAGATACTCCTCTTCCTCCAATTGTAACAGGTTTCTGTGGAAACATTCTTTCTCTTTCCAGATTTCATTTGACCCTTCCCGAACGAAAAACTGAAATCTTTCAATTCATTAAGCACATCAGTTCCAGACATACGCTGAGGTGGATCATCGGTCTCTATAGTATTATCAAATCTTCGACGATTCATTCTATATGGATGATCCTTTGGCAAAAATCGTCGATGTCCCATAAAACTGAAACTACAACGATGTTTCAGTCTTCTGGATCGTGTATTCTTCATACAAACTGGACATGATAGTTTTCCCTTCGTGCTCCATCCAGATATCATTGCATAAGCCGGAAAATCATTGATCATCCACATAAGCGCAGCACGCATCTGAAATATGTCTTTCGAACATGCATCGTATGTGCGCACACCCACATCCCAAAGAAGTTTCAACTCTTTTATTAAAGGTTTCATGTATACATCAATATCAATGTCGGGATCAGAAGGACCAGATATGAGTATACTCATGAAAGTGAAAGATTTTTTCATACACAACCATGGGGGAAGATTATAAATGTGTATAAAAACTGGCCATGTGCTGTGCGAAGTAAGCATCTGCCCAAATGGATTAAAATCGTCGCATGAAAGACCCAGCCT
Source organism: Viscum album (assembly GCA_963277665.1). NCBI lineage: Eukaryota > Viridiplantae > Streptophyta > Magnoliopsida > Santalales > Viscaceae > Viscum > Viscum album. Next base: position 627,935,452 of record OY728130.1, on the reverse strand, counting down.
CACATTACGCACGTCAGCTGCAAAATCAGGATGTCGAGCATCAAATCTCTTCCATGCAAATCCATCTGTAGGATGAACCAACTCATCATTAGTCTTCTTTCTCTCGGTATCATGCCATCTCATTTTTATTGATATGTCATCAGACATAAAAAGATTCTGGAGTCTGGGGATCAATGGAAAGTGCCACATTACTTTCTGTGGAACGCGGGATGGTGTTCCATCAGATTTTGACTTCCAGCGGGATGTGCCAAATTTTATACATTCATTTCGTTCAGCGGTTTCTTCCCAGAATAAACTGCAATATTTCGGGCAAGCATGAATTTTGTTTCTGGAAAATCCAAGTTCTTCAACTAACTTCCATGCCATATAGTGGTTTGAGGGAATATCTGCATCATCTGGAAGTAAATCCTTCAAGAGGGTAAGAATGTAATCGATTACTGTATTAGAAATCCCATACATAGTTTTTCCATGAAACAATCGGATTAAAAATTCCAGCTTTTTCATTTTATCGCATTGTCGATATACTGGAGTCGTGGCAGCATCATTCAATTTTTTCACCCTATCAATATCATCATTTTCACTAGATGCATCAGTTGTCCTCATATCGACGTCTTCTTGAGTCAAAATCCTTTCTTTTTCATGATGACGAATAAACGGAAACTGATCATCTAACAAATTCTCCATTCCAGTCCTTTCATTTCGATCATCACCAATTTGAGATTTCATTTTCTCCCCATTGTGATACCACACAAAGTAGTTTGCTTGAAAACCATTTTTGGTTATGTGGTAGCTGACTTCTTCACGACTCAACCAAGGTTTACCAACACAATTGGAACATGGGCAGTGTATGCGACCACTATTTGAAGCATTGTGAAATACAAAATCTATAAAGCTCTCCAAATTGTTTTGAAAATCGCTTGAGATACGATCGGTTTCATACATCCAACTTCTGTCCATTCTGTAAAAAGAATTCATATAAGTCATTTTGTCATAAACAATTCAATAGGATTGAACTTTAATAGAAAATACATTTAAGTAAATGATAAAGGAAGAAAATAATCATGGTATCAACTACACATGTGAAAAAAACATACTAATGTGTTATTGAAAAAATGTAAAACCAACAAGAACTTAATGTGTTGTCACATCAGCAGAGCATGCCTCATCCCATAACCATATTAGTAGGGTATTCTCATATGCGATTTACCTTTTTGAATTAATATGCACTTCCTCACCAGGTACCTGAGTAGATTTCATAGATATAATCATCTCACATCCTGTAAGGCTTCCATTATGTATGATCTGCAGAATAATTTGAGTGATCATGAATCATGCATGGGATCTTCCCATGATCACTATAGATTATGAGAAGGAATTATGATAGGTCACGTGAAGAACATCAAGCACATATTTTAGATAATTTGAGACATAATATAATAAAATAATGTATAAATCTATGGAATTTGGGATAAAAGGTGGGTTGTCCATGGGGGTCGATGATGTTCGGACGGGGGGTTCGCGAGAGCATGGCCACCCCCTGTGGCCAGCCCACCCACCCCCCCTGGACAGCCCGCCCACCCCTCCTTGACAGCCCGGCCACCCCCGTGGACAGCCCGTCCACCCTTGTGGACAGCCCGCCCACCCCCGTACCCCCCTGGACACCCCGTACCCCCCTGGGATAGCCCCGCCCACCCTCCCAAACAGCCCACACCCCCCTCCCCTGCAACCCCACCACCACCACCTAGACATACCAACCCCCCTGGACACCCCACACACCCCTCCCCCACCAGGACACCCCACCCAGACCCCCAGGACAGCCCACACCCCCTGGACAGCCCTGCCCACCCCCGTGGACAGCCTTTCCCACCCTCGTGGACAGCCTCGCCCACCCCCGTGGACAACCCACCCACCCCCGTGGACACCCCCTACCCCCTAGACATCCCAACCACCCCCGTGGACAGCCCACCCACCCCCCTCGACACCCCTTCTCCCTATGGACAGCCCCCACCCCCTTGGATAGCCCGCCCACCCCCCCTGGACACCCCTACCCCCTGTGGCCAGCCCACCCACCCCCCTGGACAGCCCGCCCACCCCTCCTTGACAGCCCGGCCACCCCCGTGGACAGCCCGTCCACCCTTGTGGACAGCCCGCCCACCCCCGTACCCCCCTGGACACCCCGTACCCCCCTGGATAGCCCCGCCCACCCTCCCAAACAGCCCACACCCCCCTTCCCTGCAACCCCACCACCACCACCTAGACATACCACCCCACCTGGACACCCCACACACCCCTCCCCCACCAGGACACCCCACCCAGACCCCCAGGACAGCCCACACCCCCTGGACAGCCCCGCCCACCCCCGTGGACACCCCCTACCCCCTAGACAGCCCAACCACCCCCGTGGACAGCCCACCCACCCCCCTTGACACCCCTTCTCCCTATGGACATCCCCCCACCCCCTTGGATATCCCGCCCACCCCCCTGGACACCCCTACCCCCCGTGGCCAGCCCGCCCACCCCTCCTTGACTGCCCGGCCACCCCCGTGGACAGCCCGTCCACCCTTGTGGACAACCCGCCCACCCCTGTACCCCCCTGGACACCCCGTACCCCCCCTGGATAGCCCCGCCCACCCTCCCAAATAGCCCACACCCCCCCTCCCCTGCAACCCCACCACCACCACCTAGACATACCACCCCCCCTGGACACCCCACACACCCCTCCCCCACCAGGACACCCCACCCAGACCCCCAGGACAGCCCACACCCCCTAGACAGCCCCGCCCACCCCCGTGGACAGCCTTTCCCACCCCCGTGGACACCCCCTCCCACCCCTGTGGACAACCCACCCACCCCCGTGGACACCCCCTACCCCCACAATCCATTATCCAAAACATATCAAATTGGTTTGAACACAATCCATAATTCCCACAATCCATTATCCAAAACATGTAAACGTTCACGATAGCCTCCCCCAACTCTGATTTACATGTTTTGAACACTCTCATTCCAAACATAGAATACAAAAACATTAAAGAAGTCTTCACAAACACAAACAATATCCTATTTCGATATTAATTTCAATAATCAATTAAACCACCAACACCTGGAAAAAATCTATTCATTAAAACAACTACAACAATATGGTTGAGATCAAATTTTACCTATTCGTATGGGGGTGTACCTGTTGGGGTGCTGGTGTTCGGATTCGCGAGAGCAGTGGAGTCGGATGGGGTTTGCGAGAGCAGCGGAGCGAATAGATTAGGGCTCTGTCCGAAATGGGGAGAGGAGATCGCGATCTAGAATTTGGGGGAAACCTTTTCCAGCGGTTTATAAAAACCGTTGGCAAAGGCACACATTTCCCAACAGTTCTAGTGAACCGTTGGGAAATGTGTGAGTATAGCACCCCTTTCCCAACAGTTCCAGTGAACCGTTGGGAAATAGCACCCCTTTCCCAACGGTTCCAATGAACCGTTGGGAAATAGCACCCCTTTCCCAACGGTTCCAGTGAACCGTTGGGAAAGGGTCCACCAAAATTCCCTTTGCCAACGGTTTAAGTAAACCGTTGGTATACTACCGTTGGGAAAAGACTAAATTCCAGTAGTGATTTTTACATTTTTTTATTCATTATCTCTTGTTATTCATTATTCATTGTTGTTTTCATGCTTGAATGATTTTTACCTGAAATCCTCTTCACTATGACTATTTCCATTACAAATACCACATATATTTCTAATCATCTCAACTTTAATTGAGTTTAACATATGTGTGTTCAATGTCTATAGATGTTGCTTAATTTGAGACATTTTACACCTAAAAATAACCTTCCATTTTACCTTTAGAATTAATAAATTTTACAAAATATCCAATGCACTATATCAAAATTTATTATAGAAAATTCAATGACTCATAAACAATGGTTTATTATTTTGAACCACATGTTATTTAGTTTTTTTCAGAACTATAATCTTGTAGTTTTCATGTGATTGTATCAATTGGTTAGGCTTTATTTGGGGAAAAACTAGTTGTGCACTTTCTACTAGCCACCTTGGATATAGTGGAGGGTCCTTTATAAGTTTTCATGAACCAATTATTCAATAATTTACGTTTCAAACATGTAGTGCACATGAAAACAATTTTATCACAAAAAGTATATTCAAAAATAAATAGTAGATTTACATTTTGATGTAGATATATCTATATGATTGATGATATAAGGATTTTTATTCCCCCATATAGAGTTCTTTCACTATAAGAATCCTCTATAGAATATTGTGGGGTATGATCGATCTTTTTTACTTTTTGAGAATTCACTGATTATATTGATTACAGATTCTCCAATTTAGTATAAATATCAAATCATTTCATATTTAGAATGATTTTCCCATTATATTTTATTTTTATTTTGACTTCACAAGATATTATTATCTCTTTAATTTTATCTTCATGAATTTATTTGTTTTCTTTTAGTAGATGTTCAATATCTTTAATCCTTTTGCCTCTAATCTCCAGTTGAGCATCTTTGATAATAATTAATTATTTACATTTGTGGGTTATCTCTTCAAGCCCGTTCTTTTCATCTTCCCTTTCTTGAATTGTAGTGAGATACACATTTTAAAAATTGGTGCATTATTCTTTGACTTACAAAATCATTGTATTTGTTTATCCTACTTGTTTGGAGATATTAAAATAGATTTATACCCTTTCTTTAAAAACCCTCTCCATTCATTTATTTCCATCATCATAGTTAGTGATATCCTTATAAATATTTCTATAAATTCTAAAATTATTAGTGAATATTTCATTGGAAATGATCTTTAGGGTATTAATCAAATAAGTGTGAGAATCTTCATATTATTCCATGTAAATTTCTTTATTTAAATTTCCATTTAAAAATAAAGTTTTAACATCTGTTTAGTGAACACAAAAATGATTTATCAAATTTAAAAGTCAAATAGTATCCTTATTGTTATAATTTGAACTAAATGAGTACAAGTATCAAAATAACCAATCCATTCCATTTTTTGAAACCTTTGATTACTAATATATATTTAAAAACTTGAATGTTATCACTGGGGTTATACATTCTTCTAAATACACATTTACAACCAATATGATTTGAATATTTTTTAAAATTTGTAAAGATTCAAGTATTATTTCTCATAATAGAATCTATCTCATCATTAAATGATTCTTTTTAGAACACAACATATTTTGAACACAATACTTCTTTATATAACTTGAGATCATCATTTATGGTTATCCTCGTAAGATATTTTTTCAAAATATTATTATGCTGATCTCTATCAATAAGAAAAATGAAGGATTTGAAATATATGAATTCATGATATGTATGTTTCTTCTTTCTAGGTCTTGTAATCCATTTAGGTTCAACTCATGAATCATCTTTATTCTCTGCCATTATATCTCAACTAAATGAAACACTATATATATATATATATATATATCTATGAGGAACAATTTTATTTTAATTATCTTTATAAAATTTATTCTTAAAAAAGTTTACAACTATATATTAAAAGATTACATTAGCTTCTATGTGCATTATTATATATGATTTATTATTATTTTTCATAGGAAAAAAACTTATTTAATTTTTTTGATTTTAGTTTTAGTTATTTTAGGAATAGAAACTCTAAAAAATGATAAGCACCCCCATTATTTAAGATAATAAAGGTTTGGTTTCATCCTTATCAACTTCATCCCCCGAACAGTTATTATTGAAATTTTTTGATTGAGACTCACCTCTCATCTTTTCTATATTGGTTGAACTAATTTGAGTAGTAAGAATCCAAAATTATCATTAGTACCTGATAAGGGATGAATTTTGGTTAGAGTAGATCAAGAAACATAGGTTGATGTCCACAAGAGATGGGGGGGTGAGTATCAAGCAACAAAATGTAATAATAATTGTTCGAGATATGAAGATGATGAGGATGAAAATTGTCTATAACTTTAACCTTTGGATGAATTCAAAGGATAACACCTGCCATAGTGGAGTAATTTTTTTCTTAAATTCAATAACCCATTTCCTTCAAAGCATACTGAAATTATTTGAAACAATCAAATGTTGGGTTCCCCTTATTATAATTATCTATAAATTTCACCTTTGATAATGAATATATTATGTGTATTTATTTATTTACTATACAAAAATGGATATTTTATGAATATAATAGGATAGATATGAATCAAAAATGGATGCATGTTAATATTTTGACAAAAGAGTATGAAAATAAAGTTAAATAGTTCATCAAGTTTGCAATAAAGAATGCATAAGAACATTCTCAAATCCTTCGTCTGTGTTTATATTGTTATTATTCAAGAAAAATTATTCTGGAAGAGTTATAAGAACATTTAATTTTTCAAGGAATAGATCAGAGCTATAAATGTTAGACTAAACATGGGTAAAAACTAAACATGCACACTGATTGGGATGATACTGTGGTTTATGGATCATTTGATATGAATATCAGTGTATATGGTGATGGAGATCACATGGAATAAATGGTAATGGAAATTGAGGATGACCTTAATGATTGTCCAAAGTTGTTTGAGAAGTTAAATAGATGTGCTAAGAGACCATTGTCTACTAATTATACTAAATATACAACATTTTCAGCTATATTGGAGTTATATAATTTGAAAGATGGAAGTAGATGAAGTGACACTAGCTTTACAGAACTACATGGTCCCCTGAATGATATACTTCCAGAAGAAAATGAACTTCCCTATCGAACATATAACGCTAAATGAGTGTTACATTCAATAGGCATGATCTCTAAATAAATACATGTGTGTCCAAATAATTTCATATTGTTTCACAAGGACCATGAATCACTCATAAAATTCACTAAGTGTGGTGCGAATCAATACAAAAAAAATGAATCAATTACTTAGAAATTTTTATGGACCTTCCTATCATTCCATGGTTTAGAAGACTATATGGATTCCAGGAGACTGTAAGACAGTTAACATGGCATGCAGATACAAGAATTAAAAATAGGAACCTTTTTCATCTAGTAGATTATCCTTAGTGGAAGAAAATTGATTACGAGTATCTTAAATTTGGAAATTAGTTGAGAAACTTTTGTCTTGTATTATCTAAAAATAGAATTAATCCTTTGGTGTGCAGAGTAGAACTCACAATACATGGTCCATCATGTTGGTAAATTATAACTTGCCACTATGGTTATACATGAAGCTAAAATACAATATGTTATCTCTACTTATATTTGGACCAAATCAACCTCGTAACGCCCCGACCCCAGTTACCCAGAGTCGGTTCATTATTGCGTAACATTGGCATGATCACAAAAGATCAAGTCTCGAAAGACCGATTAGTTTAGTAGCATTGGAAACACTAGATACATTCATAAACATTACATTATATCATAAAGTGAAAAACTATAATAACATGGTCTCCATAGTCCACACTCATATCCCCTTCCAAATATCCCTGCAGGTCATTCATAAAATACTTCTTCACATCCTGGAAAAATTAAAACATTGAAAGGGGTGAGCTCAGATGCTCAGTAAGGATAACAATATAGCGGAAGCTTTCATAAATAAACATAAATATTTAAGGCAATGTATAACTAAAACAAAATCCTTTTAAATTTGAACTTCAACATAATATGCCAAAAGTAAAATGAGATAATGCAATTTACTAATTCACATGGATATTCTACTGGTCGAATAATCACATGCAATATCAATAACCACTTTCATAATGACGGAATTCATAATGCCAGACTATCATAACCACGTAGCCAAGGCCTCGTGCCAAGACTACAAATAAGATTTTTTCAAGGCCTCGTGCCAAGACACTAGTTTGTCTCATGAGACCTGCCGATGCATCGAGGAGATATAGCGGGCTCCACCCGTCACTTATTAAGTCCAATGCATTCCTCATATGAATAGGTTTAAACATATCATAAACCATAACATAATCGTATCACATAAAACATGCATAAAGGAAACATAACATTTCCACATTTCAATCACAAGATATCAATACAACACATTGATCTAATAAAAACACTTTCAAAACCATTTTCAATACCAAAATAAAGGAAAATTAAAACTTTGTATTTATTTTTCATTTTAAAAAAAAAGTTATGGCTTGTAGAGGAAGCTGAAACTCAAATAATGGTCACGGTGGCGGAGAAGTCGTTGTCGCCGCATACGTACGAAAAAAAAACATTCCATTTTTTCATTTAGTAAAATGCTTCGTTTAAAAAGATTCCTTTTGAAAAAAACATAAAAGTCAAAGGGGTTTATACACCGTATAAAAGAAAGTTGTGTATAAAACAAAATATGCCTCAATGAAAGGAGATTAAGACGAAGTCCCTTACAAATATCATTTTTTTTAAATAAAATAAATCTATTATGTGTATTCACTATAATTAAACATAAATAAAGTACAAATACAAGATAGGACATAATAATATCATGACATAATTTAAAATTAGGAGATTAACCCAAAGAATAGAAATTGGGTTAAGAAGTTCCCTTACCTCGTGTCCGTCTTGACTCGACCGTTCTTTAACCTCATGAATAATAAACTAGAGTTAATTTATAATTGCTTAAGAACCTTTTTCAAGTTTATTATTCCTTTTATATCACTTATTACCATGTTATGAACATTATGTAATTATTTATGTTAATAACGGTCGTTTTGTCGATCTTTGGTACTTGAGTCAAAAATAAACTTCTTATAATTAAAATTTGTTCATGTGGTGAAATATCCATTATATCCAGAATTATATTCATGATGTAGATATCATATATATCCAGTATATACATGCATTTATAATATTACATAACATTTAGAGGTAAGAAATGAAATGCACCGTTCATGGAGACGGTAAGCCGTACGTACGCATGAACGCTACTTTCATTTCTATTTCATATTTAATGGAATGAAACCATAATGATATAATGTTATATTATAATTACAGTATAATATAATATATAATATCATTTAACCCATCCTTTATATATCCCACATATGGCCTTAACGATTCAAATCACTTTGAGGGGGTGGTAGTCCGCACTTCCTAAAATGAAATTATCGCGTTTACCCATAATAGAAATCATAAAGGTATGCCATAAATGAAAAATACATAAGCATAAGGAAAAAATAAACACAATATATATCATATATAAAAAATAGTGTCATCATGATGGTCACCATGAGAGGTGTTAACAGAATATTGAACAATCATCGTTTTGTGAGGCAGTAATTTGCCACCCACAGAAACAGTATGTTCTTTAACCATTAGATGAAGGTGTGTGTAAGTGTAAATAAAATACTTGTAATAAAAACATCCAAGTATATTTAGGATACTGTTTTTGTTACAAAATAAAATAATTAAAAGAGTTTAGGGGGTTGGAGAATCAAAATAAAATAAAATAACATAAGAGAAGACATTACCTTAAAATCGGGTAACTCTTTTTGAGTTGAGCCAAAGGATTCCTTGGGAAGATTTCTGCCCAAAGTGAGGCTTCTAGGAGTAATAGAAGTAATTTGAGAGAGTATTTGGGCAGAGGTTGGCCGAGCCAAATGGCTTGAAGGTGTGAATAAGTTGGTAGAGGTGGGGGCCTTTTATAAGAGGACAGGAGGGGCACTCTTGGAAAGTAATAAAATGTTACATTATTATGAAGTACTTTTCGGATTTCAAAGGTCCCAAAATTATATATTTTGAGGATAAGGTGATAAGGGACCGAAATCTACTCATCCAATAGGTTTTTGACAAGTTTAAGTCTTAGATTTTACATTATCTTTTCATTTTATTTAAATCGTTAATTAATGAGGTAATCGCTGCATCATCATTGTGTCATAAATAATTTAATTTATTTAATGTATAAAAATTATAAAAAAAATATCATGATGTAGGAAATCTTTTTATATTTACAATTAATATGTATAGTTGAAAAGTTAACATATATGACCCCATATAATAATTATTTTAGTAAAACAACTCATGTTTGTGACAATTTTATTTTTACTTTAAATAAAAAGTTATTCATGTCATTTTCTTACCCAAGTGGCTCCATGGGGTCCCCAAGTTGACCCATGGATTTTATTGGTCAGTCATGACTCATCCAATAAGGATAGGACAAGTGTAAGGGTATTTTAATATTTTTATAATATCATTTTTACCTTAAATTTCACTAATTACCTTTAATCGCAATTAATTAAACTTAAAAGTTACTATTCGCCAAAAAAATTATTTTAATCACATTGAACCACATTTTATATCCTAATGACAACCATGTATGTTGGATTTTTGAAAATAAAATCACAGAAGTGGTAATGTTTCATTTAAATGAAAAATCAGTTTTTTAACTACCACTTAGTGGTTTCACTATTCATCAAAAATTGAAGTTTTTCAGAACAATGTAAAAATTTCACCCTAAGCTATAATTGATATTCCGAATTCAAAAATGATGTCTATTTTACAAAATTCCAAATATATAAGTTGCATTAATTAATTTTATAATTAATTCCCGTTGTCACAACAAATAGCGTGTTTTTAAGAAACAATATATATCAAAAGATTGACAATTGTTTATGTCCAATTTCAAAGTGAAATTAATTCTAATAACCACCATTGGATAAAATGGTAAAAATATATTCTAATTATACTTTAAAACCACTAAATAGTATAATTTATCACTATAAATTATTTTTATTAAAAAATTTGTTTTTAAGTATTTTTCACTATTCATAAAAAATTGGAAGTTCTTAGAAAAATACCAAAAATTCAATATAGGGTAATTTAGATATTCCAAATCCAAAAATGAAGTCCATTTTGAAATATAAAATATATATAATTTCAAAAGGTGGGTATTACTATTCATAATGGCTATTTTGATTGGTCGCGGTGTGTTAGAATCTCGAACTTGCGTACAATGCAAGCTATTGCATTATTGAAAGAGAAGCGTATCGTGGAAGATTGGGGTGTTACATTCTCTACTCCTTCAATAAATTGCATCCTCTCAGTTTGAAATTTTTCTTTGAACATAAAAGGTTGAAAATAGAAAATACCTTTGTAGAAAACCCACATCAGAAATAAGGTTAATAAAAATATAACATTAAAAGAAAGAAAGAGAAGTACAAAGGTCACCCGAGATAGACCATACTAGGATTCTATGAAAATATGAATATGGAGGAAAAAAAACCACCAAGGTCTGTTGGAGAGTTATAGAAAACATGATTAGGAGAAAGTTAACCACAAGAAAATCACAAACTTGTGATTGGTTAAACGGTCATTGAATCCCCAGTTGGAAAAGTTAACCAACAACGTTTTTGTTTTAAGTTACCTTTCATAATTTTGAGGAATTTATTTAATAGATTTACTAAGAATGTAAGGAAATATACTTACTTTTTATGTAGACTTTCATTCTTTAATAAATTTTTACCACAAACCCATCTTTCACTCCAAATGGTAACAGAACTCAAAAATATTCTATTTATCCTAATTGTATAAGGTTCCAAATATTAACACATACCATTTAGATTAGGAAAACTATTTTTTAATAACCAGGGACTTCCTATTGGCTAGTGGTAGGTAATAAAGGTGTGTCGCACTATGGTTTTGGGTTCGATTCCTGCAGCTTTGTCCGACGCGACGGGTTACCCCCCAACCTCCAGGTTGTCCTTTTCCTAAAACTATAGTATTATAATATTCCAAAAATAATCTTCAGAAATGTTTTAACCTTAAACAATACTATCCAAGGTTCAACTTAATCTATTCCAACCTTTATAGTTATCCAAAATACCTTTGTCCAGACTTTCTCTAAAAGGTCTCTAAATTCCAAAATCAATTGTAACATCAGATTCCCCAAACAAAGTAAAGTTTCTATTATTGTCACATACTAAAAATATGATTACCTTAATCATATTAAAACCTTAATGAAAACAACAAGTACTGTAGTACAATCCTTATATATATCACATTATTCTTATAACCAGAATATAATCCTTGAGTCCAAAATCACCAATACATTAATTATTCCACTTCAACTGTAGTAACAGCATAAGATTCTCCTTGATCTATTGGCATTTTCTGAGGTAAGTTTCTCTGATGCTTAGGACATTCATTTTCATAATGCCCCATTTCCCTACAATTGTAGCATTCAACATTGATAGCTTCTTTCTTTCCCTTGCAATCACGAGCCTGATGACCTTTTTCTCCACATTTATAACAAACTCTCATTCCTTTTAGGCATGTACCGAGGTGATTCTTCCCACAATTATCGCATAATGGAAAATCCTTCTTTCCCTTTTTCCCTTTATTTGTCTCTTGTTCCACCGTTCTCTTCTTCTCTTGCTTTTCTTTAAAGTCATAAGACTTAGAGAATTCCTTTTCCGTCTTGATAGCACACGAGACAATATCTTCGTACGACAAGAAGGTTTGTGAGACTAATGCTCGATGGAGAAACGGTTTTAACCCATCAAAGAAACGATCGATCTTACTTCTTGGGTTATGTATATAATCTGTAGCATGCCTCGCTAACCTTGTAAAGTTAGCCTCATACTTTGCGACATTCTCATCCTCCTTCTGCCTCAGACTCAGAAATTGCCTTTCCATATCTGCTTTATGGTCACAAGGGAAGTATTTTTCTAAGAAAATCTCTTTGAACTCCCTCCATTCCATATTCGATACTTCATCATCTTCCTTTGTATTTTGAATCAACGACCACCATTGATCAGCATCTCCAATGAGGTGGTAAACTTCCATGATAACCTTTTCCCTTTCACTACTCCCCAAGGCATGGAATATTTTCTCTAAGGAATTTATTCATTGCTCAGCTACTAAGGTATTAGTACTCCCATTGAATTTTTTTGGTTGTTTCCTCATGAAGCGATCTAACATTGATCCTCCACGTTTCGGATCAGGGTACTCCATACGAGTAAGGTTATTATTCATAACCTGAGTGAGTTGTCCCAGTATGGTGATAAGTTGATCAGCACCAGTTGTATCTCCAGCTCCACTATAATTATCTTGAGCAGGATGGAAATACCTACATGGATTGCATGCATTGATACGGTTTCCATTCCTTCCACTAGGCGCCATTTCTAAATAATGGCATAAACTAGATCAGTTTATGAATCAAAATACATAATTCCGTACTTGTAAAACACTTAACATAAATTGAAAAATTTATGGATATAATCCATAATCATAAAAAAAAATTGAGGAAGTATATAATCATAAACCCTTCATAATGGTTTGTAAAGAAAATGAGAATTATCCTAAGCATATCCCCTGGGAGTGTCGTAACCAAGAGTACAGTAAGGCTCGTTATCGTGCACCAGTTCCCGTTCGAGTCTAGCTCAAAGCGGTGTTTTCGGGTTTTACCCCTAGGTACATCTATGCCAGAGCCGCCTCTACCTGCTCATATCCAGACAGGGATGTATTGCTCGGAAAACTCATAAAATCTCTATAATACCAAAATTCTAGGAAGTTCTTTTATACTAATCCTCAAAGTCTATCTTAGGGCTATGTGCTCTAATTAGAGTTTATCTAAATCTAGCTTCCAAGGTTAGTACTAAACTGCCTCTGATAGCAACTGTAATGCCCCGACCCCAGTTACCTAGAGTCGGTGCATTATTGTGTAACATTGGCATGATCACAAAAGATCAAGTCTCAAAAGACCGATTAGTTTAGTAGCCTTGGAAACACTAGATAGATTCATAAATGTTACATCATATCATAAAGTGAAAAACTACAATAACATGGTCTCCATAGTCCGCACTCATATCCCCTTCCAACTATCCCTGCAGGTCATTCATAAAATACTTCTTCACATCCTAGAAAAATTAAAACATTGAAAGGGGTGAGCTCAGATGCTCAGTAAGGATAACAATATAGCAGAAGCTTTCATAAATAAACATAAACATTTAAGGCAATGTATAACTAAAACAAAAGCCTTTTAAACTTGAACTTCAACATAATATGGCAAAAGTAAAATGAGATAATTCCATTTACTTATTCACATGGATATTCTACTGGTTGAATAATCACATGTAATATCAATAACCACTTTCATAATGATGGAATGCATAATGTCAGACTATCATAACCATGTAGCCAAGGCCTCGTGACAAGACTACAAATAAGATTTTGTCAAGGCCTCGTGCCAAGACACTAGTTTGTCTCATGAGACCTGCTGATGCATCGAGGAGCTATAGCGGGCTCCACCCATCACTTATTAATTCCAATGCATTCCTCATATGAATAGGTTTAAACATATCATAAACCATAACATAATCGTATCACATAAAACATGCATAAAGGAAACATAATATTTCCCCATTTCAATCACAAGATATCAATACAACACATTGATCTAATAAAAACACTTTCAAAACCATTTTCAATACCAAAATAAAGGAAAATTAAAACTTTGTATTTATTTTTTATTTTAAAAAAAAGTTATGGCTTGTAGAGGAAGCCGAAACTCAAATAATGGTCATGACGGTGGAGAAGTCGTTGTCGCCGCATACGTACGACAAAAAAAATTCCATTTTGTCGTTTAGTAAAATGCTTCGTTTAAAAATATTCCTTTTAAAAAAAACATAAAAGTTAAAGGGGTTTATACACCGTATAAAATAAAGTTGTGTATAAAACAAAATATGCCTCAATGAAAGGAGATTGAGACGAAGTCCCTTACAAATATCATTTTTTAAAATAAAATAAATCTATTATGTGTATTCACTATAAGTGCATATAAAGAAATTACAAATACAAGATAGGACATAATAATATCATGACATAATTTGAAAGTAGGAGATTAACCCAAAGAATATAAATTGGGTTAAGAAGTTCCCTTACCTCGTGTCCGTCTTGACTCGACCGTTATTTAACCTTCTGAATAATAAACTAGAGTTAATTTATAATTGCTTAAGAACCTTTTTCAAGTTTATTATTCCTTTTATATCACTTATTACCATGTTATGAACATTATGTAATTATTTATGTTAATAACGGTCGTTTTGTCGATCTTTGGTACTTGAGTCAAAAATAAACTTCTTATAATTAAAAGTTGTTCATGTGGTGAAATATCCATTATATCCAGAATTATATTCATGATTTAGATATCATATATATCATATATATCCGGTATATACATGCATTTATAATATTACATAATATTTAGAGGTAAGAAATGAAATGCACCGTTCATGGAGACGGTAAGCCGTACGTACGCATGAACGCTACTTTCATTTCTATTTCATATTTAATGGAATGAAATCATAATGATATAATGTTATATTATAATTCTAGTATAATATCATATATAATATCATTTACCTAATCCTTTATACATCCCACATATGGCCTTAACGATTCAAATCACTTTGAGGGGGCGGTAGTCCGCACTTCCTAAAATGAAATTATCGCGTTTACCTATAATGGAAATCATAAAGGTATGTCATAAATGAAAAATACATAAGCATAAAGAAAACATAAACACAATATATATCATATATAAAAAATAGTTTCATCATAATGGCCACCATGAGAGGTGTTAATAGAATATTGAACAATCATCGTTTCGTGAGGCAGTAATTCGCCACCCACATAAACAGTATGTTCTTTAACCATTAGATGAAGGTGTGTGTAAGTGTAAATAAAATACTTGTAATAAAAACATCCCAAGTATATTGAGGATACTTTTGTTACAAAAGAAAGGAATAAAAAGAGTTTATGGGGTTGGAGAATCAAAATAAAACAAAATAACATAAGAAAAGACATTACCTTAAAATCGGGTAACTCTTTTTGAGTTGAGCCAAAGGCTTCCTTGAGAAGATTTCTGCCCAAAGTGAGGCCTCTAGAAGTAAGAGAGGGAAGTTGAGAGAGTATTTGGGCAGAGTTTGGCCGATCCAAATAGCTTGAAGATGTGAATAAGGTGGTAGAGGTGGGGGCCTTTTATAAGAGGAGAGGAGGGGCACTCTTGGAAAGTAATGAAATGTTACATTATTATGAAGTACTTTTCGGATTTCAAAGTTCCCACAATTATATATTTCGAGGATAAGGTGATAAGGGATCTAAATCTACTCATCTAATAGGTTTTTTACAAGTGTAAGTTTTATATTTTACATTATCTTTTCATTTTATTTAAATCGTTAATTAATGAGGTAATCACTGCATCATCATTGTGTCATAAATAATTTAATTTATTTAATGTATAAAAATTATAAAAAAAATATCATGATGTAGGAAATCTTTTTATATTTCCAATGAATATTTATAGTCGAAAATTTAACATATATGACCCCATGTAATAATTGTTTTAGTAAAACAACTCATGTTTGTGACAATTTTATTTTTACTTTAAATAAAAAGTTATTAATGTCATTTTCTTACCCAAGTGGCTCCATGGGGTCCTCAAGTTGACCCATGGATTTTCTGGGTCGCCCATGACACATCCAATAAGGGTAGGACAAGTGTGAGGGTATTTTCATTTTTTTATAATATCATTTTTACCTTAAATTTCACTAATTACCTTTAATCGTGATTAATTAAACTTAAAAGTTACTATTCACCAAAAAATTATTTTAATCCCATTGAACCAAATTTTACATCCTAATGACAACCATGTATGTTGGATTTTTGAAAATCAAATCACAGAAGTGGTAATGTTTTATTTAAACGAAAAATCAGTTTTTTAACTATCACTTAGTGGTTTCACTATTCATCAAAAATTGAAGTTTTTCAGAACAATGCCAAAATTTCACCCTAAGAAATAATTGATATTCTGAATTAAAAAATGATGTCTATTTTACAAAATTCCAAACATATAAGTTTCATTAATTAATTTTATAATTAATTCCCGATGTCACAACAAATAGCGTGTTTTTAAGAAACAATATATATCAAAAGATTGACAATTGTTTATGTCCAATTTCAAAGTGAAATTAATTATAATGACCACCATTGGATAAAATGGTAAAAATATATTCTAATTATACTTTAAAACCACTCAATAGTATAATTTATCACTATAAATTATTTTTATTAAAAAAGTTGTTTTTAAGTATTTTTCACTATTCATAAAAAATTGGAAGTTCTCAGGAAAATACCAAAAATTCAACATAGGCTAATTTTGATATTCTGAATCCAAAAATGAAGTCCATTTTGAAATATAAAATATATATAATTTCAAAAGGTGGGTATTACTATTCATAATGACTATTTTGATTGGTCGCGGTGTGTTAGAATCTCGAACTTGCGTACAATACAAGCTATTCCATTATTGAAAGAGAAGCATATCGTGGAAGCTTGGGGTGTTAAAAACCCGATAATGATATTGATTACTATTTGGATCCATTGATAAAATATCTGAAATTGAAGTAGGATACATGTGTTACAATGTATGATGCTCGTAGAAGTGAATAATTCATGTTGAGGGTCATGTTGTATGGGATGATAAATGAATTTCCTACTTAGGTAAATTTATTAGGTTGTAGAATTAAAGGAATGTTGGAGTGACCCATTTATGAATAATGCACACACTAAGTTTGGTTGAAACATTCCTTGAAGAATGTGTTTTTAGGACATCAGAAATTTTTACCTTAGCAACATAAATATTGATCCTGAATGACAACATTCAATGGTAATATCAAATAAGGTACAACACCATCTCCAATAATAGGTGATCAAATATTCGATAAAGTAAAATATATTGATATTGTTTTTAGTAAACCATATTAAAAAAACCTTATGAAATCAGGTTGGAAGAAGATATCAATTTTCTTTGAATTACCGTACTGGAATTGTTTGTACGTCATACATTTTCTTGATGTTATGCATGTAGAAAAAAAATGTATTTGATAGTGTTATTATCACGTTACTAAATGTTCCTAGAAAAATGAAATATGGCATCAAGTCTAGGTTGGACATGATTGACAAGTGGATAAGAGAATAGTTTGAATCGGTGAAGGGTAAAGGACGGACTTTTCTTCCTTCAGCAGCTTATACTCTATCCATATAGGAAAAATTACAATTTTTTCATTTCCTTAATATTGTAAAAGTTCCATAGGGGTATTAATCAAATATCAAGAGTGTCGTGTCAATGAATAATTTGAATTTAAAAAGACTAAAATTACACGACTATCATGTTTTGATACAAGATTTGATGTTTGTTTCTTTCCACTACATTTTGCCTAAGAATATACGAAATAAATTAACCAGACTATGCTTCTTTTTCAAAGCCATGTGCGGTAAAGTTATAGACCCAATGAAGTTTCCAATCATTAATAAGGAGGTTGAGGTCATGTTATTTGAATTATATATGTTCTTCCCACCACCATTATTTTATATAATGGTCCACCTGATGGTCCACTTGGTTAGAGAGGTTCAGCTATGCAGTCCTATCCATTATAGATGGATGTACCCCATTGAATGGTATATGCATATTTTGAAAGGGTATGTCAAGAATTGAGTTCAGTCAGAAGTTTGTATTAAATAATGATATATTGTTGAAGAAGTTGTTGAATTATGTACTGATTACCTATCAGATCTTGATAACATCGGTCTCCCAAAGTCTCATCACAACAGATGCCTTATGGGAAAAGGGATTTCCGGAAGAGATGTTGTTACAATTACCTTCACAGAGTGGGAGCAAGCACACCTTTACATTTTATATAATAGTGAATATGTTGATCTATATATTGAAGCCCGAAAAGCAATTCGTAGGGATTTGAATCCATCAGGGGCCAAAGGATGGATATCAAATACATATAATCAGCAATTTATATGATGGTTCCAAGATCAAATTTATAAGGAGTTATCTAAAAATCCAAATTCAATTACCAAATGACTTTGATGGTTATCCAGGGGACCGAATTCAAATGTTATATCTTACACAAGTTTTTTGATCAATGGTTATGCATTCTATAAAAAAGAAAATAATGATTATAGTATGATGCAAAACAATGGAGTTACGCTTATGGTGGAAGAGATGCACATATCTGGTTCTAAGGATAAAAATATAATTTATGAAAATATGTCATATTTTGGCATTATCAAATAAATATACGAGTTAGATTATACAACATTTCAAGTGTTGATTTTCCATTTCAAATGGGTAGACAATAGGAGTGCGGTGAATGTTGATAAAATGGGCTTTGTGAAGGTGAATTTCAATATGAGAGGGGAAAAAGACGAGTGTTTCATAATGGTGTCACAATAAATACAGGTATTTTATATCTCAGATCCAGAAAACAAGAATTGATCGATTGTCATGCTGATGATTAAAACAACTATCAGGTCAAATGAAAATTCAATCGAGGATGACCCTTTCATTGAGAGATCACAATCATTTCATGTTGATCTCAATGTAGACAATGTATTATACATTATAGGGGACCACAAAGAGGGCATTTAGATTCTTGATAGAGGATCCAAATCCCTAAAACCTTTAAAAAATAGAGTTCAATGATAAGGTAAAAGTGTTTTTTAATATACATTGTTTTTCCTCATAATATTATATGTTCTATATTGCCTTTGTAGGAAGAGAAACGACACTTCCTCTGCTCGATCATAGAGGTAATATTGATGTTTTCATAGTAAAATCACTGTCCATATAATTAATGCATTGTTTCATAATTATGTTTAATTTATTTCTTTTTAGTATTACTCACATAAGAATTGTTTTATTATACAGGTGGATTCTTTTGTATGAGTTGGGGTGGTTTGTTCAAAGTTGCTCATTCTCATGAGAGATTGGACTTTGAGGCTGCAACTGAGATAATGACAACACAGAAATGGGTCAAGAATGTATACAACCATCATGAAAAGGTGAATTCCTAATACTTATTCAATTAATTTTTCCATCGTGTTATCTAATGTTTGTAGGTTAATTTCCTTATCATTTTTATCTAATAATTATTTAGTTTTTTTCACATATCTTTTAAAACGTTGTATTTTGATTTCAATTTTATATAACAGTCCACAAAAGATATAGCATGTTTTTTTTCAATGTTATCATGCTTTAAATTGCCTTTCTTTGTCGAAATGCCAACATTGCATATTGAGTCGATGTTCTTAGTCGAAAAACCTTTTTCGGTGAAGAACATCGACTCAATATGCAGTGTTGGATGTTCGATAAATAAAGTCAATGTAACACATGGTAACATTGGTAGTTCAGATTGTTTTGATACTTTTTGACGTGTAGTAATCATCCACACCTCAATCTGAAACAATGTATGACTGGTATGACTCAAAGTGCATCTTTTTATTTAAAATTGACATTATTTTTAGTAAAAATAAAGTTGGCATATTCAAAATTGAGAAAACATATTCAGAGTGTTTTTATACTTTAGAAAAATGATTCATAAGTCATTTTCGATGTGTAATAATCAACTGCACCTCAATCTGATACATGATGTGTCTGGTATGACTCAAAGTGTTTGTTATCAATTTAAAATTAATATTTTACTTCAAAAAAATTTACTTACTGAAAAACAATCAAACGCGCTCATATTGTCTTGATAATTTAGGAAAACGATTCATAAGTCATATATAATATGTAGAAATTAGTCTCATGTCAAACTGACACACAATGAGACCGGTATGATTCGAAGTGAATGTTTCTAGTTTAAAATGAATTTTTAGTAAAAAAGACAAGTGATGTACTCAAAATTGAGAAAACATATTCAGATTATTTTGATACTTTATTATAATGGCCCATAAGTCATTTAGGACGTATAGAAATCATTTTCACCTCAATTTGGCACACGGTGTGATCGTTATGACTCCAAGTGCATCTTTTTATTTAAAATTAACATTAATTTTAGTAAAAAGGACAACTGGCATACTCATAATCAAGAAAAAACATTTGTATTGTTTTTATACTTTAGGAAAACAATACATAAGTCATATTTGGCGTGTAGTAATCAGTCACACCTCAATCTGATACACGATATGCCCGATATGACTCAAAGTGTCTATTATCAGTTTAAAATTGACATTTTAGTTCAAAAAGTGTCACTCATTGAAAACCAGGAAAACACACTTATATTGTCTTGATAATTTAGGACAACAATTCATAAGTTATTTTTGATGTGTAGAAATCAGTCTCACATCAAACTGATACACGATGTGACCAGTAACTCAAAGTGTGTGTTTCCAGTTTAAAATAACATTTTAGTAAAAAAGATAAGTTACGTACTCATAATTGAAAAAACATATTCATATTGTTTTGATACTTTAGGAAAATGATACATAAGTCATTTTTGATGTGTAGGAATCAGACGCACCTCAATCCGACGTACGATGTGACCGGTATGACTCTAAGTGCGTCTTTTTATTTAAAATTGACATCAGTTTTAATAAAAAAAGATAACTAACATACTCAAAACCAATAAAACACATTAATATTATTTTGATACTTTAGAAAAACAATTCATAAGTCATTTTTAATATGTAGGAATCAGCCGCACCTCAATATGGTACACGGTGTGCCCGGTATGACTCAAAGTGTCCATTATTAGTTGAAAATCGATATTTTAGTTCAAAAAGTGGCACTCACTCGGAACTGAGAAAATACAATCGTATTGTCTTGATAATTTAGGACAGCAATTCATAAGTCATTTGTGACGTGTAGAAATCAGTCTCACATCAAACTGACACACGATGTGACTGGTATGACTCAAAGTGTGTGTTTCCAGTTTAAAATGACATTTTAGTAGAAAGCACAAGTGGAGTACTCAAAACCAAGAAAACACATTCAAATTATTTTTATACTTTATAAAAATGATCCATAAGTAATTTAGGTCTTGTAGGAATCAATTTCCCCTCAATCTGATGCACGGTGTGACCGGTATGACTCCAAATGCGTCTTTTTATTTAAAATTAACATTAATTTTAGTAAAAAGGACAACTGACATACTCAAAACCAAGAAAAAACTTTTGGATTGTTTTGATACTTTAGGAAAATGATCCATAAGTAATTTTTGATGTTTAGGAATCAATCTCACCTCAATATGATACATGATGTGTCTGGTATGAGTCAAACTGTCTGTTATTATTTTAAAATTGATATTTTAGTTCAAAAAGTGTCATTGACTAAAAACCTAGAAAACACACTTGAATTGACTTGATAATTTAAGAAAACAATTCATAAGTCATTTGCAATGTATAAAAATCAGTCTCACGTCAAACTGACACACTGTGTGACCGGTATGACTCAAAGTGCGTGTTTCCGGTTTAAAATGACATTTTAGTAAAAAGGATGAGTGACACACTCAAAACCAAACAAACACATTCGGATTGTTCTGATACTTTAGGACAATGATTCATAAGTCATTTTGAACGTATATGAAGCATCTGCACCTCAATTCGATGCACGGTATGACCGGTATGATTCTAAGTGCATCTTTTTATTCAATAAGTGTCATTTTAGTTTAAAATGCGTTTCACATCGCCAAAACCGAGCAAACGAGCCTATGTTGTTTTATGACCATTCTATGTGCTATTACTTAATTAATTTCCTCATCGTTTTTATCTTATGCTTATTTGGTTAATTTTCATAGAGATAATGCTTGAAGACGAACAAGAAATGACGTGACATGCAAGAATCAACCGCAACTCAATCTGATACATGGTGTTCCTTGTATGACTCAAAGTTTAGTTTAAAATCAACACTTTCTGTTTAATTTATTTCTTTATATTACCACTAACATAAGAATTGTTTTCTTATACAGGTGTGTTCTTTTACTCGAATATAAGTGGTTTGTTTGATAGTGACATGAGTCAGGGTTTGGGGCAAAAGACAAAGGAACATTGATGTTTTTTAATATGTGTAATAACCTGTACTTACTCATGTGATTGCATAAACTAATGTTTGAAATGTCTATAATATAATGTTTTTCCCTTTATATTTGTGCTGTAAATTTTATTTCATTTTAATTTTGTATTGGTACTTGATTTTGATGATTTCTAATGTTGTTTTTGATGCTATAGTGTGATGTTACAACAGATTGCAGTATGTCTCTTTATCAACGCTTTTCTAGCGCCGATAAAAACATAAAGTTTTTAATCACACTTCGGTGGTCAGCGCTTCTCTAGCGCTAATAAATGTCATTTTTAGCGTTGTTAAAGGTCTGCTTTGTAGTAGTGACACCCTAATTCACCCCCCTTTTGGTGCGCTTGGGACACCGTGCCTGCAACAATTTTTTTATATCATTGATATATTGTTTTCAGAAAAATTTGTATATCTTGGTGCATCTCTACATACATTCTCAAAAACAGTATTTATACTCCATCTCTATATCATCTTGTATGTCTTCCCACACGTAACTGTAGAATTGGTTCTTAGTATAAGACATGAGTAGTTTATCTACCGTTGTTAACCTAGTCAAGGTTGTAGGTTCATCCCTTGGATGTAAAACTAACTCTTGTCAATAGGAGTTGGCTTGGCAATGGTTTCTATCAAGTGTAGGGGATTAAAATTTCTCTCATACGTCAACCACTTGTTTACTTTTGTTGCACTCATTGCCCTCTATCTTTGTTTTGCTTGTCGTGAAGTTGTTTGATCATATATGATACAAAGTTTATCTTCTAATGTTTTAAAACAACATTCGTATTTATATAAAATAAGTAAACCATTTTGTTTTCAAATTGTATTTATATTATAATAACTAGTATCTTATAGTGTTAGATTTGTCTTTTGGGTGAGAAAAAATATTTCAAAGGTTAATATTTTTAAAATTATTCAATTGAGTATTGACCATTGATTTTTAAACATTATATATTTTTTGCATGTTCATTGTTTTTTACTTGTTAAATTGTTTTTGAGCTTAAGAGTTTTCAAAACTAGATTAAGTTTTTAATTCCATATTTTAACTTGTAAAACTTAATTCACCTCCCTCACAAGCTATCTTTAAAACAAAGGCCCACTTTAATGTTTTTTAATTGTAATTACATTATTGTAAAACATTTATTTGTTTTTATTTCATTCAAAGATTATTGGAATCACTAAAAAAACATAGAAACTCTTTTAGCCAAAGTCCACATTTCCTCCGGACTTATTCGATTTGAAACGTGTTAGTCCCTGATTCGCCATTAATCACCCTACTATTCTGATGATGCAACAATACATCCCATTGCCTCACCCATCTCTCTTCTAAAACCCGAACACGAGACATTGAGTTTATATTTTGATTTATTAACTTAATTTCATTTTTTTTCAAATCATTCCTATAAATATTTTTTTAGATTTTTATTTTATTTTATGATTGCATGTTTTGTTGTTACCCCTACAACTAATAATAGTTATGAATTTTATAATGGAATATTCGACCTGCATTTTTTTTTGTCAATTTTAAAACTAACCACTGAGATTTTATTATTTTAGTTTGTTGGTAAACACAATAGATATAAATAAAAGTCTTATTGATATATCTAAAAAATATATATATATATATATATATATTAAAAAATTGTCCATAATTCGTTTTTTTTTTAAATCTAAGGACCCAAAAAGTACATTGATCGGTACCGTACATCTCTATTTTTAATCAATTATGTTCTAAATTTAAAATAAATAGAAAGGCGCGCGTAGAAACGGCGCCGTTTTTGACCGCAGGGTAAGTGGAGCACTGTCACTGCATCGGAAGTTCAGGCCGCCTGCACTGTAGAGCAAAACCCTAGACATTTCCACGTTTCTCCTGCCAAACTGCTGCCCAGAATAAGGGTAGAATCCCCCATTCGCTGCATGTTTCTTTTGATACAGGCAAACGAAGAACCAGAAGAATAGGAATAACGGTAAAAAGATGTTGCGGCGCTGGTGCTTTGCGAAGGCCGCTTTGAAGCATTGCGCCTTGTTTACTCCCCACTTCGTTCCAAAGGTATGCACGGCCCTCCACCTTCCTTCACGCCTTCTTATGAATCCTGATTTTTGACTTGGTTTTAATGTTTTTTGCATTGGGTTGTAGAGAGAGCTACACGCAAGATCTAAGAAGGCTACGGAGTTTCTATTAAAAGGCTGGCATTACAAGCAAGAAGTCGACAGAGTTTTACCTCACGCATTTAATAACGACTCACGCCTTTTTGGTGACATCAGAGTACGGTTTACCTTTGTCATGTGAATGGATACATATTTCTAGATTTTCTGGATTAGTATCAAGCCTTCACGCTTCATTACAGTCGAATTTTGTCAAGGTCAAGAGTGGTTGTTTGGATTTCGTTGGATCATCAGAACTTTGCTCATGTTTAGGTTCTTTACGTATATGTTTAATTTAATATCATGAAATGAAATGTATTTTATAATTCTCAACATAGCTTGAAAAGCCTTGTTACATGAGGAAAAAACTTTCACTAAGGAAATGTTTATTTTCATGTTTTATAATTGATTTCAGTGAATTTTAACTTTTGTGCTTAAGTTTTGTTTCATTCTGTTATACGTCATTGTATGTTGCAAAACAAGTCATTATAGTTGTGAATGTTAGTGCTCTTCGCTTTCCAATTCGTGATGAACATGCACCAGCAGTTTAATGTGAAATTTTATTCAGGAACATTTTAGGATTCAAGCGATTTTGCATTCTATTTTCATAGCTACGTTAATCCTCTCTATTTTTTGGCTACAAAGGTTTCCCCTCCTCACGTGTTCTTATTAATAGAGAGCAAAGCGGAACTTTGAGATGGCTTTGGAAGCGGATAGCTCAAATGCCCATGCCAGGTACTTGTTGGGCAAAATGCATCTCGACTACTACACTCCTGAGAGATCTAAGATATTGTAAGCGCGACTTTGCTTTGTGATTTTTGTTCACGTGCCTATCAATCAATGTCCTTCCAGTGATCTACACATTTGGCGCCATTATTTTATCGTTTTTGCCCTTTAATATTAATCATATACTTGACTTTTATGAAATTTACGCACCAATGGTTCTTTTATCATCATCATTGTTCTTTTAGACGTTAAATTTGATCTTACATTGAATGTGTTTTGTAATCATAGAAGCATTTAAAGTAGTTTTGTAGTGACTTTTGGTTGAAACCTTTTTTTTCCCCGTCAGTGGCCTTGCTTTGATAAAGGAAGCTGCTGAGATGGGTGATCCAGATGCACAATATGACATGGCTTGTCGCTTTAGACGTGGGGTTAGGCTCCCTTCCTTGGCTTTCTTACCTGTATTTATTACATTGTTTATCAATGCTCTGTTTTGTACATGCTGATTTTTTCAATAAAAGTCTTTGTATCCAATGCAATTTTGAATTTTAATAACTGCTGATGACCTAAATGTCAGATCTTACATTTTTTTTTACCTGGGTTTTGGCGAGCAGGTTGTAATTGTTCCTGACGATGAAGCTCTCTATCATTTGCAGAAGGCTGGACAAATGGTACATGTCAAAAGAGCACTGCTAAATTTGTAATGCTTTTGGTGCACCTTAAAATCTTATTGAAGCTTGCTTTGTTTTAGCTGCATCCAGGTGCACTTTATCTTCTAGGTGCCATGTATTTGACTGGGGATTGTGTGCAGAAGGATGTTGCCTCTGCGGTATGGTGTTTTCACAAGGCTTCAGAGAAGGTAAAACTGTTGCAATTGGTGAAATGAAACTTGCATTCGCCACATGTTCATGTGGAGAAAATAATGATTTGATGATGATGATGATTACAGGCTGTTGAAGAATGTTATTCTGTGTTTGATTTTGAAAACTATTTCCTATCTTCAAATGGTGACTATGATTATGATGATGGTTCATCTTTGCATCCATGCAGGGACATGCTGGTGCGGCCATAGCCTATGGATCTCTTCTTCTTCAAGGTATAAACGATCTTCTCCAGGGACCTCTGATCTTTTGTTCGACTAGTTCTATATATCTGCGCTTTAACGTGAGGTGGCATGGCCCAGGCATTGAAGTTCCGGAGCTGATAAGAAGATTGCATCTGAAAAGAGGCTCAGCTGGGCTGGATAGAGTGGAAATGGCAAGAAAACAGTTTGAAATTGGCGCGCAAGCAGGATCCAAGCTGGGGCTGGTGTGGTTGAGGAGACTCAATGAGGAGGAGAAGCATTTGCAACAGAAAAATCTGAAGGCTGTTTCGTCATCGTAATGGTACCTTGACACCTCCCAGTAGACATATCCTCTGCATTTGCATTAAAACACTGTAAAATTTATACAGGTTCTTACCACATACAGGTCACAATCAATTGAATTTTATAATGTTTTAATCTATGTGTTGGTGGAGTGTGTATCAGGAGGTTTAGTATCATTATTGCTAGTGTTGCTGCCCCCCCCCCCCCCAATAGTTGAGGTGTATTGTTACGTGGAGCAGCTGTGTACATTGGCTTCTTGAATGTGAGGCATTTATATTCAAGAATAATGTCCATATACTTTAATACCTATTGAGGGGACTGATGGGGAGATGTCATGCACTCATTGGATTTGGATTTTAATTTGTTTTTGTTTGTTTGTACTTGCCAATTGCACTTATTAAACAGATTGCTTTTAGTTACTTTATTAAACCTATTGTATTTCATACACACATTACTCAAATATATTGATATTTCTGGTTGAAGCTTATGAAGGTCGAGTATGAAGTAACAAAAGCAATGATAGGCAAATTTTATAGGATTTGGTGGATGTAATGTTTTGCATGAAGATTCAGATTTGTACTCTGAGATGGGCCCCTTTGATTCTGATGGTCTGTGCAAGGAAGTACAGTCGTCTTAGTGCTGTCCTCTTGTGGTCTCTGACTCTAATTGGCTTGTGCCTTTGAAGCAATTTTTGGTGCAGCTACAGGAGTTGAGAAGCATCCATGTCATGCCACAGTTCTCATGTTTATGTCATGGTTTTGGTAACTACATCACAATCCCTGAACATGATCAAAACAGAAATTAGTGCAACCACTGGAATTGCAGTACAAAGACTTGCTAATGAGTTTCTGGAGCTTCGCCCTGTAATACAACTGAGATCTATATAAATTGCAACGATCCTCAAATTTCCGGTATGAATTCCAGGCTCCTTTGTGGCTTTTAATTATTTATTCTTGGATGATTTGAGACGTGGTTGCAGGGTGTTAGGGCTCAAGAGGTGTTCAGAGAAGGGTAACAAGGACACCCGTGCTAAAAATGCAGTAGAGGGGTATTGGGTACCCGGTGGAGGGCCACCGGGTACTTGGTGGCCTGAGCCAAAGCCCTGGAGGGCCTAGAGCCCCATCGATCAGCCTGTGGGGATGTACTGGGTGGCTAGTGGAGCACTGGATACTTGGTACAGGATGATTTGGGTTCCCGGTGGCTTCTGGGTGCATTTTTTAGGAGCAGTTTTGGAATTTCTCCTCTCCCTCTTTTATCCCCCCCACCCCTCAAGCTCCTCCAAGCCCTCATCTTCCCAGTTCGAAGTACTGTTTGTTGTGGTGGTTCTTCCTCAAGTCTTGTCTTGTCTAAGCCTTTGGTGGCGATTTCTCTCATTGTTTCTCTATTTTTCATCTAAAATTCCTAATTTTAAGGGTTTATGCCTTGAACTAGGGATTCCATGGATTAGGCTTAAACCGAGTGGCGCGCCTTGGCCAATGGGCTCCCCAAAGCTTGAGGTAAGAAGTCCTTTCCATGTTACGACTTTTGCATGCGGCTGTATAGGTTGTTGTGCATGCAGGTGCTTGCACTGCCTGACATTGTTATGCCTTCGGAATCCAAGTGGTTGGGTGTGTCAGAATTAATGTAATTGACCCCACAGAGGGTAAATATGGGTGAAATGGCTTGGGTGCAATGAAACAAGGCCTTGTAGCATGGCTGGAATTGGGGCTGTCCGCTTAGGTTGGTTGGGTTTTGTGAGAGATGTTTGGGCTTGGTTGAGGTTTGGGTGAGCCTTGTGGCTCGGCGTATGGGTATATGGGTGATGAATTCCTTGAAACGTGAAGGTTTTGGATGAGTAAGCTTGGCTTGTGTGAGTAGCCTAGATGGGTCGAGTTTTGGTACTAGTGGTTGGCCATAGGTGGGGTTTGCATGATTGCTTCATGACTTTGTTGCTTTTTTTTTATTTGTGTGGAAAATTGAGGTTCTGACCACATCCAAAGTGAGAGGATGGTGGCTATAAGTACCCAGTATTAAATATTACATAATTTTGAGTTTTTATGTCTTGAAAAAAAAATCATGAGTTTTAAATTAAGAATTCATTTTCTTACATTTGAGGATCCTTGCATAAATAAATATTACATCATAAAGGATACTTTCACCTAGTATTCATTTTTTGTACAAAGCAAAACTTTTATGATTGTTGACACTGTTTTATCACATGGATGAAAGGGAAACAAACGGAAATACCTTAGAAAAAGGAGGAGAAATTAGATCAAGAAAGCTAAAGATCGCAAGGCCCCAAAAGATCAATTCACCTAAGGCACCCCCATACACTATCGGCGCGCAAGGTCTCTGCGCAACATACTTGCGCGCGACCTACTTGCGCGAACTGGCGCCTTCGTCCAGGGTTCCATATTTGCCTATAAATAGGCCCCTAGGGTTTTCATTTGAACGGATGAATTTTTCCGAAGGCCAATTGTTGCTCTGATCGCCCTAGTGCTTCACTCAAGTCCTCCAAAACCTTCTAGATAGTTTCTCTAACACCTAAAGAAGAGAAAATTAAAAGGGAATAACAGAAATTAAGTCCTCCCAGGGTTTAAAGTAAACACTTGCGCGAGGCATTCGCCCAACCCTTAATCAATGAAGACTAGCGCAAAGTCCCCTTCTTTAACCAGGGACTTAAGCGACTTACTTCCGGGAACACCTGTGGATACCCTTGAAGGCTTGTGCAAGGTCTTGCCCAAGTGTAGTCGCCCAAAGTGCTGTTAGTTTGCCCAGACCTACCTACGCGGAGCACCCCTGCACGAGCCTCCTTGGTCTGCCCTACCTTCTAGCCCGCGCGAGCCATTCATCAGGCCTTCTTCAAAGCCATCCATGGCAGACCCTATCCTCATTTTTCCCTTGTCCGAGAGGGATCAAATCAAAGCCTCCACTAAGACTTGCTAACTTAGAAAACCATGGGGAAAGCCACGCCAGAGTCTCCCATTTGGATTTGTATTTCTACGGTCAGAGGTTTCCCGCACTTGTCCCACCAGAGGGTCAGGATCTGTAGGGTGTTTATAGATTTTTATATCTACGACCACAAGGACCCTTACCCCAGGGGCAGTGTTGATGAGTTCCCAGTCTCGGATTTCGGGGACAAAACAATGTTTGTCCCTTCTCGTATCTGAGACATGGAACCTCTAGTTCCCAACAGGGAGGGTAAGGATCACACTTGTTTTTCCATTCAACATGGAATTAGATCCTCATCCCACCAAAGAACAGATTGTAGGGTAGCCATCCTAGTGTAACCCCTTAGCCTTTCTTGTAGGAGGTTGCAGTATTGCTCCTCTGTACTACCGCGTCCTTCACCTTCATTCATTCCTTACCACGTCCAATGTAAAGTGAAGAGAGGGAAGTGTTGTAGCCCCGACCTCTTTCGCCATAGCCCCGACCTCTTCCACTAGTGGAGGAAAAATGTGTGGTTTGTCGAATCTTCCGCTTCCTCTTGTTTCTCACACCGAACATGAATCATGTGGGCTTAGATGTTAGTGATGATCCTGACACCCACACGATCCACCTGGATGGTTGAACTATGAGAACTTTGATTCCTGCTAATCGGGATATGTATGAAGCCCACTTAGGGCCCGAGTTCAATGAGCATCCTCCCGAGTTCAATGAGCATCCTCCTTAGGAATGAGTCCCAATTATAATTCCCTTAATCCGGGTATCCTCCTCAGGAGTAAACCTCGAGTTATGCCTTCAAATCCCCATGAGTTAAAACATCCTTAATGGTCCCTTCATAGGGGGTATCCTTCTCAGGAGTAAGTCCCAACCTATCATCTCAAAGGGCCATACTCCCCTGCGAGAAATACCCTCCATAGGCGTGAGTTCTCACCACCGAACTACGTGGACTTTGATTCCCATCCAAATGAGATATGTAGGAAGCCTTCTTGAGGTTCAAACTCAACTCTTAAATCAACCATGTTCTTTTTTAGGCCATATCCTCAGTAGGGTCTAATTCAACTTGGAAACTCATATCCCTTTCAGATTCCTTTAGCTGTTTCGACATAAGTTTCACACTAAACTTTGACTAGGCACCTTTCGCCTAGACGTCCTTGCCACATGACGTTAAACTATACGGTTGGGTCATCATCACATGACCTTAAAAGGTATGTTGTACCCCATTAAGCGGTATCAAACTACGTGGGTTCCGATTCCTTTCACAAGAGTACGCAGGAAGCTCATTTATGGGTTTGATCCCAACATCAAACAAGTCCCGTCTCCCTGGATGACGATAAACTCCAGAGTGACATTCGTTTACCTGGATGATGATAAATTCCGGAGTGACCTTCGTCTACCCGGATGACAATAAACTCCAGAGTGTCTCACCGCGTGGCTAGAAAACCAGCATCGTTGTAGTAACGACCAAATAATCTCGAAGTAGTATATAAGAGGATACCATCAATAAAGAACCTCAGATACATATAGATATCTCCATTGATGAAGAACCTTGGATACATACAGATGATTCTAAATTTCAAACATGTTAATAATTGATTGCTAATCTTGGGATGACCCACATCATACTTGGGAATTAATGAAGGATTCATGAATATATCTTTAATCCACAAGAAAGTCCCGGAGTAGGCAATAACTCCCTCTAAAAGGGTGTGATGAGCCCGACCTCCCATCCTCTCGACCAATGCGAGTTCTTAAGTATCGTAGGTCAAAACACCTAACAAGCATCTGCCTTTGGAAAACAGGTCCCCATGGATACAAAACCATTGTGTGTTTCCAGTTTCATGAACACACCTGTTGGAAACCATTCAGAAATAACAAACTGTCACGGGGAGCAAAAATCCATCAGAAACAAATAACTATGGCGTCTCCTTCATAATATAAAAGGGATGTATTGACCAGTCTCCGTCGGACCATTCCGTTTCCCTAACGAAGCCCCATTTTTGTCGGAAGCAAAAAATGGTGAACCAGACGTGAATCCTTAACCAAGATGATAGTCTCACCTTCCTGTTAGGCCCCTCCCATTCTCAAACGAAATGAGGGTCAATCAGGGCAATCAACCATGCATGTGTTCACTCAAGCGAGATGTTGCTTTGTCGTAGTTCATTGTATTTGTCGTATATACATGCACTCTTTTTCAGAACTCCCTTCAATCCAATGGCTTCCTTCAAGTTTTCTTCAACGAACGCCCCGACTGCTGCTCGGGTTGGATCCTCGTCTACGTGAAGGATGCCATCATCAACCCAACGTCTTCAACGCTGGGTCTCTAATGCACTGGTTTGAGAGTACCGTCAGCACGATACCATCCCGACCCTAGAGGCCGCCCGACAGGCTGTCTGACTCAACAATCACCCCCGATCGTCTAGCCAGCGACTACCAGTGGTCCTAAAGCAGATGGCGCCGACCGCCGTCTTCAACTATTTTAGGAGCTTATCCTCAAAATGCAACAACCAGTCCCTCCCATATTTTAGGGAGGTGGATCAAGAGACCACCTACGACATCGTCCTGAAGACACAAGGGTCTTTCTCAAGGGCTCCTGCCAACAATCGCTGCCGCTAACGCCGTGCGGCAGTGAACCCTCAAAATGATGAGGGTGTCGCCTTCGACTGTCCGGCCCAGGTTCTTCAAACCTGGGCACGCAAGACGGCCCACCGGGGACGACAACCGACCAATAGGGAGCAGGTTCACACCTTTGCCCCCTTCGGAGAAGCCCACCAACCTAGTTTGGTGGCAAATAACGAGCGGACACATACACCCATATGCCTTTATTCGACCAGCCAGTAGACTCGCTTGACGACATTCAAAGAAGCTCGCCAACCAAATACAGCGGCAACCTGCAAGTAAGAACATACACCTGCCTACACCCACCAAGCCTGTCAGCAGCCTCGTTTGGTAGCACACAGAGAAGTCAATCGGAAAGTCCTGACGACAAGCAGAGGGCATACTCAACTCTCTGCCCCCCACACAAGTAGTGACAATATCTAATGTCAGAAAAGGGAGGACAAGAGCAGACACATACACCTACTCCAAATACAGAATGAGCATATATCCTCGTTCCGGTCGCTGAAGTCATCAAGCATATCTTGACAATGGTAAAAAGACAGACACAAATTCATGCCCACATCCTACAGACTTGCTAGGATATCATTACGATGACGACAGTAGTGCCCGAGGGACGAACACATAACTCTGTCCCCACAAATGTGGTGGCTCATCAACATAACACCCCAGAGCAGACACACCTCTGCTCCCATCTAGGAGGGTCATGGGGCAAACATCCCCATATTATATGGACACCAGGATCGAGAACATACACCCGCTCCAATCGGAGGTCATCGGCCTATTCTAGTGGCCACTCCAAGGCGTCTACCCACGATGACCACTTCTCCCAGCAAATGGCTCCAATCGCTCGTAAAAAGGAATCTAAAAAGAAGCCTCATCAAACACGATTAGAAAATCAAGAGCCGATCTACGATCAGACTTCACTTGATGCTGGAGTTCTTGAAGCCCTCAGACGTTTATCTGTCGCAGCTCAAGCTCCTACCCTCCCGTTACGAGAGCATTAACAGTAATTCTGAAGGTCCTCATCGGACACTTCACCATGAAGGCTTGCTTCATGACAACAATTCGGTTGATCTCGAGAGTCTATTTCTTGATGAGAGCCACAACAACCCTTTGTGCGGCCAGAAGACCAAGGAGCAAGAGGGTCTTCCCCTTCTTGTAATCCACCACAATGGTCCTCCCCATGATGGCGATCGTCGCGAAAGTTCTCTCCGCAGTAGTGATTCACATTGTCAAAAGAATTCTCCAATTGACAATGTAGTGACGAGAAAACCCTCTTATCGCGAGGCGCTTGCAAATAGAAGGTCAGTCATGTTTGCTGCCTTGTCACTGGTAGGTGAAATCATTTCTAAACCGGAAGACAACCCAAGACGTCAATTATTCTCCGAACCACCCTTGGGTCATTAGCCTTCCAACATAGCAGAGGGAATCCCAACCAATCCCATTGCTTGTGGTAAAACAATCGGGAAGCGTCCACTCTGGTCGGATCAGGCCGAGGAACCTCTTGTGTAAGACGAAGAAGATCTGTTAAACATGAGGAAACAACTGGCTAAAAATGACATACCAGTCATGTTTTGGCCTTTAGCCACATCTCAATACATCATTTTAGAGGTGTTGGTGAAAGATTGCATGCATGACATCCACATCAACATATGGAAAACTCTTCGTCACTTAAAAGCAAATGCATTACCTTATGACGAGTACTAGACTCACGTCAAGGTAATAGAAGGGTTGCAGCGCCAAATTGACTTGATATCTCTCATGGCTTCCCGACATCCCAAGATCGAGAAGCAGCAGAGAGCCCTTCAACATGCATGCCTCGATGCATTAATGAGGTTGCGAAAGTTGATTGCAGATACCTCATCTGATTTTCGTATTAGAGGATGAGGTGTACACGGGGCATTGCATTTCACTGCGCCCCCAAGCCAGCAAAGCCCACCAAAGGTGGCATCATACAATGTCATTGCCCCAAGCCGGCTACAACAAACAAAATCTGTTCACGATTGAAGATATGATCAACAAGGATAGGCCCAGATCGACTTTCACTAACATCAGGTCAGTAGAGAGTAGGTTGTTGAAATACTTTTGCGTTAAGCATCCGAGAACATTGAGCAGACACCCCGCTTAGAGGATGTCATCCGTCAGATTGAGCAAATGTCAGAAATGACACAACGGTCTTCCGAAATGGATGATTTAAGTGAGTGACAAATAATGCACCCAACCCACGTTCGGACCAGAATCCGTAAAATCAGAAGAGCAACTGCGGTAATATTAACCACAACAGTTTGGGAACAACCCCTACCCGCAGGGGTGAGGGTTTTTTTAACCCAACCCTTGGGATCGACCAACCAGACCCGAAGGGTTGTGAAGGCAGAACAAGAACAACCCCAACCCTAAGAGCTGAGGGCTTTTTCACCTCAATAATCCCGTCCTCATCGGGAACCAATCTTCTCTAGATTAGGGAAGATGTCGTAGAGTGAATCCTCTCAATTTTTCTCGTCTCGTTAACCGGTACATTCATTTGGAACACGTACGACTGAATTCTCTGGAGATTCCCTTTGGATTACTGTCCACCAAACAGATCCCAGGGAACCAACAAAGAAGAGGACACGGTCTCATGGAGGGCGTAGAAGAAGGCGATCTCGCAGAGATTCCAATAGAATGCTTGCGATGCATTACGCGTCTGCGGACGTCATCAACACTATCGTTGAAGACCCTCCAGAACATAAGTCCAGCTCAGAGGAATCACAAGGGGAAGTTTCAGTTCAGAATTCAGTCCACGTTGAAACAAATGAAGGAGGTGTGTGTATCTGAAACCGGAGACTTGCTCTAAATATGGGCAATCCCTCGAACAATCCTCCTTTACCTCCTCGAAAGACACCCAATAGGAAAAAGGGTAAGTGTCAGACTATATCTCACCCCCCTCCCAAGAAGGCCAATCCCTTTCGCTAGAGGAAAGATTTGCTAAGCAAGAGGAAATGAGAGAGTTGAGAAAACTCAATGTAGAGTTACTCCAAGATAGTCTTCCTACCAGATATGCTCTGCAAACAGACCCTCAACTCGTACTTCTAGTTGGTGCACCTCAATAAGAGGGTTTGCTGCAACAACTGAAGCAGACATGGAACACCCGCTCAATGCGGGACATCAACCACCAATATATTTGGATCCCACAACAACATATCAAGAATTCCCTCCATTGGGTGCACAACCAGAATATGGTTAGACAAATCCTTACAGGCCTGCCCCTATTGGTTACCCACGACATATACTAGCAGTGCCGCCACCAGTGGTCCTGCCAGTCGCCACACCCGTTTAGACTCCAACCGCCACACCTATTCAGGTCTTGGCTCAATCATTCATTCCTCGAATGCTTATGAACACCATTGAGTCATTAACGACTCGATTGGAAGCGACAAAAGGACGGCGTGCGCCAATACAACTAGAAAAGACGGCTTACCTTGAATGGGTGGATCCTACCCCTCCTCCGCCAAACTTTTGGAATCCTACATTTCTGATTTTTAACGGCTCAGGAGATCTGAAGCAGCACTTGACGCATTTCGTCTCTCACTGCGATTCCATTATGGGGACCCCTGAACAACAGGAAGTAGTGACACTGAGATGCTTAGTGCAATCATTACAGGGGCCAACCTTTGTATGGTACACGAGTTTGCAGTCCCGATCGATTACTGGATGGGAAGATTTCCGTCAGAAGTTTCTCTTCCAATTTAGCTCAACGTTACAGAAGACAACAATCTTTGATCTTACAAACTACAAAGGGGGAATGAAAGGGTCTCAGACTTCATTGCTCGGTGGAAAGGATTGACTTACTCCTTGAACCTATCACTCCCTCAAGACGATCTATTTCATATCTGTGTAGCAAATTTCCATGACGAGTTACGCACACCGTTTATCCCTGTAAAATATACAGGAGGGTTTAGGGATCTGACCTCAATTGCTCAACAAGTGGAAAACTCAATTGTAGAGACCAATTCCAAGTCCCGAGTAATTCCATCAACTCAAGGGAGGGGAATAGGAAAGGTAGAGACCGCTACAGTTACACTTAAGCAGACCCCTGCACTCGCTCCTACCTTAAAACCTGCACCATACTTCAAGACTCCACCTCCTGAGCGTCAGCAGCAACGACTGCTTCGTCAGGATGATCAAAGAGATCAGAGACGGAGACAGTTTGAGGAGATAAAAAACAAGGTCTATTCCTTTCGAAATGACCAAGTCTTCGATTACTTCATCTCGACATTGAAAAACAACTTAGTTCAGTTGCCAAAGCCCAAGAAGTCTGGCGAAGAAGGTGATGAAGATCTACCAAACTATCCAAGAGTGTTTTGTCTTCAAAGATCTCCTATAAAAAATGGTGGACTATGGGCAAGTGAAACTAAAAAAATTCACCCGTCCATGTAGCATATGTTTTCGCTACCAATCTAGAAAAGGAAGATGAATGACAAGAGGTTAAGAGCAAAAGTACACAAAAGTTCGGTGACTGGATGGTTAGAAAAACGATCAACCAGACTCATGCTATTCTCCGAGTGCTGTTGAAATAGCCAACTGTGCCCTCGACCCCTTCCACTATAGTAAAAACGACTTCATCAAAAACCCAATCCTCTGAAGGCCAATCCTAAAAAAATGATATGGCTAGAAGGATAGAGTAATAAGAAGAAGATGAGCTCGTGTTAAGGCCAAAGTTGTCTTTGACCTTAGCAGAATTCATGCTAACCATCCCAAAAGCACGGACACCGCCTCGCCAAACGGTACAACAAGAGTCGACCCCCAGACAAAATCTTCATCAGATGAGGAGTTGATCTTTGATTCTGTTAATGTTATTCACTTAACGGGTCCCTTCTCAAATGATGATTCTGATTATGAACCTGATTTCCCTGCACTTGATTGGGGAACTAGAGGAAGTGGTCGTCACGATTGAGGATACAGGGGAAGACATGATCATGCTAAGAGACACCACATCAACCAAACCCCCGCTCGAACCATTTACGCAACCGAAACTCTTGAGAAAGCTCTCCTGCATGCTCAGCAGGAACAAGAAAGTTCTTCCTCCACACATGATAGAGTCTTCCCTTACATGATTATATTGGAAGACCGGTTAGAGGATACATCATACCCTCCTCGACGAGTAGGCTGACCAAGTCGGCCCACTCCACCAAGAACAAGAACACTTCCAGCTCCTATCCCAAGGGACGACTCATCCACATCAGGAACATCAGTTCACAAAGTGTCTGTAAAAGAGAATCTTCATTCTGGAAAGTGCAGACCTTTGGACCAAAAATATGATGTCTTGAAGCAATTAGACAGTGCCGGCTAAGTTATCAATCCCGAATGATCTGAGTCTGTCAAGAGAAGCACTCATTGAGGCATTGTCTAGCCCTCAGGAATTTGAAGTTGAGGTCGCTGCTGCTAAAGTATATCGTGCGGAGAATGATCCTGCAGAATGCCATGCAGTCATCTCCTTCACCGACCAAGATGAGGATGCTGTCATACAAGGACATGTCTGACCCTTGTATATATCTGACAGGTTAAATGACATTGATATACGACGAGCCTTCCTTGATAATGAATCAGGAGTCAACCTCATCCCGGCCCGGACACTTCGTCAACTGGGTCTCAATGAATCTCACTTGTCTCCCTCCACTCCAAGGTTATGACAAGAATGAGCAAGAACCTCTCAGTGAGATTACACTCGGAACTCAATTCAGAGATCTTGTATCTGACTCAGGGTTCACGGTAGTTCGACATAACACAACTTTCAATGTTATGTTGGGAAGACCTTGACTACATCAACATGCAGCCATTCCTTCGTCATACCATCAATGTCTCAAATATCCTATTAATGGTCAAATTGAGACATTGTATGGTGATAAGACCCCGTTCAAATCCTACGAAACACAATACATTGATGCCGAATTTTATCACAATGGAGCGAAACAATCAATGGCTAATGATGCCACCCGAATCAATGGCCCAAATGGCTTGGAGATGATCCCAACTAACCCTTTTAAGCAACTCGGTACAAATTACGTGCTGCCTATTAATCAAATTGAAAGGGCGGGTTAGAATTCATGAATTCATTCAACGACTTTCGTAATGTCAATCATGACACTTGAGCCCGATGGCACTGAAGAAGTTATCAACCCTCCAAGTGATAACTAAAGCTTGAATGAAAATGTCTTTATTTCGCCCCCTGAGCTTCAACAAAGCCCGGTTCTGTCAGCCGAACTGGAAGAATCCGTCATGACTGCAGGAGAAAGTGAAGAGACTCATTCTTAGTCCCTCGTTTCCCCTTCATGATTCCAAGAAGGCTGCATGCCAGCAAGTGAGCCCGAAATGATTGCCTCATTATTCGGATGTCCAAATGGTGACTCCCCTCTTCCCACTGAGGAACTTGTTTTGTCATCTCCTCCCTAGGAAGAAGCATAAGCAGCAGAGCATGAGGAAGGGGAAGAAGAAGATCTCAGGGATGCCCCCCAGCATTCGAGGAAGGCATCTCCACCACCGTTGATGAAATCAGAGAAATAAATCTGGGTACAAAAGAAGATCCACACCCCACTCTAATTAGTGTGGCTATGACTCCTGAAGAAAAGGAGGTATACACCTCCTTCCTAAAGCAACACCAGAATGTGTTTGCCTGCAATACACAGAGATGCCAGACCTTGACCCAAAGGTGGCCACTCATCACTTGTGTTTTCCAGAAGATCATCGGGGATATAAGCAAGCAGTCAGAAGGACGCACCCGACCCACGCCTCCAAGACTGAGGCTAAAGTGGACAAACTCATCAAAGCTGATTTTATCTGAGAGGTACAATACTCAAAATGGATAGCCAACATTGTCCTTATGAAAAAGAAGAATGAGCAAATCAGGATTTGTATCGATTTTAGAGATCTCAACCGGTATTTTCTCAAAGATGATTTCTCAGTTCCAATTACAGAACTCCTGATTGATGCAACGACCGATTATCATGCCCTCTCCTTCATGAATGACTATTCAGGGTACTACCAAACCAGAATGGCCCTAAAAGATGAAGAAGCCACAACTTTTAGAGCCCCTCAGGGAGTATTCTGCTATCGGGTAATGCCCTTTGGCTTAAAGAACGCCAGTGCCACATACCAACGTGCCATGCATCACATTTTTAAACCCTTCTTAGGGAAATTTGTTGAATGCTACGTCGATGATCTAGTGATCAAGTCTTGACAACGTTCAGATCACCTGGCTGATCTATAAATAATCTTCAGCAAGTTTTGACAACATAATATGAAGATAAACCCCTTGAAATGTGTTTTCAGGGTAACCTTAGGAAAATTTCTCGGCTTCGTCGTACGCCATCGTGGCATCGAAGTTGATCCTGAGAAGACTAAAGCTATCCTTGACATGTCACCTCCTCGAAACTTGAAAGAGTTGAGAGGACTTCAAGGACACTTGACCTACATTCGGCGCTTCACAGCCAACCTCACATGCAAGTGTTTACCCTCCACCAGATTGATGATGAAGGGGGTCACTTATCAGTGGATTAATGACTGTCAAAAATCATTTAATTCCCTCAATAAATACCTCTTGAGCCCACTGATATTGATGCAATCTGTTGAAGGAAAACCACTCATTCTTTACGTGATGACCCTAAAATGATCACTGGGTGCTTTCCTCGCGTAAAAGAACGATGCTGAGAGTGAAAACAACCTTTATTAACTTAGTCGAATCATGCTTGACGCTGAGACTTGTTATTCAGGTATCAAGAAGAACTTCCTGACATTAATCTTTGCCGTTTAGAAATTGAGGCATTACCTGCACCACCACGAGATCCACTTGGTTTCTCGTAATAACTCGCTCAAGTTTATCCTCAGTCGTCCTATGCTGACAGGACGTCTGACATTGTGGGCAGTTATTATGCATCAGTTTGATCTATAGTTTGTGCCTTAGAAAGCAGTAAAAGACCAGGTTTTGACAGACTTCCTTGCTGAGCACCCATCTGCAGAAGAGATGTTATTAAGTACTGAACTGTTTGATGAAGAAACCTTCTCTATTCAGGATAACCCTCGAACATGGGAAATATATTTTAACACTGCTTCCAGGAGTTCAACGAGGAAGAGAATGGAAGACCCTAAGCTTAATAAAGTTGGGTTAGAAATTGTGTTTATCTCCCCAGAGAAGGCTGTGTTTCCATACTCCTTCCTGTTATCAGAAGGTGGTACCGATAATGATGCAGAATATCAAGCTCTCATTACAGGCTTGAAATTGACATTCAGTACCGATGAACCACCTAGAGGCGAATGGTGATTCAAAATTGATAATTAAGCAGATCAACTGAGATTATGCTATCAAAAAAGAAGAGCTAATTCCCTTGTGTGATTGTGTCTGAGGGTTAGTGGTAGAATTTCCCTCAGAGCCAATATTGACTCACGTTCAACGATCACAGAATGTTCAGGCAGATGCGTTGGCAAATGCAGCTACAATTTTGGAAGATCCAAATCAGGACGAAATAATCATTAATATTGCCCATCGTTGCGTGGTTTCACCTTCTGTTCATGTCAGAACAAAGGAAATTAATGAAATCAGCTCCATTCTTGATCCATATGGTCCTACCATGGAATGGAAGGCGCCCATCATGGACTACCTTCATGACGGGGTACTTCTACCAGATAGAGTTGGAAGAGAGCAGATCCGACGATGAGTGACTAATTTCACTCTTTATGATGACCCCAATCACCAGAAAGTCCTCTACAAGCGAAACATTGATGGAGTCCTTCTCAGATGTGTTGATGGAGAAGAGACTCCATCTGTTATGGAAGAAGTACATGCAGGAGTCTGTGATGCCCACCAATTAGGGTATATACTTTCTGATCAAATCTGAAGGCTTGAATACTTCCGGCCTTCGATGACGTAAGATTGCACATAATTCACTAAGAAGTGTCATCCCTGCCAAGTGCATGTCAATTTCATCCATCAACCCCCATAGTTGCTACATACAACTAAATACTCCTAACCATTTGCCACATGTGGAATGAATGTTGTTGGACCATATCCTCCAGCTACAACTATGCAATTCAAGTACATCCTTAATGCTACTGATTTCTTCTCCAAATGGGCTGAGACAATACCTCTCAAAGAAGTCGGAGCCAAAAACATTATTAGCTTTATCAAAACTAATATCATTATCAAATTTGGTTTCCCTCATACCACATTGACATACGACACCAATTTTTGTTCTACTGAGGTGGAAAAGCTATATCAGGAATACAATATCAAATCCAACCATTCATCCTGCTATCATGCAGCAGCCAATGGACAGATAAAGGCTTTTAACAAGACCCTGTCAAACATACTCCAGAAGATGGTGGATAAAAATAAGAACTCTTGGCCCGACAAGCTCTTGCATGCCTTATGGGCTTATTAGACTACAACTCGTACTGCAACGCGGACAACCCCGTACTCATTGGTGTACGGAACAGAAGCAGTCTTGCCCATTGAGGTTTAGTTGCCATCGCTCTGTATTGCCATTTGTGACCAACTATCTGTAGATGAACAGTCTCAGAAATGACTAGATGAATTGGAGCGACTGGATGAAAAGTGATTGCATACCTTGCATCACTTGGAGGTATATCAGAATCAGATAACACATACCTTTAACAAGAAAGTCCACCTCCGTTCATTCCTCCAAGGAGAATTGATATTGGTCCTTAGGACTCCATTGATACCAAAAAAGACGCCTCCCAAGTTTGAGTCAAAGTGGGAAGGAACTTACTCTATACATAAGGTTTACTCTAATGGAGCTTATCCCTTAATCTCAATGGATGAAGAACTCACTACAACTCCAACCAATGCAAGGTTCCTGAAGAAGTACTTTGTGTAATCACAC
This sequence comes from Viscum album, assembly GCA_963277665.1. Taxonomy (NCBI): domain Eukaryota; kingdom Viridiplantae; phylum Streptophyta; class Magnoliopsida; order Santalales; family Viscaceae; genus Viscum; species Viscum album. The sequence continues at coordinate 627,892,966 of OY728130.1, read as the reverse complement.
ATGGTTCGTCTTAGTTGCAGGACGTTAAACTGCATAACACCCTATGCGTCCATGTTGCACGACGTTAAAATGCGTGACGTAATTTTCCTTATCACACGATGATAAACTGCACGACATGAGGTCCTAATCGCATGACCTAAAACTGCAAAATACCATTTGTCTTCACCACATGACATTAAACTGTATGATTATCGTCTCCCTCATTTGACGTTAAGAAATCCCCCAAAATACCATGAGTAGATATTTCTTACGATCCTTCAAAAAAGGGTAGCTTCCATGCGTAAGCATCACTCACATAATTGTCACTCCCTAGTGGCACTCAAGACCCATTTTCCCCTGTGTTTGGAACAGACCTACATAAGAACTCTTTTTTAAAGAACTAAGCGTGACTTGATTCTCATTCCAATGAGATCTGTAGTGACACCCAGATCTTCAATCTTGGGCCCAACCGCGATCATAAAGAAACAATTTCCCCTTTCCCCGTGTATGAACCAAATCTATACAAGGCACTCTTCCAAAACGTATGACTTGATCCTCGTACCATCTGATGTCTTGGGCCCAATCATTATTCTTGAAAATATCAAAACCCCTTCCTCACATCAAAACCCAGTTGGTGTGGGGAACCAATTTCAAGAACTACGCGTGGTTTGATTCTCATCCTATTGAGATACGTAGCGACGCCTGGATATCCTATCTTGGGTCTAGCCTCCGTCCTTTCACGTCGGTTAATTTATGTCCTCACCACACGACGTTAAACTGCACATAATTTCAAGAACTACGTGTGGTTTGATTCTCATCCTATTGAGATACATAGTGACGCCCAGATCTCGTATCTCTGGTCTAGCCGTAATGTTTAAAAGGCCCTTTCACTCCTTGTGTGCATGAATCAAACCCGTACAAAGAGCATTTCAAGAACTACATGTGACTTGATTCTCATCCTATTGAGATACACAGTGACACCCGAATCTCCTATCTCGGTCCAATCGTAATTTAAAATCCCCTAATCCCTATGTACGAATCAGACCTGCACGAGGAGTCTTATCCAGAACTACGTATGGTCTGATTCTTGTTTTCATGAGATATGTAGTGACACCCAGATCTCCTATCTTAGGTCCAACCATAGTTCCCATCAATTCACGTCAGCTCGCCTCCGTCCTTATCACATGACGTTAAACTGCAGAGAATCTCAAGAACTACGTATGACTTGATTCTCATCCCAATGAGATATGTAGCGACGTTTGGATCCCATCTTCTGAATCAACCACCACATAATTGAAATGCCCATATCCTTAACTTGTGTTACCTTTGTGTTGTAGAAGAAACTTTTACCACTCCTCGTTTCTCACACTGAGCACGGCTCACGTGAGCGTAGGAGTTTGGTAAAATATTTCTCTACATAAGTAAGGTGTATCTATTCACATTGAGGTTATTATGGTTCTAGCTGCAAGACTTTAAAAGACACACTAGACGTCCTGGCCGCATGACGATAGACTATACGATCCTTCAAGAACTACGTGTGCCTTGATTCTCATCCATACGAGATACGTAGTGACGCTCAGATTTTCAATCTTGGGCCGAGCCACAGTGTAACATGGAAAACCCCCTACTCTTCCGTGTATGAGTCAGATCTACACGAGGAGATCCAATACAAGTTCTCACTTTACACCTGAACCCGTATATGTTAGAACTACGTGTGACTTGATTCTTGCTTTGACAAGATACGTAGTGACACTTGGGCTCTACACCCTAGCCCAACCACAATATTCCTTTTCACATCAGAATCACCCACGTTCTTTCCGTAAAATGTTAAAATGCATGACCAACGTCATCACTGCATGACTTCAAACTACATTGTACCTCTAGAACTACGTATGACTTGATTATCATCCCATTGAGATACGTAGTGAAACATAGTCCTTAAGCCCTAACCCCGACCACGAGGTAAAAGAAAATCCCCCCTCCTACATACAATCAAAAATCTATGCAGGAGCTTTTATTTTGGGTCCTCTCCTTAGAGAACCCACCAAGGAAATAAGAGACGTTCCCCTTCTACATATGAGTCAAATCTGTGCAAGGGACTCCAAACTCATGGCCAGTATCGATCCAATGCTTCCTTTATGTGTTGAACAATGTCCCTTTTCACATGTCACACCCCTAATCTTGAATACTTTCATATCTTCATAATCTTTCCCCGGCTTTTGGTGGTAGAATGTCTGATACCTGAGAGCTCCTTTGTCCAACCATGTAGTACACGCCTCAGTTGGCCTTGCATAAGTTGCACCCATAACATGCATGTCAGCCAAAGGATGCTACTGTTTGGCTATGCAGTACGTGCCCCAGTTGACCTTGCATAAAGCAACCCTCATAACGGGTTTTTCAAATAATGGTAATTTCACCCTTAGGAGAAGCCTCCTCTATCCCTTTAAGATTTTGACTATAATATGTTGGAACCCGCAATTTAAAATCAACGATCATCCTCTGCATATTTGTCCCATATCCTTTATCTCGACCTGAAAGTCTCTAAGACCGTGGTTTACATTTCCCCCGTCATATGTTCAAAGCATACTGGAATAATCTTGAGCCATTTGACCACATACCATCCATCGTTTCCATAATCTTACAGTCCTAGTCGTATGACCTAAAACTACAGGCACTATACTTATTATGCTTGGGTCAGACCTACGTAGAGCATCCATCTCCCTGATTCTTTAGAAATTCCGACTTGAAATACCCCTTTCGTATTCAAGTACTTTCTCCACAAACCAAACTTTGTGCTTGAGAAGATCTGAATCTCCATAAACTTTCATTGGATTTTAACGATAGAATGTCAGAATTCTTGAGAGCTCTTTTGTCTGACCATGCAGTATGTGCCCCCGTTGGCCTTGCATAAGTCGCTCTCATAACAAGCCTGTTAGCCTAAGGATGTCGCTACTTGACCATGCATTACGTGCCTCAACTGGCCTTTCATAAAACAATCCTCATAACGAGTTTGTCAACTAGTGGTAACTTCCTTCTCGAGCGAAATCTTCTTTAATCTCATAAGACCTTTTTTCCTATTTCACCCTTCGGATCTGGGAATCCCCAAATCACAGCTTACAACTTTCTCCTTCCATACCTGAATATAGTAGCACATTTCTAGACAGATTACCAAGAATCGAAGAATCATCAAACCTTATGTCCAAGATAGACCTTAAATTAAAGCCCTCATAATATCCTTGTTGCACGATTTTAAACTACACAACATGATGTCCTTGCTGCATGACCTTAAAACTGCACAACATAATGTTCTTGTTGCACGACTTTAAACTGCACAACATAATGTTCTTGCTGCATGACTTTAAAACTGCACAACATAATGTCATTGTTGTATGGCTTTAAACTGCACAACATAATGTTCTTGCTGCGTGACTTTAAAACTGCACAACATAATGTCCTTGCTACATGACTTTAAACTGCATGATACCTTCATACTTTGTTAGAAAGAGACCTTCTCCTCTTGACGTTGGTTATTTAACAAAATGTACCCTCCTTCACACATCAAATTCGTGTAGGAGTGGTTTCTCATTTGCGGCCTGTGCTGACACAAACATTCCCTTTATTTTCAGACATCTTACCTTGGCAAAACCACCCCCTGTGGTCTTGATAAATCCAAATCTCCATAAAATTCCTTCACCCAAGAACGATAGAATGTCAAAATTCCTGGGAAATCCTTTACTTGACTATGCAGTACATACCCCCATTGACCTTGCATAAGTCACCCCCATAACGGGCCTCTCAGTCTAAGGATGCCGTTACTTGACCATGCAGTACGTGCCCCAGTTGACCTTGTATAAAACAACCCTCATAATGAGTTTGTCAACCAGTGGTAACTTCGTTCTCAGGAGAGATCTCTTCTATTCTCAAATATCAAGTTTTAGATCTGGGAACCATATAATCATGGCTCAAGATTCCCCTCGAAAGTATCTGAAGAATATTGGAACATTCCTAGTCACCAAGCCTTGTTTGAGTTATCATCTTAAAATTCATGGTCAAAGATGTTCGACCTAAAACACTAACCCTTTTAGTTTGACATGCATGACTTTAAACCGCTCACAAAAAGAGACACAATACTCACCAGGTTGAAAACCCGCAAATGGCACCCTGGACAAAAGTTGAGTCTCAGCTCACTAGACCTACGCTCTGTATGGTTTAGGCAATATCGAGTAATTAAAAGTTAAAAGGTACAAATCTTATTAGGTTGAAAACCCCAAAGGGCAGCCTAAACAAAAGCCAAGTCTCGTATGCTAAGTCTCTTTCATATCGAGTTTAGGTAAAAATTAGAGTGACGACACAAAAGACATAAAGTTTGTAGGGTTTTCCATATGACCTTAGCAACAATCAAACTGTGCTCACTAGGCCTCTTGGCTTAGACGATAGCGCACCCTCATCCCTATCATTATAATTATGATTAATTGGTATGAATATATCATGCTATGAAAAATTAGATTCGATGATATGATTACAAGAAAAAGGCAGGGATGAAGACATAAATGAATGAAACCAAAATTCTTTTCATTTATAAGCAAAAAAAGCCCCCAGAGGAACATCCACAAATTGGAGTATCTCTTTCATATATTATAAGAAGCCTTCAACATAACTCTTCATCTGTTGAACAACCTCTCGAGCCCCATCAGCTGCTTGTTAAATCTTAGTCAGTCAACCAGCTTCAGTCTCCTCAGCCCGTCGAAGTGCTTTCGTTGCAGCCGCAATGACAGTCAACCATTCTGTTTGGGCTTCCCCCAATGAATAGTGGAGCTGTTCAAGTTCTCCTTGAGCGACATTCAATTCTTGGTGAAGGCGCGACATGTGAATAGTCTTATCCTTGATCCGCTGCTTGACTTCCACCGATTTTTTGTTGTGATTAGCCTCCATTTGGGATAACGCACCTCAGAAATCGTCAATGTTGGAAAACAGTTTGGCCTTTATGAGATCTTTTTGAAGCTTATGCTCTCGCTCCCGCATGCGAATAGTCTCCTTCACAGTAGCATGGATTAGATGGTAATAAAACCCATCAAATCCCAACATGCCGAACAGAACTGAAAGTCGTTGGATTTGTGGAGGCAGATCCTCAAGGGGTGTCTCAGATATTATCTTCCATATATCCTGCCAGGCCTTGCGACACACGATGTAGAGAGCGTTCTGCAACTCCGAATCTAATTCAGAGTCACTGTCAGAAGGAGAGATGTACTCCGAGATCAATGCACTCAAAGAAGTGTCTCGCTCTGCTCCCTCATGAACGGTGGCTGCCTCGCCTTCTAGTGCTGGTTGAGTTGATGCAGAAGCTTTGCCCCCAGATCTAGCCACATAAGCTGATAATTCTAAATGATGAATTAGAATCATTGTTAGCTTCAAAAGAATAGCAGTAATAGGGCACAATCACAACAGTTGGTGATCCTTACCCAATAACAACTTAGCAGTCTGGGAGGATTCCTCCCTAGCATTCTCAGCTTCAGCAGTCTGGGTTGGCACCTCTTGATGAGGGGCACTCCCCTGGGTCTTCCCAGGATCTGCTAGATGAGGCCCAGGAAGACTTCCTATTTCAAGATCCACCTGAGCTGGCTCCCCCTCAACAGTGGGATTGAGATTGATTTCGACGCATTCTCTATGCACCATCACTGTAACAGTTTCTGTGGATGGAGCTGCGCATTCCAACCAGTCATGATTAGGGGATCACGCATAAAAAGGTAGATTGAACAAGAAATAAAGACTCACATCCATATGATTCTTTATATAGTTCCCCAAATTCTTCTAAAGTGGTAGGAATATTAACATGTTTCAGTATTTTATCAAAAGGTATGCTAAGATTTATCATGGCTTCTATTGACATCCTATGCCCCGTGTTAATCTCACCCATGGAAACATTTGGAGCAGTTGGTTCATGACCCTCATCCGACGACTTGAGACCCCAAACAGCCACAGGGTCAACATCGGTCGTCGTAGGATTCTCTGATGCATGAGATGAACCTGAAATATTATAGTAGTGGAAATCAGTCATTAACATGTGGCATCTTATAAAACACCACTGACATACCATATTCTTCTCCCCTCTCCATAATGGCAAGAACAATGACAAGAGCAGATGATGCACCCTCGACCCGCACCACTGCTTCAGTTGAGGGAGCCCTTTCACTAGTAGGAATTTGCGCTCGGTCCGAAGCACCCTCCTCAACTCTCGGATGCTCGTTTGTAAGTATCTTAAGAGAGGAAATGGAAGGAGTTCCTACAATCCAATAAATTTTTGACATTTTTCCTTGGCAGAGATGAATGACACCGAGATGACTTACCACTGTTAGCAAGGCGTTTAGCCATGGATTCTACCCTTTGGCATTCCTTCTTCTCCATCTTCTTTGAAGGAGGGACAACATCAACCTCTCAAAAAAAACAGGTATAATAGGTGGGAATTCTCCTGCCATCTTGTCCTCCATGGCCTGTCGGCCTGGAGATACCTCTCTTGATTCAGGGGGTGACTCAGTAACCCCAATCAGAGTACCACTAGGGCTATACTGTGGTGATGGAATCTCAGTTGATTTTCCCTCAGCCCGTTGCAAATTAAGACGGTATCCCCCTTTAGCAATGATGCCTTGACTGAAATATAAAGGCAAAGCAGAAAAGAGTTTGAGAAGAAGAGAACTTACATCTCCAGGATTGAAAAAGTCACTCCATTCATCAGAAGGAAAATAATTGATCCCTTCAGCAGCACCATGTTCTATCATATCCTTCACTCACCTCTTGGTAGGAACCCGATTTTCGATTGCATAGATGAACGTCTCTAACTCCCAGATATGAGTTTTCACTTCAGCAGGATTATCCTCAAAGTAAATACCAGGTGAGGCTCGAATATCTCCTATCCCCGGAATGTAAAATCCCGCACGTAGGAGCACCCACATAATTTCAGTATCAGAAGAACAATCCCACCAAATTTGGACTGCCTCTGATCGTACGTATTCAGAATACATTCCAGCCTGCTGTGAGGATGATCTCACAACCTTAGATTTCATGGGCTTCCCAACCCTTTCTGTCACAAAAGTTGGACGATAAAATGGAACCCGATACTCTTCTTAGTGATGGTGATTAGACCGCCTCAGTGCAATTTCAATTGGTGAATTTGGTGTAGCCCTCTTGATTCTGGTGGGTGGATTATATCTTGGATGAGGTCGTTTCAGTAAGTTGGGAACATCGTCATCCTCACTCTCTGACTCAGACAACACAACCTTTGAAGGGGATGAAGCACATTCCAAACGAGAATGATCTTTCCTGCTTCGTCTCTTTACCCCAACCCGAGGAACAACCTTGTCCAACACCTCTTCTGTCACACCCCGACCTATTCAATTATTTTATTTTATTATTTCTTTGACCTTAAATAATTTTTTTTGGGGTTCAGGTTGAGTCTTGGACAAAAATTTTGAGGTTGGTAAAAAAGTGTGCGTTTTTGAGTTGACGTCGTTGGGCGCACGAGCGGAGCATGTTTTGGAAACCCCGCACGGTTTCGTCCAGACATTGGCACGATCCACCTGTCTTTAGAAAATTAAAGTGAGAAACTTTTATAATTTATTGTGTTATATAAATTTTTTATTATTGTTAATGATTTTATTATTATTATTATTAAAGTGAACTGAGTATTTTTATTATTTATATTTTTATTAGTATGATTATTAATGTTCTTATTAGTATTATTATTAATAAAGCTTTATTATTATTTTTATTATTGTAATTAAGGAATTATTATTATTATTAAGAGTGTTATTATTATTAAGAACGAAATAATTGTCGTTATCTTCATTATAATTTTTTTTATGAGTCGCGTGGGGTAATCGTGTAGTTGCCTGGGCACCCAAGCACCTGCTTCTGAATCAGATAGAAGTTACAACATGATTCATGCGATTGCAATACTCAAATGAATGAAATAAGATAAAGGCAAAATGTGATAAAATTTAAAGGAAAGAAGATAATAATATTATTTCGTTATTGTTATTATTATTATTACTAAATTTTTTATAAATACTGTTATTAGTTTTACCATTATATTATTAATATTGTTTTAATTATTATTATTAGGTTTTTCTTTTTTCTTTTATTTGTTTTATTTCATTTTATTTTTTTTTATTTTTTTAGGAAAGCCTAGTTCTACCCATGCGCCGCCCCATCTCTCCTCTCTTTCTCCCCATCACGAACAACCCCCCCTGTTACCCTATTCCCCATAGCGCCCTCACCAGCGCTCCTCCCTCTTGCTGGCGTGCTACCCTCCCACCGGCTCCGACCCCAGCTCCGCCTCCTGCCGCGCGCGCCCCAGCACTGCCTCACCGACCGCACACCCTCTGGCGCTGCCCCACACCCAGCTAACACCGTTGTCCGGCCGTCGCCCGCGCCACCCAACCGGCGCGCCCCCGCTTTGCAGGCACTGTTTGACCGGCCTCTCGGCTGCCTCTCCATCCGCGCGCCCTCCGGCGCCACCCTTCACCCTCAGGCTGCTCCACACCCTTCAGCCGCCGCGCACCCGCTATCCGCACGCCGTCCGACCACCACACCACCTCCCGGCCGCACCCAGGTCCAGTGACCCCTACTGGGCCGCACACCTCTTCTCCGAACGACCCTTCAGCCGGCCTCGCCCTGCCGACGACTCTCTCCCCCTACCGACCTCTTTTCTGGCAGGTGAATTCCCCTGTCGGCCTCGTTCCGGCCAACGACTCCTCCTACCGGTGCTGTCACCCTTTTTCGGCAACTACCCTTGTCGGCGCACACCCATTGGAACCGAAAACCCCCCTCCGGCCATGGTTTTTCCCTTCGATAAGGGTTTGGTGTGGGTTTCCTTCAAGGAGTTTGAGGTTTCTTAAACCCTAGTTGCTGGGGGTCTTTTTTATTGAGTTGGATCCCTCAGTGATGAGTTTGTTTCGATTACTTCAGGTTAGGTTCAACTTTCTGCGGGTGTGTTTGAGGCGTCATGTGTTTTTTATCAATTGATGTAAGATGCCTTTGCACCACCTCTTTAAATTTAGAGGTACTTGAATTCTTGCATGACTTACATTCATTTAATATTAATTTATTATTTTTAATTTCAAGAATATTTATTTTAGAAGAAATTATGTGGTATTGTATATAATTTGTGTTTGGTTAATTATGTCACCAACATTATTGATTTTGGCGTGTTTTTGTGAAGAGTTAGTTTGGTGCGAATTATGTTTTGAAAACATGTTGAGGTGGGTTATGTGCTTTTCATTCGTTTGAATTATTTTAAGTCAGTGTTGTTATGTTTTTAGATATTTTTGTGATGTTTAATTGTTTGAGTTATTTTTGGTCAGTATTTTTGTGTTTTAGATTGTTTTACATTTGTTGCAGCGCATTGGCGAGGTAATTCCGTGATATTGCGGTCATCAGCTTATGCGTGCTTGTGCGCTCGCTCGAGGCGTGTCACATCATCGTGTTTGAGCTGTGAGTCGAGGTAGGTCCCCCACTGCACTTGCCCTTGAATTTAAAATTTATTTATTTCTTGTCATTTCATTGATTTTCGTTAAATGTGAAATAATATTAAATAATTATTTTTAGAATAATGATTTGCTGTAAATGAGACTGTTTATTTTTATGCATCCCATTGAAATTATTTTGTTGATGAATTGTCACACAATAGTGAAAAGTGCCCATTTGGCCTTTGAACACAATTCATAGATTTTCAAGTGTGGTTTTGGTTTGATGGTAAATGTTTTCTTCTGATGCATGAGCAAATGTTTTGGTTTCTCTTGAGAAATGACGTTTTTCTTTAAAGTTAGTTAAGGCCCGTTTGACAATTTAATAAAATAAATTATTTTGAAAACCTTCTTTGGAGTGACTCGGGGGTGACCTTGTTGTGTACGTCAATTTTGTGGGTTGTTGTGCGTGATGTTTGTGCATTGGAATTGGTTGCTTGTTTGACATTGTTGACTCACCCCCTTTTTATTTAGTACTCGACGTGGTAACCTGACATAGTAAGTGATTTTTTTGTGAATGATTGCCGCACTAGTTTAGATTATGCACTGGCTACTGGACCTTAGTATGGATTTTGCTCTGCTAGGGGATTGAGCCCCTCGGTTAGGCCATATAGGGAAATACCGAGCATTAGGGAGTTATGACGTCATCGAGAGTAGACATGCCTTCAGGATGAGTCACATGTATAGTACATTCTGGATTGTTCACAAGCTCCCATGTTCGATCCATGTTTTCTTTAGTGCTTATTTTTATGAGGCAGACGATTGAGGGGCCTAGTTCAGTTGCTGGTCCCCGTTTTCTACTTTCCCATTGCCCTTATTGTGTGTTGTGTGTGATTTTACTCTTGACTAACTACTAAATTTTTAGATTTTAAATTGTTTGTGAAAATGTTTTAAAATGTAATGCACTTTTCCCTTCAAACATTAATCTCGTTTTTAAATTAAAAGGGTAATGGACTGTTACTTGTTTTAGAAATGAAAGTGTATGTGGAAACCCATATTTTATATAATTTAGTTCAAACCTGAAATTGGTAAATTCTTTATTTAAAGGCAGTGCTCTGGGGATAGTTTGCTAGGCACATCTACTGAGTTTTAATATCCCCGCCTATAGTGTTTTCCTATTTTTTAGTTTCTATTATAGGTTCGATTTGAGCTTGTTCGTCATGGGCGAGAGTTGGTTGTGGTTTGGAGAGTGACTCTTGAGGTCACGAGGAGTTTTTGGCCGAGATCAGGTTAGTATGTGTTGTTGGTTGTTCTTTCTTTTTCATGTCATTTTTTTTTCACTTTGCGTTGTTCTACTTTTCTGATGCTTTATTTATTTTCATTGGGCGAAATCGTTCCCACTTGCTCTCTGTTGATGCCCTGGCGCTTGTCGCCAGCCCAGGAGGATTGAGAACATTTCTCGGGTCTTGCCACAGATCGACTTGGGTGACCGATTCAGGGTCAACCTGAGTTGTTTCGTGACAAAATGGTATTAGAGCAGGTCAGATCTTGAGCGGACCTTGTTTTTCAGAGTTCTCATTGTTATTTGGGGTTATCATGGTATGATTAGGACTGTCGGGACTCGAGCTGTAGGGACGGGAAGGACGTCATGAACCCTTGCTCGTTTCAAACCTTGGGTTACCTTCCTTTGAATTGTTTTATGTTGGGAAATGAAAAAGGAGATGGGAAAGTAACCCTGTAAGCTCGCAGGGCCTGACAAGCCATGTGGAGCTGGGGAAATTTTCCTAGACTTCTCTCTGTGACGGTGGCGTGACTGGCGTATGGCCGCCAACCATATGTTCGAGTCACCCATCAACACTAGTTTTCCCCAGTGAATCGTTTGGGTTTTCCTTAATTTTAAAAATCATTTTGAAAAGTGTTATTTTGGTATTTGAAATGACAATGGCCATGTTTTGATTAAATTCTTTGTTTCCTTGTTCCTTAGTGTTCACCCCCACAACGGTTTGATGAATGCCCAAGGTGAAACTCCAGGTGGTGCGCTCTTAGCAAATCCTCCAGTTGATCAAACTATAGACTATGTTCTGGAATTTCGAAAGTTGAACCCTCCCCTGTTTTATAGTTAAGCAGATCCACTTGAGGTAGAGAAGTGGTTGCGGAAGATTGATAGGAACTTCAGTTTTATTGGGTTTCCCAAGTCATTGAAGGTGAAGTTGGCTACCTTTATACTTGAAGGTCCAACTTGGAAATGGTTGAAGTCCGTGTCTCGAAGCAAGCCTCGAGAAGATCTCATATGGGAGTTCTTCAAGTCTTTGTTTATCCAACAATATTTCTCTGAGTTGACGAAGCTGAGGAAGAGGATGAAGTTGTGTTGTGTTCAGCAGGGCGTTGAATCGGTACTAGAATTCTATTGACGTTTCTTAGAACTAGTTCTATATGACCAATGGTTTGTTGAAAATGATCCCAAAAAGGCTCGACAATTTGAGTTTGGGCTCTGACCTGAACTGCAGTCGAAAGTGGTAGAGCTCAACCTAACCACCTTCTTGGATGTTGTGGGGAAAGCCTTTCTGGCTGAAGTTGAGTTAGCAGGAGGACATGAGGTGGCGAATCCTCCCTCAGCCTTGAGAAGCTGTGCATAGGATGACGATAAAAAGAATGAGAAGTGACCTGATGCTGGTGGCTCTAATAGAGGAATCAAGAGGCCTTCAGACCTCCAGTTATCTTCTTCACAGCGCAGTGCTGTGATCTATCACCAGTGTGGTAAGCAGGGTCACAAGAGGCCAACGTGCCCGAGTGCTCTGAAACCCTGCCACACTTGTGGGCGCTTGGGTCACTTGCAGCGGTTCTGCCGAGGTGTTTCCAAGAAGCGTGCTGAACCCAGACCTAGCTCGTCAAAGGTCACCTCATCTCGTCAGTAGGAGTAGGACAATGTTTGGGATCAGTTTGGGGTTTTCTATTTGTAGTGTTCCTTAGATGTAGTGGTCGTCTCTTGTATCATTTTGTGGTGTTTCTTTTCCTTTAGTTGTAAGAATGGTTATTGTTGAACCTCTTTGAAACCTTTGTTTTAATGGAAGTGTGTTTGGTAAAATTATGGTTCGTGTGTTGTGTTTGAGAATTTCTGAAGCCTGCTTGCGAGGCAGGAGATGCTTCAATCATCGGTGCTCCAGCCATAGGTTCTGGAGTGAAGTTGGCGCGTAGTCAGGAGAACCCCAGCGATGAAAAAGGGCCATTGTTTAATCTTTTTCCTTAGTGTGGCATGGTTTGTGTTCTTCTGAGGGTGCGATGTTGTTGATATGGCGACAATGATAGTTTTGATGCTCTATCAGTTGGTCCCTTCCCTTCTTTCCCCCTTGTGGTGGGGGTTTTTGGTCAGTGTGGGAAGTTTTCAAGTTCGGTAAATCTCGTTAGTTCTCATGGTGGGGAGACCCATAGTGGGTCTCGCAGGGTTACACTTGAAATAATTTAGTGTTAGCCTGATCCTTATGGTAGAGAGTTTGTTCAGGCCTCCCCGTGTCAGTATCAGAGTTTTGTTCCGGGTATTGTTTTGGGTGGTGGGTGGTCTCGTGTGGAACCACCCAATTTTAAGTTCTTCCTCTTGAGTAAACATTGGGACTGGAGTACACCCAACAGTTCTGTTGAACTAAGATTTTGGGAATAGGTGTTGGAGGTGGTTTAAGTTCATTCGTTCCTTGGTTGAAATGGATTGTTTGGATTCTGCTTAGTGACAGTTAAGGTGATCGTGTTTTAAGGATGAGTTGTGTGTCATGGGTTTTTGGTGTTTGTTTGGATCAATCAACTAGAGGTGCTTAAACTTGTGGAGGTGGGTGACACTTAAGGAGTTTTATCTTTGGGTCTAGGTCTTGTTGTGGTTTTTTGAGGGCATAAAGTGTTATGGTGAGGAGAATTGTCACACCCGACCTATTCAATTATTTTATTTTATTATTTCTTTGGCCTTAAATAAGTTTTTTTTGGGGTTCGGGTTGAGTCCCAGATGGAAATTTTGAGTTTGGTCAAAAAGTGTGCGTTTTTGAGTTGACGTCGTTGGGCGCACGGGCAGAGCGCGGTTTGGAAACCCCACGCGGCTTCGCCCAGGCATCAGCACAATCCACCTGTCTTCAGAAAATTAAAATGAGAAACTTTTATAATTTATTGTGTTATATAAATTTTTTATTGTTAATGATTTTTTTTTTATTATTATTAAAGAGAACTGAGTATTTTTATTATTTATATTTTTATCGGTATGACTATTAATGTTCTTATTAGTATTATTAATAATAAAGCTTTATTTTTTTTTATTATTGTAATTAAGGAATTATTATTATTATTATTATTAAGAGTGTTATTATTATTAAGAATGAAATAATTGTCGTTATCTTCATTATAATTTTTTTTATGAGTCGTGCGGGGTAACCGCGCAGTTGCCCGAACACCCGAGCACCTGCTTCTGAATCAGATAGAAGTTACGGCATGATCTGTGCGATTGCGGTACTCAAATGAATGAAATAAGATAAAGGCAAAATGAGATAAAATTTAAAGGAAAACAGATAATATTATTTCATTATTGTTATTATTATTATTAATAAATTTGTTATAAATACTGTTATTAGTTTTACCGTTATATTATTAATATTTTTTTAATTATTATTATTAGGTTTTTCTTTTTTCTTTTATTTGTTTTATTTCATTTCATTTTATTTTTTATTTTTTTAGGAAACCCTAGTTCTACCCATGCACTGCCCCTCTCTCCTCTCTTTCTCCCCGTCGCAAGCGGGCCGCCCCCCTGTTACCCTATTCCCCGCAGCGCCCTCACCAGCGCTCCTCCTCCCTCTCACCGGCGCACTACTCTCCCACTGGCTCCGACCCCAGCTCCGCCTCCTACCATGCGCGCCCCAGCGTCGCCTCACCGACCGCACACCCTCTGGCGCTGCCCCACACTTAGCCGACACCGCTGTCCGGCCGCTTCCCGCGCCACCCAGCTGGCACGCCCCTGCTTTGCAGCCGCTGTTCGACCGGCCTCCCGACCGCCTCCCCATCCACGCGTCCTTCGGCGCCACCCTGCACCCTCAGGCCACACCACGCCCTTCAACCGCCGTGCACCCGCTGTCCGCACGCCGTTCGGCCGCCACACCACCTCTCAGCCACACCCAGGTCCGGTGACCCCCTTTCTAGGCCGCACCCCTCTTCTCCGACTGACCCTTTAGCTGACCTCGCCCTGTCGGCGACCCTCCCCCTTCCGGCCTCTTTTCCGGCCGACGAATTCCCCTGTCAGCCTCGTTCTGGCCAGCGACTCCTCCTACCGGTGCCACTGCCCTTTTTCGGAGACTACCCTTGTCGGCGCACACCTGCTAGAACTGAAAACCCCCTCCGACCATGGGGTTTCCCTTTGGTAAGGGTTTGGTGTTGATTTCCTTCAAGGACTTTGAGGTTGCTTAAACCCTAGTCGTTGGGGGTTTTTATTGAGTTCTATCCCTCGGTGATGAGTTCGTTTCGATTGCTTCAAATTGGGTCCAACTTTCCACAGGTGAATTTGAGGTGCGCTTGGTGTTTTGCACCAATTTTCAGGTGTCTTTAATCGATTGAGGTATGATGCCTTTGCACCACCTCTTTAAATTTAGAGGTACTTGAATTCTTGTATGACTTACATTCTGTCACGACCCGTCCTCGGGGCCCGTGCCGTGACTACCCCAAGCCCGCCTTCCATAGGCCAGGGGCTGGCGACTAGCACCAAAGGCGTAAAATCCCGATAACTGGGAAGGCATTGCCTTTATAAAGAAAATAAGCACCACAGAGTACAAGCGGAAGTAAAACACTAAGTACAAAAAGAAGAGCTGAAAAGTAAAAAGGGGCCGGAAATACAAGCCCAACTGTAAAGTACAACTCGAAAGGGAAAACAACGACTGAAAAGTAAAGCTGCTACGCTGAGATGTCCACTGGAAATCCCACCTGAAGGGTGGGTACAGATAGCTCCTCTGCTCCTCGGGTCCCGCCATCCGCTCCGAGTATGTCCCGCCCAGTGGTCCACCTCCGGGTACCGCCTCGTCGTATAGTCCACCTCCAGGTACCGTCCAGTCCTCGAACCTTCGGCTTCTGTCAGCACTGTCCGTCGTCTGCAACCAACACAACGAGGTGCGGGCATAGCCCGTGCAGGGGTGAGTATAACGATACTCAGTAGGGACCCCGAGACCCTCAAGGTCTCACTAAAACCAACAAGGATAAACACAAGAAGATCTCAACAGATAAACTCTACTTAGGTATATGCCCATACATATACCTAAGTTATCAAGTAACCCATCTCAATCATGAGGAAACACAAGGATTGTGAGAACGACGGATAACCACTACCCGGGTATATGCCCATACATATACCAAAGTTAGCAAGTGACCCATCTCAATCATGAGGTAAACACAAGGTCAAAAGTCTCAGCTCAAACCAGGATTTTCATTATCGAAACCGTAACTGCTGAAGAGCTCCGTCTCTGGAGTGTGCAGTGGTCCTGTCACGACTCCGAGGTACTGCTCACTAACCTAAGACTGCTGAAGTACTCCTCCTGTCGAGTACCGCGGGTCAGCCACCCAGACACAGTAGTGCTTCCCGCCGAGGTATGTCACCCAAACTCAGTAGTGCACACCCCCTAGTAGCCTGCTGAGGTACTCTCCGGACGAGCACCGCGGGTCTGCACTGTCACACAGGTAGTGCTCCGTCCGCCATGGGTCTGCACCTCAGAAAATAGTGCTCCGTCCACTGGGCTAGTCGACTCACTCCAAGTCGAGTCGGTCAAGCAGTCGTCAGGTCTCAGCCAGCTACACGGTCTCCGTACATCGCACGCTCGTCACTGGGAGGGTCCGCTCCACGAGCTACAGGTCGATACTCCAAGTATCTCAAAGTCCCGCAAAGAAGTATCTCAAAAGTCCGTTTCGTCACAGGGGTCTCAACGCAACAGACGACACGTCGATCGGACGCCCGGTCTGTGAGTTATTAGCCTTTTCGTCCCAGGGGCCCGGTTGGTTTCGAGTGCGAACCAATCCCGGCCGTATCTCAACTGTACCCCGAACTCCCATAGGGTATACTCAAAGGGACCGTTACTCAACGTAACCACCAACGCCGCTGACGGTTCGTCAAACGGACGTCCTGTCTGAAAGATATCAGCTTTCCCGTTCCAGGGGCCCGGTTGGATTTCGGGTACAATCCAACCCGGCCATACTCCGACTGCATCCAAAACTCAGGCGGAGTATGTCAAAATTTCCGTCTCATCAAGAGGAAGTCAACGAAACAGACGGCGCGTCAATCGGACGTCCGGTCTGTGAGTTATTGGCATTTTCGTCCCCGGGGCCCGGTTGGTTTTTAAGGCAAAACCAACCCGACCGTACTCCACCTGCGTCCAAACCTCGGGCGGAGTATGCCAAAAGATCCATCTCATTAAGAGGAACGCAACGCGACTGACGGCGCGTCAATCGGACGTTCGTGGCTCAAGATATGAGCGTTTCCGCTCCGAAGGCCCGGTTGGTTTCGTGAACGAACCAACCCGGCCGAACTCAAAGTAAATCGAAACCTTGAGTGCGATATACCGAAACGACCGTCTCGATCCAAGGATCGCGTTGCCGCAGACGGTTCGTCATTCGGAGGTCCGAGGCTCAAGTTATGGGCGAAAAACCAAATCTGGTTCGAAACGGGGGGTCCGGGTCCGGGCCGACCCGGCCCGACCCCCCCCTGGGCGACGTGGTGGCCGGCGGCGGCGGGCGGCGGCGGCGGGCGGCGGCGCGGCGGCGGCGGCGGCGGGCCGCGGCGGCGGCGGCGGCGGGCTGAGGCGGCGCGGCGGCGCGCGGAGGCGGCACGGCGGCGCGCTGGGGCGGCACGGCGGCGCGGCGGTGCGCTGGGCGGCGCGGCGGTGCGCTGGGCGAGACCCCCGCCTCCCCGACTTCCCTTGGCGGCGCGGCACGTGCCGCGCCGGTTTTTAAGAAAAACCGCCCCCTCACATGAGGGGGCCTGCTTGTGCGGATCCGAGGGGGCCAGCTGCCCCCCTCCTTCAAAGAACCGCCCCCCTCTCTTAAAGAGGGGGGTTTTTATTGAACCGGCCGGGGGATTTAATCCCCCGGTTTTATGTCATCCGGCCGGCCAGCTGGCCGGCCGGTTTTTACCAACGGGACCGGAAATTCCGGTCCCGCCTTCGACTTCCGACGCCGGCGGCCCGGCCGCCGGTCTTCTCTTCCGCCGCGGCCCGGAACCGGCCGCGGTCTCCTCGTCCCGCCGCGGCCCGGAACCGGCCGCGACGTTCGTCATCCGGCGCGGTGCGACGGCACCGCGCCCCTTCGCCGTGCTTTGATATTCATTCAACGCGGCGCGACGGCGTCGCGTTCTTGTTGTTTCTTCCATGGTGCGTGCGACGACATCGCGTAAGATATTCGCACGTTCATCCGCGTGGTGCGACGGCACCACGCCACTTGCTTTCCTCCGCAAAAACAAACAAGATCGTTGGAGGGGGTTCGGCCGTGTTCGTGCGGTCCGGCCCCCTCACGTTAAAATAATAACGCAACTTTTAAAATAATCAACATCCTCACGTTAGTCATACGAACCACGAGCAAGAATGAGATAATTAAATATTAAATCAACATCCCCTACCTTGGTATAAGGTTCGAAGATCGTTCTACGTTCCGCGGAAGACGACGTCGCGGAGGTCGGGCGACGCGGTCGTCGTTCGTCAAATTCAACGACGAAGAGGCGCGTCCGAAGAGGCACGTCGTTGGCGAATCCTTGTACGCCGACGAAGGTTGTCCGAGGAAGGTGCGGTGTTCTCTCTCGTTGACACCGAAGACGAAGAAGAGCGGAGCGGCGTTCTTCGTCGGAAACTTGAGCGTTCTACGTCAAGTCTTGAGGAAAGTCAAATAAAAAGGAAACAACGAACTCAAGAACCCCTACCTCGATAGTCGCACGTTGACGGAGTCATGGAATATCGGTGTCGATTCCTTTGACGTCGGAGGAAGAGTCGTTGTCGATGGCGTTCGTCGCGGAAAACCGTCGCGGAAGAGATGACGCAGAAGAAGTACGTCGCGTCGCGGATACGGCGTCGCGGACGGATCGTGTTCTTCGGCGGAGAAGTTCTTCGTTGAAGAACGACGTTCTTCGCGTTCTTCATTGAGTTTGAAGAAGAAGAAGAGGAGCTCTCCACCTCTCAAGAAGACAAACGATCAACCCAAAATAAAATAAGCTACACCTTATTTTATTTTCACTTTGCCAACCTTTCAAAAATTCAAAAGTTGAATTCAATTCATTAATTAAATCTAGAGTTGACAAAATTAAATGAAGAGATAGGTTGGCAAGAAATAAAGTAGGGAAGAGTTACGTAATTAAGAGGGGGTTTAGAGGGGTTAGGGAATTTGAAAAGAATTAGGGGTTCGTGTGGGCCCCACCACACTTAATCCTCCCAAGGGAGGTTAAGTGGGTGTGGGTCCCACTTCCAACCTCCTTTGGTAGGTTTTTAATAAGTTAAAATAAAATTTGTCTTACACAAATTTTATTTAACTCAACTGAAAACCCCAAAACTAATTTTCAACTCGCAACAAACGCAACTCCCGAAAAGGTCTCTTTAAGCGAATATCGGCGCTGCGAGTTCATTGGTGCCCTCGGATTTCAATTCCGAGCACCGGATCAAAAGTTAGGAATTCCCGCTCGTTCGTTCACTGAACGTACCCGAGCCAAACTTCGGAAATTAATTCCGGGCACTCCGGGCCTCGGAATCAGGTGCCGTCTGAAACCGCGCTCTTGTAAAATTCTAAAGAAAATTAAGAAAAAATTTTCCTTGAATTTTACGGGTCTTTACATTACTCCCACCTCAGGGCTTTACGTCCCCGTAAAGATACAACAAAAACTAGGGAAACAAAAGAGGGTACTGAGCACGCATCTGAGCCTCCCGCTCCCATGTGCTCTCCTGGAGATTCCCGTGCTGCCATCTGTTGCGCACAAGAGGAATCGATCGCCCATGTAGGACCCGCTCCTGTCGATCCTCTATCTCCACCGGGACCTCCGTAAAAGTCGCCCCATCGTCAAGGATGTGCGTCGGGTAGTGCACGTATCTCCTCAGCTGAGACACGTGGAAGACGTCGTGCACCCGGTGCAACTGAGGTGGTAGAGCCAGGCGATAAGCCACCTCACCAACCCTGCTGAGGACCTGGAAGGGTCCGATGAAGCGCGGAGATAACTTGTCGCCTCGGCCAAATCTCCGAATACCACGTCGAGGTGAGACCCGCAAGAAGACGTGGTCACCATCCTCGAACTCTAGTGGCCTCCGCCTCCTGTCAGCGTATGACTTCTGCCGGCTCTGTGCTGTCCTCATCCGCTCCTGGATGACATGGACCTCCTCCGACGTGGCCCGGACCATCTCTGGTCCCACAAGAGCTGCAAGATTTCTTCTTTGCCGATAAGAGAAACCTGGTCTCATCCCCTGGATGAACCACATTCTTTGCCTAAAACAGTCAATCCTAACATGGATGATACTAATCCATACCAAGGATGACGTCGTAAGGCCTCAACGCTACTACTAAGAGATCCAACCGTTACTCTCGCCTCCAAGGGTTGAGTCACACTGTCGGCATCAGTGTGTGGTAACTGGGTCTCCTCCAGTAGATGTCTCACAAGTGAGGGTCAAGTCAACAGTCAACTGGAACCTCTTAGTAACATCACAAAAGAGGACAGGAAAGAAAACATCACAAAGGTATGCGTCTTTTATTATTGCAGCTCATATTACAAGACGCTACACAAAAGCAACATCAACATGGAACTAGAAGTACAAAAGACGTATCCACTAGTTCCTCCCCTGTCCACCTGCTCCCAGAGCTCCAGCATTTGTCGCTGCCTCAACCTCGGTGGCTCCCTCCAAGCCTGCGGATCGAGGAGTCGGGCAGTCACGTGCCAGGTGACCCTTTCCGCCACAGGAGTAACATTGTCCGTTTCTGGCACGCCTGGCTCTGACCCCACCTCAGGTGCCCCGCACCACCGGTCCTAAAACCCGAGATCGCCCAACTGCTGGTCTGGTCCTCCTGGACCTCTGCATCATCTGTCTACTGCCCACAGATGACTCGGCTTCTGATCGAAAAACACGCGGCAAAGGCAGAATCTCCTGTACACGCTCGGGGTGTAGAGATACTGGCACAAACTCCACCCTGAAGAAGGTCTCGAAGTCTTCCCATGCGAAGTTCATCTCATCGCAAAACTGAAACAAGTGGCTCCACCACCTACCTGCTGCTGCCTGAAGGAGGCTGGTAGCAAAGATCACCATGAAGTCTGCCGGCGTCCCCACTAGCCTGAAGACTCTCACCACAGCCTCCAGCCAAACCTCAGCCGCCTGCGGGTCCGTCTCTCCCCGGAACCTGGGTGGCCTCTGGCGCTGGAACTTGTGCAGCGCGCTCAAGCGTCGTGCATCGCCTACTGCTGGGGCTGGTGGCATCGATGGCCCAACGTATGGTAGTACCGCTGGTGCCTCCGCTGGTGCCTCAACTGCAAGAGGGCCCTGTACCGAAGCCTCGTCGCTCGACAGACTGTCAGCACGCTCATCCCTCCGGGCTCTAGCTGGTCGTCTGAGAAAAGACATCCTGAAAGAAACAACGTAACACGATCAAACGATTATACCTGGTGAGCTGACCTGGTTTGAGCTGTTTTAAGGGGAAAAACCTTTGAAAACACACACGCAATCAGTGTTTTCGTGCACAAAGTCGGAAATCAGTTGTCAGGGTCCTGGTGTATGGATACGTCGGCCGCCCGCACCAACACTGGACTCCCTGAACTGAAAACCACACTCGGTACTCTCAACACTATTGCTTCATAGAAAGAAACATCAGAGTTATAAGTTCTGCGGTAGAACCGAACTCCTCTGATACCAATTTGTCACGACCCGTCCTCGGGGCCCGTGCCGTGACTACCCCAAGCCCGCCTTCCATAGGCCAGGGGCTGGCGACTAGCACCAAAGGCGTAAAATCCCGATAACTGGGAAGGCATTGCCTTTATAAAGAAAATAAGCACCACAGAGTACAAGCGGAAGTAAAACACTAAGTACAAAAAGAAGAGCTGAAAAGTAAAAAGGGGCCGGAAATACAAGCCCAACTGTAAAGTACAACTCGAAAGGGAAAACAGCGACTGAAAAGTAAAGCTGCTACGCTGAGATGTCCACTGGAAATCCCACCTGAAGGGTGGGTACAGATAGCTCCTCTGCTCCTCGGGTCCCGCCATCCGCTCCGAGTATGTCCCGCCCAGTGGTCCACCTCCGGGTACCGCCTCGTCGTATAGTCCACCTCCAGGTACCGTCCAGTCCTCGAACCTTCGGCTTCTGTCAGCACTGTCCGTCGTCTGCAACCAACACAACGAGGTGCGGGCATAGCCCGTGCAGGGGTGAGTATAACGATACTCAGTAGGGACCCCGAGACCCTCAAGGTCTCACTAAAACCAACAAGGATAAACACAAGAAGATCTCAACAGATAAACTCTACTTAGGTATATGCCCATACATATACCTAAGTTATCAAGTAACCCATCTCAATCATGAGGAAACACAAGGATTGTGAGAACGACGGATAACCACTACCCGGGTATATTCCCATACATATACCAAAGTTAGCAAGTGACCCATCTCAATCATGAGGTAAACACAAGGTCAAAAGTCTCAGCTCAAACCAGGATTTTCATTATCGAAACCGTAACTGCTGAAGAGCTCCGTCTCTGGAGTGTGCAGTGGTCCTGTCACGACTCCGAGGTACTGCTCACTAACCTAAGACTGCTGAAGTACTCCTCCTGTCGAGTACCGCGGGTCAGCCACCCAGACACAGTAGTGCTTCCCGCCGAGGTATGTCACCCAAACTCAGTAGTGCACACCCCCTAGTAGCCTGCTGAGGTACTCTCCGGACGAGCACCGCGGGTCTGCACTGTCACACAGGTAGTGCTCCGTCCGCCATGGGTCTGCACCTCAGAAAGTAGTGCTCCATCCACTGGGCTAGTCGACTCACTCCAAGTCGAGTCGGTCAAGCAGTCGTCAGGTCTCAGCCAGCTACACGGTCTCCGTACATCGCACGCTCGTCACTGGGAGGGTCCGCTCCACGAGCTACAGGTCGATACTCCAAGTATCTCAAAGTCCCGCAAAGAAGTATCTCAAAAGTCCGTTTCGTCACAGGGGTCTCAACGCAACAGACGGCACGTCGATCGGACGCCCGGTCTGTGAGTTATTAGCCTTTTCGTCCCAGGGGCCCGGTTGGTTTCGAGTGCGAACCAATCCCGGCCGTATCTCAACTGTACCCCGAACTCCCATAGGGTATACTCAAAGGGACCGTTACTCAACGTAACCACCAACGCCGCTGACGGTTCGTCAAACGGACGTCCTGTCTGAAAGATATCAGCTTTCCCATTCCAGGGGCCCGGTTGGATTTCGGGTACAATCTAACCCGGCCATACTCCGACTGCATCCAAAACTCGGGCGGAGTATGTCAAAAGTTCCGTCTCATCAAGAGGAAGTCAACGAAACAGACGGCGCGTCAATCGGACGTCCGGTCTGTGAGTTATTGGCATTTTCGTCCCCGGGGCCCGGTTGGTTTTTAAGGCAAAACCAACCCGACCGTACTCCACCTGCGTCCAAACCTCGGGCGGAGTATGCCAAAAGATCCATCTCATTAAGAGGAACGCAACGCGACTGACGGCGCGTCAATCGGACGTTCGTGGCTCAAGATATGAGCGTTTCCGCTCCGAAGGCCCGGTTGGTTTCGTGAACGAACCAACCCGGCCGAACTCAAAGTAAATCGAAACCTTGAGTGCGATATACCGAAACGACCGTCTCGATCCAAGGATCGCGTTGCCGCAGAAGGTTCGTCATTCGGAGGTCCGAGGCTCAAGTTATGGGCGAAAAACCAAATCTGGTTCGAAACGGGGGGTCCGGGTCCGGGCCGACCCGGCCCGACCCCCCCCCTGGGCGACGTGGTGGCCGGCGGCGGCGGCGGGCCGCGGCGGCGCGGCGGCGCGCGGAGGCGGCACGGCGGCGCGCTGGGGCGGCACGGCGGCGCGCTGGGCGGCGCGGCGGTGCGCTGGGCGGCGCGGCGGTGCGCTGGGCGAGACCCCCGCCTCCCCGACTTCCCTTGGCGGCGCGGCACGTGCCGCGCCGGTTTTTAAGAAAAACCGCCCCCTCACATGAGGGGGCCTGCTTGTGCGGATCCGAGGGGGCCAGCTGCCCCCCTCCTTCAAAGAACCGCCCCCCTCTCTTAAAGAGGGGGGTTTTTATTGAACCGGCCGGGGGATTTAATCCCCCGGTTTTATGTCATCCGGCCGGCCAGCTGGCCGGCTGGTTTTTACCAACGGGACCGGAAATTCCGGTCCCGCCTTCGACTTCCGACGCCGGCGGCCCGGCCGCCGGTCTTCTCTTCCGCCGCGGCCCGGAACCGGCCGCGGTCTCCTCGTCCCGCCGCGGCCCGGAACCGGCCGCGACGTTCGTCATCCGGCGCGGTGCGACGGCACCGCGCCCCTTCGCCGTGCTTTGATATTCATTCAACGCGGCGCGACGGCGTCGCGTTCTTGTTGTTTCTTCCATGGTGCGTGCGACGGCATCGCGTAAGATATTCGCACGTTCATCCGCGTGGTGCGACGGCACCACGCCACTTGCTTTCCTCCGCAAAAACAAACAAGATCGTTGGAGGGGGTTCGGCCGTGTTCGTGCGGTCCGGCCCCCTCACGTTAAAATAATAACGCAACTTTTAAAATAATCAACATCCTCACGTTAGTCATACGAACCACGAGCAAGAATGAGATAATTAAATATTAAATCAACATCCCCTACCTTGGTATAAGGTTCGAAGATCGTTCTACGTTCCGCGGAAGACGACGTCGCGGAGGTCGGGCGACGCGGTCGTCGTTCGTCAAATTCAACGACGAAGAGGCGCGTCCGAAGAGGCACGTCGTTGGCGAATCCTTGTACGCCGACGAAGGTTGTCCGAGGAAGGTGCGGTGTTCTCTCTCGTTGACACCGAAGACGAAGAAGAGCGGAGCGGCGTTCTTCGTCGGAAACTTGAGCGTTCTACGTCAAGTCTTGAGGAAAGTCAAATAAAAAGGAAACAACGAACTCAAGAACCCCTACCTCGATAGTCGCACGTTGACGGAGTCGTGGAATATCGGTGTCGATTCCTTTGACGTCGGAGGAAGAGTCGTTGTCGATGGCGTTCGTCGCGGAAAACCGTCGCGGAAGAGATGACGCAGAAGAAGTACGTCGCGTCGCGGATACGGCGTCGCGGACGGATCGTGTTCTTCGGCGGAGAAGTTCTTCGTTGAAGAACGACGTTCTTCGCGTTCTTCGTTGAGTTTGAAGAAGAAGAAGAGGAGCTCTCCACCTCTCAAGAAGACAAACGATCAACCCAAAATAAAATAAGCTACACCTTATTTTATTTTCACTTTGCCAACCTTTCAAAAATTCAAAAGTTGAATTCAATTCATTAATTAAATCTAGAGTTGACAAAATTAAATGAAGAGATAGGTTGGCAAGAAATAAAGTAGGGAAGAGTTACGTAATTAAGAGGGGGTTTAGAGGGGTTAGGGAATTTGAAAAGAATTAGGGGTTCGTGTGGGCCCCACCACACTTAATCCTCCCAAGGGAGGTTAAGTGGGTGTGGGTCCCACTTCTAACCTCCTTTGGAAGGTTTTTAATAAGTTAAAATAAAATTTGTCTTACACAAATTTTATTTAACTCAACTGAAAACCCCAAAACTAATTTTCAACTCGCAACAAACGCAACTCCCGAAAAGGTCTCTTTAAGCGAATATCGGCGCTGCGAGTTCATCGGTGCCCTCGGATTTCAATTCCGAGCACCGGATCAAAAGTTAGGAATTCCCGCTCGTTCGTTCACTGAACGTACCCGAGCCAAACTTCGGAAATTAATTCCGGGCACTCCGGGCCTCGGAATCAGGTGCCGTCTGAAACCGCGCTCTTGTAAAATTCTAAAGAAAATTAAGAAAAAAATTTCCTTGAATTTTACGGGTCTTTACATTACTCCCACCTCAGGGCTTTACGTCCCCGTAAAGATACAACAAAAACTAGGGAAACAAAAGAGGGTACTGAGCACGCATCTGAGCCTACCGCTCCCATGTGCTCTCCTGGAGATTCCCGTGCTGCCATCTGTTGCGCACAAGAGGATTCGATCGCCCATATAGGACCCGCTCCTGTCGATCCTCTATCTCCACCGGGACCTCCGTAAAAGTCGCCCCATCGTCAAGGATGTGCGTCGGGTCGTGCACGTATCTCCTCAGCTGAGACACGTGGAAGACGTCGTGCACCCGGTGCAACTGAGGTGGTAGAGCCAGGCGATAAGCCACCTCACCAACCCTGCTGAGGACCTGGAAGGGTCCGTTGAAGCGCGGAGATAACTTGTCGCCTCGGCCAAATCTCCGAATACCACGTCGAGGTGAGACCCGCAAGAAGACGTGGTCACCATCCTCGAACTCTAGTGGCCTCCGCCTCCTGTCAGCGTATGACTTCTGCCGGCTCTGTGCTGTCCTCATCCGCTCCTGGATGACATGGACCTCCTCCGACGTGGCTCGGACCATCTCTGGTCCCACAAGAGCTGCAAGATTTCTTCTTTGCCGATAAGAGAAACCTGGTCTCATCCCCTGGATGAACCACATTCTTTGCCTAAAACAGTCAATCCTAACATGGATGATACTAATCCATACCAAGGATGACGTCGTAAGGCCTCGACGCTACTACTAAGAGATCCAACCGTTACTCTCGCCTCCAAGGGTTGAGTCACACTGTCGGCATCAGTGTGTGGTAACTGGGTCTCCTCCAGTAGATGTCTCACAAGTGAGGGTCAAGTCAACAGTCAACTGGAACCTCTTAGTAACATCACAAAAGAGGACAGGAAAGAAAACATCACAAAGGTATGCGTCTTTTATTATTGCAGCTCATATTACAAGACGCTACACAAAAGCAACATCAACATGGAACTAGAAGTACAAAAGACGTATCCACTAGTTCCTCCCCTGTCCACCTGCTCCCAGAGCTCCAGCATTTGTCGCTGCCTCAACCTCGGTGGCTCCCTCCAAGCCTGCGGATCGAGGAGTCGGACAGTCACGTGCCAGGTGACCCTTTCCGCCACAGGAGTAACATTGTCCGTTTCTGGCACGCCTGGCTCTGACCCCACCTCGGGTGCCCCGCACCACCGGTCCTAAAACCCGAGATCGCCCAACTGCTGGTCTGGTCCTCCTGGACCTCTGCATCATCTGTCTACTGCCCACAGATGACTCGGCTTCTGATCGAAAAACACGCGGCAAAGGCAGAATCTCCTGTACACGCTCGGGGTGTAGAGATACTGGCACAAACTCCACCCTGAAGAAGGTCTCGAAGTCTTCCCATGCGAAGTTCATCTCATCGCAAAACTGAAACAAGTGGCTCCACCACCTACCTGCTGCTGCCTGAAGGAGGCTGGTAGCAAAGATCACCATGAAGTCTGCCGGCGTCCCCACTAGCCTGAAGACTCTCACCACAGCCTCCAGCCAAACCTCAGCCGCCTGCGGGTCCGTCTCTCCCCGGAACCTGGGTGGCCTCTGGCGCTGGAACTTGTGCAGCGCGCTCAAGCGTCGTGCATCGCCTACTGCTGGGGCTGGTGGCATCGGTGGCCCAACGTATGGTAGTACCGCTGGTGCCTCCGCTGGTGCCTCAACTGCAAGAGGGCCCTGTACCGAAGCCTCGTCGCTCGACAGACTGTCAGCACGCTCATCCCTCCGGGCTCTAGCTGGTCGTCTGAGAAAAGACATCCTGAAAGAAACAACGTAACACGATCAAACGATTATACCTGGTGAGCTGACCTGGTTTGAGCTGTTTTAAGGGGAAAAACCTTTGAAAACACACACGCAATCAGTGTTTTCGTGCACAAAGTCGGAAATCAGTTGTCAGGGTCCTGGTGTATGGATACGTCGGCCGCCCGCACCAACACTGGACTCCCTGAACTGAAAACCACACTCGGTACTCTCAACACTATTGCTTCATAGAAAGAAACATCAGAGTTATAAGTTCTGCGGTAGAACCGAACTCCTCTGATACCAATTTGTCACGACCCGTCCTCGGGGCCCGTGCCGTGACTACCCCAAGCCCGCCTTCCATAGGCCAGGGGCTGGCGACTAGCACCAAAGGCGTAAAATCCCGATAACTGGGAAGGCATTGCCTTTATAAAGAAAATAAGCACCACAGAGTACAAGCGGAAGTAAAACACTAAGTACAAAAAGAAGAGCTGAAAAGTAAAAAGGGGCCGGAAATACAAGCCCAACTGTAAAGTACAACTCGAAAGGGAAAACAGCGACTGAAAAGTAAAGCTGCTACGCTGAGATGTCCACTGGAAATCCCACCTGAAGGGTGGGTACAGATAGCTCCTCTGCTCCTCGGGTCCCGCCATCCGCTCCGAGTATGTCCCGCCCAGTGGTCCACCTCCGGGTACCGCCTCGTCGTATAGTCCACCTCCAGGTACCGTCCAGTCCTCGAACCTTCGGCTTCTGTCAGCACTGTCCGTCGTCTGCAACCAACACAACGAGGTGCGGGCATAGCCCGTGCAGGGGTGAGTATAACGATACTCAGTAGGGACCCCGAGACCCTCAAGGTCTCACTAAAACCAACAAGGATAAACACAAGAAGATCTCAACAGATAAACTCTACTTAGGTATATGCCCATACATATACCTAAGTTATCAAGTAACCCATCTCAATCATGAGGAAACACAAGGATTGTGAGAACGACGGATAACCACTACCCGGGTATATGCCCATACATATACCAAAGTTAGCAAGTGACCCATCTCAATCATGAGGTAAACACAAGGTCAAAAGTCTCAGCTCAAACCAGGATTTTCATTATCGAAACCGTAACTGCTGAAGAGCTCCGTCTCTGGAGTGTGCAGTGGTCCTGTCACGACTCCGAGGTACTGCTCACTAACCTAAGACTGCTGAAGTACTCCTCCTGTCGAGTACCGCGGGTCAGCCACCCAGACACAGTAGTGCTTCCCGCCGAGGTATGTCACCCAAACTCAGTAGTGCACACCCCCTAGTAGCCTGCTGAGGTACTCTCCGGACGAGCACCGCGGGTCTGCACTGTCACACAGGTAGTGCTCCGTCCGCCATGGGTCTGCACCTCAGAAAGTAGTGCTCCGTCCACTGGGCTAGTCGACTCACTCCAAGTCGAGTCGGTCAAGCAGTCGTCAGGTCTCAGCCAGCTACACGGTCTTCGTACATCGCACGCTCGTCACTGGGAGGGTCCGCTCCACGAGCTACAGGTCGATACTCCAAGTATCTCAAAGTCCCGCAAAGAAGTATCTCAAAAGTCCGTTTCGTCACAGGGGTCTCAACGCAACAGACGGCACGTCGATCGGACGCCCGGTCTGTGAGTTATTAGCCTTTTCGTCCCAGGGGCCCGGTTGGTTTCGAGTGCGAACCAATCCCGGCCGTATCTCAACTGTACCCCGAACTCCCATAGGGTATACTCAAAGGGACCGTTACTCAACGTAACCACCAACGCCGCTGACGGTTCGTCAAACGGACGTCCTGTCTGAAAGATATCAGCTTTCCCGTTCCAGGGGCCCGGTTGGATTTCGGGTACAATCCAACCCGGCCATACTCCGACTGCATCCAAAACTCGGGCGGAGTATGTCAAAAGTTCCGTCTCATCAAGAGGAAGTCAACGAAACAGACGGCGCGTCAATCGGACGTCCGGTCTGTGAGTTATTGGCATTTTCGTCCCCGGGGCCCGGTTGGTTTTTAAGGCAAAACCAACCCGACCGTACTCCACCTGCGTCCAAACCTCGGGCGGAGTATGCCAAAAGATCCATCTCATTAAGAGGAACGCAACGTGACTGACGACGCGTCAATCGGACGTTCGTGGCTCAAGATATGAGCGTTTCCGCTCCGAAGGCCCGGTTGGTTTCGTGAACGAACCAACCCGGCCGAACTCAAAGTAAATCGAAACCTTGAGTGCGATATACCGAAACGACCGTCTTGATCCAAGGATCGCGTTGCCGCAGACGGTTCGTCATTCGGAGGTCCGAGGCTCAAGTTATGGGCGAAAAACCAAATCTGGATCGAAACGGGGGGTCCGGGTCCGGGCCGACCCGGCCCGACCCCCCCCCTGGGCGACGGGGTGGCCGGCGGCGGCGGCGGGCCGCGGCGGCGCGGCGGCTCGCGGAGGCGGCACGGCGGCGCGCTGGGCGGCGCGGCGGCGCGCGGGGCGGCGCGGCGGTGCGCTGGGCGAGACCCCCGCCTCCCCGACTTCCCTTGGCGACGCGGCACGTGCCGCGCCGGTTTTTAAGAAAAACCGCCCCCTCACATGAGGGGGCCTGCTTGTGCGGATCCGAGGGGGCCAGCTGCCCCCCTCCTTCAAAGAACCGCCCCCCTCTCTTAAAGAGGGGGGTTTTTATTGAACCGGCCGGGGGATTTAATCCCCCGGTTTTATGTCATCCGGCCGGCCAGCTGGCCGGCCGATTTTTACCAACGGGACCGGAAATTCCGGTCCCGCCTTCGACTTCCGACGCCGGCGGCCCGGCCGCCAGTCTTCTCTTCCGCCGCGGCCCGGAACCGGCCGCGGTCTCCTCGTCCCGCCGCGGCCCGGAACCGGCCGCGGCGTTCGTCATCCGGCGCGGTGCGACGGCACCGCGCCCCTTCGCCGTGCTTTGATATTCATTCAACGCGGCGTGACGGCGTCGCGTTCTTGTTGTTTCTTCCATGGTGCGTGCGACGGCATCGCGTAAGATATTCGCACGTTCATCCGCGTGGTGCGACGGCACCACGCCACTTGCTTTCCTCCGCAAAAACAAACAAGATCGTTGGAGGGGGTTCGGCCGTGTTCGTGCGGTCCGGCCCCCTCACGTTAAAATAATAACGCAACTTTTAAAATAATCAACATCCTCACGTTAGTCATACGAACCACGAGCAAGAATGAGATAATTAAATATTAAATCAACATCCCCTACCTTGGTATAAGGTTCGAAGATCGTTCTACGTTCCGCGGAAGACGACGTCGCGGAGGTCGGGCGACGCGGTCGTCGTTCGTCAAATTCAACGACGAAGAGGCGCGTCCGAAGAGGCACGTCGTTGGAGAATCCTTGTACGCCGACGAAGGTTGTCCGAGGAAGGTGCGGTGTTCTCTCTCGTTGACACCGAAGACGAAGAAGAGCGGAGCGGCGTTCTTCGTCGGAAACTTGAGCGTTCTACGTCAAGTCTTGAGGAAAGTCAAATAAAAAGGAAACAACGAACTCAAGAACCCCTACCTCGATAGTCGCACGTTGACGGAGTCGTGGAATATCGGTGTCGATTCCTTTGACGTCGGAGGAAGAGTCGTTGTCGATGGCGTTCGTCGCGGAAAACCGTCGCGGAAGAGATGACGCAGAAGAAGTACGTCGCGTCGCGGATACGGCGTCGCGGACGGATCGTGTTCTTCGGCGGAGAAGTTCTTCGTTGAAGAACGACGTTCTTCGCGTTCTTCGTTGAGTTTGAAGAAGAAGAAGAGGAGCTCTCCACCTCTCAAGAAGACAAACGATCAACCCAAAATAAAATAAGCTACACCTTATTTTATTTTCACTTTGCCAACCTTTCAAAAATTCAAAAGTTGAATTCAATTCATTAATTAAATCTAGAGTTGACAAAATTAAATGAAGAGATAGGTTGGCAAGAAATAAAGTAGGGAAGAGTTACGTAATTAAGAGGGGGTTTAGAGGGGTTAGGGAATTTGAAAAGAATTAGGGGTTCGTGTGGGCCCCACCACACTTAATCCTCCCAAGGGAGGTTAAGTGGGTGTGGGTCCCACTTCCAACCTCCTTTGGTAGGTTTTTAATAAGTTAAAATAAAATTTGTCTTACACAAATTTTATTTAACTCAACTGAAAACCCCAAAACTAATTTTCAACTCGCAACAAACGCAACTCCCGAAAAGGTCTCTTTAAGCGAATATCGGCGCTGCGAGTTCATCGGTGCCCTCGGATTTCAATTCCGAGCACCGGATCAAAAGTTAGGAATTCCCGCTCGTTCGTTCACTGAACGTACCCGAGCCAAACTTCGGAAATTAATTCCGGGCACTCCGGGCCTCGGAATCAGGTGCCGTCTGAAACCGCGCTCTTGTAAAATTCTAAAGAAAATTAAGAAAAAATTTTCCTTGAATTTTACGGGTCTTTACACATTCATTTAATATTAATTTATTATTTTTAATTTTGAGAATATTTATTTTAGAAGAAATTATGTGGTATTTTAGAAAATTTGTGTTTGGTTAATCGTTTCACCAGCATTATTGATTTTGGCGTGTTTTGTGAAGAGTTAGTTTGGTGCGAATTATGTTTTGAAAACATGTTGAGGTGGGTTATGTGCTGTTCATTCATTTGAACTATTTTATGTCAGTGTTGCTATGTTTTTAGCTATTTTTGCGATGTTTAATTGTTTGAGTTATTTTTGGTCAGTGTTTCTGTGTTTTAGATTGTTTTACATTTGTTGTAGCGCATTGGCGAGGTAATTCCGCAATACTGTGGTCGTCAGCTTGCGCGTGCTTGTGCGCCCACTCGAGGCATGTCACATCATTGTGTTTGGACCGTGAGTCGAGGTAGGTCCCCCACTACACATTCCCTTGAATTTAGAATTTATTTATTTCTTGTCATTTCATTGATTTTCGTTAAATGTGAAATAATACTAAATAATTATTTTTAAAATAATGATTTGCTGCAAATGAGATTGTTTATTTTTATGCATCCCACTAAAATTATTTTGCTGAAGAATTGTCGCATAATTGTGAAAAATGGCCGTTTAGCCTTTGAACATAATTCATGGATTTTCAAGTGTGGTTCTGGTTTGATGATAAATGTTTTCTTCTGACACGTGAGCCAATGTTTTGGTTTCTCTTGAGAAATGATGTTTTTCTTTAAAGTTGGTTAAGACCCGTTTGACACTTTAATAGAATAAATTATTTTGAAAACCCTCTTTTGAGTGACTCGGGGTGACCTTACTACGCACGTCAATTTTGTGGGTTGTGCATAGTGTTTGTGCATCGGAATTGGTTGCTTGTTTCACATTGTTGACTCACCCCCTTGTTATTTAGTACTCGACGTGGGAACTTGACATAGTAAGTGAATTTTCTGTGAACGGTTGCTGCACTAGTTTAGATTATGCACTGGCTAGTGGCCCTTAGTATGAATTTTTCTCTGCTATGGGATTGGGCCCCTCAGTTAGGCCATGTAGGGAAATATTGTGCATTAGGGAGTTATGACGTCATCGAGAGTAGGCATGCCTTCAGGATGAGTCACATGTATAGTACATTCTGGATTGTTCACGAGCTCCTAGGTTCGACCCATGTTTTCTTTAGTGCTTATTTGTATGTTGCAGACGATTGAGGGGTCTAGTTCGATTGCTGGTTCACATTTTCTACTTTCCCATTGCCTTTATTGTGTGTTGTGTGTTGTGTGTGGTTTTCATCTTAACTAACAACTAAATTTTTAGATTTTAAATTGTTTGTGAAAATGTTTTAAAATGCAATGCACCTTTTCCCTTCAAACATTAAACTTGTTTTTAAATTAAAAAGGGCAATGGACTGTTACTTGTTTTAGAAATGAAAGTGTGTGTGGAAACCCATATTTTATATAATTTAGTTCAAACCTAAAATTGGTAAATTCTTTATTTAATGGTAGTGCTCTGGGGATAGTTCATTGGGCATGCCTACTGAGTTTTAATACTCATGCCTATAGTGTTTTCTTATTTTTTAGTTTCTGTTTCTGGTTCGACTCGAGCTTTTTCACCGTGAGCGAGAGTTGGTTGTGGTTTGGAGAGTGACTCTCGAGGTCATGAGGAGTTTTTGGCCGAGATCAAGTTAGTGTGTGTTGTTGGTTCTTTCTTTTTCGTTTCATTTTTTTCCACTTTGCACTGTTATACTTTTCTACTAATTTATTTATTTTCATTGGGCGAAATCGTTCCCACCTGCTCTTTGTTGATGCCCTGATGCTTGTCGCCAGCCTTGGAGGATTAGGAACGCCTGTCGGGCCTTATCACGGATCGTCTCGGGTGACTGGTTCAGGGTCGACCCGGGTTGGTTCGTGACACCTTTAAGGTATGATGCAGTCCAAGCTCTGACATACCAGATGGTCAATCTGCTAGTTGCATTAACTGGAGGCAAGTTGATCACCGCCTTCATCAAGTCCACGACTGTGAGCATCTATAGCCGTCAAGGTACCATTGGATGATTTTTGAATTTGATGTGCACCGAAGGGGATACCGTTATTTATTGTAGGCACTTGAACTGGTGTGCAAACCAGTAATGAGCATAAGTCTCGCATACGATCTCACCATCGATCCTGGTTGTCAACACACCATCCCTGAAGGCTATCATATATGATCTTAACTCAATGCTGACCTTCCCGTCGTAAATAAATCTCCTTATGGGTGGATTCTTGTAGGGAAAGAAGTTGAACTCCTTAAATAAACTCAACCTTGTTTGGACTTCTTGGGGTTTCAAAGACAGGGATGGAATACCAGATACAACTTGGACATATGGTAAAAATTGATCCTGAGGACCTTGATACCGCTTTTCACAGAATAAGTTCTAAAATGAGGCACGATACATCCCCACAAAACCAAGAATGGTCCCACAATTCTAAAAGGAGATTTCCCTACATGAATATGCAGCAGGTTCCTGTGGATTTTTGCCAAAACAGGGGTGACCAACCCCACTAACTTCTTCTCCGATAGCTTGGCTACTACAATAAATGTTCCTGGCCTTATGATGCCTTTGGAATCATGAACAAACAATAAATAGATACTAAGACACATGACCATAAAACCTGCAAGATGTGTCTTGGCAGGAACTTTGGGCTTGACTTCATATCCCCACTTGTCAAATTCTCCCTTTTACAATGTTGTCTTGAAGGTACCAGGTACACTTATCTTCGCCGCCTTTAGACATCTCATAGGATGCTTGGAAGAAGAGACTTTCCCCTTTTTCCTCAAGAAAATATTCATCCATGTCTCTGGATGAATTCCCCCCTTTACACGGGGATCTACCTTCTTGATATCGTGATCTATTTTCAGTAGCTCACATGCTAAAGCTGGCGTCCTGTCAGTGTCATTACACATTGTCCTTAGAGGGATGAATTCTTCATACATATATCTGAGGATAGGAGCCCCGAAGATCTTGTGAACATCCTACAAACTAACACCCACTTCTCCATACGTCAGATGAAAATAATTTGTCTGTGGACTCTACCGACTCAAGAGCTCCGACACAAACTCGTTATTTCTATATACATAAGTCTTCCCTACCCACACAACCTTGTAAATTCCAATGCCTTCCAGATCTCTTTTGAACTCTGCACAGGTTTGGCGCACCCAGTATGCCCACATCCATGCGGGTTTAACACCCCCTCCTGGGCGGAAGTCCCAACCTTTCTTCCAACCCTTTGATTGATCTGTTTATGAATCTCAAAAAATTGATGAATATCAATGCGAATTTAGTTCAACTATGTGTGGCTTCGGATCTGGAGCACATGAGATGTGATGCATAAAATAGGTTGTGGATGCTGTCCCCGCATTAATATATGTGCCAGCGCCAAAAATGTTGGCGGATGAGAAGTTCTTATGGTCTTGAAACCAAGAGGTCGGGAGGTATTTCTTTGGAGCTGGTGTGAGGACTTCATGAAAATGATCATAACCGTAACGTGGTAGATAAATACTCTTCGGAAAATCACGGTGATACTTATTTAGAAACTCTTCCAAATCAGCAAGGGTGGTATTGAAAATATCATAATAATCGTGCCCTACTATTTTTATCATCTCCTTAATCCGCTTACTAGCCAGTTCATTAGCAACTGAAGTCTTCTTAGTGGCCACAAAACCTACAAAGAAATATCAAGATTCATTTTAGAGTAGGTTCATTTTCAAAGAAAGCCACAAAAATGATAAAAAAATGGAAAAGTGAAGAGAGGGAAGTGTTGTAGTGTTAGCCTCTTCCACCGTAGCCCCGACCTGTTCCACCAACAAAGGAGGAAAAGTGTGTGGTTTTTCAAATCTTCCACTTACTATTATTTCTCACACCGAGCATGACTCATGTGGGATTAGAGGTTAGTGATGATCATGACACCCGCACGATCCATATGAAGGATTGAACTACGAGAACTCTGATTCCTGCTAGCTGGGATACGTAGGAAGACCACTTAGGGCTTGAGCTCAATGAACATCCTCCTTAGGAATAATTCCACATCATAATTCCCTTAATCTGAGTATCCTCCTCAGGAGTAAACCCTGGGTTAAGCCCCCAAATCACCATAAGTTAAAACATCCCTCATGGTCCCTTTACAGGGGGTATACTTCT
Organism: Viscum album; assembly: GCA_963277665.1. Taxonomy (NCBI): domain Eukaryota; kingdom Viridiplantae; phylum Streptophyta; class Magnoliopsida; order Santalales; family Viscaceae; genus Viscum; species Viscum album. The sequence goes on along the minus strand of OY728130.1, from coordinate 627,857,209 downwards.
TAGTAGTAAGCCCCGACCTATCATCTCAAAGGGCCATACTCCCCTATGATACATACCCTTGAGGGCCTCCATAGGTGTGAGTCCTCACCACCGAACTATGTGGGTTTTGATTCCCATCTAAATGGGATACGTAGGAATCTTCCCCTGATATTCAAACCCAACTCCTAAATCAACTCTATTATTTTTTGGGTCATATCCTCAGCAGGTTATAATTCAACTTGGAAACTCACATCCCTTCCAGGTTCCTTGGCTTGTTTCAGCATAAGTCCCACACTAAACTTTGATTAGGAACCTTCTGCCTAGACGTCCTTTACACATGATGTTAAACTATACGGTTGGGTCCTCATCACATGACCTTAAAAGTCACGATGTGCCCCATCAAGTGGCACCAAACTACGTGTGTTCTGATTCCTTTCACAAGGATACTTAGGAAGCCCATTTATGGGTTCGATCCTAACATCAAACAATTCCCATCTCCCTGGATGATGATAAACTCCAGAGTGACCTTTGTTTACCTGGATGACGATAAACTAAAGAGTAACCTTCATCTACCTAGATGAAAATAAACTATAGAGTGCCTCACTATGTGGGTAGAAACCCAAAATCATTTTAATAACGACCAAAGAATATCTAAGTAGTATATAAGAGGATACCATCAATGGAGAACCTTAGACACATACAAATATCTTCATTGATGAAGAACCTAGAATACATATGTTTTTTTAAATTTCACACATGCTAATAATTTATTGATAATCTTGGGATGACCCACATCATACTTGAGAATTAATGAAGGATTCATGAATATATTTTAAATCTATAATAGAGTTCTGAAGTAGGCAATAAATCCCCCCAAAAGGGTGTGATGAGATGACCTCCCATCCTATTGATCAATGCGAGTTCTTAAGCATCGTAGGTTAAAACACTTAACGAGAACCTGCCTTTGGAAGCAGGTCCTCGTGGATACAGAACCATTGGGTGTTTTCAGTTCCACGAATTCACCCATTGGAAACCATTCAGAAATAGAAAACTATAACGGGGAGCAAAAATCCGTCAGAAACAAGGAACTATGGCATCTCCTTCACAATATAAAAGGGATGTACTGACTGGTCTTCATCATACCCTTCCATTTCCCTGATGAAGCCCCATTTCTGTCAAAAAAAAAATGATATAAAAAGTTTTTTTCCATTACATATCTTCATAATTTTAATCTTAAACTCATTCTCCCTACTCATCCTTAAAATCTTATGGAAAACATTTTAAAATGTGGGATGAACACAAAAAACTCATTAAAGGACATATAAAAAGAAAGAAAGAAACCTGTTAGTTCATGAATACTTACACAAGATTTTCCTTTTTCAAAATTAAAATTTGGTGTCAAAATATATATTTTATTGCCTAAGAAATCAACTTTTCTGCCCAAAGCCTTTCATAAAACATTTCATAAGAAATCTTAAACTTGAAATAAAACTCATAAATGTTTCTTTGAAATCATGAAAAACTTTTGAAAACTTTTTCAAAAAAGTTATACAATTCAACTTTACGAAGTAGTATATGCTTCCCTTTAAACATAAGCTCATGAGTAATCACGTGAGAGCATACCATAATGAACATGATAACATAAAATCATGAAAACATAGAAAATGTGTCAGAAACATAAAGTTATGTTTAAAGAAGATTTAAGGGAAAATACTTGTGTTATTATTTCAACATGTTTAAATAAGATTTAAGAGAGGTAGAATAATAAATAAAACAAAAATGGTCGGTTAAGAACTATACCTCTTCTTTGGATAACCTCTAGGATTATACCTAAAGCATACCTAGAGTGAATTTCTGATCAAACCAAGGCCTTTAGGATTTGTGGAGGGATGTTAGGAAGTGATTTAGGTAGGGCTTGATTGAGCTAAAAGACTTTTGAAATGTGAAGAAAAGAGAAGAGATGCCCTTTTATAAGTGAGGGGAGGAGCGCTCTTGGAATTACATAAAATATTAAATTAATATAAATAATTTTTTATGGAAAAAAGGCTCTAAACTAATATAATTCGAAGATAGTATGAGGATGGATTGATATATTATCATCCTATAAAATTTGGAAAGTTTAGATTATGTTTTTACCCTTGTCACTTTTTTTAACCCGTGTTAACCATTTTTGACAATTACTGTGATAACAAAGTTTTTACTCTTTAGGGGTTAATATAGTTACTATAAAAGGAAAATTGTCCCATAAATAGATCATGATTGATATTTTCAACCATATCTAATCACTTGGATAGAGATAAGTTTTTTGATAAATTTTAAATCATTTAATAAAATATTATTTATTATAAAATATCATTAATGTCATTTTTGAAACTATTCATTTAATTTGACTTTGAAAACAACATGATAACAATGTAATTAAAATATAAACCATTAAAACATAACTAACATGTTATATTTATCTATAAAATTCACAGAACACAATAATTCATTCAAATTACATTAATTTTAATATTTTTAAAACCATTTATTTTATTTTTCTATCAATTGAATAAATACCGTGTCAGTGTTGCATAAACATTTAAGGTAATTATTTCATCACTAAAAATTAGAATTAAATTACCATGATAAAACTAAATCATTTATCTTTCAAATTTACCTTTTATAACTGAACATATTCTTTGTTTATCCCTATGTAAAAAATCAAGAGATAATAAAATAGTGACATATTTGATTTTTCTTTACATAAAATAGTACAAAGGTAAAAATCAAAGAAATATGGCATAAAGTTGCCATATTTTTGAAACTTGGATAGAAATGGTCGAAAGAAAAGTGTTATGATCATTTTTTAGTTATAATCATATTACTTTTAAGCTTAATTACCTGATTTATCTTTATCGTGGTGACAATTATTTACTATGGTTACTATTTATAATGACAAAAAATAAAAGCAATCTATTTATCAAATTTGAAAATATGGATTCCAAATATGAAATAAAATTTTCAAGATCCAATTTTTAGAAGTGGTATAAATCAATTTAATATTAAAATGCAAAACTCAACAAAAAAACAATTTTTCAGAAAAACGCATTTTTAAGTATAAAAATGTTTTTATACCAAATTCAAGTATAAATTCCATTATAAAGACTATAATTGGATCATGTTTAATCAAAATGAACTAATTTTATTTTAAAACTATTTCAAAATAGAATTTTATTTTGTAAATACTTTAAAAGAAAATACAATTTTTAATGATAATCAGTATTTTTTACTATTCATTATAATATCGTACTTTTTAGAAAAATATCAAAATTTCAGCTTATGATAATTTTGATATGCTGATTTCAAAAATGATATCATTTTTATCAAATAAAATTTCTAAAAAATTTAGAAATTAATTATAATATATGATCACAAAAAACAATAAAAACCATTTTTGAAAAAAAAACATATTTTTGAAGAAGAAAATGACTACTAAAAATTGAGTGATTATTTACTAAGTAGTTATTAATACATTTATATTGAGTAGGACCCTTATATATATTTCATAAAGCAGTTAATCCTATTCATATGATCCAATTTAATGATTAGGATATAAAAATCATATTTAAATAGTAATATTTCATTGTTTGTTTAGACTTGGTGTTGCGTGTCATATACACCATTGAACATAGTTTCCTTTTAAAATCATGGGGTGTTACATTTTCCCCATTTAATAAATTGTGTTCTCATAATTTGAACTTGATCTTGGTAATCAAAGGTTTGACATTTGAAAGTACTTTTGTTAAAATCCCATATTGTAAAAAAGGTTAATAAAACATCCACTTAAAAAGAAAGAAAATTACGATGGTCATTTGGAATAGTATATATTAGGTTTTCAAATAGAAGAACATTAGTGAGAAGTGAAAATATGGACATGGAAGAAAAATGTAATGTCCAAACAATGATGGAGAGTGACTGAGATGATTGATCACAAGAAAATGAATAATCATGATAAAGTCAATGATCACAAAGGCATAAACCAAAAAGATGTGAAAAAGACCATCGATTCATAAAAAATGAAGGTAATAAAATAACATTTTTGTTTCAAAATCATTTTACTAGAGTTGAGGAATTTCGTTATCATCTAGACTAAGAACTTAAATAAATATACTTAACAAGTAAAATTTCATCTTAAAATCAATTTACACCACAATCTCATATTTTTCTTGAAACTATGAGTATTCAAGATGATATTTCATGCCCAAAGCACTAAAATCAACTTTTAAAGGATAACGACCTATTTCTCATGTCTTTAGACATTAACCAAAACTATAATAGTTATCATAAGGTAATATAATTCCCAAAATGAGTAAGCCTTCATACGAAAAAATACAACATTAATCTATAAAGTATCAACAATAACACCCAAAGTTCAACTTAGATCATTTGATAAATAACCAACCTAATTTTTTTTCAAAATATTCCCGACCAAGTTTGACACCAAAAAATCATAAGGATTTGATCACAAATTCTTTCGAGCTTAATTTAACATTTATATCCAATTAACATTGTCATTCATAAAGTCATATACCAAAAAATGTATATGCTCTAATCATACAATCTACAAAATATGCTAATCATTTACATAAATAACCAGAATCACTATAAAACCACATTAGAATCATATATGCTTCCAAAAGATAATTCTACCTTTATTTCTCAAGTAAAATACCATAATATTCTAATCTTCTTAATCATATAATGTTTCCCAAAATGACAATGATCTTCTTCTGAAATAAAATTAATAAATTAATCACCAAATCACTTTTCCATCCCATGGTTATCTATACAATAAAACATATGTTCTCAAATTATAATAACCCATAATTACCTCAATTTAAAATACCATATAATCCCTAAAGGTTATCAATAAATTTAAATTTATGTGTCCAAAATGTAAAAACATTATTCCTTAAATAACCTTTTAACTAAAACCCACACTAAACTCAAAGGTTATATTAACATAAATGTCTCCCAAAATACTTTTAATCATCTAAGAATTCCATCAAGCCTTTAAACTTTTGATCAACCAGAAACTTATAAACTCATGATGATATCTTTAGCTCTTAAGTTAACCTCACATGAAGAAATACATGGTTCCAAAAATTAATACAATCCTTATTAATCATAGATTATTGAATATATTCCATAAATCAAAAAATGAAATAAACTTCATCAAAGACGACCTAAATCACTTTGTCATCAAATCACTAACCAATTTCAAGGCTACCAATACTATCCCATTTACTTCATCAATGTCAAACATCTCTTTATCCCAACTAAAATTTATTAACTCAACAAAAAAATATATATTAAGGGTTATCTTTCCCTTAATCATGTGTTTTCTAAAAATATCACCTTATCACTAAATCACTTTTCTTGGTTATCAGTACCATTCAACATATGTTTTCAAATCCTTAAAGAAAAAATAATGTGAAATAATCCTTATATGTTTCATGATTCTTAAACCAAAATACCATTGATAAAAATACTTTTACACCATAATTATCGAATACCAATGCATAAATACTTCAATCCTCTCATTTCAATTATTGGTATAACATAGGTCCTTACTAAAGGTTTTAGGTGCAGTAGAAGCGTGCAGTGGTGGGTGATATATTAAAATTTCATTTAATATTTTGATATATGAAACCCCAATATAGGATCTTGCATGTTAAATTTATAATCAATTTATTTAGATAAAAAAATACATTGGATTAAGATCTTTCTTCGATGTGGATGTTGATCATCCAAAAAATCCCTTTCAGATTGCCTTCATTGTGCTGCGAGGATCCAATGATAGAATTTCTCTAGAAATGATCCACACGTGCTCCTTTGATCTCCATGAAACACCAATCGATCTCCAAGTGATAGCATAGTGAATTGATTATCTTGCGTTGTTTGTGTTGATCACTTATCCTTTGGGCTTGAATGAATCTCTCTTGAATTTCTCATTCTTGAGAGAGAGAGGGGAGTATAAAGACAATTCATTGTACGCAATAATTCTCTATTTTTAATTATACCTACACAACAACCATAAAAAAATATTTATAGAGCTAGAGTTTAGGTTAAGAAATATTTTAATTGCATACTATCCCTTAAAATAATATCATATTATTAATAAACCCCATTCCAAATAATAATAATAATAATAATAATATTTTTTGGCATGCACCAAAACGCACATACGATAAATATTATTTACTGGCTTGTAAATAAATATCCATCACCAGACACGGTCTTGTTCTGTTCGAACTCCTTGACATTTATTAAATACCCAAATATATATTTTATTCATAAATAAATATTTTATTCACCAATAAATATTTGTGATTGATAAATCATGAATAAAATTATTACTCGGTCTTGAGAATAATATTTATTATATTAATTAAATTCACATAGAATTTAATCGAGATCATCAGTAACACTTAGTGTGCAACCCTTTTGTATTATTTATCATTGACATTAGACATACTTGCATAAAGCTCAATATTACTATCTAGAAACGAGTCAAGACACCCAAGAGAAAGAACTTAATGTCACAATGATGAAAACCACATAAGAATGATCATTGTATAATATAATCCCTTTATCACAATATCTTATCAAGTATGTTTCACATCCACATCACCAACTTATATGTTCGATACATCTTTGTTTGACTATCTGAAATAAACACCTCGTTACACCATGACCATGGAATTTAGGGTAATTATTCTATTCTAATCAAAGAGATGAGATATCAGCTTTAATAAAGATGGAAGGGACAAATACTTCCTCAACGTTTTCCATTAATGACATGTCAATCGTGACACACCCAATATATACTACCTCATTGTGAGCATATGATGTCACAATTTTTTATTAGAAAATCTAAGTGCACGAGTTATGACATGCATTAATGATAATATTAAAGTCTAAGAACCATTACAAATGCTCGTAGATAGAAATATTTGATGAAACTAAAACATGAAAAATTCTTATTGGTGGATTTGTTCTCATAATCTCCCATCTTGGAGAATACCAAGTGCGAACTTCATGAGAAGAAGCCTCATCCACTTATGATTACTTGCATCTAACAATTTGTATACTATGTTTCCCATCATAGTATGATATCCAACTGCAAAACATTATTTAAGAATATTATCATAACACTTCAAGGTTCTCATTATAGTGGGGAACTTCCATGACCTTATCAATGAAACATATACTCTAGGACATCATTACATTAGAGACATGTATAATAATGAAAAATATGTAATAATATTTTTTATTAATATTCAATACATAAAATTTACATGTAATCGAAGTACAAACAGTTGGTTCTAGGACACCAACTCCAACACTTACTTGGTTTAGGATTTATTCTTTGAAAGAGGGAATTGACTCAGATAATGTCAAAGTTCCCCACATTTAAGATAATGAACTATAAATGGATCTTTAGGATAAAATTTATTTCTCTCCATTGAAATCCTCATTTTCCTTAACAATTTGTCACTTTATGCCTTCATTTTCCACACATAAAACATTTTCCCATTCCTTTGAGACATTCTCATGGGGTTTTCTTTCCACATTTCTGACATTAAGGAAATTGAACATTCTTTCCTCCATGGTCTCCACCACCTGAGCTCTTAGCGGACCCCATCATTCTCTTCTTTGGTGAATCTGAGAGTTGGTTAAGGTACATATTGTTAATAATATATCATGATAAATGATTAGGAATAATCAAAATATCTTTCAATTTAGTCATCATCCCATTTGGTTGATCAAAATCACCTCATTATCCATCACTTTCAGCATTAACATCATTCATCATGGTTCCAACCATTGACTAAAACCAAAAATAATGGTGTGAGCAACAATAATCATAATGAAAAATAATTTATAGGATGTTTTAATCACAACACACTATTTTTAATCTATGACACATTAGGTTTAACCTAGGTCATCCATGATCATCATCTATTAAAATCCTTTAGGTTGGTTCATACAGAAAATGTGAATTAACCCAAGCATATCCCTAGGGAGTTTCAAAATAGGTGCACAGTAAGGGAACACCCACCGTTCACCAGAATGATGGCCTGTAACATCCTGGGTAAAAAAGAACATTTATTTTAATGTTAGGATCTTGTTTCTCAGGTTTATAGGGCTTTAAAGTTGGTTTGGAGATCTTCTACAGAACCTAGACTATGCACTGCCTGTTGGACACATTCACGCCATGAATTGGGTACACAACATGAATCCGATGCCAGATAGATTTCGTGAGTCTGGTTTAGAGCATGAAAAATTTACAAGTCGTGAAACTTTTTCACATCATGAAAACATCGATCAGGAAAATTTAACCCAAGGTGACACCTTTTTCGGTGTATATGTAACTCATGTAATTCACATCGCGAAACAACGATTCACGACATGAATCCATCAATTCCAACTGTTTTTATTATACTGCATGACAAATTCTTATCCCATTCAACATGTAGGACTTCCTCTTGAACCATAGGATCTCCCAGGGAATTTTGGGTGATTTCAGGTGATCTCTCTCCTTCTAGATTGCTCTATTCGGTGTTCAATCTGTAACACGGTTGAGCCACTTCTCCCTAGTAAGAAGTCTTTTGGTTTTTTCATTTACATTGGTCTCAAAAACGTTGTTGGATGTGTTTGTGGGTTGAATTATGACCGGTTTTTGTTTTCTATCAATCCTTTTATAGTTTTCCCTCATTCCTTATCCTTCGAAGGCCAATCTTCTCATTTCAAATCTTCGTTGTCGAAGGTGACTAGGTTTCCTTTCTTCTTGAGACAGGTGTCTCTATACAAGGGTTTAATTCTTAAATTTATATATGTTATTGTCAGTTCCTTTGGGTTATTCAATGAAAATTCATTATTTGATATTGGAATAGTTTTTTGGAAGAGATGCATGTTTTTAAAGGGATTTTCTTTAAAAACATATTTTTCTACACAAAGTGTTTGTTTAAATGATTTAAATGGTGGTTTTGGTTTTGAACCAGTTCTTTAATCCTGTAAGAGAAAAATATTTAATGTGAAAATGTTTTATTAAATGTGAGCATGGGTTTTAAATGAATTTTGAAAAACATAGCATAATGGGTAACCTTAGGGGGCGTCAGGAAATAGACTTTTCACTCTCTATGTGTGTAATTCTATGAGTGGTTTTATGTCACTTTAGTATGTTTAATTACACTAGAATTTATATCGGTTGGATCCACCTTAGGCTTGGATTTAGGATTTTATTTCATGTCTAGTATTTATTCCCATAGGTTAGATCCCAAATGGCATGCTTTGACATTTATAATTGGTTTATCACATGATGGTATATTTCATGGTTATTTGCTCACATGCATATCATATGGTGTATCCATGGTTGAGTTTGATTATAATTTCATATTATTTTTCCTGTACTTGACATATTCCTGGATTTGGTGAATATGGTATGTTTTTATGAAAACCAAAAGATGTTTTACAAAATAGCTTCATTTTATGAAAATACTTTATAAAATGTATTTGTTATAAAGCTTGAGCTAATGAATTATTTATATTATAACTTGTATAGATTCTTTGGTGGTATCTTACTAGGTTTTTTGATCACAACCTACTTTAACCTTTGGGAGGTTGTAGATGTTGTTTTGCACGTTTAAGTAAAGGGAAGGACATTATGTAGTATGTCAGTTCCTCTTGTTGTTGTTGTTTTCATAGTAGGATGGTTTGGTGGTGAAGAATGGTCACACATGGACTTGTTTAGCCTTATCATGTTTTATCTTTTCATGTTTATCCAGTTAGATTTACTTTGTATGTCTCATGGATATGTTCAATTACTTAAACTATATATCCTATTGGTTTTATTTGTTCAGGTTTTACATGAGACATGTTGCTTCCTTTTTGTTGCACTTATCCTTGTGGTGGACCACCTTGGGTGACTTGTTTAGTTGACTTGGGTTGTTTTATTATAGATTAGTATCAGTTCCTATACCCAACCTGAAGTGTTGTGACACTACATGGGTTCGGTTCGGTGTCCTTGATAGATAGGAGTTAGGACTATTGGAATTTAGATATTAAGTGCAGAAAGGGGCTTGGTGAAATCACTTCCATGTTTGAATGTGAGTTACCATGGGTGGTCAGAGACTTTTCCAAGCTTGTGACTTGGTCTTTGTGGTTGTTTAAATAAACTAGATTTTGGGTTTATTTAAATGAACACATTCCTTCCTTTTTTTCTTTTTTACTTTTGTTCATAAAATCCAAATTTTTTTAATTATTTTTATTTAAAGGCATTGATATGGATTCCTGGAGTAGGTATTATGATTTTGGAATTTTCTCTTAAGATGATTGGTTTTTGTCTCATGTTTATTAGACAATGCCTCATAGAAGAGATCTTACGAACCTGAGAAAGGAAGATATGAGGTAGGATTTGTAGTAAAATCCTCTATTGGACCCTTATTTGGTAGAATATATAATCTACACTATTCAAACTCCAGGTATAGTGGGTTTCGGGAACTCGGGATGAGTGGTGAACCATGACTCAGAATTTACTAAGAAGAATCCACCCATCTACCATGGTGACAAAGGACCCTAGGATTTAGAGGAATGACTTGAGAAGATTGAGAGGATCTTCAAATTTCTGAAGACTCCTGAGAACTCTAAGGTGGGTTTTTCCACATACATGCTTGAGGGGCCAAGAAGGAGATGGTGGGAATATATTGTGCAATTTAAGTTGCTAGAGAATCTTACCTGGGATTCCTTCAAGAAAATATTCAACTAGTAGTTTTATCCTAAGGCATTATGTGTGGAAAAGAATTAGGAGTTTCTAACCTTAGAGTAAAGGGAGTATACCATTCTAGATTATTCTACCTATTTTTCTAAGTCGGTGCACTTTTCACAAGAGCTTGTTACTAATGATTAAGTGAATGTTCAGAGATTTGAGATGGGGATGAGGGATGATATTCATTCAATTCTATTTCTCATGTGCATTTTAACTTTTATGGAGGTGGTTGATATGAAAACTATGGTAGATCCAGTCATAGATGAGAGAATAAGTTTGGGTGTATCTTCTTTTGGTATAGATGTTATCTAGGGTGTGTTTTATTAATAGAAAAGAAAGCACAAAGGTAGTTAGTTTTCTTTAGGACCGATTTTAGGGGTTTTTTCAGGACAAAAAAAGGTTGTTCTCTATTAGTGTGGGAGACCTATTCATGCTAAGCCTAACTATATGGAGGCTCCCACAACTTTTCATTATTGTGGATAATCTGGTCATTTTAAACATTTTTTTGAAAGGATGTCCCAAGATAGTAAGGCTGGATCCACTCTCACCAAGGGTTTGAAGGTTCGTTATGATACTTCCATGGGTGGTGGGTATTATCCTCAGGCCACGGGGGATGTTCTTGTGGCTTAAAAAGCTTAGGGAGGAGTTGAGACCAGACGTCTTTATGTGGTAGAGTGTGCACTAGAGGAATCTGAGGCAGAGACAACTACTGTTAGAGGTACATTGTCTATTTCGTCTTCTATGGTGATAGATTTGTTTGATACATGTACTACTCATTCTTTTATATTTTCAAAGTTGATTGATATGTTGGGATTACATTAAGAGTTTATTCCATTCTTATTGGATCTTTCCATGCCTTTGGGAAAGAGGTCTGAACAAGGTTTTAAGTGTCCCGCATGTCGGGCGACGATAACCAACTTCAAAGTGGTGTGAGATTTCTTAGTTATCAATCTTGATATCTTAGACGTGATTATTGTCATGGATTAGATGATCAATGTTAAGAACTAGATTGGCTGTTATCATTGTTGAGTTCAATTTTTATCACCCGATGGAGTCACTCCTGTCTTTCCGAGTGAGTGGGATTCTAGGTTTGTGAGAGCGGGGCCTTTTGTTCCATATGATGGGGTAATCTTGTGTTAGTTGTTGGAGATGCTACTTGATGCTGTTAATCCTTGTTTGAGTAGTCCACTTCATGAAGTGGTGTGTGTGTACCCTGAGGTCTTTCAGGATAAATTTTATGGTTTAATGCAATAGAGAGAGGTCTAGTTTACCATTGAACTTCTTCCTGGTACGACGCCCATTTCTATTCCATCTTATCGCATGATACTTTATGAGTTACAAAAACTTAAGGTTCAACTTTTGGACCTTGAGGCTAAGGGATTTATCTGTCCTATCATGTCATAATGGGTTTTTCCTGTTTTCTTTTCTAATAGGGTATATGAGAGCCTTGGAATTTGAATGAATTATCGAAAGTTAAATTAGTTGATAGTTAAGAACAAATAACCCTTACCTAGGATTGATGGTCTCTTTGATCATCCTCAAGGGGAACTTTGGTTTTCAAATATTAACCATTGACCAGGGTACCAACATTTGAGATTCCAATAAGAGGATATACCTAAGACAATGTTTAATATCCAGTATGGGAATTTCCTGTTTTTGGTTATTCCATTAAATCTCACTAATGATCCTATTGTATTTATGGAATTGATGAACCAAATATTTCATCAGTTCTTAGACACTTTCAAATTCATGTTCATGGATGATATTTTGGTGTGCTCCAAGTTAGAGGAGCACATGGACCATTTGGATATCATTCTTATAACCTTTAGGGATCATCATTTGTATGGTAATCTTTCCAAGTGTGAATTCTAGATTCAAGAAGTAAAGTTTATAGGGCATGTTATATCTAAGAGGGACATATTAATGGATCCTGAAAAGATACTGGTAGTGATGTCCTGTGAGTGGCCCAAAAATGTTTTTGAAATTCGGAGTTTCTTAGGTTTAACGGGTTACTATAGGAGGTTTGTTTAGGATTTCTCAAAGCTTACATCTCTGATGAAAAATTTAACCCATAAGGGTGTAAATTTTTAGTGGTCTCTAATGAATTTATTCATTAAAATGAGCTTGGGAATAGATGAAGCTTGTGGAAAGGTGTTATTAGATTCAGTGAAGTTTGACTCATTGTTTGTTGAGTGGGTTTGGCTCAAACAAGTACCTAAAACCAGGTTCTATCATTTTAGAGAAATCCTAAATAGTGGGGATACCTCAGGTGAGTGGTCTCAGTCTCCTAGTGACGCTTTGTGTTTCTGAAGTAGGTTGGTTGTTCCTTTTTCACTGAGACAAGAGTTGATGGATAGTGGGCACCGATCTTGTTGGTTTGTGCACCCTAGGACTACCAAGATGTATCATGATTTGAAACATATGTATTGGTGGTTGGGGATGAAATGGTCGATCACAGATTTTGTATCATGGTGTCTTACGTGTCATAGAATTAAGGTGGAGCACTGGAGACCTGTAAGGTTTTTGAAACCCTACCCATTCCAATATGGAAGTGAGATGATATTTCCATGATCTTTGTCATTGGTTTTCCACATAATCCTAGTGGGAAGGATCTAATTTGTTTGATCATTTATTGACTCATGAAATCAGTACATTTTCTCCATATTAAGAAGATGAAAAAGGAGGAATCATTCAGTAACTTATATGTTCAATGGATTTTGGTTCTTTATGGGGTTCCCTCTGTGATTGTTTCTAATAGGGACCCACAATTTACATCTAAGTTTTGGAAAATTATTCAATAGGCGATGAGTTCCTAGTTGATATTGAGCATGACATATCATCCATAGATGGATGGATAGACTGAGAGGGCTATCCAGGTTCTTGAGGACATGCTTTAGATACGTGTACTTGATTTTAGTGGTTCTTAGGGAAATAATTTTCCTCTGGTCAAGTTTATCTATAACAATAGTTACTAGTAATATATTAAGATGACCCCTTTTGAGTCATTTTATGGGAAGACATGTAGATCTCCCTTATGCTGGGAAAAGTTGGGGAGTGGTCCTTGGTTGGGACGAGTCTTGTTCAAGAAACGACAGAAAGGGTACAATTGATCTAGAAGAGGTTGATTACAACACAGAGTCCTCCAAAATCCTATGCAGGCCGTCATCATTGGATGCTAGAGTTTGAGGTTGGTGATTAGGTTTTTCTTAGAGTTTCACCTCGTTTGGGACATCGTTGATTGGGTAGGTAGGGTAAGTTAGCACCAATGTTTGTTGACCCCTTTGAGATTGTGGAGTGTCTTGGAAAGGTGGAATATAAATTGAAATTTCCATCTTTTTTGAATTCTATCCACAACATGTTTCATGTTTCCCAAATGAGGAGGTATTAATCGGATCCTTCACATGTGGTAGAATGGGAGGATGTTGATCTTGATCCCGACACCATTTTGGTTGAGAAACCAGTTAAGATTATAGATCTTTGAGAGATGGTACTATATGATAAAATAATTCTCTTGGTCTGTGTACTATGGAAGTGTGTATGGGATAGCCATGAGAAATGGGGGAAATAATTATTGATGAGATAGCAGTGACCTTCACTCTTTGCTAGTCTAGGATCTTGAGGAATTTTTAAGGATATAAATGTTGTATGGTGGGGAGAATTGTAACATCCCGAGTAAAAAGGTATTTATATTTTAACGTTAAGATCTTGTTTTTTGGGTTTGGAGGGTTTCAGAGTTGGTTTGGATATTTTCTGCAGAACTTGAACTATGTGCTACCTACTGGAGACATTCACATTGTGAGCTGGGTACATGATGTGAATCTGTTTCTAGACAGATGCTATGAGTCTGGTTCGGAGCATGAAAAATTTACAATCTGTGAAACATTTTTATATCATGGAAACATTTATTGGGAAAATATAACCCAAGGCGATGCCTTTTTTATCATATATGTAACTCATGGAATTCACACTGTCAAACAGGGATTCATGAAGTTAATTCGTTGAGTCTAATAGTTTTTATTACGTTGCATGCCCAATTCTTCTCCCATTTCATATGAAGGGATCCCTCTTAAACCCCAGGCTCTCTCAGGACATTTTTGGGCAATTTTTTGTGATCACTCCCCTTTTGAATCACTCTTTCTACTTCTTCATTTCCATTGGTTACGATAGAGGTGGTGGATGCATTTGTGGGTCAGATTGTGATCAATTTGTGTTTTCTATCTATCCATTGTAGTTTTCCCTTGTGCCTTGTCTTTCAGAGTCTGATATTCTCATTTCTAATCTTCATTATAGAAGGAAACTAGGTTCCTCCATTCTTGAGGTAGGTGTCTCCATACAAGGGGTTAATTCTTGAATTGCTATATTTTCTTGTCAATTCCTTTGGGTTATTCAATGAAAATTCATGATTTGATATTGGAATGGATTTTTTGGAAGAGATACATGTTTTAAAGGAGTTTTCTTTTAAAAAGGATTCATGCACACCATATATTTGATTGAATGCTTTAAATGATGGTTTTGGTTTTGAAATGGGTCTTCAAGACCAGAAGTGAAAAAGATTTAATGTTATTTTTTATTAAATGCGAGCATGGTTTTTAAATGGATTTTTGACAAACTGAGCACATTGGGAAACCTTGGGTGTATCACGAAATAGACTTGTCACTCTCTGTGTATAATTAAACAATAGGTTTTATGTCACTTTAGTGTGTGTAATTCCACTAGAGGTTATATTAGATGGATCCACCATATGCCCAAATTGAGGTTTTCTTTTCAAGTCTAGTACTTATTATTATAGGTTAGAGCCCAAATCATGTGATTTTTCATTTATTATTGGTTTATCACATGATGATATATTTCATGGTTATTTTCTAACATGCTTATCATATGGTGTATCCATGGTTGGTTTTGATTATTCTTTTCATACTATTTTTCCAGTACATGACATATCCCTCGATTTGGTGAGTATGGTATGTTTTTATGAAAACTAAAGGATGTTTTACAAAATGGTTTTATTTCATGAAATTGATTTGTAAACTAGATTTTTTAAAGCTAGAGATAATTCATTCTTTATTTTATAATTTGTATAGATTCTTTGATGGTATCCTACTGGGTTTTGTACTTACAACCTATTTTTTCCTTTGGGTGGTTGTAAATGTTTTTATAGGACTCAGGTAAAGGGAAGAACATTATGTATCATGAAAAGTTCTCTTATTATCATCATCTTCATAGTGGAATGGTTTTGTGGTGACTAATGGTCTTATAGGGAATTTTTTTAGCTTTGTCATGTTTTATCTTATCAGTTTTATCCGATTGGCTTGAATTTGTATATATCATGGATATGTTCTCTTTATTTCGCTATGTATCCTATTAGTTTTCCTTTTTCAAGATTTACTTGAGACATGTTGCTTCCTTTTTTGTTTCACTTTTCCATGTGTAGGACCACCTTGTGTGACTTGTTTAGTTGACTCGGTTTGGTTTGTTACATGGATGAGATATACTCGAACAACTATTTTTTTGAGTTATTACCTCTAGATGTATCTATGAAAAAATCACGTCCACTTATAGTATCTGGAAAGAGATGTATTACTAGGAAAAACACATAATCTATATCTTAAAAAAACCTTAGGATGTTATCCTATACTTATGCCTATTCCCACAGTTTTCACCAAAGGTCTATAATTATAATCTATAAAGTTATCTAAACTTTTTCTCTGATATCAACTATAAAAACCCAGCCTTAATGATTACATAATCTTGAGTTTTAAGTCAATAATTCATTTTATTACATTTAAGTATTTTTATAGTTTATAGATTTAGATATTTAGGACATCACCATTACATAAATAAATATTACATCACAAAGTGGAAACATCCACTTAGTATCCATTTTTCCCACAAAACAAAACATTTATGATATAATAAGTTTTATTTTCATGAAATATCTTCACAATTTTCATTTCGACCTCATCCTTGTCTCTAACCATCCTTAAAACCCATGTGAAATATATTTTAAAATGTGATATGAGCACAAAAATCTCAATAAGAGACATATAAAAAGAAAGAAAGAAACTTTTGAGTTCATGTATACTTACATAAGATTTTTTTTTAAAATTAATCTTTGGGTTCAAAATATAAATTTTATTACCCAAGAAATAAAATTTTCTTCCCAAAGCCTTTCATAAGAAATCTTAAAGGAAAAAAATAAAACTCATAAATGTTCCTTTGAAATCATGAAAAACTTATGAAAACTTTTTCAAAAAAGTTATGCATTTCACCCTTACAAAGTAGCATATAATTTCCTTTAAATATAATCTCACGAGTAATCACATAGGAGCATAACATAAATAATATGGTATCATAATATCATAAAAACATAGGAAATGTGTAAGAAACATGAAACATGACATAAGCACAAGTCAAGACTAACTTCCAAGATAACATCACATAGTGGAAAGAGTCCCATTGTGAGTCATGTTTACTCCCTAATCCCATACATAACATCTCATGAGACCGAAACTTTACCCAATTCATTGGAGTGCTATTTGGGCACACCTATAATAACATGTTCATGATTATGTGTGCCACAAAAGGAAATCAATCATAAAGAATAATAATAAGAATTATCCATGTAAAGAAATGAGTTGCGTAATCTTTCCTCATATCATGATCAAAGGAGATTTTATAAAGAAGGAATTTTAAAAATGAACATAAGACATGTATCACCCCATCAAAGAAATAAGAATAATATAGGAATATATGTGAGAAACATACATAAAAAATTTAGAGACATTCCATAAAATTAAAGATAAGGAGAAATTTTTTATAGAGATAAAGGTTATAACCTAAAGAAAACTGGTGGTTTGGAGAGATCACTTATGCCCGTAAGCAAAACATTTTGAGATATCAAAATATCCATTATATTTAAAAACTATTTTGAAAATACTTAAAATCAAAGGAAATTGAGATATTTTCATTGAAGAAAACATGAAATATTATAATGGAATCCAAACATCAATTAATGGTTCTAACAGTGAGAAAAACTGTTGACACGTATACATTAAAATAGAACATTATTTTTGTCTCTCATAAATAAAATCAAAACGTTCCATATAAAATATATAAAAAGGTTCCTTTTGAAAACCTTTGAAATAAAGTAAAAAGAGACATAAAATTACATTTATAATCCATTTATGTCCATATAAATACATCAATAAAATAATTTTATGAATATGGACATGGATGAGAAATATTTAGAAAATAAATCTTTAAAACATTTTAAACGAGGTTTTTAAAGTAAAATGTTCCTTACCTCGAGCTCGAATCATCACATGCATCCCTTATATTCCTGAATAATAAAATTATGTTAATTATTTAATTTATTGAGAACATTTTTCAAGTTTATTATTCTTTTTATCTCATTTATTACCATGTTATATACAATTACTTAATCAATTAAGTTCACATCATATGTTTTGATAATTTTTATCTCATATGTCCAAAATCACGTCGCTAGGTTGACTATGGTCAAAGAGGTCATTATTAAATAATATATAGAATAATAATCATGAAATAATTATAATTTTTATACATCATTTATACTTTTAAAACTAACCGTGAAATTTGACTATGAAAAATGAACAATGTTACAATCATGGAGATGGTAGACCATATGTACACATGAGAAATGTTTCCATTTTTCAATGATCATGATGGAAATAAGGTAAATATTATTTTATATTTCTAGAATTATAATTATATCATAAATATCATATTATTTCTTTAAATACACTTATATATACCACCCATGGGATGCAGTAATGAAAACCAAATTCATCGCTTTGTGGAGGTGGTAATTCACATGTACGTATGAACAACGTTATCACCTTTTAAATAATGGAAAGGTAAGAAAATATATGATATATTAATTTAAAATAATTAATATTATATTATTAATATCATATATATACATTAAATCTATCATTATAACTAGCCGTGAGAGACAGTGATGGAAAATAAATTACATCATTTCACGTGGCAGTAGTCCACTGTACATACAAATGATGGTTTCATTTCCAATTTGATATAATATGGAGATGGATATAGGTTATTATATTAAAATAACAACATCTTGGTATATGGAATATACCGGTGTTATTATTTTAGCATGTTTGAAGAATATTTAAAGGAGGTTGAAGAAGAAATAATATGAAAATGCTCGATTAAGAACTATACTTCTTCTTTGGATAACATCTTTATGATTATACCTAAATCCTTCCTAGGTTGGCTTTACGATCAAACCAATGCCTCTAATATTTGTTAAGGTATTTTATAAAGGTATTTGGGTAGGTATTGAATGAAGTAAAAAGGATTTTTATGTGTGAAGAAAGAGGAGAGGAATTTCCCTTTTATAAGTGAGGGTATGGGCACTCTTAGAATTACTTAAAATATTAAATTAATATAAATAAATTTTCATCAAAAAGACTCTAAAATAATATAATTAAAATATAGGTTGATTATGGATAAAAATAATATCATAAAAAAGGAAAATTTTAGATTAGGTTTTTACCCTTATCTCTTTGTTTTAACTTGCACTATCTCCTTTTGACAATTACCATGATAACAAAGTTTTTACTCTTTTGGGGTCATTATAGTTACTATAAAGAGAAAATTGGATCATAAGTGGATCATGGTTGATATTTTAAACCATATAACAATAAATTGGTTGAATATATGATTTTTATTAATTTTAAATCATTTAATAAAATATTATTTATTATAAAATATCATTAATGTCATTTTTAGAACTATTTATTTAATTTGACTTTGAAAACAACATGAAAACAATGGAAATAAAATATAATCTATTAATAAATAAATAAAATGTTATATTTATATGAAAAATTTGCTGAACAAAAAAATTCATTCAAATTATATTACTTTTAATATTCTTAAAATCATTTATTTTATTTTTCTATTAATTGAATAAATACTCTGTCAATGTTGCATAAGCATTTAAGGTAATTATTTCATCACTAAAAATTATAAATAAATCACTATAATAAAAAAATCATCTATATTTCAAATAAACCTTTTATAACTGAACGTAGCCTATGTTTATTCCTATGTCAAAAATATATATTTAATAAAATAAAGAGAAAGACATTTTTGACTTTTCTTTACATAAAATAATATAAAGGTAAAAATCAAAGAAATATGGAACCATGTTTCCATATTTTAGAAAATTGGATGGACATGGAAAAACTACACTCATCAAATCATATAAAGGCAAGTGTTAGGATCACTTTTTAGTCCTTATCTTTTTAACCTTAATTACATGATTTACCCTTACCCTGTTGCCAATTATTTACGATGGTTAATATTCACAATGATAAAAAAATAAAAGGGCTATATTTATCAAATTTGGAAATCCCAAATCCAAATATTAAATTCATTTTTCATGATTTAATTTCTATAAGTGGAAAAACTAATTTAAGATTAAAACTCAAAACACAATGATTTTTCAAAAAATGTATTTTAAGTATAAAAATGTTTTTATACTAGATTGAAGTATAAAATTCATTCCAAATACTATAATTGGACTATGTTTAATCAAAATAAAATAATTAAGTTTTAAAATTAATCCAAAATAGAAATTTACTTTGTAAATACTTTAAAAGAAAATACAGTTTTCAATAAAAATTAGCATTTTCACTATTAATTAAAAAAATAAAACTTTTCATAAAAATATAAATATTTCACTATAAGTTAATTTTGATAAGATGATTTCAAAATAATATAGTTTTATCTAATAAAATTTCTAATTTTTTTAAAATTAATTTATAATATTTTCTCACAAAAATAAATACAAACCATTTTTGAAGAAAAAATATTTTTGAAGAAGAAAATGATTTTACAAAAAATTGAGTAATTATTTAATAAGAAGTTATCAATACATTTATATTGAGAAGAACCTTAATATATATTTTATAAATTATTTAATTCAATTTATACCCTCTAATTTAACATCTATGTTATAATAATATATTTAAATAATAATATTTCATGGTTTGTTTAGGCTTGGTGTTGTGTGTTATATAGACTATCGAACATAGTTTTCTTTTTAAAATATTCGGGTGTTATAGTGGCCCATGATGAGGTTGTGGAAACATCCTAAGTGAGATAATGGTGACCACAATGAGGTTATGTCACCATGTCTAGAGTGAAAGGATAATAGCTTGTGTTGTGACTATGTTCCCACACCCTGAGTGAAAGGGTGTTAGTCAAGGACTTGATGTGAGATCGTGCCTTGAGTGATAAGGTGTCAGTTATTTTTTGAGGTGAACCTGGGGTATGATATGAATCTTCCTTATGGTATAATCAAAGTAGGTATGGTTAGGGTTCATGGAAGTCTGGTTTGCGCATGATAATCCAACCTGGATGTATGATTTATTGTTTATTTATTCCTTGCCAATGCATACACTCTTATATATTTTTTACACTTATTATAATGATGCATTGACGAAGTCCTACTAGGTTTATTACTCACACCCTACATGATAACCTGAGTGCATGTGAAAAATTTGTTATCAAGGATCCAACGAAGGGAAAGGTCTCTATGTTAGGATGCTGAGCAAGTGGAGATGGTAGGGGATTAGAGGAAATGCCCATTCTTAATGAGACCATTTTATAGATGCACTTATATTCATTTGTTCTTTTATTATTTTTCAAATTAATACAATGTCTGTGGGGATCCCTTTTGACTACTATTGTATGGATGACCTATATCTATTTTGTCATAGCATGCATTATATTTATATATTTGACTACTGATGCAATTTTTCTATGTATTTAAATGTTTTTAATTCTTTTTTTTCTATTCATATTATGGATGGTTAATGATATTAAGGGAATAGTCTCTCCACAATATGGTTTGGGTCCTTGTTATTAGCCAGTGAACTCTTTAATACGGGAAGGAGTGCACGAGGCCATGTGGCTCATTGGCTCAGACTTAGTGATTCGGGACGAGGTGTTAAAAAGTGGCATCTGATCCATTTATTTTGATTTATCATTTGAATCTTGATTGAATGGAGACATGATGATCAGATATAGGGAAATAATCTATTATTGTGTATATCCTAGACCTGTATACTGGATGTATAAGTTCCATGGTAGTATGATTGATTTTATTGGAAATGTTTTTATGGTTTCATTCCATGTTCTTAAGTCACTGCTAGAAAAATACCCTATACCAACAGTCTGGAACCGTTTGTATAGGCCTCCAAACCGTTGGTATAGCCTATACCAATGGTTTGGAGGACCGTGGCCAAGTAATCCGTGAGTATAGGTCTATACCAATGGTTTTGGGAAAACCATTGGTATAGAACTATACCAATGGTTTTGGGAAAACCATTGGTATAGAACTATACCAACGGTTTTCAAAACCGTTGGTATAAGTAATATGAAAATCTATACCAACAGTTCTATAAAACCGTTGGTATATGTATTTCAAAAAAAACATTCGGTGGGATTTGATCCCAGGACCTCTAGTTTATGATTGAATGACCTAACCACTAACCTATCATGATTTTTGTGAACATTATTTCATAAATATATATATATATGTATTATCATAAATATTTTAAATTTTTATTTATTTAATGTTCTCCGTAAGAATATTCCATTAAAAATACATGTACTTATACCAACGGTTCTCAAAACTGTTGGTATAGGTTCTTTGATTTTGGGACCTATACCAATGGTTTTGGCTAAACCGTTGGTATAGGTCCTCTATAATGGACCCATACCAACGTTTTGGCCAAACCGTTGATATAGGTCCCCCCTATACCAACAGTTTGGCCAAAAACGTTGGTATCAGTCCATATAAGTGACATATACCAAAAGTTTTGGCCAAACCATTGGTATAAGTCCAAATTAATGAACTATACCAATGGTTTGTCCAAAATCGTTGGTATAAGTCATATTTTCAGTAGTGAGTTATATTGAAACTTAATTATTTATGGGGTTTTCCTATTGCTCGAGGTGGCATGAGTGTCTAAGTTCACACATCACGATTTAACATATAGGTTTACATGTTATACACTTACCTCTATGTGATTGTAAAAGGTTTAAATTAATAAAATATGAATAATAATATATTAAAAATTTTCCCAAATACATTATCAATAAAATATAATTAATTTAACTTAAGTTTTGACATGTTTTTTATATATAATTGTGACTAAAATGAAAATATAAGTGGTATGGGTTTAGGCCTTGGGTGAGTAGTGGGTTGGTTTGTCTAGTGTTTAGTGGGTATACCCTTAGGGCATGTCTCCCAAGGTTGTTTGTGTGCATGCCCATAAAATATTGAATTTTGTTAAAAATTAAGTCATTGAAGGAATTCTTAGTCTTT
Organism: Viscum album; assembly: GCA_963277665.1. NCBI lineage: Eukaryota > Viridiplantae > Streptophyta > Magnoliopsida > Santalales > Viscaceae > Viscum > Viscum album. Next base: position 627,834,011 of record OY728130.1, on the reverse strand, counting down.
ATCATGTCATTTTAGGAAAATTACACATCGATAACATCCCATGGTTCCACCCAGGGATAAGGGTGAGGATGTTCTCAAGGTCCATAATGATATAATTATACCTCAAGATGTCCAGGAGAATGAATTTGAGCATGATCTCAAGGTTTCTCCAGTAGTTAAAGTAGAAAAACCGCTTCATATAGGGGTGTTTTGTATCATAATCGTTGGTGGAAAAAAGGATACATCACTGTGGAGTTCTATGGTTGACATTGCCTGATATTTATAAATATATCACCCTCCAGATTTCCAAGGCATAAGTGTTCCTTAGGATTCTAAGGATTGTATCTAGATCATTGATAGTGTCTTTGATCTGGTAGAGATTCCCAATCACTAGTACAGAGAAGGGTTTTTAACATCGGTCAACTAGTGATATTTTTTAAGAAATATTGTAAATAAGTTTTTTACATCGGTTATTTTAATTGATGTAAAAATAAACTTACAAATCAATTATAATAATAATCGACATTGAAAATCCTCATACAATGAAAAATCACGGAACTTAACAAACTGATTATAAAATAACCAATGTGGAATATATATTTTTTATTCCGGTTATAAAAATAATCGATATAAAAATTAATTTTTATTTTTTTAATAAAATATACAATATCCAAACCTATAATAAAAGAAAACTATATAAAAAAACAACAAATTACATTATTATAACATTTAGAACAATTCTATAATAACTATTTATACCACAAATTTTTTACAATTACAAAAAATTTATACTTTCATAATTAAAATACAAAATCTACATTACAAATATAAAGAGATAAAATAAAACAAAATAAAATTTTATAAAATAATCCATATATGCTCTCTATATATGCTTATGTCTTTTTAATTATAAGGTAATGTACTATCAAAAAGATAAAAATTAAAAATAATCTATTCAATATTTATTATCAATACAATGATATGATAAATAAAAGGAAAACTAATAATAAAACACAACATTTTCAAAAGATATAATCATTCCATTTTTAGTTATTTCATACATAAATCTCAGAATATAATACCCAAATTTTAATTCTCATTTTTGGCGATGAAAATTATGTTTCAAAAAAAGTTATCAATTGAAAATAACATTTTAAGTATCCATTAAATTATAGTTATTATAAAATAAGTCACATTTTCACATGCATAATAGATATTTTTTTACTTTATTCTTACTGAATGGTTAAAGTGACTCCATGATCTTTTTAAAAATTATATGTATGAAATAAAATAATTTTTTTATAATATATATGATTAAAATAATCAAACCTACTTCTATGATACTTTTAATGTTTCCTCACACATTATTATATATGGAACATAACTAGTAGAAATATTTTCTTGTGGAAAAAACACACAACATCCAATGACCACTAATATATTAAAATATAATGTGATTGGTTATTTAATTAATAAAAATTTAATTATATGAAATATATGTTTTATACCCATCAAGATAAGTAACCATCCAACAAATGCTTTATTTTGAAATCTTTGAGAAATATATTCGATTCTTTCTTTATCCTGCATTGTATTCAGTATTAGAGAATTACATTTTGGTTTAATAAATTCATATACTGATGTCATATCATATTTAATACAAAGTGTATCAAGATACCAAATAAAAATAAAATATAGGTAGTAAGTTATATCAAATTATTATATTTGAAAAAAATATGATAATTAAATTTCATGGAAAAATCTTGCATCACTATGAGGCCCAAAATATCGACAAATACAAGCTCCAAGATATATTTATTACAAATCATTAGTATATAATCATTCCCAAAAACATCAGCAGTCATATTCATCTCATAAAAACCCAAAAATATAATACAAATACTATTATAATTTATAAATTTCTTTAGAAAAAGTACCGTGTGAAGTTTAAGGGGCCTTAATATGTTGTTGCTTTTTATACAACATTTATTTACCTTTAATGTATTCCTAGAAAAATAAATATATTAAAATATAAAAATAAATGCAACATAAATATTAAACAAAGGATATAATATATACATACCTTATTGGTAAGTTATTAGACAAGTCTAGAGGGATAAAGTAAAAAATTCCAAACACTTTTTCCAACTATAGAAACCTAATCAACAGGGAACCATACTATAGTTGATTCATCTACAATATATTGTACTATTACCCAAATATGATTTATATCCATTTACCAATGATGCAAGGTATCCACAATATAATGTATAGTCCCATATGGTATAATATGATACTAAGGATCCTCAAAAAACAACTCATAGTATATTTGAAACTATGGATTTGACATCCCATGCCTGGTTCACTCATAAGTAACTAGATATGAGGGCCACATGGCCTCAAGAGTGCCTCCCCATATGTTATAATCTAATGACTATCAACGAGAGTTTATAGTGTTATGGTGGAGAGACTATACCCTCTTTATGAAAGTGAAACACAATGATAAATAATAAGGCAACTGAAATAGTATATAAGAACAACATAAATAATGAGTTAGTGGAAGTAAACTATCCAGATAATAAACAATAAGAAAATAAAGTAGTAAACAACACTATATAAGGATGATGTCATGAATATATAAAATATAAAACAAGTAGACATGGAAACAAAAATGAAACAATAACAGTATATAAAAAAGGGTAATAAATGACCAAAACAACTATCTCCATGATCATCCTGAGCAATGGATTGATCATCTGCTCCAAAGCTCCCATCCTAAAAATAAATCAAGCATCCATAGTTGGGCGCTTTCCTTTATCCTTACCTGCATCCATGAAGTCTGTCCAGGTATCAAATGATATCCAAAATAGGGTATGAGTAAAACTTAGCAGGCCACCACCAACTGTTTCTAATGTAAATCTATTCTATGAATATAAAATGTACAATGTGAAAGTATAATAAATGTAAAACAATAAAGTATATATAAACAATGTTGATATAAAACTTCTCATGGGATACCTAACCGACCAACCTACTTCAGCCAAAGCTGGATGTCTATGATCATATGACCATTATTCAGATAGGTACCCAAGGAACATATCCAAGGAATCCAAGTATTATAATCACAAGGGATCCATGAGATACCCATGTCATCTATGACCTTAGAAGTTCGAACCCACTCATAGCGATCAACCGAGATGTTAGGCTAGGGGGTATGAGTGTAATTAAAGGGTTTAAACCTTGGAATTCCACCCTAAGAGTTTTCAAACAATCCTAAGGAAAAGTTTAAGATAATCATAGGATATCCTTGATTAGAGTTCAAGGATGTAACAAATTGATATTTTATGATATATTTCTCTTTAATTTCTTTGATAGTTTGGTTTTCACACAACATTGAGTTTAAAAGAACAATAATAAACTTTTAAAATATCATTATGTAAAAATTAAATCATTTTTAATTCATTATGTTAAAATTATCTTAGGTTTAAAATTTTGGATTTTTTTAAAAAAAAATTGATTTTTCAAAGAATAGTGAAAAATACTGACTTTTGTAAAACTGCCATTTCTTTTAATTGAAAAAATCCCCATAATGCTTTGAATTCAATCCTAAACTAGAACAAGATTAATTTACTTATAAATAATATAATTAACTATATTTGAATCATCATTATACTTTATTTTAGTATAAGTTAATTTTTGGACTTAAAAAGACAATTTTCAGAAAACTATTTTTTATTGCATTTTACAGGTTTATTTTAAAATTAATTTCTACCAATTTTTTAAATTAAATTTTAAAAAATTGATTCCATATTTGAAATTATTATGGTAAAATTTGTTAAATATTTTCCTTTTATTTTTGGTCATTATGAATAGAAACAATGGTAAAATTTATCACCTCGGTAAAGGGTAAATCATGTTATTAATATTAAAAAATAATATGATAAGATATTAAAAATATATCCATCACTTGTATTTTATTTCATTGGATGAACCTATTTTTTTCATAATCATTCAAAATTTAAAAATATGATCTTTTTTTTCAATTTATCTTTGTTTTTTACATTTATAGTATTTAAGAAAAGGGTAAAGTCAAAACTGTCATTCTCTTACTTTTAATATGTATAATATTTTATGATAGAGATAAAAAACACATGTTTAGTTATAAATGATTATTTTAAATATTAATTTATTGGTTTTATCACGTTAATTTATTTTAAATTTTTATTGATTTAATAATTAGCTTAAATTCTTACAGAACACCGACACAATATATATTCAATTAATAGAAAAATATAATAAATGATTTTAAAAATATTAAAAGTAATATAAATTGGATGAATTATAGAGTTTCATGAATTTTATAGATAAATATGACATTTTAGGGATGTGTAAAAGGATTATATTACAATTCAATATTTGTATTAATGTATTTAAATTCAAATTAAATAGATAGTGTAAAAAATAACATTAATGATATTTTATAATAAATAATATTTTATTAAATGATTTAACATACATAAAAATCCTATCACCAGACAAGTGAATGATATATGGTTGAAAAAATCAACCATGGTATATTTATGTATCATTTTTCCTCTTATGGTAACATTCTTGATCCTTAAAGGGTGAAAAACTTTAATATTACAGTAATTGTCAAAAGGGTTAATGGGGGTAAAAACTAAGTGATAAGGGTGAAAATACAACAATTTTTTTCCATTTTTTTGTATGAGAGGATTTCAAATAATAATAATATTATATTCAAATTATATCAATTTATATCCATTTTTACATGAAAAATTATTTATATTAATTTAATACTTTAAGAAATTCCAAGAATGCCCCTCCCCTCACCTATAAAAGGACACCCCTTTTGTCTTTTCTTTACAAAACTTTGAGCATAATATCTTGATAAAACCTTAGAAATTTCTATTATAAACATTATTATCCAAGTTTTATAGGTTATTCAACTCCCAAAATATCAACCCTAAGTCCCATAGTAGGATTTCTAAAGGAAGTCTACTAAAGAGGTAATCATCTTTACTGATTCTTTTAAGTTTATTTCTTCTTATAATTCCTCTTAATATATTATAAAAATCCTAAAATAATAACTAAAATATAATGAATATACTGATATTTTATTGTTATTATGGTAAAACCATTTTTTATCTCTTTTCCATCCTATGAAAAGCGAAAACATTGCTCATGAATATGTATGACTTATCGTCTCCACATAGCGTTGTATTTTTTTTTTCAATACCACTTTAATTGGATGGTTATAAAGATAAAACTAATGAATATATATGATATTTATGACATAATTATGTTTCCTAAATAATAATATCATATATATATTGTTGGGAAAAAATCCCTCAAGGCATCATTGAATCATTTTTGAGGTGATTGTGTTTGTTGACAAAGTGGACATCTGAGTGGTGATTGTTGACAAAGCAAAAAATGACATACAAATTTGTTGAAAAAGAGGATTTCATGATGGAATGTTGAGTTCAAGAGCTGAGGTCAACGATCCATGTTTGATTCAAGAACGTCGATAATGGAATGGACGATCTGGAGGCAGTACAAAAGAATAGATACAAGGTGGCGCCGTTTTCTAGTGTTTGCCAAATTTTTTGGGCCTGAAAATCGACAAATGAAGAAAAGTGTTTTTGGAAAAGGGACTTGCGCTCCGAGGACTTGGAGTATAGGAAACTTGCGCACCATATGTTTTTCAAGATCAGAAGATCAAAATATGGCTAAGGAAATAGGTTCGCGCAAGTGTCTAAAAGGACATAAGACTTGCGCGCCGAGACTGGGTCGCGTAAGTGACTTGCGTGCAGTTGCATAGGGTGGTCAATTTGCTTATAAATACTGGACCACCCCTCTTCATTCTTCACCGAAGTTCAACACTTTGAGAAACCAGATCTCCCGTCACGCAGGTGTGGTGGTCGCGCAAGTGGTGTGTGGGTCGCACAAGTGAAGTTGCGCGCCGGTGTGATAAGTTGTGCGCAGGTTTTGGGTTGAAGAAGGTTGTGTCGCGCAAGTGTCTGAGGTAGACTTGCGCGCCAGTTGTGACTTGCACGCCGATACTTGTGTGTCGAGGTTGACTTGTGCGCCAAGTAAGGTTTATTTCCAGCAGTGATTTTCGAGCTGTGTGGAAGCTGGAAGTTTGCCCGATAACTTCGGTGCAAAGAGAGATTCATCTACGGGTGAAAATTGGGCTTCAACAAAGCATCTACTTATAGAGGAAGATGCATTCCTTCATGAAAATGAAGAGACCTATAGGTCTATAAACTGTGAGTGGATTCCTTCCAAGAGCAGTGAGCAAAGGAAGATAAAGAAGGTGATCCTCTCCACCGGCAGTGAGCCAGAGAGACAGAAACTGGGAGTGACCCTTGGGAAAGCAGTGAGATGACCCTAAACTTTGTAAAGGAAGTGAGCCTGGGCATAGAAGTGATCTAGCCCGAACTTTGTATCCACATATAGTGAAGAATAGTGGAATTTGGTACGACCGAAAACTTGTCGGCATATGCTCCTTGGACATAGCCCAGTGAGGGTGAACCAAGTAAAAATCTTTGTGTCTACCTATTTGCTTCCCTGCATTACATTCAAAGTATCATCATCAGATAAAGAAGTAAAGAAGTGGTCATAATAATCACACGAGTGCAAACAAAGTGACCCTTGTAATAAAGAGGTCAAGATCCAGTGGGGTAGGAAGAACTTTGTGAAAGAATATCCATACCCTGATTCACCCCCCCCTCTCAGGGTATATAGGCCCCTATTGGTCCTAACATATATTCTCACCTTTCAATCCATTAGAAAATAATAATGCCGTATGTGCATACGTATGTACTACTACATCCAAGAAGCAATGTGATATATTTTTCTTTTATACTTTACATGGATGGTAATAAGGATATATTTAATGAATATATAATATATATAAAATAAAAATTATCCTGTAAATGTGAATTATTATTTAACTTTCTTTTATTCCATCCGTTGAAAAGTGAAAACAACGTTCATGTGTACTTACGACCAACCGTCTCTATGAACAATGTAATTAATTTTTCCATCTCTATATTTTATGTATAGTTATATATATACTTACATATAATATATTATATTTATATCTTTAATAAAATTATCTAGATTTTGTAACCATGAGCAAGATACAAGGACCAAGACTACCAAATCAAAAACATAGTTGAAAAACAAAGCAATTAACGACCAAAATAATGATAATAATAAAAAATTATTAACAAAATGGTGATAAAATGTTATAAATTGATAATATTTGATATTATAGACATGAATATGTTTATTATATATAATTATAGTAAATTAAAATTTATTAAAGTAAAGTTTAGATCACCTACAAGGCACGACAAACTTGAGGTGAGGGATTTTTTCTCAATTTCCACTCTATTGAGACATAATCAGTATTATGCACATATTTATTTTTATGTGGTGTATATAATTACCCTTTGAGGTATTTAATATGAATATATATTTATCCATGATGATTTAATTTTCAATTCAAGTTTACTCTTTTAAAGTGTTTCCATATTTTCTTTAAACTTTTCCTCTCTTTCGTACTTGAATCATGTAAAGAAATGTTTAAAATAAAATATGATATTATTTCTCTTTTGATAAGGAAAATTTTTATTCATTTTATATATTTTTCATTTTTTTAAAAATTCCTTTTTATTTACTCAAAGGAAATTTTAATTTATTCTTGACTTTTTAAAGGTTTTTAAAAAAATCTTTCTAATGTCTGCCAAAAACGTTATTTTAAAATTTCTTTATAAAAAGTCAAAAGGTATGTTTTTTAACGTATATAGAGTTAATGAATTTTCCCAAATCAATAACCATTTTATGCTATTTAGATTATTCTAAATTTTTTCAAAGGTTTTACAAGGAAAAATCTTTTAAGAAATCTTATTTTAATGTTTCTCATCCATTTTCTTCCATTCTTCAAAAAACATGAATTTATTTAAAAATATATATTTATAATGAATTAAAGGCCATATTTTATATCTTATTAATTTTGTGGTCATTAATTTTTTCTTGAAACTTTCAATTTCTTGTGATAATTTTTCAATGTACATTAAATTTATCTTAAATATTCATCATGGATATAATTATTTCTTAAACCACATATCATTTCTACATATGGTGTTTTAATTTTAAAGTTATTTGATTAACTTGGGAAATATTTATATTCCATATTCTTTACTCAATACAATCATTTTTTTGATAATTCATATCGTTTATAAATTTAATGGATCATTCAATATATGAGGAATGCATTGGACATGCAGTGATGGGTGGATCCTAGCTATAGATAACCTATCAATGCATTAATAAGTCTCATGATACAAATCAATTGGCCAAATTAAATGAGTTTCTAGTGTATACCTACCCATCGATTAAACTATCTTGACATAAGGATTTTTCAATATAGATATCATGATGTATGAAATCATGACATCTAATATTAATAATTTCCTTCATTTATAATTTAGTTATTATCATCTGTGAGATTACTGAATTGATATTATCCATGGATGCATTTCATGCTCAAGCGATTGATTAAATGACATGTGTTTCAATTATTCACCATCCCATATTGATTATTACTTATTTAATCATGATAAATTATACTATATGTAACTATTATTGAGAATTTGAGATCACTGTTTATTTGTTTTACTTTTCCCAGGATATGAAGAAGGATATTATGAATAATATCTAGGATACTAGAATGTTTTTTATACTATATATTTTATATTTCCAATATAATATGGGAGTAATATATGTATCTAGTTCTTCATTACTACTAAATTTATTGGTACTTCGGGATGAGATCCTCTATATATTATACTAATGTATTAAAGTAGACATCAAATTTTGGTTATTTGAGTTGAGTTTTATATAGGTGGTATCAAATGAAGTTTAGTATAAACCTTGAGAACTAGATTTTAAATAAACATACCTAACATGAAAATTATGATAATCCATTATAGTATTTGAAAAAATTTACCACTAGAGAGATTTTTATTTTATGGATCAATATTCATGATTATTATGAGCTAACTCAGTTAATTCCATTATTTAGTGATGGAACCCAATGGAAAAAATAGAACCAACACCTATAGAAAATGTATAAATTTCCCTACGGAGCAAGCCAATATAGTTGGTGTTAGAATTGAGAAGATCATGGCCATATTAGGGAAACTTACTTAGTTTATGATAAACAACCTTGACTAAATGGATTAACCTATTATTCCACAACATTATTCTCCTATGTTGGATCACTTCATTCAATAGAAGCCTCCATATTTCAACTAAACTACTAATCCATTGGTAGCTGAGAAATGAATTAAGTATTTTAAAAATACATTCATTTATTTGAGATGTAATGAAATTGAAAAGCTTATTATATAAATACATTATTTAAAAGGAGATACTGATCAATTATGTTCATTAATCCCGAACACTAAAGAGGATGAAGAAATAGAAATCATGGAATAGATAAATTTTAAAGTGATTTTATTTGAGAAATAATTCCCTTAAGAACAACGAGTTAAAATAGAGAGGAAGTTACTCACTTTAAAGAATAATGAATAATAATTTGTGGTAGAGTATGAGGCTAACTTTACAATATTATACAAGCATACATCAAACTACATACATATTCTAGAAAGTAATATTGACCATTTATTTTATGGGGTTAAGCCGAGTCTCCAAAGGGAACTAGTTTCTCAAATGTTTTCATTATTTGATGATATAGTATCAAGTTCCATTAAGATGGATACATATTTTTCTTGATACTATATATTTAAGGGAAATAAAGAGAATAAGAGTTTGGATAAGAATCAATAAAAAGAGAACATATCAAATAATAATAAGGGAATGAATCAATTTTTATCATGTAGAAATTATGTAATGAAACATCCCAATAAATGCTTGAAGAGAATGAGAGTTTGTTAAAACTGTGGAGATAAGGTTTATCTAGATAATAAATGTAAGGAAAATAATGAAACCACTATTATCTAATGTTTAATATATAAAGATATGGGGAATTATTCAAACAAGTTCCCCAAGCATCAAGGGAACTTACCACAAAAGAATCCAAGGGTATACGGTCAAGTATATAGAATTTCTAAATACGAAGTGGAAATACCTATAGATATGGTGAAAGGTACACATATAATCTATTATAGAATTGTAAATGTTTTATTTGATTCTAATTATACCCACTCTTTTATATCTAAATATTTTTTTTAAGGCTATTACATCACCACCTCAATGATTAGATGTTGAGTTAGCAGTGAAAACTCCCAATGGTAGAATGATTTCATTTTAAGTCTGTATCTACTCTAAAATAAAAATTTATAAAAATATGGTTCTTGAAAATCTTTTTATTATACCTCTAGTTTAATTTTATGTAATTTTGGGCATAGACTGACCCTCTTAGTATAAATCCCATATCAATTTTCAAGTAAGGGAAGTTACTTTTAATATTCTGAATCAACCTACAATAGTATTTTAGTTTGAGGATGAAATTTAATTCCTAATGGAAATTACTTTCATGATATGGGTTTTAATACTTATTAATAATGGTTATTTATCTCAGATGGGAAGAAAATAAAAATTTAATATGTGCTTATTATATGAGAATTTGTTGATGTATTTATAGAAGAGTTTCATAGTCTTCCCTTGAATCATGAAGTTGAGTTTTTAATATAATTCATACTTGGTGATAAACCTATTTCAAATCCTCTATATAGAATTGCCCTGGTTGAGTTACTAGAATTAGAGAATAAAATATAGAAGAATCTTGATACAGGATTCATTCATCTCAGTGCATCACCATGGGGTGTACTTGTTCTTTTTTTAAGAAGAAAGATGGGTCAATACTTCTTGCATTGATTATCAGGAACTTAAAAAAACAACTATTAAGAAAAAGTATCCTCTACCCTATATCGATGATATATTTGATCAATTATAAGGAGCTTAATATTTTTCCAAGATTGATATTTGATCTGGATATCATCGTCTAAGGTTCAAGAAGGAGGATATACCCAATGTAGCCTTCTATATGAGGTATGATCATCATGAATTTATAGTAACACCATTTGGACTTACCAATGCTCCTGCTATCTTTATGGATTTAATGAATATAGTATTTATAGATTACCCTAATTAGTTTTTGGAAGTATTTATAAATGATATTCTCATATATTCGAAGATAAAGGAAGATCATGAATAATATGTTAGAATTGTGCTGAATACATTGAGGAAAGAAAAGTTATATTCCAAGTTTACCCACTGTAAATTTTGTCTACAAAACTTCTCATTCTTGGATCATATAATTTCAATAGAGGGTATATCGGTGGACTCTTAAAAGATGGAATATATTGAGAAATAGGCAAAAATAACCATGGTAACTGATATCCATAGTTTTCTTGGGTTGAATGGATACCACCAATGATTTTTTAGATATTTATAATGACTATGTAATCCACTCACCAAGTTGACTTAGAAGGGGGTCAAGTTACTATAGATAGATGAATATTAAGATAAGTTTAAAGAACTGAAGAGAAGGTTGGACAACATGACTATGCTTACACTAATATACAGTGGAGAAGATTTTATGTTCTATAGTTATGCATCAAAGAAGACACTGGGATTCATCCTCATATAGAATGATATGATGATAACTTATACCTCCCACTAATTTAAAATTAATTATAATATTATCCCAACTCATGATTTGGAGTTAATAATAGTAATTTTTTCATTTATGATATGGTGGAATTATATATATAGTGAAATTATATATATATATATATATATAATTAATATAAAAGTTTAAAGTACATATTTATAGAAATAATTGAATAAGAATCATATAATATAGTTGGAGTTGATCAAATATTATTATTCCTCAATAAATTACCTCCCTGGGAAGGAAAACAAGGAAACTGGTTCTCTTAGTCGAAAAGATCATTTTTGTTTGTCCATGATTAGGATTGAAATAGATCCAATATTTATGTATTTGTATAAGTTAGATATTGAAATATTGAAGAAAGTGGAAAGATATCACCTTTCTGAGATGAATATTCAACCATCCATCCATGGGAGGATTAAGAAGTCATAGAAGGAAGGTGTGTAATTATAGAAGAAGGTGAGGCATTCTCCCAAGTTTATTTATGATCATGATAGAATGATAAGGTTCAAGAACTGAGTATGTGTCCCATCAATACTGGAGTTGAAGAAGGAGTTGTTGGATGAAGATCATAGTTTATAATTATCTATTCACATTAGAAGTATAAAAATGTATAGGGATCTGAAATAATATTTATGATGGAATAAAATGAAAAGGTAAATTTACAATTATGTATCTCAGTGCCTGGTGTATCGGGAAGTTAAGTTTGAGAGATTGAAGTCTAAGGGGATGGTAGAAACATTACACATACCATAATGGAAATAGGAAAATATTACCATATATTTCATCATTAGACTCCCCAAAACATTGAATAAAAATAATTATATTTGGTTTATAGTCAATTTTCTTATGAAATTAATGAATTTTATCACTATTAGAGAATATTTATCTCTTGATAATATTACTTGGTTTTACATTAAATATTTTTTGAGTTTTCATGGAGTACCAATCTTAATATTATCTAATTGGGATCCAAGGTTAACTTAAAAGTTCTAGTGAAGCCTTCAGTAGGCTCTAGAAATAGTGTTTTCTTATCATATTTAGATATATGGTTAGTCTCAGAGTACCACTCAAACTCTATAAGACATGTTGAGATCTTACTCTATGGATTTGAAATGTGGTTGGGATCAACACCTTCCTTTGGTGGAATTTTATTACAAAAATAACTTTCACTTGAGAATTCAGATGGCTCCTTATGAATCCCTATATAGAAGGAAGTGTAGAACTCCAATGTGTTGGGATGAGGTTTGAGAAAGAAAACTATTAGGACCTAATTTTTCTATGGAAATTAAATTAAATAGAACATTATATCTATTCAACAACACATAAGGGTATCTCAAAGTTGACAAAAATTTATGCTGAAAATTATTGGTGAGATCTAGAGTTAAAATTTTATGATAAGTTATTCCTAAGAATATATCCTTGGAATAAGGTTATGAGATTTGGAAATAAGGGAAAGCTAAACCCTAGATATATCATTCCATTTGGAATTCTTGATCATATTAGGATGGTAGAATATTGCTTGAAACTTCCACCCAATATCTCTCAATTTCATGATGTGTTCCATGTATCTCCCATGAGAAAGTACATACCTAATCATTCACATCTATTTAACTCAGATTTCATACCACTAGATAAAGATCATTCTTATGAGGAATAATTGGTGGAAATTCTGGATCACAAAGAGAAAGTGCTATGAAACAAGACTGCTTATATGGTCAAAGTTTTGTAGCAAAATCATAAAATCAAGGAAGATATGTGGGAACCTAAGGATGTGATGAGGAATAATTATCCTCACTTTATTGTATCAAATTGAAGTAATTTTAAGGGAAAAATTCTTATAAGGGGGTAGAATGTAACAACCTAGGATTTTATGATATATTTCTCTTTAATTTCTTTGATTGCTTGATTTGAACGAAACACCAATTTTAAACAAAAAATAAAAAACTATTAAAATATTATTATGTGAAAATGAAATCATTTTTTAATTCATCGCATCGATATTATCTTAGGTTGAAAATTTTAGATTTTTCTAAAAAAATTGATTTTTCAATGAATAGTAAAAAATACAAATTTTAGTAAAATCATCATTTATTTTAATTAAAAAAGACCCATAATGATTTGAATTAAATTCTAAATTAAAATAATATTAATTTAGTTAGAAATAATCTAATTAATTTCATTTGAGTCATCATTATACCCGATTTTAGTATAAGTTTATTTTTGGACTTAAAAAAGGCATTTTTCGAAAAATTGTTTTTCATCGCATTTTGGAGGTTTATTTTTAAATTATTTTATTTGAATTATGTGAATTGAATCTAATAAAATGGATTCCATATTTTTAATTAGGAGGTTCAAATTTGGTAAATATATCCCTTTTAGTTTTGGTCATTATGAATAGTAACAATGATAAAATTTATCACCTCGGTAAATGATGTATTAAGAAATTAAGGTTAAAATATAACGTGAAAAGGAATTAAAAATATATAAAAGACTTTCCTTTATTAAATTATATGATTATATTTTATCCATAATCATATAAACTTTTAAAATATGATTTTTTTTCTATTTAACTTTGATTTTGACCTTTATAATTCTTAAGTAAAGGATAAAGTCAAAAATGTCATTCTTTGGATTTTAATATCTATAATATTTTGTGACATGGATAAAAAAAACTTGTATTAGGTTCTAAATGGTTATTTTAATCATCAATTTTTTTACCATGGTAATTTATTTTAAATTTTTAATGATTTAATATTTAGCTTAAATTCTTATGCAATGCCGACACAATAAATATTCATTTAATAGAAAAACATAATAATGATTTTAAAAATATTAAAAGTAATATAAATTGGATGAATTATAGTGTTAAACTAATTTTATAGATACATATGGAATGATAGATATGTGTTAATGGATTATATTCCAATTCCATATTTTTTGCGATGTATTTAAAGTCAAATTAATTGAATAGTGTCAAAAATGACCTTAATGATATATTATAATAAATAATATTTTATTAAATGATTTAAAATTCATAAAATTACTATATTCATCCAATTTAATTATATATGGTTTAAAAAATAAACCATGGTCAATTTTTGGGTCATTTTTCCTCTTATTCTATCATTCTTAACCCTTAATGGGTGGAAACTTTAATATTGCGGTAACTGTTAAAAGGGTTAATGGGGGGGGGGGTTAAAACTAAAATTTAAGGGTGAAAATATGACAAAAAATTTCCCAAATTTTATTTTATGAGATTTTTTCGACTCTTACTCATCTTATATTCTAATTATATCAATTTGTATTCACTTGTACATGAAAAATTATTTATATTAATTTAAAAATTTAAGAAATTCCCAAAAAACCCCTCCCCTTACTTATAAAAGGACACCACTACTCTATTTTAATTAATTTACTTTGATTATAATATATTTACCAAACCCTACCAATTTATCTTCTAAACATCCTTATCCAAGTTATTTTGGTTTTGGTCTTCTAAAAATATCATCCCTAAGTCCCATAAGAGGAGGTCTAAAGGAAGTCTACCGAAGAAGAGGTAATATTTACCAACTCTTTCAAGTTTATTTATTCTTCTACTTAAAATTAATGTGTTTTACCTATCCTAAATTAATAAATATAGTATTATAAATGTACTGATATTTTATTATTATTATGGTAAAACCATTTTTCATCTCTTTTCCATCCTATAAAAAGTGAAAGCATCTCTCATGCATACGTATGACTCACTGTCTCCACATAGCGGTGTAATTTGTTTTTCTTCACCACTTTACTTGGAATGTTTAAAAAATTAAAATAATTAATCTATATTATATTTATTAAATAATTATGTTTATTAAATTATAATATCATATCTACCTTATTATCTTCCAATCTGTTAGAAAATGATAACATCGTTTGTGCGTACATATGGAATACCATCTCCACAAAGCGATGTGATATTGCTTTAAAAGGATGATAATAAGGATATATTTAGTGAATATATAAGATATAAATGATATAAAAATGATTTTGGAAAGTTTAATTATTATTTACCTTTATTTTATTCTATCCGTTAAAAAGTGTAAACAGGGTTCATGCATACGTATGACCTACCGTCTCCATGAACGATGTAATTCATTTTTCAATCTCCATATTTTATGGATAATTCAAAATATATACATATATTGAATAAATATGATATTTATATCTATAATAAAATCCTGGATATGATGGAACCATGATCAATATGAAAGGATGGAGACTATGGAATGAAAACATACATGAAAAACAAAGCAGTTAACATCCGAAATAATGATAATAATAAAATAATGTTAACAAACAGGTGATAAAATGTTATAAATGGATCATATATAATATTATAGACATGAAAATGGTTATTTTATTTATTTATAATAAATTCAAATTTATTATACATGAGTTTAGATCACCTATTAGGAAAGATGAACTCAAGGTAAGGTATTTCATCTCAGTTTCCACTCTATTGAGACATAACTACTATTATGCACCTATTTATTTTTATATGGTGTATATAATACCCCTTTGAGGTATTTAAAATGAATATATATTTATCTATGATTATTTAAGTTTTAATTGAAGTTTAACATTTTAAGGAGTTTCCATATTAACTTCCAACTTTTCCTCTCTTTGGTACTTGATCAAGTAAATAAATATTTTAAAGAAAAGATGATATTATTTCTCTTTTGATCAGGTATATTTTTATTCCATGTCAATATTTCTCAAAATTGTTTTATAAAATTCTTTTTTATTTACTCAAAGTAAATTTTAAGTTATCCTTTAATTTTTAAAGGTTTTAAAATAAATCTTTCTAATGTTTTTTGAAAAGGTATTTTTTTAATTTCTTTAAAAAAATTTAAAAGGAATGTTCTTTTAACATATAAGAAAATAATCAATTTTTCTACCACCATATCCATTTTATACTATTTATATTCTTCTATAAGTTTTCAAAGGTTTTAAAAAGAAAAATCTTTTAAGAAATCATATTTTAATGTTTTTCATCCATTTTATTTCATTATTCAAAAGACATGAATTTATTTCAAAACATCTATTTCTGATGAATTTAAGGTCATATTTTAACTCTTATTAATTTTTTTGTCATTAAATTTCTATCAAAACATTGAATTTCTTGTAATCATTTTTCATTAGAAATTACATTTATCATAAATATCCATCATGGATATGCTTATTTATTAAACCATATATAATTTATATATACGGTGTTTTACTTTGAAATTTATTTGATTGACTGAGGAAATATTGATATTCCATATTCTTTAATAAATACAGACATTTATTGATATGAAATATCATTTATGAATTGAATTGATCGTTCAATATATGAGAAATGTATTAGAATTTTAGTGATGGGTGGGTTATATTTATAGATATCCCCTTAATGCATTGATTGTATCATGAGATAAATCAATTGGACAAATTAAATGGTTTTTTTGTATACCTACCCATAAATTAAACTATATTGGTACAAGGATTTGAAGGTATAAATATCATTATGTCTGAGATCATGAAGTCCAATATTATACATTTTATTCTTTTAGAATTTAGTTATTATTATCCATGAGATTACTACATTGATATTATCCATGGATGCATTTCATACTCAAATTTTTTATTAAATGACACGTGTTTCAGTTATTTACCCTTACATATTGTTTATACCATATTTACTCATAATAGATTTTGTTGTACATAAATCTTACTAAGAATTTTATCCCACTCTTTATTTTTTCCCTTTCCTTATGATATGAAGAAGGATATTATGAATAATATCAAGGATGAAATAATGTTTTTATGCTATGTTTTTTATATTTCTAATATAATATTGGAATCATGTATGTATCTGGTTCTTAAAGACTACTAAACTGATCCGTTATTTGTGATGTGATCCTTTGTATATTATACTAATGTAATAAAGTAGACACTAAATCTGGGTTACTGGAGTTGGTATTTATACAAAGGAGATCATTCCAAGGTAGATTGTGTCCAAGGAGATTAAGCAGAATCCTAGGAGATCATCACAGGCATTCAAGTTTTTGGTATTTTCAAGTGAATCATCAGTTATAAACTAAGGAATTAACATATCTAAGACATTGACTAAGCCCAAGTTTGGTGTATCAAATGGTGGCCACATCAATGAATTGAATGGAATCCTATGAGTTCTTCCATGGAATTCTAGGTTGGGAATTTAAGTATTACTCAAGGAAGGAAAGAACTTTATAATGATCTAGGTCCATAATAATAATCAAGTATAATATGATAAGTGGTCAAAAGACCATGTGAAGTATCCATGCCACTTATCAATTCAATTAATTCATTTTAGTCATTCCACTTATAAGTGATAATCCAAACACACCTTAGGGGTGTTTTGGTCACAAGCAAGGAAAGGTTGTCAAGGCCATTTAATCAAAAACACCCTACAAAGTGGTTGAAGTTGATTTAATTAACCTCCAATGGTGTCAAGGGGTCTCATGGAATATCAAATTCATGGTCTTGGTGATTAATTAAAGTGGTTACACATTTTAGAGGAAACACACGAAAGGTCTGGCTTGTGGAACAATCTATAAACATGGATACTTTTAGGGGAAAGTAATTGATCACCTGCCTTATATGTAATTCCCCATTATCTTTCTATCAAGTATGTTATCATATCTTATTTTGGTTTCCTTTCTTGTTAATCATTTATTTTTTGATCTTGAATCATGAGGATTCCTATAATGGTAAAGTTAGGTATTTTTTGGAGTTTTCATCATAAACCTACAGTTTCTATTATTCACTGGCCAGTTACACGATGTGTAAGGAGATTTCATGATGTGTAATTTTTGTCGGATAGATATCATGATTTGAATACACAGTGTGAGAATTTGACACGTTGTGTAAGGGTTACATGTTGTGCAATGTGAAAAATCAGTTTTTTATTAAAAAGACAATGCATTTTTCATCTTAACTTAAAATAGGTGGGTTTCATGACATGTAAAATATTATATGCCATGTAATTACCATAGTTACATCTTTTAGGGTTCTGTTCAGGTTATTGAGGCTTTATCCTCTTTTGCAGCCATCTCCTCTTAGCCAGAGATCTTACCTTAGAAATTTTTGGGTGACTTCCTTCCCTTCGGATCACTCCATTCAATGATTTATCAATAGGGATAGGTTTTTTTATCTCTTTGGGTAAGACTTTCCTATCAGTTTATCTTTATTTTGTGGTTACAACATCATTTTTAGTAGGTATTGGTAATCATATTATGTTTTCTGTCAATCCTTTTTAGTATTTTGTCATGCCTTGTCTTCCAAAGGCAAATCTTGTGTTTTCCAATAACCATTGTCTAATTAGGTTTAGTTTTCTACATCCTTAAGGTAGGTGGATCTTTTCAAGTGTTCTAATTTCTTTAATTTATTATATTTATTATTTATTCCTTAATATTTTAAATATAATTTCATTTTTTAAAACTAAAAGGAAATCCATTACTGTTTAAAGATGAGTTTTTTCTTTTGAAATAGAATTACCTTGATTTGAAATGGAAAGTGGATTTTCAAACATTGAATATGATAATATTGGATTTAATTTTTTTTATAAAAAATGTTATAATGTTTTTTTAAAATAGAAATTGGAAAATACTGCACAACAGGAACCATAGGTGTGTAGAGAAAGAGACATGGGTTGACTTAGTGTGTGTGACACCACTAGAAGGTAACCTATTGTATGTTGAGGGTCTATGGAATACCTCAATGTTAGTTGGATTCAACCTTATTTCTTTTTATTATTGTGAGTGTCTAGTATGTATTGTATCATAGGCTAGATCTTGAATGGAATGTGGATTGTTGTTTCTTGTGGTTTCTAGTTGTTTATCACAGGATAGATTATTTCATGGATGTTGGCTCACATGTATTTCTACTTTCAGTATGTTTACCTTATTTGTCTTATATATATCATGTTTCTGGTTTTGGAAAACATGATATGAAATTTGTGAAAAAATCAAGTAAGGTTTGAGAAATGTTTTCAATTGATTTATTTATAAAATTTCTATAAAACTATTTTATTTTAATATTAGAACTTGTGCATTATTTTTATTAGAACTTGTATAGATTTATTAGTGGTATTATATTAGTCTCTATTTATCACACCCTACTTATACATATGGTTAGATGTAGACCTTGTTTTGTATTTTACAATTAAAGAGAATAGAATTATATAACATGATGTCTTCTCTTTACATTGCTGTTTTAGTTTGGGGATGGTTTAGAGGTGATGGTTGGTCACATGGAGACTATTTTGTCTAGACTTGTCATACTTTCTAGTTTAGAATGATTGTACTAGTTGTATCACCATTGTTTCTGATTTGTACACTGGTTTTATGTCTTGTTTTCTTTATATATGAGACTTTTTTTCTTATCTTTGTTATACCTCACCCAGTAATGGTATGACTTGGGTGACTGGTCTGGTTGAACCGGGTTGGTATATTATAATTTGGTATTAGAGGGTTTAATCAGCCTTAAGTGTGTCAGCACTGCCTTAGTTGGTTTTGTGTCTTAGCTAGATAGGATTAGGATCGTCGAAATCCAGACAGAAGGTGTAGAAAAGGGCCCTAGCCAGCTCACTCTTGTGACTAAATCCGAGTTGACATGGGTGGTCATAAAATCTTTACTAAGTCCAAGACCATGCATTTAGGTTCATTTGAATAAATTTTATGGTAAATTTATTTAAATTAACCTATATATAAAGTTTTGGGACTTGGTGTGTGTATAGTAGTTTGAAAAAACTAAGTGAGGAGTTAATTTAGATGAACCCATTCATTTATAAAGGTGTTTCCCTTTTGTGGTAGAATTCAAAATTTTTATAAATTATTATTATTTTACAGAATTTTTTTGGATTATTGTTTTTGGTTCAATGGTTTTGGAATTTCTCATGACTGATTGGTTATTGTCTTGAGTTTAACAGAAAATTAATCCTAGAATATCTCTTATAAATATAATATGGGAATCTGCAAGGTAGGTTCCGTAGACAGATCCTCTAGTGGATCATTCTTTGGTTGAAGTAGTGATCTATACCTTTCAGAATTTGGGGTCAGTTGGTGCAGTGAACCTAGGATGAGTATTATATCATGGATCTTAATTTACCAAGAATCATACACTTGTCTTCATGGTGAAAAATGACCACAAGTTTCAAAGGAGTGGCTTGAATGAATTGAGAGGATGTTCAAATTTTTAAAGACTCCTTAAGACTCTCAGGTGGGGTTTTCCACGTATATGATTGAAGTAAAAAAGATGAGATGGTGGGGATCTATAGTGAAAGATAAGTTAAATAAAGTTCTTACTTGAGTTTCCTTCAAGAATATTTTAATTAGAAATTTTATCTTGAGACTTTTCTTACAGAAAAGAACTTGGAATTTCTATCCTTGGAGCAAGGGGAGCATACCATTCTGGAGTACTCCACCCATTTTGCTGAGTTGGGGCATTTGGAACCAGTGATTGTCACCAATGATTACCTAAAGGCTCGAGGGTTCAAGATGGGGATGAGGGATGATATTCAGTCGATGACAGTTCTTTTATGCCTTCCATTTTTTTGGAGTTAGTGGATAAAGTAGATTTGTCTGAGGAAGACATAGCTAGAAGGATAGGAGTGGGAAGAGATTTAGTGGGTACAACAGTTATCCGAGGTACTTCTCCTAGTCATAAAAGGAAGTGTAGAAGTTGTTAGTTTTAAATAGGACCAGTTTCAAGGGATTCTACAGGATATAAATAGGTTATTTTCCACCATTGTGGTAGGCTTGGTCATACCAGGCTTCATTGTACAAAGGATCCTAGGACTTGTCAACTTTATGGGTGATCTATCCATCTGAAACATTTCTATGATAGGATGTACCAAGGAAGTATGGAGGGATCCACTTTTACCAAGTGATCATAGATTTTGGTTGATGCTTCTAAGGGTGGTGGGTCTCATTATCAAGACAAAAGAGATATCCATGTGGCTAAGTCCAGATATATTTATGTGGAAGTGTGTGCAGTAGAGGAATATGAAGTAGGCCCAAATACTATTATAGGTACAATGTTTATTTCTTATTATATAGTGATAACTTTATTTAATATAGGTTATATTCATTCTTTTATATAATCAAAGTTGGTTGACATGTTGGGTTTGTGTTTGAATCTTATACCATTTTTGTTGGATCTTTCAATGCCTTTGGGAAAGAGGTATAAATAAGGTATCAAGTGCCCTGTATGTTGGGTGGTGATAAGAAACTTTGAGGTGGTTTGGGACTTATTAGTTCTTGATATTGAAATCCTTTACTTGATTATTGGATGGATTGGATGATCAGTATGAAGGCCCAAATAGAATTTTATCGTTGTTGGGTACAGTTCTTATCTACCTATGGTGTCACTCATGTTTTCTAAGGTGAGTGGAACACTAGATTGGGAAGGGAAGGGCCTATTGATCCTTATGATGGTATAATATCATTCTAGTTTTTAGAAATGTTTCTTGATGAGTTTGACCATTATTTGGGTAGTTAGATACCTATTGTTGTGTGTTCATACCTTGAGGTATTTCTGGATGATTTTTCTAGTTTACTACTATAGAGGGAGGTTGATTATTGACCTACTCCTGAGAATGATAACCATTAATATTCCATCCTAAATAATGGAATCTATTGAGTTAGTAGAAATTAAGGTTCAACATGAGGACTTGGAGGTGAAAGGATTTATTCATCCTAACATGTCACCATGGGATTCACCTATACTCTTTTCTAATAAGGTAGATGGAATCCTTAAACTTGGTATTGACTATCAAAAGTTGAATAAATTGACAATTAAAAACAAGTATCCTTTACCCAGAATTGATGATCTCTTTGATCATCTTAGAGGGTATCATTGGTTTTCTAAGATTGAACTATGATTGAGGCACCACTAGTTGAGAGTCTAAGAAGAATATATACCCAAGAAAGTGTTTCAAAGTTGATATAGGCATTTTGAGTTTCTATTTATGCCATTTGGAATCACTAACACTCTTATAGTATTTTTGGATTTGATGAATCGAATCTTTTCCTGGTTCTTGGACTCTTTTGTTGTAGTGTTCATAGATGATATCTTTGTGTACTCCAAGATAGAGGAGGAGCACATAGACCATTTAGATATCATTCTTCGAACCTTAAGGGAACATAGTTAGTATGGCAATCCTTTCAAGTGTGATTTTTGGATACAGGAAGTGAAGTTTTGGTGGGAATTTGATATCCAAGAGGGAAATCTCAGTTTATTCTAAAAAGGTACAGGTAATTATGTCTTGGGAGCATCTCATAAATGTGTTTGAGATCCAGAACATCTTGGGTATTTTAGGTTAATATAGACGATTTGTTAGGTGTTTCTCCAAGATCACATATTTGATGAAAAATTTAACAAATACGGGTGTAAAGTTTGAATGGAATGAAAAGTGTCAGAGATATTTTTAGGATATAAATATGAGGTTGAATTTTGCTCCAGTTTTGATTCTCTCGGAACTAGGGTCGGGTTATTATGTGCTCTACAATGCTTCTGGTACAGGTTTGGGAAATGTATTGATGTAGGGAAAAAATGTCATGGCTTATTCCTCTCACCAGTTACCCCCTCACGATAATAACTACCCTACCCATGATCTTGAGTTATTAGATATTATGCATGCACTCAAAATGTGGCATCACTATCTATTTTGGGAACAATTTATGGTATACTTTAATCACAAAAGTCTGAAGTATATTTTTAATCAGAGAGATATGAACATGTGATAGAGATGCTAGGTTGAGTATCTTCAGACCTTCGATTTTGATACCATATATGCCCTCAAGAAAGGAGATGTGGTAGCTGATGCATTCAACAGAAAATTACCAACACAAGTAGTGAAGAAATTAGTTGAACAGTGGTCTTTGATGATTTTGTTCACTGAGATGAGTTTATGAGTAAATTAGGTTGGTGGATAGGTGTTCTTGGATCTGATAAATGTTGAATAATATTTTTATGATTGATTTTGACTTGAGTAGATGACAGAAAACAAGATCCAAATCTTAAGAGAAATCCTAAATGGTGGGGAGACCTCAAGTAAGTGGCCTCAGTCACCCAGTAGAGATTTGTGTTTCCAAAGTAGTTTGGTTGTTCCATTTTCCTTGAGGTAGGAGTTTCTATACAATGTACACAAGTCATGTTGGACCATGTACCCTAGGTATACATAGATGTACCATGATTTGAGACATCAGTACTGGTGGCTAAGGATAAGGTGTTTAGTTATGGATTTTTATCATAGTGTCTCACTTGTCAAAGAGTTAAGGTAGAACACCAGATCTATAGGTATGTTACAACCATTACCTATTTCAGTATGGAAGTAAGATGAGGTTTACATGGATTTCATCATTAGTTTACCATATACTCCTAGTGAGAAGGATTCAATTTGGGTGATTATTGAAAAACTCACTAAATCAATGCATTTCTTTCTAATAAAGGAATTAATGAAAGTGGAAAATCTTGGGGACTTGTATGTCTGAGAGATTGTGAGGCATCATGGGGTTACCTATGTAGTTGTTTCTAATAGGGACTTTAGGTTTACATCCAGTTTCTGGAAGAGTTTGTAGGAGGAAATGGGTTCCCAGTTGAAATTGAGCATGGCTTATCATCCATAGATGGATGTATAGACAGAGAGGGTTATATAGGTTCTTGAGGATATTCTATGGGCTTGTGTGTTTGATTTCGGTGGATCATGGGACATAAATTTTCCTTTGTTTGAGTTTTTAAATAAGAATAGTTATCAATATTCGATCAAGATGGTTCCCTTTGAGGATTTATATGGGCGTCCATTTCAATCTCCCTTGTGCTGGGTAAAATTGGGAGAGCGGTCCTTGGTTGGGATGAGTATTCCTCAGGAGACACTAGAGGTGGTGAAATTGATCCAAAAGTGTTTGATCATGGAATAGAGTCATCAAAAATCTTATATGGATTGTCTTCGTCGACTTCTGGAGTTTGAGTTTGGTGATTAGGTATTTCTCAGAGTTTCACCTTGCGTGGGACATCATCAGTTGTGTAAGAAGGGTAATTTTGGAACTAAGGTTTGTGGGCCCCTTTTATATCATTGAGAAAATGAGGAGGGTGTCCTATCAATTTATTTTACCATCTGGATTAACATCTATACATGACATGTTTCATTTTCCCCAATTGAGGAAGTATATTACAGATCCTTCCCACGTGATTAAATGGGAGGATGTTGATCTTGATATTGATACCACTTTGGTTGAGAAACTAGTTCAGATTATAGATTGCTAAGATAAGGTACCATGCAGTAAAATGATCCCCCTAGTCTGAGTACTATAATAGTGAGGACAAAATTTACATGATATGTGGGAGTGGGAGTTGTTGATAAGGTAGCAGTGGCCTTCTCTTTTTGCGGATTTAGGATCTTGAGCTCTTTCTAGAGGCATAAAGATTTTATGGTGGGGAGATTGTAATGCCCCATTACCTTTCTTTCAGCTATATTTTAATCTTTTCTTTTGGTTTCCTTTCTTATCAAGCATATATTTTACAACCTTGAATTAGGAGGATTTTTGTAATGGTGAAGTCAGATATTTTTTGGAAATTTCAGCATAAATATATAGTTTCTACTATTCACTGGGAAGTTACATGACATGTAATGGGATTTCCTGATGTGTAATTCCTACTGGATGGATCCCATGAGTTGAATACACAATATGAGAATACGACAGATCATGTAAGGGTTACACATTGTGTAATGTGAAAAATCAATTTTTAATAAAAAAAGTGATGCATTTTTTAGCATAAATTAAAATAAAAGGGTTTCACAACATGTAAAATATAACATGCCATGTAATTCCCTGAGTTACATATTTTAGGGTGTCATACGTGTTATTGAGGATTCATCCTCTATTGTATCCTTATCCTCTCGATCATATCTCTTAACCTATTCATTTTTGGGTGACTTCCTTCCCTTCAGATCACTCCATTTATCAATTGACCAGAAGGGCTAGGTGCTTCGTCTCTTAGGGTAAGAATTTCCTCTTGGTTTTTCTCTCGTTTTTGGCCGCGACACTGTTTTTTGTATGGATTGGTGATTAGATTGTGTTTTTCTGTAAACCATTTTCATTATTTTTTCATGCCTTTTATTCTGAAGGAAAATATTGTGGTTTCCAATCCCCATTTTTTAATGCGGTCCAGTCTTATACATAATTGAGGTTGGTGGATATGTTATGGTGTTCTAATATCTTGAATTGATTGTAGTTACTATTGATTCCTTTATATTTTAAATGTAATTTCATGTATTGAAACTAAAAAGGGAATAAGTTCACGTTTAAAACTAGGTTTTTTCTTTTGAAACATAATTTCCTTGATTTGAAATGGAATATTTATTTTCAAACCCTGAAGTAGATTGGATTGGATTTGAAATGTTTTTATAAAAAATGTGAGCATGGTTTTTAAAGAATAAATTGAAAAACAAATGAAAGTGGGAACCTTGGGTGTATCGAGAAAGGGACATAGGTAGCCTTAGTGTGTGTGACACCACTTGGAGGTAACCTCTTGTATGTTGAGGGTATATGAAAAACCTCTATGTTATTTGGATCTTACCTTATGCCTTATTAGGCTTATGAGTGTCTAGTATGTATTGTCCCATAGGCTATATCCCTAATATAAGGTGCATTGTTTTTTCTTATGGTTTTTGGTTGTTTATCACATGATATATTATTTCATGGATTTTGGATCACATGTATTTCTATATTCAACACGTTTAACTATTTTTTCTTATATCTGGAATGTTTCTAGTTTTGGAAAACATAATATTCAATTTTTGAAAAAACTCAAGGATGTTTTGAGAATTTTGTTTCAATTGGTTTATTTACAAAATTCTTGTAAAACTATTTTATTTTAAATCTTGAACTTATTCATTCTTTTTATTAGAACTTGTATAGATTTCTTTGTGGTATTCTATCGGGCTCTATTTGTCACACCCTATTTCTACCTATGTGTAGTTGTAGACCTTGTTTTGCAGGATTCAGGTAAAGGGAAGAGAATTCTATAGAATATTGGATTCTCTTTACATTACTATTTCAGTTTGGGGATGGTTTAGAGGTGTCAGTTGGTCACACGGAGACTAGTTTGTTTGGACTTGTCATACTCTCTATTTTAGCCTGATTAGATCAGTTTTATCTCCCTTGTTTATTCTTTTTTACTTTGGTTGTATGTCTTGTTTTCCTTATATACGAGACTTATTTTTTTATCTTTTTTATACCTCACTCCGTAATGGGCTAAATTGGGTGAGTGATCTGGTTAAACTAGGTTGGTCTATTACATTATCCATATAGAAGATTCCTCATCTAGTATCAAAATCAGATTTAGGTTGGAATGAGAAAAAAAATTAAAAATAGAAAAAATACTTTAAGATGGGATACATTAGACCAAGGATGGAGAAGAAAACTAAGAAATGAAGGTAAATGAGTGTTAGACTTACTGAGGGTGATTCAACACAACTAACTATGAAGAAATTAGATGTCGTAAAGGGAAGTTCCACCAAAACCTTGAATGGAGAGAAAAGGAGAGCCATGGGTTGATACCATGCACAAATGAAGAAGAAGGAATGAAATTTTAGTTTTAAGGAAAATGAGGTAAAAAAGGTAGTTTCCATCCATTTTAATAGGGCGCATGATTTGGCTGCAAATTTTTCCAAACTATGAACCAATAGTGTGCACCTATTTTCTAAGTGCACTATACCTCACACGATTTAGGAAAATGGCTAGAAAAACCATACGAGATAGACATGAAATAAATTTCATAATTTTTATAGTTTACCAGGACCATTGGTATGATTTGAATAATCGTGATCCTTCTTTTTTGGCCACATGGTTGAGGTTCATAGTTAACCAAACCATGCGCTAATTGTACTCCTCACCATGTTTCCCCCTAAAATCCTTAACTCTGGGTCCCCAATCCCTTCTGAACACTCCTTAAACCTCCATTAACACCTTGGGAACTTATATTTTAAGAAAAACATTAGGATTTAAATAATGATAAAATATACATACCTCAATGGAAAATTTGTACCTTACAATGGAGGAGGAGATGGAGGAGTGAGATATACAAACATAGGTGGAGGAGTGGGATATTCATGCAGAGGTGGAGGAGTGGGATATGCAACATGAAATTATCTATGCATGTTGAAAAAAATTGGATGTACCAGTGATATAATCCTATCCTACATCATCTCATCTATCTCATGATCTTACATTGTATATAATAAATTTCATGCCTCTCTAGACACATGTATCCTCTATAAAATTGCTACACTTACACGTGTTATCCTCCACAATAGACATCTTTTTCTTCTTATTATTATTCTTATTCTACTTTTATTTTCATTTCAATTATTCCCTATCTCCCTATACTAATTATCAGTTCTCTTATGAAACCCTATAATATAATTGTTATTAACCTCCATAAGATTTAATTGCATATCCCAATTTCACTCCCCACCTTCCTAAGTTTCTACTCATGTCAACCCTAGCTTCTTTGGCAACCCACCTCGATTGACAGATCAATTCTACCTCCTCCAATTGTAGTAGACATCCCAATATGAGGTATTAACCTTATGTCATTATAAGATTATTGTGGCCACTACATCATGATAGGTTCTCTCCCAAACACTTCATACCTATATCCGGTGAACATTCTAACATACCTCTACAATTTATGCTACTTTTTTTAATAAATGAAGAAATTTCAATATGAATGCATGGAAATATTTTATTTGTGTAATGTCCCAACTCGGGTTTCACACACCAGTGCCCCAATTCGGTCTGCTATGTGACCTCAAGCGTGCCTCCCCGTACTCCAGAGGCTTCCAACTAGTAGTGAGGGTCTAAGTACAATGCATATGTAAACAGTTATCACATTATCATTTATTATTTATTTAACCACATAAACCCCCGGGTTCCCAAGGAAACCTAAACCTCAATACCAGCTTTGGACCATGATGGAGTTTGAACTATTTCACATGATCAACTCAAAATTAATTTAACAAATGTGATTTAATTATCCATTTCATTTCATTTTATGATATGGATAATTGGAATCATAGTCCAATGCCACTATTTTAGGTGTAGATCATAATGTATAGAACCCCATGAGTATTTGGATCATCAGTTCCTATCTCCCACATCATGGGTATTTGGAGAATCAGTCCCTATCCCACACATCATGGGTATTTAGAGCATCGTTCTCTGTCCCATACAATTTTCATACATGCCTTGGGTCTAGAATGCCATGTTAAGGACCCTGTGGGCATTTGGAGTATCAGTCAGTGTCCTACACTCCATTTTCTCAATCAATCACATATATCACATGTATCACATATATCACATGTATCACATATATCACATGTATCACATGTATCACATTAATTAATTCAAGAATTGTAAGATCTCATCCCTTTTCCAGGTATGACTCTTAATTTTTTTGGTGAAGATGAGTTGTCTTTTTTTTAATTCAAAAAAAATGATTTATTAGTGAATTTTTGATAAATGTGTTAAAGACCTTAAATTCCAGTTAACATCTTGGAATTTTTAATTGAATATTTTTGGAGTTCGACACTGATTTAGTATGTGATTATGAGGCCCGTAAAGTCTCGGTGAAGACTGAAAAAAAAATTAAATATAAAATATTAAGTGCATAACTTTTATTTAAAATAATTGAATAACTCTAAAAGTTTGCATCGTATGGGAAATTAGAGACCACCATTGTTTTTGGAACAGAGTGTTTACCCTAGGCAGGGTATAACATATGTAAGCGTCAAACATTTGGATGTCTCGCTCGTGACAATAACCTTTTTATATTTAATTAATTTTTTAATTCGTTTTTGAATATTAAATAATTAACATCTCTCAAACGGTGCATCTTATGGGAAATACGAGACAACCATTGAGTCCAGAACGAGGGTTTTACCGTAGGTAGAGTATAAAATTTTTAAGCATCGGACATTTGGAAGTCTCACTCGCAAAAATAATTTTTTTTATATTTAATTATTTTTAATCCATTTCTTGAATATTAAATAATTAATATCTCTCAAATGGTGCATCGTATGAGAAATCTAAGACCACCGTTGGGTCTGGAACGGAGGGTTTACCCTAGTCAGGGTATGTCTTTTATGCATAATGGGCGTTTAATGTTATTTAATTTTTAAGATTAATTAATTGTAAAATTAATTGAGATAATTAATTCATGAATTAAATAATAGTATTAACGAGATTAATTAATTTTAAAATTAACTAATTAGGATTATTGTGTTAACGCAATTGAATTAATTAATGGGGATTGTTGTGTAGATTCAATTGAGGGAATTAGATAATTAATTGTGGAATTAGGTACAAGATATTAAGATTACTGAATTTTGATAATTAATTGAAAAATTAATTATGATATATCGATATTTGAGAATTTAGATAATTAATTGTGGAATTATTGATGAATTATTGATATTTTTAATGAGATAATTAATTGTGGAATTAATTATGTGATTTTGAGTTTGTGGATATTGATTAACTAATTGATGGATTAATTAATGGGCTTGAAGTACTTAATTAACTAGGGAATTAATTAAGGGTATTTATGTGAAAAAATAGTTGTTTTCAAAACACCGTTTTAGTCATAATTTTTTCATATGGTGTTGGATTGACATGCTGTCTGTGGCCACCTGACCCTAAAATTGAGGCAGTCATTTCAAAACCAATGTTGAATATTTAATTCAGGTTTATGGTATAGGTCCATGAAACACCCAATATGATGAAGGGTTGATGCATGAAATTAATAGGAGAGATTAATAAATAACTGATGAAATTAATAAATGTAACTAAATTAATTTATGAAAAAGTATTATAAATTAGATTTGGAGTGGTGCACATGAAATGGGTTGGAAACCCATAATTTCTGACACCTCTCCCCTCTCTTACTCTCTCTCCCACTCCTCTATTTTATTTTATTATTCTAAACTTTTCTGCTCAATATCTTATTCGATATTGATCATATTGATGTGTTGTCGGTTCCATTGGATTTGTATTAATGAATAGAAATTATTCCTAAGATTATTTTTGAATAAGGTAATGATTATTTGGAATGTGATCAAATTTCTAGTTGGTACATCGATGCTTACAATAATAAGGCTATGAGAAGGTTCATTAAACCACACATGGTGGTTTATCATTTCCGCTGACATCGACAACCTTGAGGTAGGTGGTTTAAAATTCAAATCCCATAGTCTTGATTACAATTATATGTACGTAATTATAGAATTTCTAGTAGATATTTAGCAATTGAATTCTTGATTAAATTAATTAATTTGAAGAATTAATTAATTTGGCGAATTAATTAATTAAAAGATATGTGAAATTGGAATATTGGGATTTTAGATCATGAATAATTAATTGTTAAATTAATTATGAGATATTGAGATTGTTGATTTTAGATAATAAATTATAGAATTAATTATGATATATTAGCGTTATGAATTGAATAATTAATTAGTGAATTAATTATGAGATTATGAAATTGTGATTTGGGTAATTAATTATTGAAATTAATTATGAAGTTAATGAGATTGTTGAACATGATTAATTAATTATAAAATTAATTAATGGGAATAGTTAGGATTATTAAATTATGATTTGTTATAATTAATTGTTGAATTAGTTATGGTGAGTTAGAGATTGTTGAAATTGAATAATTATTTGACAAAATAATTATTGTTATATCGAGGTTGGTGAATAGGGATAATTAATTGTAAAATTAATTATTGGATATAGTTATGATTATTAAATTTATTGAGATGAAACAATTAATTGAGGAATTAATTGGGGTGGTTGAATTAATGGAGATGAGACAATTTATTGATAAATTAATTGGTGATATTAAATTTTTGGAGATTAAATTAATTAATTGATGAATTAATTAATGGGAACATTGTGATTATTTAATTATTGAATTAAATAATAGGATTAATTAATTGGAGAATTAATTAATGCAACTAATTTGATTATTTAATTGTTGAATTAAATAACAGGATTAATTAATTGAATAATTAATTAATGGGGTTTGATGTGATAATAAAATTGAATGAGTTAAATTAATTAATTGATGAATTAATTAATGGGGGTTGTTGTGTTATTTCAATTGATAGATAATTAATTGATGAATTAATTATGTGATATTGAGTTGTTGATTTGAGATAATTAATTGTAGAATTATTTATGTGATATAGAGTTGTTGATTTAAGTAACTGATTGTACAATTAATTATGGGTTATGAATATTATGAATTGAGATAATTAATTTGGGAATTAATTATGGAATATTGATATCATAATTTGAAATAATTAATTATAGAATTAATTATGTGATTTTGAGTTGTTGAATTGGGTAATTAATTGTGGAATTAATTACGGGTTATGGACTTTATATGGTTAGTTAATTGTTGAATTACTTAATGGAGTCAAAGTTACCGATTAATTGATGAATTAATTGAAGGTATTGTTATGATTAATTAATTATGGAAATTGATCAATGAAATTGATGTGATTAATTAATCGTTGGGTTAATTAATGTAAATGGGTTATGATTAATTAATTGGTGAATTAATTAATGGAAATTGAGGTAGTTAATTAATTATTAATTAATTAATTTTCAAATTAATTAATGTTATTGATATGATTAGTTAATTGACGAGTTAACTAATGAAAGTGACGTGACTAGTTAATTATTGGATTAACTAATGTAATTATTGTGATTAATTAATTTTTTAATTAATTAATAAGATTGTTGTGATTAATTAATTGTTGAATTAATTAATGAGTTTAACATGATTAATTAATTATTGAATTAATTAATAGAATAACGTGATTATGAAATTGTTATATTTTGATTAATTTATTGTTAAATTAATTAATGTGACATTGTAATGTGAAATGTGATAATGGGGTTAATGTTGATTAACCTTGATTGTTGTGAAATATGGGAAATTGTGATATTTGTGATATATTGTGAATGATTGAGAAATGGGGTGATAGACATGATGTTCTACACCCATGATATACATTTATGATTGATAAAAAAGGTGTGAGATAAGGAATAATGCTCCAAATACTCATGGGGTGCTAGACATGGCATTCTACACCCATGATATATATATATATATATGTATAATTTATAAATGGGGTATGAGACAGGGACTGATGCTATAAATACTCATGGGGTGCTATACATGATATTTTACAACCAACATGCATGAAAATATTATTGTATGGGATAGAGAATGAGGCTCCAAATACCCATGGGTTGTGAGACAGAGACCGATGCTCCAAATACTCATGAGGGTGATAGACATGACGTTCTATACCCATTTATTAACATTGTAATATGAATCCAATTGTCCGTATCTAAATTGAATTAAATGGATAATAAAATCACATGTGATATAATGATTGTGAATTGAATATGAGAAATAGTTCAGACTCCAGCCTGAGATGAAGCAGGTATTGAGGTTCGGGTGTCCTCAAGAACTCGAGGGTTTATGTGGTCAAATAAATGATAATTGAATAAATTTAAACTATTTGTTTTATTACTTGTATTTTATTCTATATAAAACTGCATACACTGTTATTGACTGGATTTGTTTTAGATGTCATTGGTGGTGGCCTACTAAGTTGTACTCACACCTTACCCGGGCTACCTAATCGGTACCCAAATAAACTATGTGTTTTCTAGATAGGTTAAGGGAAAACTCCCTATGTTAGTTGGCTGAGTTGGGATGTATCATGGATGGGGGAACCAGAAGTGGTTCGTGGATCGCTTGGGAGATGTTAGTGTCTTTACATTTGGGATTGAATTTGAAACTTGGCACATAGTTAACATGAAATATCTACTATTAAATTTTGATTCTGTACTTCCATTTTTGGTTATCTTATAACATTGGTTTTGTCTACGGTTATATATATTCTTCTATTATTTTTTATTTACTTCCTTATTTGTGCTGTTATAATTATTTGTGCTTTTGATATTGTATATTTGTTTCCACTAGTGTTTTACTGTGATAAAAGAGGGTATAGTTTCCTTATGATCGACTTACCAAACCCTCACTACTAGTTGGCAGCCTCTAGCATACGGGGAGGCACGTCTGAGGTCACGTAGTAGACCGACTTGGGGAACCAGTGTGTGGCACCCAGGTCTAGACATTACAAAGTGGTATCAGAGGTTTAGTTTTATTTTCTTTTTATTTTTCTTACTATTTGGGAAAGGTATATAGGAGACTAGGAAGAGTCAAGGATTGGTTATGAGTTCATACATGGGAGTAACTACCCCATGTATGAGGGAGAACCCAGGTACCCGAGGTGGGATTTTTGTTATTTTTGTTGCTGTTACAGTTGAATATTATTTCACCTTGGGTGACACACTTGTTTTCTGATGTGGTTGTTTTTTCTGAGATTTTTTGAGATTGATTTGTGGCCCTGAATGACATGAGAGTTGATTCTACATGCATAATTCTTGGTACTCAGGATTATTTTGTGAACATGAACCATTTTAGGCATGCACGGGAAAATGAGTTATGGGTAAGTTATTGAAATTGAGACATTTTTTATTTCTTGTGAAATTGAGATGAAAATGGTGAATTAATTAATGACAAAATTGTGAAATTTTGGGTTTTAGGAAAAATTAATTGTAGAATGAATTATAAGATATTGATATCATAAATTGGGGATAATTAATTTCAGAATTAATTATGTGATATAAGTATTATTATTTGATATAATTAATGATGGGGTTAATTATGAGATGATGATATAATGAAAGAGATTAATTAATTATGTAATTAATTAATGCAATTGAAAAATTAATTAATGTGAGTAAAAAGATTATTTAATTATTGAATTAAATAAATTGATTAATGAATTAAGAAATACTGTAAAATGATGAAAGATGAGAATAAATTGGCATCTAAATGATAAACTTGAATAATGAGAATGTGTTTACCCTTATTAACTAGGATCTAGGTGTAGGATGGTTAAGGATAGTGATAGTGCCTCAATTTTGACCATGTGGCAGGAAAAAGGGAGGAAACACTAGTAATAAAGGATTTGTGGGGGTATTCATTGACGAATTCTTAGCGTACTTTTAATTAGTGAAGATCATGTCCCCTAACTTGACATTGTCCCTGGTACACTAAGAAATCTCTACCATTATGCCTAGCTAAATGAATGTGTTTTGGTTAGAAATGAGGCCCCTTGGAGGTTGTGTTTATGAAGCTGTATATTTGTGGAGCTGGATGGTGGGAAACATGAGATTGATAGTTTACAAATGAGGTTATTAGGATTGAATAGAGGTTGATAAAAAATATGATTGTTGATCTACTTAACAATAGGGGTTAATGAAGCTCCAAAGGTGGTTAGATTGTAAGAACCTAGTTTTTCTTAAAGGTACTTAGGAGTATAGCTCAATGATGAGCTATTATAAGGTGGGAAGATTGTATTATCTTGTTATTTTTCTAGGCATGAATCTTTAAAAAAATTTCATGAAGACTGGTTGTCTTTGTTTGAATTCATAAAAATTATTTATCAGTGAATTTTTGATAAATGTGTTAAAGGGATTAAATGTGACTTAACATCTTGGAAATTTCAATTGAATATTTTTGGAGTTTGACACTAATTTAGTGTAAGATTCTGAGACCTAAAAAGTCTTGGTGACAACAGAAAAAATATTAAATATTAAATATTAATTGCCCACTTTTTATTAAAAACAATTTAATAACTTCAAAACGGTGATTATATGGGAAATGATAGACCACTATTGTTTCCAGAACAGGTTATTTACCCTAGGAAGGGTATAATATTTGTAAGCATCATACGTTTGAATGTATCGCTCGTGAAAATAACCTTTTTATATTTAATTAAATTTTTAATCCATTTTTTGAATATTAAACAATTAATATATCTCAAATGTTGCATCGTATGGGAAATCCAAGACCACATTTGGGTCTAGAATGTGGGGTTACCCTAGGAAGGGTATAACATTTTTAAGTGCTATATGTTTGGACATATTTCTCATGAAAATAACATTTTTTATATTTAATTAATTTTTAATCCATTTTTTGAATATTAAATAATTAATATCTTTTAAACAATGTGTTGTATGATAAATCCGAGACCACCGTTGAGTCTTGAATGGGGGGTTTACCCTAGTCAGGGTATGATTTTTATGTGCAATGGGCATTTGTTGTTATTTAATTTTTAAGATTAATTAATTATCAAATTAATTGAGATAATTAATTGATTAATTAAATAATAAGATTCATGAGATTAATTAATTTTCAAATTAATTAAGATAATTAATTGATGAATTAAATAATAGGATTGACGAGATTAATTAATTATCAAATTAATTAATGAGAATTGTTGTGTTGACGCAATTGAATTAATTAATGGAGATTCTTGTGTAGATGCAATTGATAGAATTAGATAATTAATTGTGTAATTAGTTAAAATATATTAATATTATTGAATTATGATGATTAATTGATGAATTAATTTTGATACATTTAGATTTGATAATTTAGATAATTAATTGTGGAATTATTGATGAAATATTGAGATTGTGAATGAGATAATTAATTGTGGAATTAATTATATGATTTTGAGTTTATAGATATTGATTAATTAATTTATGGATTAATTAATGGGACTGATGTACCTAATTAATTGGGGAATTAATTAAGGGTATTTATGTGACAAAATAATTGTTGTCAAAACACCGTTTCAGTCACAACTCTTTAGTATGGTGTTGGATTGACCCGCCGTCAGTGACATCATGACCCTAAAATTGAGGTGGTCATTTCAAGACCAATGTTGAATATTTAATTCAGGCTCATGGTATAGATCCATGAAATACCCGATATGATGATGGGTTGATGCATAAAATTAATAGAAGAGATTAATAAATAACTAATGTAATTAATAAGTGTAACTAAATTAATTGATGAAAAAGTATTATAAATTGGATTCTCAGTGGTGCACATGACATGGGTAGGAAGACCATTATTTCTGACACCTCTCCCCTCTCTTAATATCTCTCTCTCGCTCTCGCTCTTCTATTTTATTTTATTCTTATAAACTTCTCTCCTTGATATCTTATTCGACATTGATCATATTGATGCACCGTCGGTTCCGTTGGATTCATCTCAATGAGTAAAAATTACTACAAAGATTGTTTTTGAAGAAGGCAAGGATTCTTTGGAATGTCATCTAATTTCTGGTTGGTTCATCAATGCTTATAATAATAAGTCTGTGAGGAGGTGTATTGAACCACAAAGGGTGGTTTATCATTGCCACTGACATCGATGACCTTGAGGTAGGTGGTCTAAGATTTAAATCTTATAGTCTTTGTTATGATTATCTGTATGTAATTATAGAATTGACAGTAGATGTTTAGAAATTGTGTTCTTTATTAAATTAATTAATTTGGTGAATTAATTAATTAAAAGATATGTGAAATTGGTATATTAAGATTTTAGATCATGAATAATTTATTTTTAAATTAATTATGAGATATCGAGATTATTGATTTTAGATAATAAATTGTAGAATTAATTATGGTATATTGACATTATGAATTGAATAATTAATTGGTGAATTAATTATGAGATTATGAAATTGTGATTTGGATAATTAATTAATTAAATTAATTATGAAGTTAATGAGATTGTTTAAAATGATTAATTAATTATATAATTAATTAATGGGAATTGTTAGGATTATAAAATTATGATTTGTTATAATTAATTGTTGAATTTATTATGGTGAGTTAGTGATTGTTGAAATTTAATAATTATTTGAAAAAATAATTATTGTTATATCGAGGTTGGTGAATATGGATAATTAATTGTAGAATTAATTATTAGAGATAGTTATGGTTATTAAATTTATTTATATGGAATAATTAATTGAGGAATTAATTGGTGTGGTTGAATTAATGGAGGTAGGAAAATTAATTGATAAATTAATTAGTAATATTAAATTGTATGAGATAAAATTAATTAATTTATGAATTAATTAATTGGAGAATTGTGATTACTTAATTGTTTAATTAAATGATAGTATTAATTAATTGAATAATTAATTAATGCAACCAATGCGATTATTTAATTATAGAATTAAATAATTAGATTGATTAATTGAAAAATTAATTAATGGGGTACGATGTGTTAATGCAATTGAATGAGTTAAATTAATTAATTTCTAAATTATTTAATGAGTACTGTTGTGTTATTGTAATTGATAGATAATTAATTGATGAATTAATTATGTGATATTGAGTTATTGATTTGAGATAATTAATTGTAGAATTAATTATGTGACATGGAGTTGTTGATTTAAGTAACTGATTCTGCAATTAATTACGGGTTATGGATGTTATGAATTGAGATAATTAATTTGGGAATTAATTATAGATTATTGATATCATAATTTGAGATAATTAATTATAGAATTAATTATGTTATTTTGAGTTGTTGAATTGGGTAAATAATTGTGGAATTAATTATGGATTACAAACTTTATATGGTTAATTAATTGTTGAATTACTTAACGGAGTTGAATTGACCGATTAATTGATGAATTAATTGAAGGGATTGTTATGATTAATTAATTGTGGAAATTAATTAATGAAATTGATGTGATTAATTAATCATTAGGTTAATTAATGGAAATTGGTTGTGATTAATTAATTGGTGAATTAATTAATGGAAATTGAGGTAGTTAATTAATTAATAATTAATTAATGTTATTGATGTGATTAGTTAATTATTGAGTTAACTAATGAAAGTGAAGTGACTAATTAATTATTGGATTAAATAATGGAATTTTTGTGATAAATTAATTTTTGAATTAAATAATAAGATTGTTGTAATTTATTAATTTTTGAATTAATTAACAAGTTTGATATGAGTAATTAATTTTTGAATTAATTAATGGAATAATGTGATTATGAAATTGTTATATTTTGATTAATTAATGGTTAAATTAATTGATGTGATCTTGTAATGTGAGATGTGATAGGTGGGTTAATGTTGATTAACCTTGATTGTTGTGAAATATGGGAAATTGTGATATTTGTGATATATTGCGAATGATTGATAAATGGGGCGATAGACATGATTTTCTACACCTATGATATATATTTAGGATTGATAAAAAAGGTGATAGATAAGGAATGAGGATCCAAATACTCACATGGTGCTAGACATGACGTTCTACACCCATGATATATATATATATATATATATATACGTATGATTGATAAACAGGATGTGAGATAGGGAATAATGCTCTAAATACTCATGAGGTACTAGACATAGAATTCTACACCCAACATGTATACAAATATTCTTGTATGGGATATGGATTGAGGCTCCAAATACCCATGGGGAGTGATATAGGGACTCATGATCCAAATACTCATGAGGGTTCTAGACATGACGTTCTACACACATTTATTGATATTGGACTATGGATCCAATTAGCTGTATATGAATTGAATCAAATGGTTAATAAAATCCCATGTGATATAATGATTGTGAATTGAATATGATAAATATTTCAGACTTTATTACTTGTATTTTATTATTTATAAAAACATATACACTATTATTGACTGGATTTGTTTTAGACACCATTGTTCATGGTCTATTAAGTTTCTGTCACGACCCCCTCCCCACAAAGTGTACCCCTCCTGGACCGAAAATGAGAGAAGGGAGATAATGACCCCTGAGTCCCGCCTCCAGTAGGCCCTGGGTTGGCGACTAGCACCGAGGGTATAGTAAACACACAGATGGGAGACATTACCCTCTAAGAGAACACATGGAAAAGAGAAAGATAATATAGACACCAACCAACTTCAACTCAGATTGAAATATAAAAGAAATCCCAAGTACACATATGAAATTTCATGCAAAACTACTACAACTGAAAGGGTAAAACTACAAGTACCCAAAAGAAAGTAAAAACAATAGTAACCACGAAGCCCAAATAGCACCTGCAACCCCAAGCTAGTAGAAACCAGCCTGATCTCCAACCCGTTCCAAGTGACCTAAAAAATAGTTTATATAAACATTGGGTGAGTATAACCGTATACTCAGTAGGATCCCCCCCGTATCCTCTTGTGTAAAAGAAATGAAAGAATGCTAAAGCACAATTAACAATAAGTGAAACTAACTCATCACCTAAAAAGGCATACTATGTTCCCAGCCTCACCATGGATACTCTCACCAAGTAACACATACAAAAGTATATAATATAGTATGGAATATCAAGGGTACCCCACTACTACTTCCCCACTGGTTTTTCACTTTTCCCAAATGTCGCACATCCTAAGCATCTCTCTCCAAAAAGGCTTGCCCACAGACACCTGGGCGAAGCACCACAACATGCACCTCATGCAACAAAACTATCACGTCCATGTAAGAAAAATAACCCGGTAGTTTTTGGGAGCCACCACAACTTGCATAATGTGTATCATACGTCGGGTATTAAACCTCAAGCCATTATAGCTCATACACCGAGTAAGGATCCTCAATCCATCACATACTATACACGTTACACCTATAGTAGTACATTAGAAACTATATCCATAATATATGTGTGTGAATAACCATGAGAAATTACAACCCTCTACACACATACATGGGAAAAACTAACCACTGTGCCTACTAGCACAAGTAACTACCAAGAGAAGAGAGCGGGACCAAATGGGGTAGTCATCCATCCATCCTCCCACCATAATGTTGGGGAAACCCCTCCCCCCCCAGGGATCAAAATCCCTAGGGTTTTAGTTTCCCTAACTGACGGGGTGGATTAGCATATAGAAACACAAAAAGTACATAATATAATATATCTCACAACCACACTATGGGCATAACCTAGTCTTATACTCAACTGCAGCTAACATCTCTCGGACTCCTGACTTCCACTTATAAGACTAGGTATCCTATAAGCACACAACCATTTAAAGAGATTTAATACATTACTTCATTCCCTTTTTACCATTTTCACTTTACATTAATTAATTCTTTAAACATTAATTAACCATTAACAATTCCACATTAACTTTCATTAGCATCACACCCAAAGTCCACTGTCCCTTTAAATTGTAACCTCAGGATTGCATCCCTGCAAGATCCAACCCCTTGGGTCAACATAATTTATTCAATCATTTATTTACAGAATTACTTTCCCATATTCCCAGGCATTATATAAAAACATTCTATGCTACTAAACACTAGGGGTCTCAACACGGTGAGTAGATGAACTACCCATCGAGTCTTTTTTGGCTATAGTAAGAGCTTATACTCATCCTCCATTGAGAAGATAAACACGGAAAGCGCATGGAATACCCTACGCATCTTCACCCCTTTCGGAAGAAGGGTAAGCAAGACCACCTACCTTGAGAAGTGGGGAAAGTAAAGTAGATAAACAACCAACAAGATCAGAAAGCATCCAAACATTCACTTCCAACCTGTTCCATCATTCCCAGTGTCCTCCCCGACACCCACATGCATAAAACGATGCATCTCACAACTCTAGGCATCAAATACTTCCATAACCAATAGGCCTCCATGCCCCCACATATCACAACAACCATCCAGGCTCACGCCACAACACAAGAATCAGGAAAACAAACATCAAACCAATTGGGATCTTGTCCCTTAAACAATCCAGAGGGTAACTCAGAACCCTACAAGGAATTATCTTTTATCAAACAACCAGTTCTTTTATCCATCTTGGATTAACCAATTTATTATTCGTAGGTTCCAACTTCTGGAAACCTAAATAGTAATCTATCACAAATAATTAAACATGCTTACTGCACCAATTTGATTAAAATCAAATTAAAAAAAGAAGAACTAGATTCATTTAAATTCCTCTTTATCTTTAGCCAAAAAATTATCCATTAATTCCGACTTTAATTTCTTTACCAATTTCCATCAAGAATGAAAATCTAAAAAAAGCAAGCATAGATATCACACTATCTAGAAAAATAAGAGGCAATAACATACGATCGATATTAATTTATTTATCCGGTTCAAATATTTATTATGTCAATTCCATTGTGATCCAGTGGGATAAAACATTCTAACTATATATTTGCACGTAAAATAAAAGAGAACAAACAAATCCCCTACCTCAAACGGTTCTTGACATTCTTTATATAAGAATGAGCCACACAACAGGTTACGATCTCCTCCCACCGTGACATCTGTATCCACCCAAGGATGAAGAGACACCACCACACCAGTAAACATCCAAGAAAAGCCCATTAGGAACATGGAGATAACATTCTATAAAAGGGAAAGGAGAAATATAAGGAGATGAACCCAAAATAATGATGATAGATCATACCTTATATCGAATATTGATCGATACTGCTTGCTTGCATCAGAAACAGAGGGGAATTACTCCAAGGAGGAAAGCTTGATCGCATAACTACTATGAGAAGGAATGGAAGGTTCGAGCATCTCACACCCGATAACGAGGAAGGATTAGAGAGGAATATATCTCGTCCCTTTAGAAGATTTAATGGAGCATCAGTTTAAGATACGTTGGATTTTCCATTAAAAGAGTATCACATTAAACCATGCGGTTTGACCAAGTAAAAACAACCCGAGCCTTAGAAAAAATTAATATAGGAGTTACGACCTTTGAATCAGCCTTAGAGTCCTTAAAACAATGCTTTAAATGCATTTTACATCAAAGGAAATGTCAAAGGGGTGAAACTATAGGAAGCTGGAAACACTTTTCACGAACTCAAAATTTGGAAAAGGAAAGAGGCTACTGTTGGAAACTCACCGTTTTGGAAAAAATGTTCATAAACTCAAAATTTGGAAAAGGAAAGAGGCTACTATTAGAACCTCACCGTTCTGGAAACATTGTTCACCTAAGCCTACTGATAGAACTGTTCACATCGACCTCACCGATGGAATTTTTCAAATCGACCTCACTGATGGAACTGTTCACATCGACCTCACTGATAGAATTGTTCACATCAACCTCACCAAAGGAACTGCTCACCTCAACCTCACTGATGGAACTGTTTACATCGATCTCACCGATGGAACTGTTCACATCAACCTCACAGATGGAACTGTTCACATCGACCTCACTGATGGAACTGTTCACCTCAACCTCACTGATGAAACTGTTAACATCGACCTCACCAATGGAACTGTTCACATCAACCTCACCGATGGAATTGTTCACCTCAACCTCACTGATGGAAGTGTTCACATCGACCTCACCAATGGAACTGTTCACATCGACCTCAACAATGGACCTGTTCACATCAACCACACTGATGGAACTGTTCACCTCAACCTCATCGATGGAACTGTTCACCTCAACCTCACCGATGGAACTATTCACATCGACCTCACCGATGGAACTGTTCACATCGACCTCACCAATGGAATTGTTCACCATGACCTCACCGATGGAACTGTTCACATCGACCTCACCGATGGAACTATTCACATCGACCTCACTGATGGAACTATGCACATCAACCTCACTGATGGAACTGTTCACCTCAACCTCACCAATGGAACTATTCACATCGATCTCACCGATGGAACTGTTCAAATCGACCTCACAGTTGGAATTGTTCACATCAACCTCACCAATGGAACTATTCACCTCAACCTCACCGATGGAACTGTTCACATCGACCTCACTGATAAAACTGTTCACATAACTAGAAATTTGGAAAAGTGTTGTGGATATGTCACCTTAACCTCCCGAAACACCTCAAACACCATATTTCAGCAAAGGAATGGACCAGAGAGGTCCGGGCCATTACATCAGATACCTCTCAAAACATTCTCGTCCTCGAGAATTCAAAACCAACCTAAAAGGGAACATGAAAGAAGTCTGAACAACCATCCATTGAGATACCTCTCAAAAGAGAGAAAGCCACAAGAAACAACCAAATAAATCCATCTCATAAACACAAAAGGTCTATAACCACAAAGAGGACACCGTTACATAAAAGGATTTAAACATTAAACAACTCTGGGTACTGATCATGTATCTATGACTCACGTTCCCAGGTACTCTCCTCTGTGCCACTATGTCACCACAAGACACGAACCAAGAGGATAGAACACCCACGCAACACCTTCTCTTTGTGGTCTTGGATCTCTACAAGTCCCTCATCAAAGGTTTCATCATCATCAACATTGATCTCTCCCCAATCAATGATGTGAGAGTCATAATGAAGATAACGATGGAGCTGTGACACATGAAAAACATAGTGTATCCGGATCATCTACGGGGGGAGTGCTACTTGATACGCCACAACTCCAACATGAGTTAACACCTCGAAAGGACCAACAAACTGGGGAGAAAGCTTACTCCCATGACCAAACCTTCGCTGCCCACAATGGGGAGTCACCTTCAGAAACACATGATCCCCAACATCAAACTTTAAGGGTATCCTCCTTTATCGGCATATGATTTCTGATGATCCTGCGTTGTCTTCATCCTATCACGAATCACCTGAACCATCTTTGTTGTATTTTTCACTAGTTTCGGTTTGAGAATTGCTGACTCTCTAACCCCAGTCCAGCACAATGAAGAATAGAAAGTCCATCCATACAAGGATTCTAATGGTGCCATACCGATGGTGGAGTGAAAACTATTGTTTTAAGCGAAGTCTACCAAGGGAAAGTGCCTCATCCACAAACCTCCAAAATCTAGGACACAAGAGCATAACATGTCTTCAAGAGTCTGGATGGTCTACTCTGTCTGACCGTCCATCTGAGGATGAAAAGTAGTGCTAAGGCATAGATGAGAACCAAAAGCATGCTAGATACCTCTACACACCCTAGAGGTAAAAAAAGGATCTCGATCAGAAATGATCATCCTTGGAACTCCATGAAGTCTCACCACCTCCTCCAAATACTGCCTCGACAAAACTTACACTGATCTTGACTCCTTGATTGATTTGAAGTGGGATGATTTTATTAAACAATCTACTACCACCCAAATAGCATCATGTCCTCCCTAAGATCAAGGTAAACCAGTAACAAAGTCCATTGAGATGTCCTCCCACTTCCACTGAGGAAAATCTAATGACTGGAGCAGACCCCTAGGAACAAGGTGTTTGACCTTCACCTTATGGTAG
Organism: Viscum album; assembly: GCA_963277665.1. NCBI lineage: Eukaryota > Viridiplantae > Streptophyta > Magnoliopsida > Santalales > Viscaceae > Viscum > Viscum album. Next base: position 627,789,023 of record OY728130.1, on the reverse strand, counting down.
ACCAAACATCAAGACACAAACTCCAGAACCGAACGCTTCAGCCCAGGTCACCAAAACTGGCTTCTCAACGATCGATACATCTTTTTAACTCTAGGATGAACCACTAAAGGAGAACTATGGAACTCTCTAAGAACCATCTCACACTTCCTAAAAGGAACAAACATCCTTCCATGATACAACACTTGATATTTTTCATCCTCAGACCAACCATTAGGGGCCTCACCACAAACAACTCAGTTTCTCTAGACCTCCACCTCTAGATCCCCCAATTGGGACTCTTCCACCTTCTGCACCAGAGATGACTACACCATCATCTGGAAAAGACAACATCTGCCCCCAAATTCTCCCATATCAAGATGTAAGGCTAACAGTTCTTCCATTACTCTCCATGAGTCACCATATTCACGCACTACATCACTATGTGACTTACGACTCAGCGCATCATCTACAACATTCCCCTTTCCTAGTGTATACAATATTTAAAAGTCACATTCCTATAAGAACTCCATCCACCGACGTTGTCATAAGTTTAAGCCACGCTAGTAGAAAACATACCTCGAACTCTTATGATCGGTGAAAACCACAAACCGCTCACCAATGAGGTAATGTCTCCATAACTTCAGAGAAAACACCATGGAAGCCAACTCAAGATCATGGGTGGCATAGTTAAGTTCATGAGGATGAAATTGTTGAGACTCATAAGAAACGACCAATCTATGCTGCATTAAAACACAGCCTAACCCCAAATGTGAAGCATCGCAAAAAAAAAACATCAAACTAAACTCCCAAAACAGAATGTAGATGCTTTGCATGATCCTCCTCAGACATGGAGTACACAAGGATGTTGTTGATGAAAACCACCATGAACTTGTCCAGGAAGTCACAGAATACCGTGTTCATCAATCCCATGAACATAGCTAGAGGATTTTTCACACCGAACAACATTACAACGAACTCATAATGCCCATGATGACAACATAAAGCAGTCTTTAAGATATCCTAATCCTTCACATGCATCTGATGATATCTTGACCGCAATTCGATCTTTGAGAACCAACATGTACCCTTCAGTTGATTGAATAAATCATCAATCCATGGAAGAGGATAGTGATTCTTTATTGTCACTTTGTTTAAGCGATGATAATCGACATACAACCGCAAACTACTATCATCCTTCTTCATGAACAAAACTGGTGCACCCCATGGTGACACACTCATCCAAAAAAAACTACACTGTAACAGACCATAAAGCTATATACATAGCTCTTGTAACTCATAAGGGGCCATCCTATATGGATACATAGAGATATGAGACACTTTTGGTTATAGCTCGATCCCAAACTCGATCTCTCGTCAAGGGGGTAATTCTACAACCTCTTCTGGAAAGACATCAGGGTACTCTTCTACAACCCTAGGAAATGATGACTGTTGAACCTCTGAAGAACTTAGCATCATCTCATCCATCATGTATGATAATTAAAAAACACACCTATGACCCATCAAGGGTCTCGCTCGCCAATGAACACCACTGGCTCTCCATCCGCATCGAAGAACACAACCTACCTCCTGAATCAATCCACAATATTCTGCACTGAATACAACCAATCCATGATGAGGATGAAATCACATGTTTGTATTCATAAACACAGGAAATCTCCCCAAGAGTGGTGCTACCCCAACACTAGCTCACAGTCTCTACATACTTCAAAAAAGTCAGCTCAGCCTCCAACTGGTGTAGTCAACACCAAGGGCACTGGAAGCCTCTCTACCTCAAGTCCCAAAGCATGGAAAATGGTAGGTGATATGAAGGAGTGTGTCACTCCTGAATCAAACAAGGCATACACCAAGGTAAAAAACAAGTAAATGGTACCTTGAACGATGTCTGGATCTCCTGAAGATGGAAACGCTAAAGAATGAAGCTGACCACGACCTCCTCCATGGCCTCTCTAACCATGATGATGACCACCACCGTGGACAAGATATGCTCTCTAAGGATGGGGAGTGTCATGGGGCTGTCCTATGCCTGCCTCATTACCCTCTGATGATCCAAAGCTGGTGTAACCTTATACTGTTGCCTCAGTTGGAACTGCCTCAACAGAGGAACCTGGAGCGAAACACCTGGTGCATGATGACTGCTCTGAAAGTTCGGTCACTCTCGCTACTGATGACCTTGACCACCAAAAGAAAAAAGCACCTTATCTCTTGGAATAGGACTGAGAGCTACTGCCTCCAGAGAAACGAGATGTGGAGGGCTGGGACCAACCCCTGGCTGAACAAAAACTCTTCTGCCCTGAAAACTAGGAACCCCAGACCATAGATCTACTTCATGAGGAATCATGATGGATCCTCTCTCGTGATGATCCAGTTCTAGACAAAGTCCTCTTGACAACCTCTACCCTTTCCAACACCTCAAGATATGTATTCAACATAAATAGGGTGACCTGGCGCTATATCTCTAGACACAAAGCCTCCTCAAAATGCCTCGCCCTGGCCTCCTCATATGGAAACAGGTCCAAATCATATCGTAAAAAGGTTCCTGAAACAAATTCAAAACTCTCACACACTGGAGCTCCCCTATCAAAGGGTAAGAAGCTACTAGCGACTGTACACCTTCGCGGTCGAAGAAAGAAACTCGACTCTAAACTTGTCTTGGAACTCCTCCCATGAGATCGCTAACTCCTCACGATCCCCATAGAACAAAAACCACTACTGCCTCAATGCTCCACGTAACATTGTCATAACCAAGGACACCCAGTTCTCCTTCTGAGCATAGTTCAAATTGAATCCTATCTCAAACTCCTCCATCTAGTCTTCTGTGACTGCATCTGAAACAGATCCCTCATACTTCTGTAGAATCTGGCACTGAAACTCTTGGAGTGTCCTCTTCCAAGTGTTGTCGTCATCAACCTCTACCCTATGGGTATCTTCTGGCACAACCTATTGGACATCTTCTATGAGATCCTGATGAGGACATTGACCTGGATCCATACCTGTAAAATAAAAAATAGTTATAGCTCCTAAACCTAGAATAAGGAAGATTCAACATTAATTAATAAATTGTTTTCTTTTATTCATTTTAGGTTACCCTATCCCAAGGTCTACCCATTCAAACACAGGTTCAAGGAAGAATAATGCATTATCCTTTCCTAGGTATCTTCCCTGCAACTAGTATCACCTCATTTATTATCCATTATAAACTTAATGTTCCGTATATCAGATCATAGGGGGCCCTAAATGCCTATGTCTCAGCTGGTCTCCAGTGTTTACATCACTTGCAAAACTTGGCTGACACTGTTTCCATACCAACCCATGAAACCTCACATGTACCTAACTCCAAACTCTATCCTATCCCTCAACCTCCCTCTGATACCACTCTTTCACGACCCCCTCCCCACAAAGTTCACCCCTCCTGGGAGGTCAATGCGAGAAGGGAGATAATGACCCCCGAGTCCCTCCTCCAGTAGGCCCCGGGTTGGCGACTAGCACCGAGGGTATAATAAACACACAGATGGGAGGCATTACCCTATAAGAGAACACATGGGAAAGAGAGAGATAAGATAGACACCAACCATCTCCAACTCAGACAGAAATATAAAATAAATCCCAAGTACACATATGCAATGTCATGAAAAACTACTACAACTGAAAAGGTAAAACTTCAAGTATCCAAAAGAAAGTAAAAACAACAGAAACCACGAATCCCAAAAAGCTCATACAACCCCAAGATAGTAGAAACCAACCTGATCTCCAACCTTCTCCAAGTGACCTGAAAAATAGTTTATATAAACATAGGGTGAGTATAACAATTTACTCAGTAGGATCCTCCTCGAATCCTCTTGTGAAATAGTAAATAAATCATGCTAAATCACAATGAACAACAAGTGAAACTAACTCATCACCTAAAAAGGCATACTATGTTCCCATCCTCACCATGGATACTCTCACAAAGAAATGAATACAAGAGTATATAATATAAAAAAGAATATCAAGGGTACCCAGCTACTACTTCTCCACTAGTTTTCCGCTTTTCTCCAATGTCGCACGTCCTAAGCATCTCTCTCCAAAAAGGCTTGCCTGCAGACACTTGGGCAAAGCACCACAACATGAACCTCATGCAACAAAACCACCATGTCCATAACTTGCATAACATGTATCATATGTCAGGTATTAAACCTCAAGCCATTATATCCCATACACTGAGTAAGGATCCTCAATCCATCACAACCTATACACGTTACACCTATAGTAGTCCATAAGAAACTATATCCAGAATATATGCGTGTGAATAACCACAAGACATTACAACCCTCTACACACATATATGGGGAAAACAAACCATTGTGGCTACCAGCACAAGTAACTACCAAGAGAAGAGAGCGGGACCAAATGGGGTAGTCAACCATCCATCCTCCCACCAAAATGTTGGGGAAAACACCCCCAGGGCTCAGAATCCCCAGGGTGTCAGTTTACCTAACTGATAGTGTGGAATAGCGTATAGAAACAAAAAAATTACATAATATACTATATCTCATAACCACACTATGGGCATAACCTAGTCTTAGACTCAACTGCAGCTAACATCTCTCAGACTCCCGACTTCTACTTCTAAGACTAGGTATCCTATAAGCACACAACCATTTAAAGAGATTTAATAAATTAATTCATTCCCTTTTTACTAGTTTCACTTTACTTTAATTAATTCTTTAAACATTAATTAACCATTAACAATTCCTCATTAAATTTCATTAGCATCACACCCAAATTCCACTGTCCCTTTAAATTGTAACCTCAACATTGCGTCCTAAAAAGATCAACCCCTTGGGTTAACATCATTTATTCAATTATTTATTTACAAAATTAATTTCCCATATTCCTAGGAATTCTAGAAAAACATTCTATGCTACTAAACACAAGTGGATCAACACAGTGAGTAGATGAACCACCCATCGAGTCTTTGTCAGCTATAGAAAGAGCGTAGACCCATCCTACATTGAGAATCTAAACACGGAAAGCACATGGCATACCCTACACATCTTTTCCCCTTTCAGAAGAAGGGTAAGAAAGAACACCTACCTTGAGCAGTGGGGAAAGTAAATCAGATAAACAACCAAAAAGATTAGAAAGCATCCAAACATTCATTTCCAACCTGTTCCATCATTCCCAATGTCCTCCCCAACACCCACATGCATAAACTGATGCATCTCGCCAATCTAGGCATCAACTGCTACCATAACCAACAAGCCTCCATGCCCCACCTACCATAACAACCATCCATGATCACATCACAACACAATTAGTAGGAAAACAAACATCATACCAATTAGTATCTTATCCCTTAAACAAATAAGGGGGTAACTCAGAACCCTATAAGGAATTATCTTTTATCAAACAACAAGTTCTTTTATCCATATTAGATTAAACGATTTATATTTTGTAGGTTCCAACTTTAGGAAACCTAAACAGTAAGCTATCACAAATAATTAAACATGCTTACTGCACTAATTTGATTAACATCAAATTGAAATAAGAAGAACCAAATTCATTTAAATGACTCTTTATCTTTATCCAAACAATTATCAATTAATTATGACTTTACTTTCTTTACCAATTTCCATAAAGAATGAAAAGATACACAAATCAAGCATAGATATCACACTATCTAGTAAAACAATAAGCAATAACACAAGATCGATATTAATTTATTTATCCGATTCAAATATTTATTATGTCAATTCCATTGTGATCGAGTTGGATAAAACATGCTAACTATAAAGTTGAATGTAAAATAAAATAGAAGCAACAAATCCCCTACCTCAAATGGTTCTTGACGTTCTTTATATGAGAACAAGCCACACAATAGGTTATGATCTCCTCCCCCCGTGACAACTGTATCCACCCGAGGATGCAAAGACACCACCACAATGGTCAACAGCTAATAAAATCCCATTAGGAACATGGAGATAGAATTCCATAAAAAAGGGAAAGTAGAAACAGAAGGAGATGAACCCAAAATAATGACTATAGATCATACCTTATATCGAAGATTGTTCGATACTGCTTGGTTGCATCAAAAATAGAGGAGAACTACTCTAAGGAGGAAAGATTGATCGCACAACTCCTACAGGAATGAATGGAAGGTTTGAGCGTCTCACACCCGAGAAAAAGTAAGATGGATCAAGGAGGAAGATATATCATCTCCTTAAAAGATTTAATGGAGCATTGGTTTAAGATACACTGGATTTTACATTAAAAGAATATCGCATTAAACCACGCAGTTTGACCAAGTAAAAACATCCTGAGCGTTAGGAAAAATTAATATTGGAGTTATGGCCATTGAATCGGCCTTAGAGTCCTTAAAATAAGGCTTTAAATGTATTTTACATCAAAGGAAACGTTAAAGGGGAGAAACCGCAGGAAGCTAGAAACACTATTCATGAAATCGAAATTTGGAAAAGGAAAGAGGCTACCGTGGAACCTCACCGTTCTGAAAAAACTGTTCATGAACTCAAAATTTGGCAAAGTAAAGAGGCTACCATTGGAACCTCACTGTTTTGGAAACACTATTCACTTAAGCCTACCGATGGAACTATTCATATCGACCTCACCGATGAAATGTTCACATCCACCTCACCGATTGAATTGTTCACATCGACCTCACAGATGAACCTATTCACATAGACCTCACCGATGGAACTGTTCACATTGACCTCATCGATGGAACTGTTCACCTCAACCTCACCGATGGAACTGTTCACATGGACCTCACTGATGAAACTGTTTATATCAACCTCACCAATGGAATTGTTCGCATCCACCTCACCAATGGAACTATTCACCTCGACCTCACCAATGGAACTATTCACATCAACCTCACTGATGGAACTGTTCACATCGACCTCACCGATGGAACTGTTCACACCCACCTCACTGATGGAACTGTTCACCTCAACCTCACCGATGGAACTGTTCACCTAGACCTCACTGATGGAACTGTTCAGATCAACCTCACCAATGGAACTGTTCACATCAACCTCACCGATGGAACTGTTCACATCAACCTCACCGATAGAACTGTTCACCTCAACCTCACCAATGGAACTATTCATGTGGACCTCCCCAATGGAACTATTCATGTCGACCTCACCGATGGAACTATTCACCTCAACCCCACCAATGGAACTATTCAGATCGACCTCACTGATTGAACTGTTCACCTCAACCTCACCGATGGAACTGTTCACATCAACCTCACTGATTGAACTGTTCACCTCAACCTCACTGATGGAACTATTCACATCGACCTCAACGATGGAACTGTTCACCTCAACCTCACCGATGGAACTGTTCACATCGTCCTCACCGATGGAATTGTTCACATCGACCCCACCGATGGAACTGTTCACATCGACCTCACCGATGGAACTGTTCACGTCGACCTCACCGATGGAACTATTCACATAACTATAAATTTGGAAAAGTGTTGGGGATATGTCACCTTAATCTCCCAAAACACCTCAAACACAAGATTTCAACAAAGGAATGGACCAGAGAGGTCTGAACCATTACAATTGCATCACACCCTACTCAGGTTGCTTGATCGGTACCTGAATAGACTATGTGTTTTCTAGAAAGGTTAAGGGAAAATGCCCTATTCTAGATGGATGAGTTGGGATAGAGTATGTATGAGGGAACCAAACATGGTTCAGGACCCACCTGGGAGTTATCAGTGTCTTTACATTTCTATTTGCATTTGACACTTGGCATGCAGTTAGCATGGCATATCTATTGTTCAGTTTTGATTATGTACTTTTAGTTTTGGTTATCTTGTAACACTGGTTTTTTCTATGGTTATATATATATGCTTATGCTATTTTTTATTTATTTATGCATTTTCACTATTTTGATTATATGTGCTTCCTCTATTGTCTATCTATTTCTACTGGTGTTTTACTCTGATAAAAGAGGGTATAGTCTTTCCATGATGGACTTATGAGACCCTCATTGGTAGTCGTTAGCCTCTGGCATATGGGTAGGTGTGACTGAGATCACATGGCAGACCGACTCGGGGCATCAGTGTGTGGTACCCAGGCTTGGATGTTACAATAATTAATTAATCATAAAATCTCCATTAATTAATTCAATAATTAACTAATTATGACAATCCCTTCAATTAATTCATCAATTAATTGGTCTCATAAATTACATTAATTAAATAAATAATTAATTAACTACATCAACAACATTACTAATTCAACAATTAGTTTATCACATCAATCCCATTAATTAATTAACCAATTAATTAATCTCCAAAATTCTATTAATTAATTCACCAATTAATTAATCCCATTACTTCCATTAATTAATTCAACAATTAATTAACTATATACACAACATTAATTATTCAAAAATTAGTTTATCACATCATTCCCATTAATTAATTCACCGATTAATTAATCTCCACAATTACATTTATTAATTCAGCAATTAATTAATCTCATTACTTCCATTAATTAATCCAACAATTAATCAACTATATCAATAACATTACTAATTCAAAAATTAATTTATTACATCATTACCACTAATTAATTCACAAATTAATTAATCTTCACAATTTTATTAATTAATTCACCAATTAATCAATCCCATTACTTCCATTAATTATTTCAACAATTAATTAAGTACATCCAAAACCACACATATTCCCATAATTATTTCATTAATTAATTATTCCTATTCAACAATCTCAATATTCTAATATTGAATTCAATAAAGAATTATTCTTAATTCACAATTCATCATTCCTATAATTTACTCACAATGCATTATACCCAATTACACAATTCAATACTCCAATAATTAATTCATCAATTAATTATCCCAATTCACAATTCCATTATTCAATCAAATCCCCAATTCATCAATTAATCAATTGACCAAATTAATTAATTCAATTTAGGAATTACAATTGCTAAACGAACCCTATAAATTCTAGAATCACATATGCATAATTGATATCAAGACTATGGGATTTAATTAATAGATCATCGACCTTGATTTGTTTAAGATCTATCACCCAATGGAAAACCCCAATTGATGTAAGATGGTCGAATTGATAATGAAAGAAGAGATCCAGACCAAAACCTAGGATCAAGTTCAACCCCAAACCCAAAACTATTAAGGGTTCTGCCGTTTCATTAGAAGAAGGGGGAAGAGAAGGGAACCAAAGAAAAAAGGGGATTACCAGCTATCCAACACCAATCCACAATGATCAGAGATGAATAAATCACTCCAAATCCACTAAGATTCACCCTAGGGTCAGAGGAGAAGAGATTCAACCAAAAAAATAATGAGAATTCATCAACACAACATGTTTAAAATAACATGCCAAGAATTTACATGATATATAATATGATTACACTTCATGTAAATGTTTTTAATGGAATACCGCAAAAAACATGTCACCTCAAATTTATTTTATTAAAACCCTCATAAAATTACATGATGTGTAATATATTTACAAGGTGTGTAAATGTTCTATTATTTATTTTTCAGCCCATTTTCCTTTTTAAACAAACCAAACCTCTTTTAAAGTTTCCCATCTCACTAAGAACCCATGAAACACTTAACAAGATATACCTAGAAAAAGAAGGGATCTTAAAATATCCCCACCTTATAACATATCATATTCAAGATATAATAATAAGAATCTCTAAGACTCCAAGGTAAAAATATTGGTCCACTAAGCCCACATATCCGCTTCTCTCTCCCATGTTTCCTCCTGAACCCATCTATGTTGCCATAATACTCAAACTATCGACACAGTCTTTCCCTGCAAAACTTTCTCACTACGATCCAACACATGTATCAGATAATCCTCAAAGGACACATCTATCTCAAGATTAATATCACCCACATAAATTACATGAGAAGGGTTAAGGTGATACCACTGAAGTTGTGACATGTGAAAAACATCATGCATAGAACTGCATCTCTATGGAAGATCCAATTAGTACGCCACCAGCCCAATTCTATCCACAATCTCAAATGGTCTAATAAACCCAGGTGCCTACTTTCCCTTTCTATGTATCTTGAGGTGAACCAATCTAGGATACACCTATAGTAATACACGGTCACCCTTTATAAACTATAGGGGATGCCGATATCTATCTGTATACAAATTTTGTCTACTCTGAGCCGTATCCATACACTTATGAATAATATGAACCTGATCCAATGTCTCATGTACAAGAGTCGGTCCCAACAACTTTTACTCACCTTCCCCCATACAACATAGAGGTGATTTTTATGGCCTACCATAAATTTACTCATATGGTTCCATCTGAATCATTTCCTAGTAACTGTTGTTATATGTAAACTCCACCAACTCTAGGTGCTTCTACCAAGACCCACTGAAGTCTAGGAAACACGCCTGAAGCATATCATCAAGCACCTATATAGTATGCTCAGACTGCCTATCTATATGTGGATAAAAATCCATAATCAATAAAACCTATGAACTAAGCACCTTCTACAAGCCCTACTACAAGCATGAATTAAAGAGTGAATCATGGTCTGAAACTATAGTCCATAGAACCCTATATAGATAGACTATCTTTTGAATATACAAATCTCCCAACTGTTCCACTGATAAGGTCTCCCGTATAGGTAATAAATGCTCTAACTTTGTCAAACGGTCTACAATAACCCAAATAGTTTCATTCTTTTGAGGCATCCTTAGGAGACCCACCACAAAATCCATGGTCACGTCATCCCACTTCCACTACAAAATGGATAAAGGCTGTAGCAAACCTCCAGGTCATTGATGCTCAACCTTCACCTACTGACAGGTGTATCATCATGTTATGAACCCTTCTATCTCCTTTTCATGCCTGGCAACCAAATCAATCATCTTAGGTCACAATAAATTTTATTCACACCTGGATATACTACCCATTTCAAGGCATAAAACTCACACATTAGCTCCTCCCTCATGCTTGTAGGCACAACAACTCATTTCATGATATATATGACATCATCCTTATCTATTCTCTAATATGAAGGTGACTCCCCACCTTTAAGGATTTCCCTCAAGGTCAAGTACTTCATATCCTTATACTGTCTATCTTTGATCCATATCAAAAGTTTATACTCCACTAAAACTGACAATAGAGTCATATTCCATCGATTCCCTTGAACCACAACATGAATTTTATCTAGTAAAGGCATCATCTTCTACTCAAAAATAAACTCTTGAACTACTCAAGTCCGATTTTTCCTGATCAAAGCATTAGCCACACTATTTACCTTCCCGGGCATATATGCAAGCTCAAAATTAAATGACTATATATAATCAACCCATTTACACTTACAGAGATTCAAATATCACTACAAAAAGATATAATTTAAGCTCTTATGATCTATATACATTGTAAATCTCACCCAACAGATAGTGCCACCAACACTTCAAGGCAAAAATAACTGCTTCCAACTCGAGGTTGTACATAGGGTAGTTTCATTCATGTGGCCTCAACTACCAAGACTCGTATTACACAACTCAATCTCCATATATCCAAACTTTTCTGAGTCCGATACCAAAAGAATCACAATACACCATATACTCCTCACTTGGATCATGTAGGATCAAGATCAGTGCCAATGTCAAGAACTTATTCAAGTCCTAGAATGTATCCTCACAAGATTCTATCCATTCAAACTTTACCCCCTTCTTAGTAAAGACCAAAAGTAGTTCTTCTAAATGGGAAAAGTCTTGGATGAACCTACAATAATATCTATATAACCCTATAAATCTATGGATATCGAACACGTTATTAAGATGATCCCAGTATACAACTACCTGCACTTTCTTTGGGTCCACTAACACACCTTCCTCCGAGATGATGTGACCTAAGAAGTGTACCCGATCAATCCAAAAACTGACATTTAGATAGATTGGTGTATAGATGATTCTCTCTTAGTGTACTCAAAATGATGTCAAGATGTTGGGAATGATCATCATGAGTCTTGGAGTATACCAAGATTTAATCCAAAAACACTACCACAAACTAGTCTAGGTAAGGATGAAAGATCTTTTTTATCAAGGACCTAAACACTACTAGTGAGTTTGTCAACCCAAAAGACATTACGAAGAACTCAAAAAGACCATACCTACTTATGAAAGAATTCCTTGATATATCAGAAGTCCTAACTCTCAACTAATGATACCCCGATCTCAAGTCTATCTTAGAAAATACACAAGATCCTCTCAACTGTTCGAAAATATTATCAATACATGGAAGAGGATATTGGTTCTTCACATTCATCTAGTTAAACTTTCAATAATAAAAACATAATCACAAACTCCCATTATAATTCTTTGAAAACAACACTGGAGAACCCCAATGTGACGTACTTGGATGGATAAACCCCTTATCCTTAAAATCTTATAGCTGAGTCTTTAGCTCCTGAAGCTCTGTCAGTTCCATTCTATATGGTGGAATAGAAACTATATCAACCTTGACATGAGATCAATAGTGAATTACACATATCTATTTGGTGTAAAACCTAATAAATATTTAGGAAACACATTCTGAAACCGGTCAACTTTATGTGTAAATAAATCATGCTTCTCACCTCCGTCATCTAGAAATAGACTAGAAACCTAGGCTGTGAGCTCTCCTAGTTGCTGAGTAATTGGCCTTGCTCATCCTACCTGGATATCCCACTCTCCACAATGAATGTAATGGTCAACCTTAGGATAAGTAAAAGTCACTCTCATATAGTAACAATCAACATGGGATCAATATGCTACTAACCAGTCCATACCTTTCACAAATATATGTCCCTCGACCGTGTTCCCATAGGTGTGTCTATCATTAACACCTTACTCACGAACTCCACCACCAGGCTCAGACCATTAACAAGTTGTGCAGAAATAAAGGAATGAGAGGTACCCGTATCAAATAAGGCACTAGATAATTTATAAGCTACAAGAATAGTACCTCTCACTATTGATGGTCCAACATCACTATATACAAGTGTAGGATTCGCCACATGCAACTGTCATACCCCTATTCTTTGTGATGTAGTATGACTCCCCTGAGCCACACTACCTTGATGATATGACTAATATTCCTTAGAATCACCGTGTATACTACCTCTACCGCCTCATCTAGTAGAAGTCTAGATGCTAGATTGATATGGTGCAGAAGATCCCCTTCCCAAACCCTGGTCCAGTCTAGCTTCTCTGTCACTACCCATCTGTTGAGGGTTCCTGTAGAACTTTTGAAAATACACCATCTTTCCATAAGCTTGGAAATCTATTGGTGGTCATGGAAAATGTTTACCAAAGTGGACCAGCCTACTACACTGGTGGAAAATCACTCGGGTAAGATCCTGAGTAACTGATTTCCCTAAATGGACACTTTTCTTCCCACTGCTCTAGATAAAGTTCTCATAATGACGATTCCTTATCTTGAAATCCGAACCTCTTGATCATTTAGTGGAAACCACCTATTTGGAACTGGAATCCTCCATTAGGTTCCCCTCAGATATGAGATCCTGATTTACCACTTCTTTAAGCTTATTCATCTTGAATATATTAACCTGGGACTTAATATCACATTTAAGCCCATCTTAAAACCATTTTCCACACTAACCTCATCTCCTGCCAATGCTGGAGAAAAGTGCTGTATATATATAAAGTGATTAGCCTAGTTTATCACAAACATAGTCTCTTGAGTCAATCTTATAAACTTTTCCACTCTATCCTACCTTAGAGTCTCTAGATAAAAGTTCTCCAAGAACTTCTCTTGAAATTCATTCCACTCCATAGTCTCCAACTATCTATCCTGAGTTTAGATGTCCTACCAAATTTTTTATGACAATGTAACATATAGGCAACCAATTTAAATATCTTCTTATAATAATTCTCCTAGTGGTCAAGTATAGTATTGATAGACTCAATCCAGAACTTATCTCCCTCAGGTACACCCTCTCCAATAAAAGTCAGAGGGTGTTGCAACTGGAACCCCTCATTAGATCAGACATGATTTTCACAACCCACCCTGGTTATCTTTCCATAATTTTTATTAATAAAGAAAATTTCTCTTAGAACTGCTCTCTGACTTCCTCACCCGACACTATCGGTGCCTCAAGTTTCACTACTGGTAGGTCACCTCCATCCATAACCTCCCATTTTCCTCTCAAAAAATTATTTTCATGGATGAATCTCTCTATAATTCCAAACACATGTCTTAGGAAACATAACACCACTTTATTATATTTACATAAGAGTAAAATCACAATAATTTAGAACAAGTCATTTCCCCAGACCCCTCCGCATAGTCGAAAAAGAGGCGTTATTACTACCCTCAACCATCCTACACCTAGGTCCTGGTTAATAAGGGTAAACACATTATCATATCATGTTTCTCATTAGAAACCCATTTATTTTTATATTGCATCATTTTAAAATATTTTTCAATTTCAAGTTAGGCACCTTTTTTATTTCAATTTCACAAGTAAGGAAAAATAGTTCAAGTTTAATAACTTACCCAAAAACTGTTTCCCTGTGCATGCCTAAAATGATGCATGTCATAATAACCCTAAGTGCCTAAAATGATGCTTGCAACTCAACTATCATGCCATAATGGGACATGATTCAATTATCAAAAAAACTTAGATACAATAATCATATCACCTAACAAGTATGTCACTTGAGGTAAAATAATATTCAATAGTAATAGAAAACAGAAATAACAATAATCCCACCCTAGGTACTTGGGTTTTACCTATCCATGGGTTTGAAAATACCATCCATGATATCATAACTAAGGCCTGAATCTTCTTAGTCTTCTTTCTACCTTTCTAAAATAGTAATACAAAATAAAAAGAAAATAAAAATCTTCTGATACCACTTTGTAATACCCTGACTTGGGTGCCACACACTGGTGCCCCAATCCGGTCCACTACGTGACCCCAAACATGCCTCCCAGTACACTGGAGGTTGATGACTAGTAGTGAGGGTCTAATATTGATCATGGGGAGACTACAAACTCTTTTATCATAGTAATACACCGACATAAAATAAGAAACAACAACTTAATAACATATAACCATAAATATAATAGTACCAGTATCACAAGATGACCCACAACTGGAAATATAATATCAAAACTGAATAGTAGATATGCCATGCTAAAGTACATTCCAAGTGTCAAAATATAACTCAAAAGTGAAGACACTGATGAATCACAAGTGGTTCATGAACCACATATGGTTCCCTCATCATGACCATCCCCAAAATCATCTATCTAACCCAGCGCCTTTGCCCTAAACCTGTCCTTCAAACATGAAATCTATCTGGGTACTGAACAAGAGGCCTAAGTAGGGTGTGAGTATAACTTAGTAGGACATCACCCATGATGTCTAAAACAATATACAATCAATATTAGTGTATATATTTGTATAAATAAATAAGTACTATGCATAAGTAAATAGTTATCACATTATCATTTATTCTTTATTTAACCACATAAACCCCCCAGTTCCTAAGAACACCCAAACCTCAATATATGATTCAACCCGTGTCGGAGTTTGAACTATTTCACATTATGAAATCACAATTAATTTAACAAATTTTCTTTCATTATCAATTTTATTTCAATTCATGATATGACTAATTGGGACCATAGTCCAATGCCACTATTCTAGGCATAGATCATCTACTCTAGCACCCCGTGAGTATTTGGTGCATCAGTCCCTATATCACACATCATGGGTATTTGGAACATCTATCCCTGTCCCACACATCATATATATTTTCAACATTAGTCCTTATCCCATAAAATTTTCATACATGCCTTGGGTCTAGAATGCCATGTCTAGGACCCCGTGGGTATTTGGAGTGTCAGTCAGTGTCCCACACCCTATTTTCTCAACCAATAACATATATCATATATATCCATATATCACATGTATCACATATATCAAATTAATTAATTAAACAATTAATTAATCACAACAAATCCATTAATCAATTCAACAATTAATTAATCATGACAATCCCTTTAATTAATTCATCAATTAATTGATCACATCAATTCCATTAATTAACTTAACAATTAATTAACTACATTAACAACATTACTAATTCAACAATTATTTTATCACATAAACCCATTAATTAATTAACTAATTAATTAATATCCACAATTCCATTAATTAATTCACCAATTAATTAATCTCGTTACTTCAATTAATTAATTCAAAAATTAATTAACTACATCAACAACATTAATAATTCAATAATTAGTTTATCACATCAATCCCATTAATTAATTCAATAATTAATTAATCTCTACAATTACATTAATTAATTCACCAATTAATTAGTCCCATTACTTCTATTAACTAATTCAATAATTAATTAACCACATCAAAAACATTACTAATTCAACAATTATTTTATCACATCAATCCCATTAATTAATTCACTAATTAATCAATCTCCACAATTCCATTAATTAATTTACTAATTAATTAATCCCATTAATTCCATTAATTAATTTAAAAATTAACTAACTACATCCACAACCACAAATATTCCCATAATTAATTCATCAATTAATTATTCCTATTCATCAATCTCAATATTCTAATAATTAATTCAATAATTAATTATTTTAATTAAAAATTCATCATTCCGATAATTAACTCATAATAAATTTTCCCTAATTCCATAAATATATATTTTAATAATAAATTAATCAATTAATTATCCCAATTCACAATTCCATTATTCAATCAAATCCCCAATTCCCCAATTAATTAATTGACAAAATTAATTAATTCATTTTAGGAATTCCAAATTCTAAATGAACCCTATAAATTATATAATCACATACACATAATTGATATCAAGACTAAGAGATTTGAATAATATACCACTTAGATTGATTCATTGATGATCGGTCATCCAATGTAAAACATCAATTGATGTAAGATGGTCGAATTAAAAATGGTGGAAGAGATCCAAACCAAAACCTAAGATCAAGATCAACCCCAAAATCAAAAACTATCAAGGGTTACACCACTTCATCAGAAGGAGGAACATAAGGTAACCATATCAAAAACGGTCTTACCAGTTATCTAACACTAATTCACAATGATTAGAGATGAATAAATCAATCCACATCCACAAAGAGTCTCCCTAGGGTTGGAGGAGAAAAGTTGCAGTTGGAAAAAATGACACTTCAGCCAAAAAACATGCTTAAAAAACATGTTGGGTATTTATACGATGTGTAATATGATTAAACATTGTGTAAATGTTTTTAATGGAATATGAAAAAAAACCCATCACCTCATATTTATTTTGTTAAAACCCTCAAACAATTACATGATATCTAATCTATTTACATGGTGTGTAAATGTTCTGTAGTTGATTTTTATCCTATTTTCCTTTTTAAACAATCAAAACATCTTTTAAAGTTTCCCATCTCACCAAGAACCCATAAAACACTTAACCAAATGTACCTGGATAAAGATAGGATCTTATAATTTGTTATGTATTTCTTTTTTTATCATTACACACCAAATATGGTCTTTCAAAACTTGATGTTCTTCCCCCTCTCTTATGAAAGTGACAGTTGAAAAAATATTACTTTTAAATATCATGTATTTTTTCTCCTTTTCTAGTTTAGTTTTGTCTTTGATGTTTTCACTTTATACCCATGAAAACTTATTTTTATGAGTTTTCAATTTAGTTACAATGAAATGAATATTTTTTTTATTCCTATTAAAATTTATTGAAGCGCTTTTATTTTATAATTTGACCATATGAGTTTTTATATAACCTAATTTTATCAAATAACCACTTTAATAAGAAGTTTTCACTTCAGAGTTTCATCATTCCCTTCACAGGTTCCCTATTTCCATTAACTATTACTAAAATAGTATACATTTTTTAATCACCAAATGTATTTTAATTTGATCAAGTATTTTTACAATATTTTATAATATAATGTTTCTACATGTATGTAATTAATGAAATTATATTCACTATTTGTTTCACATAGATTTCAATTCTTAAAAATTGATGAATATTTGTTTATTTAATTTTATTATCATTTGATTCATTTTAAAACTATAAATAAATCCTTCTTTTTTAAAATATTATTCATTTATTTTTTCCCATAATTTTTTATCTATATAATTTTTTATTATGTGTTTCATAAGTTATGGTAATGGTTTATAATTTTGGATTCAGGTCTTAATGTTCCATGGTTTGAATGGAATATATATTTATTTTGCAAAAGATTTATTTATAATATTTGACTACTTATAAGAATGAAGATCATTCATGAATTGTAGATTTATTTTAGATTTAGGTCTTATTAAATTGCTTCTACAAAAGTATTTTCATAGTGGTCATTGAAAAAATGTTTTCCCACTCATAAAAGTTATTTTCATTGGGAATTAAATAGAAATAATTTTTTTATAAAACAAAATAAACATTATTTTTTAAAGTATTATAACTACTTTTATATGAGCGTTTCCAAACCATCTTAAATCTAAAAATTCTATTCATTTTTAGGAATTTGTGCTACTTAGAACACCAATAAAAAATAGCCTTTAATAGTGATATTGACCTTTATTAGTGCTAGAAAAGAAATGACTAATAGAGCGTGATTAAAACCCCTATGCTTTTATCTGTGCTAGAAAGCACTAATAAAGGGGTCCTCTATCAGCACTTTTAGTAGCACTGATAAATGGAGTGTTTATCTATACTTATAAAATCCTCGATAAAGTATCCCTTTATTAGAACATTTATAAGTGTTAATAAATGATTCCTTTATCAGTGCATTTAATAGTGCTGGTAAAGGGGAATACTATAGTGTGCTGTAATAGAACACTGCAACACCAGTGCTATGTGCTGTAACATCACACTGCCGCACCAGAAACACCACCAGAAATCAGTAAAATTAGTTAAAAATATAGATTTTATACGAAATAAAATTTACAACACAAATACAAGAAAAAAAAATACTATATTATAGACATTTAAAACATTGGATTATATAATTACATGAGTAAGTATAAATTGTCACATACATTCAAAAATATTAATGTTCCTTTTTCCTTTTCCCCAGGACCTGACTCATGATATTATTGAACAAGACACCCCTGCTCAAGAAAAATAACACACCAATATAAGTAAAAAATTCTTATGTTATTAATAATATAAAGAAATAAATTGAATAGAAAGTTTTAATTTTAAACTAAAATTTGAGTCATATCAAGAACACTATGTATCAAATTGAGTTGCAGTTGATTCATGCACTTCACACCATTTCTTATATGTCTTCAAGAATTATATCTATAAAAATTAACTAAATGATTATAAGATAAAAATGATAAGGAAATAAATTAAGTAATATAATGTAGAATAATGTGAAAAAATATAGTCTTGTTTGCTCGGTTTTGGCGATCTTATGCATGTTTTAAACTAAAATAACACTTATATATTAACCACATGATCTTGGAGTCATACTAGTCACACCATGCATTGAATTGAATTTCAATAGATGAATACATGTTCAAAATTTCTTATTGATTATTATCCTAATGTATCAAAACAATCCAAATGTGTTTCTTGGTTTTGAGTATGTCACTTGTCTTTTTTACTAAAATGTCATTTTAAACTAGAAACATGAACTTTGAGTAATATCGGTTACATCATGTGTTGGTTCAATATGATATTAATTTATACACATCAAAAATAATTTATGAATCATTTTCCTAAATTATTAAGACAATCTGAGCACATTTTATCAGTTTTTAGTGAGTGACACTTTTTGAACTAAAATGTCAATTTTAAACTGATAACAGACACTTTGAGTCATACCAGGAACATCATGTATCAAATTGAGGTGAGGATAATTTCTACACATCCTAATTTACTTATATACAATTTTCCTAAAGTATCAAAACAATTCAAATGCGTTTTCTATGTTTTGATTATGTTAGTTTTTCTTTTTTATTAAAATTAATGTCAATTTTAAATAAAAAGATGCACTTGGTTTCATATCGATGAAACCATGCATTCGATTTATTTTTAGATAATTCAAAAATGTACCAAATTACTTATGTATCCTTTTTCTAAATTATCAAAACAACCTAAATGTGTTTTCTTGGTTTTGAGTACATCACTTGTCTTTTTTACTAAAATGTCATTTTAAACCAGAAACATGAACTTTGAGTCATACCAGTCACATCGTGCATTATATTGATGTGAGACTGATTAAAAAACATCAAAAATTACTTATGAATCATTTTCCTAAATTATAAAGACAATATGAGTATGTTTTCTTGGTTTTCAGTGAGTGATAATTTTTGAACTAAAATTTCAATTTTAAACTAATAACATAAACTTTGAGTCATATCAGGAACATCATGTATAAAATTGAGGTTAGGATGATTCCTACATTTTAAAAATGACTTATAGATTTTTAAAGTATCAAAACAATCTAAATACATTTTCTCAGTTTTGAGTAGGTCAGTTGTCTTTTTTACTAAAATTAATATCAATTTTAAATAAAATGATACACTTGGAGTCATATCGATCACACCGTGCATTGCATTGATGTGAGTATAATTTATATATATATCAAATGACTTATGTATTTTTTTCCTAAAGTATTAAAACAATTCATATTAATTTTATTGGTTTTGAGTTTGTCACTTGACTTTTTTACTAAAATGTCATTTTAAACTGGAAACACACACTTTGAGTCATACCAGTCACATTATGTGTTGGTTTGATGTGAGGATAAATCCTAAATGTCGAAAATGACTTATGAATCATTTTTATAAATTATCAAGATAATCTGAGCATGTTTTCTATATTTTCAATGAGGTACACTTTTTGAACTAAAATCTAAATTTTAAATTGATAGAGAACACTTTGAGTTATACTGGGTACATCATGTATTAGATCGAGGTGCAGCTGATTCCTACACATCAAAAATTCCTTATGAATCATTTTCCTATCAAAATTATCGGAATGAGTTTTCTAATTTTTTAGTATGTTAGTTTTCTTTTTTACTAAAATTAATTTCAATTTTAAATAAAAAGACACACTTGGATTCATACCAGTCACACTGTGCATAAGATTGAGGTGAGGATGATTCCATCACATCCCAAATGACTTATGGATCATTTTTATAAATGATCAAAACAATATGAATGTGTTTTATTGTTTTTGAGTATGTCACTTATATTTTTTTTAATAAAATGTCATTTTAAAATGGAAACATGAACTTTGAGTCATATCGGTCAAATCATGTGTCAGTTTGATGTGAGAATAATAATTACACATCAAAAATGACTAATGAATCTGTTTCCAAAATTATTCATACAATATGATCATGTTTTCTCTATTTTTAATGAGTGATTTTTTTTGAAGTAAAATGTCAATTTTAAACTAATAATGGGCACTTTGAGTCATACTGGGAACATCGTGTATCAAATCGAGGTGAGGATGATTCATACACATCAAAAAATGAATTATGGATCATTTTACTAAAGTATCAAAATAACCCAAATGATTTTTATTAGTTTTGAGTAGGCCAATTATCCTTTTTACTAAAATTAATGTCAATTTTAAATAAAAAGACACACTTGGAGTCATACTGGTCACAACACGCGTCATATTGAGGTGAGGTTAATTCATACATGTTCAAAATTACTTATAGATCATTATATTAAAGTATCAAAATAATTCAAATACATTTTCTCATTTTTGAGTACGTCACTTGTCTATTTTACTAAAATGTAATATTAAATTGGAAACACAAACTTTGAGTCATAATGATTGCATAATGTGTTTTTTTGATGTGAGACTGATTCATACACATTTAAAATGACTTATGAATCATTTTACTTAATTATTATGAAAATAGGAGCATGTTTTTGTGGTTTTCAGTGTTTCACTTGTCTTTTTTACTAAACTTAATGTTAATTTTAATTAAAAAGACATAGTTGGAGTCATACTCGGCACATCGTGCATCAGATTGAGGTGGAGATGATTCCTACATATTAAAAATGACTCATGGATTATTTTCCTAAATTATCAAAACAATATTAATACATTTTCTTGATTTTGAGTATATGATGTGTGTTTTAAAATAAAATGTAAATTATAAACTAAAGGCATATAGTTCGAGTCATACCAATAACACTATGTATTGGATTAAGGTGAATATGATTGAGTATGTGATATGTGTTTTGCTTCTAACTATCTACAAAGATCCATAAAATATGGAACATGTTTCACTCTGATGGAAGAGAAACTCTATGCTCCTTGAAACTCTTTAGATTTCAGGAAGCATGGGGTTTCCTCTTACATCAGAAAGGAACATGTTACCTATTTTTTTTCATGTTGTATATAGTTTAAAGAAAAAAATGGTTTACCAGAATATCTTTGAAAAAAACTAAATAAGTATTAGGTAAAAAATGAAAAGGAAATTAACTTAAAAATAGTAGATAAAATAATGAAAAAATTAATTAAATAAGTAGTAGGAATTCACCTTCTCATGATGGTTGTATACATTCTTGACCCATTTCCTTATTGTCATTATCTCAATTATAGTCTGAAATTCCAATCTCTCATGAGAATGAACAGCTTTGAACAAACCACCCTAACTCGAACAAAAGAATCCACCTGAATAAGAAAAAAATTCTTATGTGAGAAATACTATAAATAAATAAATTAAACATAAATATTAAAAAATACATTACTTCTATGGAAAATGATTTTACTATGAAAACATCAATATTTCCTCTATGATTGAGAAGAGGAAACACCATTTATCTTCCTACAAAGTTAGTGGAGGGAACTTGAGTGAAATTTTTAAATTCCAACACCGTAGGGGTGAAAAGGTTTTGAGGGAGAAAAAGTATGTGGAAGTTTTGGTGTAGAAAGACATGAAATATGGATATAAATCTTCTAAAATAAAAAAAATCTTCAAGAAATAATAAAAATTATATCAATGTTTCATTATATAATTTTTCGGTAAAATTGAGAAATTATATCATAACATTAACTTTACATCTTACCAAAAGTTTTCCTTTTTTATAGTCTATTATTCCATGGAATTAGTAACATCATCATGTACAGAATACATTATATTCATCATCATGTGCAGAATACATTATATTCATGTGCATAATACATTATACATTATATTCATGATTAGTCAAATATTTAATTTAGAGAATCCAAATCCCCTATTTTTGGTCCCCTATAACATACAAGGAATTTTCTACATTGGGACCAACATGAACTGATTGGGATCTCCCAATGAAATAATTATCCTTGAGTAAATTTTCATCTGACCCTACAGTTTTTTTAGTCACCAGTAGGATAATCGACCAATTATTGTTTACTAGATTTGAGACATAAAATACTTTCACTGTTTGTGATGACATTATGAATGGCTCATATTTTCCCCCTTCCACATTGAAATTCACCTTCAAAAAGCCCATTTCATCAAATTTAACTGCACTGTTATCATTAAACCATTTAAAATATAAAATCAACAATTAAAATTTTGTATAATCCAACTCGTATATCTATTTGATAATGCCAAAATATGACATATATTCATAAATTGGATTTCTATTCTTATAACTAGATATGTGCGTCACTTCCATCACAAGCATAACTCCACTATTTTTCATCACACTACAATCATCATGTTATTTTGTATATAATGTATAACCATTGATTACAAAACCATTGTAAGATATAAAATTTTCATTTGGTCCCCTGGCTAGCCATCAAAGTCATTCAAAAATTGAATTTGGATTTTCAGACAACTCTTTATAAATTTGATATTGGAACCATCCTATAAACTATTGATTATGTGTATTTGATATCTATAATTCAACCCTTGATTAATTAAAATATCTAATAATTTATTTGTGGGATTAAATGTATGGATTGACATATTCACTATTATGTAAAATGTAAAGGTGAACTTTCTACCATTCTATGATGGTAATTGTAAAAACATCTCTTCTAAAAAATCCCTTCACCCATAAGGCATCCACCACGACGAGACTTTGGGAGACTGATGCTATTAATATTTTATAGGTAATCAGTACATAATTCAACATCTTCTTCAATAATATATCATTATCCAATACAACATTTTCGATGACTTCGATTATTGACATCCCCTTTCAAAATCTTCATATATTTTTCAATGGGGTACATCCATCTGTAATGGATATGACCGCATAGTTGAACCTCTCTAACTAAGAGAACTATCAGGTGGACCATTATATCAAAGAATAAGGGTGGTAGGAATATATCTAATTCACATAATATGAATTCAACCTCCTTATTCATGATTGGAAACTTCATTGGGTCTATAAGTTTACTACATATAGCTTTTAAAAATAAGTAGAGTTTGGTTAATGTATACCATACATTTTTAGGAAAAACACAATGAAAAAAAGCATAAAATATTACATTAAAACATGACAATCGATTGATTTTAGTCTCTATAACTTTAAATTAGTCATTAACAAAACATTATTGATATTTGATGAATACTCCTCTGGAACTTTTACAACATTAAGGAAAAGAAAAAATTGCAATTTTTTCTATCAGGATAGAGTGTATGCTGTTGGAGGAAGGAAAGTACACCCTTTACCCTTTATCGGTTCCAAATATCCCCTTATCCACTTTTCAATCATGTCAAACCTAGACTTGATTACATATTTCTTTTTTCTAGTAACATTTAGTAATGTTCCAATAACACTATTAAATACATTTTTTCTGTATGCATGACATCAATAAAATGTATGATGTATAAAAAATTTCAATATGGTAATTCAAATAAAATTTATCTCTTTTTCCAACCTGATTTTATAAGGTTTTTTGAAAATGGTTTACCAAAAATAGTGTCAATATCTTTTAATTTATCAAATAGTTTATCAACCATTATTGGAGATGGTGTTGTACCTTGTTTAGTATTACCATCAAATACTTTCATCCAGGATCATTATTTATGTCATCGAGGTAAAAATTTATGATTTCCTAAAAACACAGTTTTGGAGGAATGTTTCAACTGAACTGAGTGTGTGAATTCTTCACAAATGAGACACCCCAACATTCCTTTAATTCTATATACTAACAAATTTCCATAATAAGGAAAGTTATTTATCATCCCTCACAACATGACCCCCAATGTGAATTATTTACTTCTATGAGAATCATAAATTGTAACACATGTATCCCAAATCAATTTCAGATCTTTGATAAATGGATCCAAATAGACATCAATATAATTACTAGGTTTCTTTAGTGTAGATATAAGTAGAGACAACATATTGTATTTGTGATTCATGCATAAATATGGATGAATGTTATAATTTACCAAAATGATGAGCCATATACTATGCGTACTACTATATACAAAAAAGGATTTATTCTATCTATAGATTACACAAGATGGAAGTTTCTTGTTTCATTTATAAATTTTGGATACTCATAATCAATTTTATTCTATTAAGGATAATTTGATGTATGATGTAGTTTTCCATCTTTAATTCTTGTATCTGTATGCCATGTCAATTTTCTCACGGTTTCTTGACATCCATATATTCTTCTAAACCATGGAATGATAGGAAAGTACAATTCAACTTTTGAAGGACTTGATTCATTTTTCTTATATCTATCCGCACCACACTTAGGGAATTTTAGGAGTGATTCGTGGTCCTTGAAAAATAATATGAAATAATTTGGAAAATCACGTATTTTTTAGAGACCATTCCCATTGAAATTAGAATTTTTTTAGAATCATATGTCTGACTTGGAAGATTTTGTTCTATTAGAATATAATTCAGGAGACCAAGTTTTTCTATAAAATTGGATTCACTCCATCCACTTCCTTATTTCAAAATATATAACTTCAATAAAGCAGAAAATTTTGTGTATTTAATACAACCAGTATACAATGGTCTCTTAGCATAACTATCTATATTCTCCAAAAACTCTGTAAAATCATGAAGGCCATCTTTAATTTCCATTTTCATATTTCCATGTGATCTCCATCATTATTTACACTGGTATTCATATCAATTGATACATAAACCAAAGTATCATCTAAATTGGTATGCACATTCAATTTCTCCCCATGATCCAACATTTATAGATTTGATCTATTTTATGAAAAATAAAATTTTTCTTCCAACTCTTCTGGGATATTTTTTCCTAAATAAAAATAACATAAACACAGACAACAGAATTGAGAAGGGTCATATGCATGCTCTATTCCAAACTTGATGAATTATTTAAATAAATATTCATACTATTTTTTCAAATGATTAACATGCACCCATTTTTTATTCATGTATATCCTATTAGGTTCATAAAATATTCATTTTTATAATAAATAAATAAATATACAAAAGATATTCATTATCAAATGTGAAAATTATAAATAATTCTAATAAGGAGAACCCAACATTTTATTGTTTCAAATAATTTTAGTATTCTTTAAAAGAAATGTGTAATTGAATTTAAGAAAATAATTACTCCACTATGGTAGGTTTTATCCTCTGAATTCATCCAAAGGTGAAAGTTATAGACAAACTTCATCCTCATCAGCTTAATCTACTGTATAGTTATTAGTTCATTTTGTTGATTGAGACTCACCCCCATCTCTTATGGACATGAACCTTTGTTGCTTAAATTACTCTGATAAGTAGTCATCCCATATCAGGTACTAGTGATAATTTTGGATGACTACCACTCAGAGTAGTTCAAGCAACATAGAATAGATGGGGGATGAGTCTCAAGAAAAAATTCAATAATAACTGTTTGGGAGATGAAGCCAATGAGGATGACAATTGTACTCCATTTTTTTCTCTAAAAGGGGTAATGCCTCCCATTTGTGAGAATTAAACCATTGTCACTAGTAATTAACTCATGGCCTATTGAAGGTGAGATTTGGGGGGAATACATGTTCTTGTCTATGGTTCAAGGGGTCTCGATGGGGACATGTTATGATATTTGAAATGACCATTTTTTACATTCCAATTTTAATTCAATGAAAGTAATGAATAAATTACATTTAAATACTTTTAAAAGAAAATTAAATAAATATAAATCATGAATATAATATAAAAATTAAAAAAAATTCATAGTGTTGGAAGAATTTATGAAAGTTAGAATTATTTAATTCTAAAATATTTAAATTAAATGGTCTATTAACTGGTGGAGGTAAAAAATGATTTATTTCTTTTACTGGTGACTATAATAAGTGTTTAAAATGAATAAATTTATAATAATAGATACTATACTAATTATTAAAGTAAAAATACAAAGTGGGCATTATTATTTACTCTAGTCCCATTATATTGTGAATATGTTGAATATATTTGATATTATTGGTTTCAAAGATGAAAATACTCCATTCAAATCTAGTGTTAAATTATTTATTAATACATACATAGCCATAATAGAACATGAACATTCTAGTGAAATTTATTCCTTAATGTATGTAATATAATATAATAAACCCAATATCACATTTTTGGTTTGTCAAATGCATTGATATTATATTAATGCTAGCATGGATCATTGGAAATGTATAATTAGAATCTTTTTATGCTTAAAGAAGGCTAAATAATTTGAGTTTATTTTACAATGATTACCTGACTATATTAAATATGAAATAATTCAAGTTGAAATACCATAATGGGAGATTATAAATCTCAATTTGTATGGATATTTAGTCTTAGAGATTGTGTTGTTTTTGGGGTGGGAAATAAATAAACAGTCATTTCACATTCAACATTAGAGTCATACTTTTATAATTTAATAACTCATAGAATGAAAAAATAATAATCATAAAATTATTAATGGAATTTAATTTATGTAATATTCCAATGCCTCTTATTTCCCTTAATTATGGAAGTGAAACAACAATGTAAAAAGATTATAGTTGCATGTATAATGTAAAGTATAAACATATTACTTTTAGACATGATATGTGAGACAATTATTATAAAATGGAACCATAATAATTGTTTATGTAAAATCATATAAGAACCTTGTAGATTTGTTTATAAAATATACATCAAAGGATACTTTTGAACAAATTAATAGATAAATTGGGCTAAAACCCTTAAAATGAATTATTTAGTGAAAAGCGTGATCATACACTAGTGTAATACTCATCCCTAGATCTTTCAACAAGATACCTAATATTTCTCATGAAATGTAAGTGGAGGGGAGTGATAAAATATAACACATATTAATAAAATTAAAATAATTATTAAAATATTTCAATAAACTAAACTCAATAGTACCTTCAAACATTGTTTAATGAATAACCCCTTCATAATAACATAAAAAATATAATGATATAAATGAACAATGATCAATCTATATTGCAATAACAAACAACTTTTCCCTTATGAATCAATAATGGATTAACTTCAAGGGTGTATATATCACAAAATATTAATCTAATTGGGAAAACTTATAAAAAATAGCTTACTAAATTTGAAAATATGACAAAAGACATCAAAAATTCCATTTGAAACCCATAGAAAACATTTAAAACAATGAAAGGAAACAATACTTCCACGTTCTTTGATAATGTAAAAAGAATCTTGAAAAATTGACAATCATGTTCTAATTCATAGAAATCCTTGATCAAAACATAATAATAATTCACTATAATTCATAAGAAATCATTACATGAAACCCATTTTGATTTATTCAATAAAAACCATGGGTGGCATTTTAAGAAACACTTTGTGTGTGTTATCTCAATTAAAATAAGTTCAAAACATTTAAACTTAAGAAAAACTCCTTTGATGTTAATGAAAACTTAAGAAAAATACTTATAAATCCATAACTCCATCATGAATAATTATAATAGAATTTACTTTAGATTGAAACATATATTTAAAAGATACAAGCATTCATGGTTTCCTGATTAAAGGAATGTGATTGGAGACACCTACCAAAATGGA
The DNA here is from genome assembly GCA_963277665.1 of Viscum album. Taxonomy (NCBI): domain Eukaryota; kingdom Viridiplantae; phylum Streptophyta; class Magnoliopsida; order Santalales; family Viscaceae; genus Viscum; species Viscum album. The sequence goes on along the minus strand of OY728130.1, from coordinate 627,759,965 downwards.
TGAAATAGGTGTTTGGAAGTCTTAATACGCTACAAGGAAGAAAGAAAAACCCTTTAAGGGTCAATACAAACCTAAAATAGTAGAAACCCATAATTATAAATTCATTATAGAAGGGAAATAAACGATGGATAATGAATAGAAATAGACAATGAACAAAAAAAATGAAAAAAATATCACTAAACAAGCAATCAATGAGTAAGGAGGAGAAAATAAAATAGTTTTGATTGAATATTTGGATCATTTGAGAGAAAGTAGAGATATTTAAAAAGCTTGGATTCATTCGAGCCTTGGATTCATTTGAGCATTGATTCGTTCATTCCTTGGATTTGTTCAGACCTTGATTCGAGCTTGTATTCAACAAGGAGGAGTGTCGACAACATGTGGCTTCTACAGAAAGCTTCAGATATCACAAATGGTTAGGGTTCTTCAAATAGATCGAGGACACTTTTATCGGTGCTTCTAAAAAATTGATGATAAAGATATTTTTTATTAGCACTAAGTTAACAAGAGATGATAAAAAACATCTTTATCACTACTTTTTAGCACAGACAAAAGACATCTTTATCAGCACTAAAACTTTAGCGCTAATAAAGGATTTATAATTATAATTGTAAATATTTTTTTAAATAATTATATATATATATCAAAAATATATATAAATATAAATATAGTAAATATATTCATTATTTAAATATTTTTATTATAATCTTGTAATTATAAATATATTTATATCATTATAAATATTTATATAATTATATATTTATATTTAATTAATATAAATATAAATATAAATATAGTAAAAATATTCATTATTTAAATATATTCATGAAAATTTTATAATTATTTAAATATATAATTAATTATTTATAATTATATAAATACTTTTTAAAAAATATTTTTTACATATTTATATATTTATATAATTATATATATATAATAAATAAATATAAATATAAATATAAATATAAATATAAATATAAATATAAATATAAATATAAATACAAATACAAATACAAATACAAATCTAAATATAAATATAAATACAAATAGAAATATAAATACAAATAGAAATATAAATACAAATACAAATATAAATATAAATATAAATATAAATATAAATATAAATATAAATATAAATATAAATATAAATATTAATATAAATATAAATATAAATATAAATATAAATATAAATACAAATATAAATATAAATATAAATATAAATATAAATATAAATATAAATATAAATATAAATATAAATATAAATATAAATATAAATATAAATATAAATATAAATATAAATATAAATATAAATATAAATATAAATATAAATATAAATATAAATATAAATATAAATATAAATATAAATATAAATATAAATATAAATATAAATATAAATATAAATATAAATATAAATATAAATATAAATATAAATATAAATATAAATATAAATATAAATATAAATATAAATATAAATATAAATATAAATATAAATATATATATAAATATAAATATATATATAAATATATATATAAATATAAATATAAATACAAATACAAATAAAAATAAAAATACAAATATAAATACAAATATAAATATAATATAAATATAAATATAAATATAAATATAAATATAAATATAAATATAAATATAAATATAAATATAAATATAAATATAAATATAAATATAAATATAAATATAAATATAAATATAAATATAAATATAAATATAAATATAAATATAAATATAAATATAAATATAAATATAAATATAAATATAAATATAAATATAAATATAAATTAAATATATTCATTATTTAAATAAATTTATTTTAAATATATATAGTTATTTATTTATAATTATATAAATACTTTAAAAAAATAATATTTATTTATAATTATAAATATATAAATATATAAATATATAAATATACATTTATAAATATATATATATATATATATATAAATATTTAAAAATATATTTTTAACATTATTAATGAATATATAATCTTAAATGCATGCATGTTACATATGAGTGAAATTGAATAATTAAAAATGAGTACACTTTAAAAATATTAAAAAATTTATAATTTTTATTAATTAAATATAAATTATTAAAAATATATGGATATATATTAAAATAAAGATGAATACATATTTAAAATATTAAAACATATTAAAAAATATCTATAAATAAATAATATAAAATGATTAAATTCTAAAAAAAATAAAAAATAAAAAATAAAAAATATTAAAAATGAATTAATATCTAACTGTAATAATATTAAAAATAAATATATAAAATTTAATAATTAAATACATAATATATTAAATGTATAGTGTTATAATTAAATTCTAAAAATAAATACTAAAATTTAAATAAATTGCATAATATTAGATGTATGTGTTTCTATATAAGATTTAATTAATTACATAAATATTTGTATGTGTGTATTATATATAAAAATGCATTAATTATATATATGTATGTGAAATAAATATAACACATATTTGATATATGTTAAATTGAAAAATCAAATGACATTACATTATATCCATTACTCAATGCAATTAGTTAGTATTTTTTTTATCAATATTAATTTTTAATTATAAACCATTTTTCACTAAATATACGACTTATTTAACGTAAAGCATAAATATTTTTTGTTATATTAATCATATTTTAGGAAATATTATATACCTTTATATATATATAGAAATATATATGAATTTATTTCTATATTAAATGTATTAATGAATGATTATGTATAAAAACCATTAAAAATGAATAAGACATTAATATGAGGGATAACTCACTATTCCTAATACCAAGACTGCGTCTCTTGCATACACTTACTAAAATGCAGATAATCTTGAATGATCGTCGAGCATTTTTAGGTGGTGCCAGTATTTTCATTAAATAGGAATGAATATATAGAAGAATACCTATTTTCTGCCTGTAGGCGCTAACAAATAAGTCATAAGTAGGTCCGATAGTGAAGGGATAACACTTAATGTTTTTAATTATTACATTTTATTCATTTTATATATTTATATTTAATATATATATTTTTTATTACTATTTATAATTAATATATATATATATATTAAACTTATTCATTTTTATTAATATTTTTTTCATTAATAATTTTTTTAATACTTTTATAATTTATTCATTCTTAATTTCTTATTCAATTATTACAATTTATTCAATTTTATTTTTTTGTATAATTATTAATATTTATTCATTTTTAATTATTTGTTTAATTATTATAATTTATTCATTTTATATATCTATATTTAATATATACTATTTATTAATATTTATAATATATATTTATGTATATTAAATTTATTCATTTTTATCAATAATTATTTAATTAATAAAATGTTTAATATTTTTCTTAATTTTCTCATTTTTAATTTTTATTTGTTTAATTATTTCATTTTATTCATTTTACATATCTATATATTTAATATATATTCTATTTATTAGTATTTATAATTTATATATATGTATATTAAATTTCTTCATTTTTATCAATAATTATTTAATTAATAAAATTTTTCATACTTTTTTTTTAAATTAATCATTTTTTATTTTTTAATTATTTCATTTTATTCGAGACCTTTATGAGCGCTAAAAAAGCACTGATAAAGGATACCTTTTATTCGTGTTAAAAACAAAGCGTTGATAAAGGGTGATGTTTATCAGCGCAAAAAAATAAAGTGCTGATAAAGGTTACCTTTTATCAGTGTTAAAAAAGAATTGATAAAAGGTCCCCTTTATGAGTGCTTTTTTAGAGCTGATAAAGGTCACCTTTATCGGCATTTTTTTCTAGCACTGATAAAGGCCATCACTGTTAAATGCCTATTTTGTTGTAATGGAAGGCTGTGGAGAATTAATTTTGTTTAATCATTATTTATTACTATAGTGTGTTGCACAATTTCTTTAAAATACCCTCAGTAGAATATAAAACATTGTTTGTGCCTCACTAACATCAAACACCATAATTAATTAAAATTACCATATGGTTTAAGGAATATATAGTTCCTATTTCATTATCCATTATCAAGCCTTATTACATTCTCTCCATCATTCCTTGCTAATGTTTTTCTCCAATACATTTCAAATATCACCTGTACTAGCTGTGATCATCTCCAGAGTTGTATAAATTAAATATCCTATAGAATGGTACATATTTTTTGTGAAAGTTTACTGAAAACACTCTATGGAAATTGAATAGTTATATGTGTTTTTCTTTTTATTTACAAGTTTAGTCAACCAAGAATAATGAATTCATGTCAAATAATATAAAGGCAAGACTAATGGTTAATTTGACACATGATTTGAAAATCTGAGGAATTTTCCTGCCTTTGCATAACCTTGTTATCAATCTACCCCATTTTTAAGAATGGGTTTTATTATGAAATAGTTTTCAAACACTTGTGTATTACACATAAGATTTAATTCTACAAATGATGGATTTTCTTGGTAGTAATGACATGTAAAATTTTAGCTATTTTTTTCCTATTCATATACTAATTCATTGAAATAATTCAAAATTAGGTTTAATATTTTCATGATTTTAGAATAAAAACTCCAATCAATAAATATTATTAATTCCCATATATTTATAGATTATATTTGTCTATCCATTTGACTTGGAAACAATATTTATATCATCTTTCAATAGAAAAATAAACATAATAGAGACTTACATTGCTTTTTATTGTGGTGTATGAGGTATAACTTCCTTTTAATATCCCATTGAACATTTAATACTTTTAACATATTCAAAGGATGTGAAATAGTGCTTTCTGCTGCTATTTAAAATAAAGTATGCATGATATGTTGGTTCAAAGCAGAGTGGAAGTTCATGATTGGGCATTACCAACTTGAATTTTTGTCATAATCATTGAATAATATAATATTTACATAATGAAAACATCATGACCAACAAAATTAATTCAAGTATTAATTGACATGAATTTCTGAACCAGGAGAGGAGGATCATCACATGTAATTTATAATTAATTTATATGCATATCAAGAATTACCTGAATTTTCAATTATTTCTTCATTGATAATCCAGTTGACTTTATTTCTTCATATCATCATTGTTTTGTAGTATCCAAGTGTATAATTTCTCTATAGGTGATCCACACATGCACCACAATCTTTGAGTGGTGTTGTAGAATCATTGTGTGCTTTCACGATTGATCACAATTAGTTTCATCGTTCATGGTTGATCATAAAAAAATTATCTTCAAGGATGAATACTTGTTGGTGTTCTCTTAATGGATTGATAGTGGAGAAGAGAGAATATTCTAGTTCTCCATAACCCTCTTTATTGTTTGAGAGGACTTCTCTCTATCTATTATTTACAACCAATCTCTAATAGGAATGATATATAACTAAATATATATTTAGAAAACTTTAGGGTTTCCCATTTGAATATAAACCCCTTACCAATTCATTAATTCTTAGAGAAACCCATGTCTTAATAGAAATATAATTATTATTCACTTGATATGTGCATCACCTAAGAATAAATAAATATCATTTCCAATCAGACCATTCAACTCGGTTCACTTATCCTCCTCAATATTTACCGAACCTTGAATAATGACTATTTATTTAATAAATAAATATCACTTCATTATTTGCAAATAAATATAATAAATATTATATTTTCAAAACCTTGAAAATAAATAATAATAATAATAATTAACTCACTTATTCTTTTGAATAAATTGTAATTAAATCTTATATGTCAACCAACCTGAATAAATATTAAACTACAAAGAAAGAATAATATTTATTCTAACTTGTTAAACTCAACATTGAATTTAACTGAGATTATGGATACACTTAGTGTGTGAACCACTAATTCTCTTTCTTAGTGAAAATTAGTGAAGATACCTAATTTCCAAGGTTAGCTTCTAACAATATTCTAAGAATCCCACTGAGAAAGAATTTAATGCCGCAACAACATACAACCTCCTATGAATGCCCATTTTGTAATGTAATCCCTTCATCATGATATATCTAATAAAATAGGCTACATACTGGTGTCATCAACCTATGTTATTGATATCTATTTCTTTGAATTTCTGGAAAAGAACATGCCCACAAAACACAATGTCTATAGATTTATCTTGGTAGTTCTATTCTCGTCAAAGGGCCCGAGATATCAGCTTCTATTAATGGATAGAAGGGATAAATCCTTTATTATATTATCCATTAATACAATATCACTCATGTTATACCCAATGTATCATAATTCTCTATGAGAATATGTCATCATGTTTTTTGTTAATACATCAAATTACATGAATTATGGTATTCATTAATGATAATATTAAAGTATAAAGATCAATAAACACATCCAAAGATAGGAACATCCAATGACACATATAAATGTGGATTTCCTACTGGAGGGTCTCAATCTCATAATCACATGCTCTAGAGATTACCAAGGGTTCACATAATAAGAGGGTGCATCAAATTCTTATTAGTCTCCACCCCTGACAGCATATATCATTTGTTTCCCATCAAATGATATCATTTGACTATAGAATATATATTCAAGAATACTTTAATGGAACCTCCTGGTTCTCAACATTTAGGGGAACTTCTATGACCTTTCATTATGATAGATATTATTAGGACATTATCACATACCATTTCATGTAGAGGAATAATAAACATGTGATAAGAAACTTTATTACTATTCAAGAAAATAAATACATATAATCATCAAGTACTTAGATGTTTGTTCTAGGGAACAAACATTAGATGACTCCCACTCACACTACTTCCAACTATTAACAACCTTCATTCCACTAGATCTCACTAATACTCATGACTCTACTAAGATAGAGCTTTTTTCAAGGGGTCTGCCATGTTTTCCTATATAGATACTATGCTCATTGAAACTTCACCTCATTGAGAAAAATCCATAAAGAGATAAAAATTCCAATGAATGTACTTTATACTTCGATGTGACCTTGAGTCTTTGGAAATAGCCACCGCTGCAGTGTTATCACAATAAATTATGACATGGTATTGATTACTTGGCACCACATCAATCTCTTGGATAGATTTTCAAATCCAAACCAATTCCTCATCTTTATAGAAATCCACAATATTATCACAATACACTATAGAATTGGTGATAACCAGATTCTTTGAACCATTCTAGCTTGAACTCCTCCTTTGAGATAAAAGACATATCTTGATTGTGACTTTAGATCATTCTGATCTATCTGAAAGCTATAATCCATATAAACCCAAATTAATAGATCTTAATCTTCTCTATAAACCATAAACATACCCCTAGTTCACCTTAGATAATTAAGGATATCCTTAACAATAGTATAATGATGTTAACCTAAATCAGCTAGATATATACCTACCATGATCAAAGCATAGGAAAAATCAAGCGTCATATATAACATGGAATACATTACAAATTCTGAAACACTCATATTTTCATGCATATTTGTAAACAATTTTATTAATTATTAACTGGAGTTTAGTCAATATATCCAGGAAATGCAATGTTTTATGAAAATGTGGGAAATTGGAACTAAACAATTAAAATATAATTAAACTAAAGTTATTAATGTTTTATTTTAATCAAGAACATTTTTAGGATTTGATCAGTAGTTCTTAAATTTATTTCAAGTAAACATATAGTCTAATCTTGGCCAGCCCTCAACCAATGGAATCCATCCACCTAGCCATCCCACTAGGGGCTGACCGACTAAGGCACCATCAGGAGGGCCAGCTTGAGACGAAAGGAGTGAGGGTGCATGGGGGGATCAGGCCCACATTGTGCATAACCCATGGGTAGGATACCATAGGGAGTAGGGTTGGTATAAATCCCACTTGGGCCATGCAGTACGCACAATTCTTGTCGGTATGTGCGAGTAAATCTGTGTGCCCACCCCGGTGTAGGATTCTGAGCAGTGGAAGCTGACCAATTTTATTTATACGAGTGGTGCCTCCACCTTTAACTATGATATGGGATGATTGTAATGGGATACTATTAATCACTTGCTAAAATAACTCCATGCCACTTATACCTATTTTCCCCCATGCTCGGACACAATCGAACAACTTTCTCCACCGCTGCTCCACCACTCCACGTCACCGACCAACCTTTGCATAATCAAGAAAATACATTACTAATGCCCATAGGAGCTTGATCTTGAGCTCGATCTCCAATGCCAAAACACTCGAACACAATGGAACATATTAGGAGGTTGAGATGATCCCTATGAATCCATTTTTATGCTCCCTCCAACCACTGTGAAGGCCATAGGATTAAAGGATCACCCTTCACCACTACCACGTCTACTTCCCACCACTGCCACATCAAACCCATTCCCATACACATTAGAATCCCACATAATAATTTGAATCCTTACCACATCTCCTACTGGTCCATACTGAAATCAAGAAACCCTTGTTATCTATGGGATGTTTTTTTGATAATATTCATTCAAATGGGAATCCAAGCTTTGAACACCCGAAGTAATGGGGAGACCGAGGATGATTACCTTTGATCCTATAAAAGGAGAATCAATGCCACTACTGATGGATTTCACATCCACCATAAGGAGAGGCCTTACCAAGGAGGCTAAATATACTATCTATTTTCCTTCTTCTTTGTTTTATTTTTTTTAATTTTTCCTTTGTTTTATTGTATATAATTTTAAAATTAATTTAATTTCTATAAAATTATTCATGTATTTCATTCTTCTTATATCCATGTGTTTTCCACCCCCTTATTCTTCTTCTTTTCCATATTCTTATTCTTTTATTCTATTTATTTTTAATTTATTAATTTATTTCTTCTGTTTGTATTTTATTTTATGTGTTCTTATTTTATTTTAATTTTAATTTTATTTTATTTTATTTATCTACCTATCTATTCTATTATTTTAATTTATTATTATTATTATTATTCTTATATCACTTTACACCAAGTGATCTATTACCCTTGATAATGAGGGGAGGACTCAAGGATTAACCTAGGGGAGTCTAAGTTTTCTTTTATTCTTGTTTAAAGTTTATTTTTTGTTTGGGGAAGATGTGAGTGGAATGCTTGGGTGTAGAGATTTTCCCCCATGACATGCAACTCAAATATATTTTTATTATTTTATTTTATTTATTTTTCCTCCCTTCCATTGATCAGATCTTGAAACAATGGAGTTGAGCTGATCAGTGGATTAAAAAATATACGATGGAGCTGGGTCCTGAAAGATGTCACACTCCCAATTGGGGTGTTACATCAACCTTTATTATAGGAGGAGGTGGGATTTATATTTCTCAAGAATTTGAGATTTCAAAACTTCTAAATAAAAGTATAGTAATTAATGCATGAGATTTCAAAGCTGAATTATCAAACTAAATTTTAACAAATAGAGGATAATAATGATAGAACTAAAAAACAAACCTAGTACCTAGTTCTTTCTTTCTAATTTCATTATTTTTAGCATTTCATGGTATAGTAGATTTACTTGTATTTTCATTATCTTAGAAAATAAAAAAAACCCAAAAATTTATCATTTATTTCATATAATAAAAAGAAATAAAAATAAATAGTTGAGGTGAATTATATTAAGTAAGTAAAAAAATTGTGAAGCTCTTAAAGTGAGATAACCCTGGTCAAATACTATCCTGAACTAGAAAACAACATAGAAATTTTATCTTTACACTCCCTACAAAAGGATTACATCAAAACTAACACCGTTTCTAGGGATACAATCATTATTTTGCTTATTTTTTATTTTTATCATAGTATATAGTTTCATTTTTTAATAAAAAACCCATAAAAAATATTTTCATGATGTTTTAAAATGATCATTTTTTAATAAATGGAATAGTTACTTAGGGGTGAAGGATCAAAAGAAAGTGTTAAACAATGACGAGAAGGATGTACTACAAAGGCTCGATGAAATCACTAACCTGGATAAACATATTATGAATGGGTATGAATCTGGACTTTCATTTCAATATTCTTAAAATATGATTGATTAAGTCAAAGTTTATTATCAAAGGCTGAAGGCCAAGGAGGAAGTGTAACTAGAGTTACTGATTTTTTTTGAATATATTGAAGAATTTTAGACCCAACTTAAAGACCATAAAAAACCTAACAATTTGAGGATCCAGACCAAGATGACCATGATGAGCTTGAGTGGATTTATGATGAGGAAGACTTACCTACTGAGATATATGTGGGAGATCAAAAAGACTAGATAAATTTTAAAATGAGTATGAGGTATAACATGATATCCCCATTATATACCAAGTAGAAGATCCAAAACCACTCTAATTGTCTCTATATATGGAAGAGGAGGAAGCCACACTAGTGATTGAATTTGAAGAAAAGATGGAGGATCCTGACTACCTACCTCCACTTGCTACCATCCAACTTCAAAAGACACTCACCATTGAATAAGACATTGAAGATTAACCAATTCAAGGATTTTATTTTTTCTCAAACTCTATTTCATTTGATTTTATTAAATTTTAATTGATTATTAATTCCCACTACATTGAATTTTCCGATTCAAATAATATTTTTTATGCCTTATAGGAAGATGAAGTAAGAACACCTGCACCTACTAAGGAACACATGGAGCTCCTTGATTTTAATGTGGATGCATTTGAGGAATCCCATGAAGAATTATCAGTGGACAAGCCTAATGAAATCAAGGAAAAATATATTCATATTGAAAGGGATAATCTTAATTTAAGTTTAATTTTTTTTCAAATGAAAATACCTACTTACTTTACCTTTGATCATTTAATTCATGCAGCCCATGTTGAGCCAGAACTAGAAAAGAAAGAGAATTTTTCTGAAGTAGAAACCAAGAAGGAGGATAATATATACTTCATCATACCCCTACCATGTAAGCTATATCTAATTGTGAATGCGGTGGATCATGTATACTCTATCCATGGATCGTTATCCACTAATAAAGAAGATGTGGAAGTTGGGAAAATCCACCTGTGGTGGTTCAAATCCATGAAGCTCCATCTACCATCAAACTATAGAGAACAACTGGTAATTCCCTTACATAGGCATTAAAAATACAGGGCCCAATTAGGGGATCATTCCAAGATTTATCTTTACTTTCATTCAAGTAATTTCAATTCAGTCTTAGGAATTAGTTTAGAAAGCATCCCACTCCCCCTATTTTTTTGATCTTTAATGACATGGTCCTTGAGTTTTAATGATTGATTAACTTTTTTAGGTCCATGATGGAACAAGGAATCCCCCAAATAATGTAAGTATAAGACTAGATCTTCATGATAATGGGGTGTCCATTATTACATTCTTTATGTTCAAACTCCCTACATTTTTTTCCAACAACATATTTTGAGATTTAAACTAGAAATTTCATTCCCACACTTGAATTTATGAATTACTTAAATTATTTAGGAGACATAAGTTTCTTAGGAATCCTATGATTACATATTTTATATTTAAATTATAATGATATTTAATGAGTAAAATAGATAATTGAATGATTAAAGTGAATCATGGATATTGAAATAAGGACTCATGATTTGAGGGAATTAGTGATTCATGTAAATGAAATTTCCCTATCATTTTTTATACTTTGAGTATCTAAAATTAATGCGAATTGTTTTTTTATTATTAGTCATGCATTGAGTGAATATCCAATATCAAATTTCCTATTTCTGAGAATACTTCTAGACCAAATACTTTCTATTTATTCTTGAGCATATTTCTTGAGTGATCTTGGGATATGCCACTTACTAGAACTTGCATTGAAACTTGTCAAAGCTATGACTATAAAAAACACATTTAAAATGACTAAGGAATATTTTTATAATCCTTTATCCTCGATACCACCTTTAAATAAATCATGTTTTATCCCTTAGAGACCATGAATGACCTTGTTAGGGATGAACGATGTTTCAATCCATTTTTATCCATTTCTACTCTCCTCTTAGTATTTGCATGATATTTTGAAGTTGAAGTGTTGGGGTTGAAGGAATTCATGATGTAAGGGATGAAATAAATTTTAAAGTAAAATTCTAGGGGTGATAATTATGGGTGTTGAGAAAGGTTTTTGATTCAAACATTTTACTTTAACTTTTTTTCCCTTCTAAAAAAATGAAAAATGCAGAAAATAAAAAAATAGGAATGGGTTGTGACTTCGAAGAATAAAAAAGCACCATTACTAGAATTATGGTTTTTAAAATATGTGGTTATGTGGTGGGTGTGATATTTATTCTAAGCATAAATTTTAACAAAGTTAAAAAATAGAAAAAGTACTTTAAATAAAAAGATAAAAAATATATAGAAGAAAAATTCAAGAAGGTATAAAAAATCATTCATTAGGCTTTATTTGATCATGTCTTTAGATTTTAACTTGAGAAGTGGGAGTTTCTAATTTAAAGAGGAAAATTTTATTTATCTTTTACTTTTGATATCATGTACTGTATTTTAGAGAGAAACCTCCTCTTTGATATTTATTTTAAAAATCATCAATTCCTACCAAACTTAATCCTCAGAGTCATTAGAACCTTATTTGAAAAGTACTCATGATTTTATGCGCCTTTTTTTTCTTTATAAAGTGGAGAAAGTAGTTTTTTACAGGATTATTTATAAGGATATTATGGATAAGGAGCATGTTCTCATGATATATTAATAACTATACTTGAATTATATCATTAGAGATGAGTGAAAAGATTCAAAGGTGAGGTGAATCATGATTTGGCATGTTTAATAATAATAAATTAAAGATATTGATTGAATAAAATAACAATTTCCATCATTTTTAAAATGGAAAAAGTTAAAATACCTGAGGTAATTGTTTCTTTGAAATTTGATATATTAAATTGATATTTTATGTGAAATTTTAAAGTTTTATTTAACATTGATACTTATTTTATTTCATTACTTTGAAATTTGAATAATTGTAACATTTGTTCCATATGAATTCCATGTTGAGACTTAATGAAAGAGGATAATCATGTTTTAAGTGTGGGTGTATTTGACAAAATCATATTATCATGAATATTTTCAAACAATTTCATTGATTATTAACTATATTTTAGTCAGTATTACCATGAAATTATTTTTTTATGAAAATGTGGGAAATTGGAACTAAATAATTAAAATGAAATTAAATGAAGGGTTTTAATGCTTTATTTTAATTAATAAAATTTTGGGGATTTACTTATTTGTTTTTAAATTTATTTTAGGAAAAAATATAGGCTAATCTTGTCCATCCCTCAAGCAATGGTAGCTAACTACCTAGCCAACCCATTAAGAGCCACCTAACCAAGCCATCATTAGTAGGTCCAACTCAAGCTGGAGGGAGTGAGGGTACATGGGGGGATTAGTCTTGTGTAGCACATGGACTATGGATAGGATCCTGTTGGGAGTAGGTTTTGGCCAAAGTTTGCTTGGGCCACACAGTGCGTGTGACCCATGTCACTATGTGTGAGTAAATCTTGGTGCCCACCCTAATGTGGGATTTTGAGCAGTGGAATTTGAATGATTTCATTTATACGAGAGGAACCTCCACCTTCAACTCTGATATGTGAAGCTTATGATGGGGTACTATTCATCACTTTCTAAAATGACTCCATTCCACTCAGCCTTATTCACCCCCATGCTTGGAATCATCCTATCCGCTATCTCTGACACTACTCTATCACTCGATATCACAAACCGAACTCTGAATATCTAGGAAAATGCATTACCGAGGCCTAAAGAAGCTTAATATTGAGATTTATTTCCACCTCTAAAACACCCAGAAACCATGGAATATCTCATGAGGTTGAGATGATCCACATTAATCCATTTTGAATTTCCCTTTGGTCACAATGAAGGCTAGAGGATTGAGGTATCACCCTTCACCACTACCACATCCACTACCCATGGCTTCCATGTCAATCCCATGCTCATGTATGTTAGAATACCACACAATAATTTGAATCCATGATGAAATCAGGAAACCCCCATTATCTATGGGTGTTTTTTTTGATAATCTTCATTTAAATGGGAATCCAAACACCCAAAGTAAGGAGGATATCTAGGATTCTTACATTTGTGACTATAAAAGGAGAACCAAGGCCACTTCCATGGGAGTTTTCATCCATCGTGCAGAGAGGCCTCACCAAGTAGGTCAAAGATACTGTCCATTTTTCTTCTTCTTTGTTTTATTTTTCCTTAGTTTTATTTTATTTATTTTTAAAATTAATTTATTTTATATAAAAATATACATTCATTTAATTATTCTTCTATCCATGTGTTTCCAACAATTTAATCTTATTCTCTTTCTTATTCTTCTCTCATTATCTTTATTTTTAATTTCTTAATTTCTTTCTTCTGTTTATATTTTATTTTATGCATTCTTTTTTTATTTTAATTTTCTATTTTAATTTTAGTTTTTCTATCTATCAGTCTTCTATTATTTTATTTTATTTTATTCTTCTTCTTATAACTCTTTTCACCAAGTGATCTCTTACCCTCTTCAATGAGGGTCTGACATGAGGCTTATCCTAGAGGAGGTTATATGTTTTCTAATTGTTTCTTAATGTCTATTTTTTGTTTGTTTTATATGTGCGTGGCATGCATAGGTGTGAGAATTTTCACCCAAAACATGCAAATCAAAAGTATTTCTATTATTTTATTTTATTTCTTTTCCCTCCCTTCCATTGATCATCTCTTCACATGATGGACTTAAGATGATCAGCTGTAAAGACCTCAACCCCAGTTTCCCAGATCCAGTGACTTATTTTATTACAATGGCATATAAAAAAAGAATACACTTCCCTAAATACCAAATAATTTAGTATTTTTGGAAGACCATATACATACATAATTTCAACATTACAACTTTAAAGAAAAACTAATTTGTAAATTCTATTGTAAACATCCATAAATTCTAGATTATCCCTAAAAGTCATTCATAATATACTTATTCACATCCTGGGGAAATATATAACATAATAAAGGGGTGAGATCAGATGCTCAGTAAGGGTAAATAATAAAATTAAATTAATCATAAACATAAACACTAGGTATGGTGAGAAACTAAAAACACATGCCTTTAAAATATACTTGAGCATAATATGGGAGAAATGAAAGCTAAATAAATAATTCCATAAAACATAAACATGGATATTCTACTAGTCGAATAATCACATGGAGTATAAATTACAAGTTTAATAATGAGGGAATGAATAATGCTGGACATCATAATCATATCATCAAGGCCTCAGTCAAGACACCATACATAATGGGTAAAAACCCAGGCTAGTTTGTCTCATGAGACATACCAATGCATCGAGGGGATATAAAGGGCACCAACCATCACTTAAAAAATCCAATTCATTCCTCATATTAAAGGTTATAAACATAATCAAAATATAAATTTATATTTAAACTAACATATGAAATGTAAATAACTTTCCTCAATTAGTAAACATAAACACTAACCATTCGAAGTAATATGGTGAATTGTATCAATATAGCACATCCACATTCAAACTAATCATAAACCATTCAATAAAATATGGTAGATGATATCATAAAATATTAATCCCAATTACACATAATAATCAAAAATATTTTTTAAATAGATGGAAATACTCTTATAAAATCATCAATTAATACTTGAGAGAAATACTCTTTTACTTTGAAAAGAAGAGTTCTTTTGAAAAAGTACATGTATAAAAAAATAAGTGAACTAATATTTTTTTTTTCATAATAAAATGACTGATTTTATAAAAATAATGGAATATTAAAAAATATTATAGAGTGCACTTGAAAATAGGTAAGAATTTGAGAAGTTCCCTTGAATCGGGCTTATTTATCATGAAGAATTTGAGAAAGGTCCTTTTAAAACATGTAAGTCCCCATAAAAGAAAGAAGAATTATGATTGTTACATATATATAGAACATTAAAAAATAATTTATGATGAGTAAATAAGAATAATTAATAATTTCATTTGGGTAAAG
Source organism: Viscum album (assembly GCA_963277665.1). NCBI lineage: Eukaryota > Viridiplantae > Streptophyta > Magnoliopsida > Santalales > Viscaceae > Viscum > Viscum album. The sequence continues at coordinate 627,743,944 of OY728130.1, read as the reverse complement.
ATAGAAAAAGAGTAACCTGAATGAAATTGGAGGTTTGGGCAGAAAACCTTACTTTATGTACGAACATATTCTGCACTTGACCTTAACGTCCTCTATAATCAAATTAGATCCATTAATTAATTAATTAATAAAATTATATATATATATATATATTTTATTTATTATAATTTAATTAAGTTAATTTATGATCTTTTTGATGAGTTATAAGATACATGATTATCTCTCAGGAGCGTTCGTTTCCTTAGTTTTCATGTTCGGTATACTTGTATATAAGTATAGAAGTTCATGTGGATTGGATATAATTTTCCAGAATTGAATTTATATGATACTAATGAACATAAATAATATTAAATGGTTATATAATTCATTTGTTTATATGGTATGAGGATGATTTATTAGATAAAACATTATTGATAATCGTTTAGATTATTACGGCAGTATTTCGATCATCACGAACTAGTTTTTGTCATATAAATTAGTATTATGTATATATACTGAAGGTTCCGGGCGCAGTGGAAGAACGTGGGTGGATGTTCCCACTTGGATTTTTTTCATTAACAATGATCAATCTGGGATCAATACAACGATAAACGCCAGTCTCCACGGATCGAATCACATAAATGGATAAAGAAGAAGAAAGGTCCTGAAACCACAAAGTAGGATCATTACAGGTTGATTATAATTAATTTAATCAATTGAAAATAAGTACCTTTTGGGTTTTATTTCTTCTTTGATGTTCTTGATCACGTTCCTATGTGATTCATCATTGCGTCGTAGAAGCCAAGTGTAGACTTCCTCTAGTGGTGATCCACAAGTGTACCTCGTATCTCTAGACTTCACCAAAGGAGTCTCCAGGTGCTAGCGTATAGAAACCTTTGCTTGAGTTATCCTACTTAGATCATCTTGATCTGATGGAAGAGGATATCTCTCGGTCTTGAGAGCGTTCTTGGAGGAAGAGGTTCTTTCGGCCTTGAAATAATTCTCTAGAGTTGTTGTGTACAACAATTCTCTTGTGTGTTGGAAAAGAGTAGGGGTTGTGAGGATATTTATAATTGGGTTTGAGGTTGTAGAGTTATGACAATAAATAAACACATTACACATTTTATTTATTTCATTGACTCTTATTTAAAACCCCCATGTCGAATAATTAATTCCTTGATATGCGCCAATGCTGATTATAATAAATATCATTTAATAAAACAATATTATATCCTCAAAATCCCGATTGGAAAACTACATGACGTGTAATCATTAATACACAGAGTGTACTTGTTTTCCATAAAACTACACGGTGTGTAATCATTAATAAACGACATGTACTTGTTTTTATTTCCTTTTCCAAAATGAAAACTACACGACGTGTACTTGTTTTCTATGAAAAACTACACGGCGTGTAATCTTTACTATACGGCGTGTATATCTTGTTTTTAATTTCCTTCTTCCTCTATCATTAAAATGATTTAGGCTTCCTTGAATAATTATTAAACCATGTATATAAATAATCATTATTCTACTTGAGATACTTGGATACACTTAGTTTGTGACCCTCTAGGCCTCTTTCTCGTTGGCATTAGGCGGGCTTACCTAAAGTCCAAGATTACTGTCTAGCAACGGGTCAAGGCACCCAAGAGAAAGAAGTTGACGCCGCATTGACATGTCACCTCATACAAATTCTTACTGTGTAATTTAATCCCTTTGTCTCAATATCTCATCAAACAGGTTTCATGAAAGTGTCATAAACCTATATGCTTGATCCGTCATTATTTGAATACCTGAAATAAACTCGTCATATTACCATGGACATGGAATTTGTTCGACAGTTCTATTTAAATAAAAGGGATGAGATATAAAATTCCATAAATGGAAGGGACAAATCCTTCCTCGACTTATCCATTAATATCATGTCACTCGTGATGCACCCAACGTACCCTACTTCCCACCAACTGTCTGCGTGACGGTTTTCGTCAGTAAATCTAAGTGCACGAGTCATGACATGAGTTAATGATAATATTACAGTCTAAGGACCATTATACACGCTCGTAGATAACAACATCCAATGACACCAAGACATGCAGAATTGCTACTGGTGGGTCTGTTCTCATAATCTCCTATCTTGGATATTACCAAGTGCGAACTCCATGAGGGAGAGTCTCATATTCTTACGAGTACTCACACATGACAGTCTGTATACTATGTGTCCTATCATAGTATGTCATCCAACCGTAGAACTTTATTTAAGAATATTCTTATAGCATTTCATGGTTCTCATCATAGCGGGGATCTTCCATGACCTTATCAATGCAACAAATATTCCAAGACATTATTATATTATAGTCATGCAGAACAATGAAAAATATATAATAAGTGTACATTCATGTAATCAAAGTACAAAACAGTTGGTTCTCAGGACACCAACCCTAACAAACGCCCACTTGTACCAGAGCCAACTGCCTACGACTTTTAGTTCGCTAGAACTCACATGATGATCATGTTACTGCTAAGTCAAGACTTTAGTCAAGGGGTCTTCCACATTGTCTTCCATGGAAATACTGCTCACTACAACTTAACCTCTCTGAGAAAAATCCCTCAAGAGATTATACTTCCGAATTATGTGTTTTTTCAGATGATGTAACCTTGGCTCTTTTGAAAGTGCCACCGCTGTAGTATTATCACAATAGAGTGTGATAGGATCTTTACTGCTTGGTACTAAATCCAGCTCTTGGACAAATATTCGCATCCATACTACTTATTTATCTACCTTAGAGGCTGCGATATACTCAAACTCTGCTATAGAATTTTCCACCACACCTTTCTTTGAGCTCTTCCAGCTCACTGCACCTCAATTCAAACTGAAGATGTATCCAGTCTGTGACTTCATGTCATATTGATCAGTCTGGAAACTAGCATCTACATGTCCTCTTATGACTAGTTCCTCATCTCCTCCATAAACCAGAAACATATCCTTAATACGCCTCAGATACTTAAGGATAGTCTTGACTGCCATCCAATGGTGGTCTCCTAGATCAGCTTGATATCTGCCTACCACACTTAATGCATAAGCAACATCTAGCCTTGTACATAGCATGACATACATGACTAACCCAATCGAGGATGCATAAGGGATCCTTGACATTTTCTTTCTTTCCTCATGTGTCTGAGGACACATTTTCTTGGAAAGATGAATTCCATGTGACACTGGCAACAATCCCCTATTGGACTATTCCATACTGAATATTTTCAGTATCTTGTCAATGTATGTACTTTGAATTAGGCCCAACATTCTCTTGGATCTATCACGATGGATCTTGATCCCAAGAATATATGCTTCCTCACCCAATTCTTTCATGGAGAAGCATTTATCCAACCATGCCTTAACTGAATGTAAGACAGGTACTTTGTTTCCAATTAGTAATTTGTCATACACTATTAGGAAAACGACTGCACTTCCACTAAACCTTTTGTAGACACAAGGCTCACATTCATTCTTAACAAAGCCAAATTCTGTTACGGCTTCATCAAAATGAATGTTCTATGACCTTGATGCTTGCTTTAATCCATAAATGGATTTCTGCAACTTGCATACCTTGTTGGCATCCTTTGGAGTCACAAACCCTTCAGGTTGTGTCATGTTGACATCTTCCTGGAGGTTCCTGTTAAGGAATGCTATTTTGAAACCCATTTTCCAAATTTTATAGTCATGTTAAGGGGAAATGGCCAATAGGATTCTGATGGATTCAGCATCGCAACTGGTGAAAAGGTTTCATCATAGTCAATTCCTTGATGCTGTCTAAAACCTTTTGCAACCAGTCATGCCTTATAGGTGCTGAATTGTCCCTCCATGTCCAGTTTTTTCTTGAATACCCATTTATTACCAATAGGCTTTACATCAACTGGAGGATCTACCAAAATCCATACTTGGTTTTGGTACATGGAATCCATTTCAGAATTCCTGGATTCTTGCCACTTGGCAATGTCTGTGCCTTCAACTGCTTCCTTGTAGGTAAGAGGATCATCATTGTCAACCAATAACGAGTCACCATCCTCGGTGACAAGAAAACCATATCATTCTGGTTCTCTCACCTCTCTCGTGCTCCTACGCAGTTCTTGTGTCTCTGGAACAGATTGTTCTTCCATGGGGCTTTGTGGAATCTGTTCTTGTACCAACTCCTGTGTATCTTGAGCCTCGACTTCATCAAAGTCTATCTCACTCCCACTATCTCTTTTTGGAGATGTGCTACCTCTCAAGGAATATGGCGTGTCTTGCCACTATAACCTTTTTGTCTGAGGGTTTGTATAGGTAATATCCCCTTGTTTCCTTGGGATATCCTATAAAGATACACTTTGTGCCTTGGGGTGCAAGTTTGTTACCTGAAGAGGCCTTAAAAAATTCTTTGCTACCCCACACATGTAAATTCGACAACATGGATTTGCATCCACTCCATAACTCGTATAGAATACCATTTATTGATTTAGTTGGTACTTGGTTTAGTATGTGTACTGCTGTTTGTAATGCATATACCCAAAAAGATAATGGAAGACTCGCATGACTCATCATTGATCTCACCATGTCCAACAGGGTGTGGTTCCTCCTTTCACTTACACTATTCCACTGAGGTGTGTAAGGAGGAGTGAGTTGAGATAGAATCCCAAAATCCCATAAGAAATCAATGAAGTCCTGATTAAGATATTCTCCTCCTCTTTCTGAGCGGAGTTTCTTAATCTTCTTACCAAGATGGTTCTCAACTTCATTATTGTATTCTTTGAACCGATCAAAAGAATCGGACATATACCTCATTAAGTAAATATATCCATATCTACTAAAATCATCAGTAAAAGTTCTGAAGTATGAGAACCCACCCCTTGCTTCAACTGGAAATGGTTCTCACACATCCGTGTGAACTAATTCTATAAGCTCTTTATCCCTTTCACCTTTCCCACTAAATGGGGATTTGGTCATTTTGCCTTGTAGACACACATGACATACACCAAGTGGTTTTAGTTCGAAAGAATCTAAATACCCATCTTGATGTAATTTTGTTAAACGTTTCTCATTGACATGACCTAGCCGGTGATGCCAAAGTTGGGTGTGGTATGAGTCATGTGAATTGACTTTATCATCGATTACCATTACTTGGTTTGTGTATTCTAACACATAAAGGCCGTTATATAAACATGCCCTACCAAAACAAATGCTATCTTTATAAAAGTAGCAACATTCATTTACAAACTTGAACACGAATCCATCAGTATCTAATCTGGATACTGAAATAATGTTTTTAGCAACAGAAGGCACATAATAACAACCCTTTAACACCAAGATCATTCCAGTTGGCAATGTGAGGTGGTAGTCCCCAACAGCTACAATAGTAAGTCTGGTTCCATTGGCTACTCGTAGATCTACCTCACCTCGATCAATCTTTCTAAATCTACTTGGTTCCTATATTTGTATACATATGTGAGCACCACAAGAAGTATCTAATACCCAATTGGTAGAAACAAATAGATTTCATTTGATTACAAACACACTTGAAGCTTCCCCTTGCTTCCTTGGCTGGGTGCAGTTTTTCTTTCAGTGTCCCTTCTTGACACATGTGAAACAAATAGCCTCCTGTTCCCTTGCCTCCCCTTTGATCTTCCTTTTCTTGGAAAGCCTTAAAGAATCTTTGGGCTTAAAGCTCTTCACCTTCCCTTTCCTTTTATTCACCATGTGTACAGAAGGCTTTTCATGCTTCATGTCATTGTCCACTTGGAAAATGAGGATAAGAAGATCAGATAGATACTTCTCAATGTTGTTCATGTTGAATTTCACAACAAAGTTTGAGAAACTCTAGGGGAGTGATGAAAGAATGAGATCGGTACCCAGTTCTTCGGGGAGTTTAAACCCTAGAACCTCCAAGCGCTCAATATAGCCAATGACCTTGACTACATGAGGCCCAACTGGGGCACCCTCTCCAAGATTGCTCTGAAATAGAGACTTGAAGATCTCAAGCCTTTCCTGTCTTTCTCTCTCCTAGTATAGACCAAAGAGGTTCTCGAGCATGCTGTAGGTATCCATGTCTTCATGAGACTTTATGAGCTCACTAGACATTGATGACAACATCAAACATTGAATGTCGAGTGCATCGCTCAAATGTTGATTATAGACCAGGAAAGCTTCATCACTCACCCCTTGGGTAGGTGGATCAGGAAGTGAGGACTCCAACACGTAAAAATTTTGTTCATGGCATAGGATAACCCGAAGGCACCTAAACCATTCCGGAAAGTTACTACCGATGAGGATATTATCTTTATCCAGAATTGATCGCAGAGAAAATGTGGTTGACATGTTTGTCATATTGATTCTACAAAATAAACTAGCAGGTTTATCAGTACTTTCTTGATTACATTTTTATGAGAAATAATAAATCAATTTATTAACTCTCCCACTATTTTATCAAGTCCCAATGGCCCTCACCATTGAACTCGAATATCTAGTTTCTTTGACATTCTAGTGGAAAGGATCCATATTCCCCTTCGTATAACCCCAACAAGGGTTGGTCAAGCTATTTGAAGGTATTTAGGTAGGCAGGTCTTTGCCAACTGTGAGCTTACAGTTCCTTGATCTGTTGAGTAGACTCCCCAATCCTGAAATCCTGACTTGGATTTCCTCAACTCTTGCCTCCAATATTACATCAAGTCTAGTAAGGGATACTCCTCTTGATGTAATATGGTTAATTCAACCCAAAACATTTCATAAGGTCTTCCTTTATTAAATTAAGTGTCCCAATAAGGGTTGGTCAAACACATAGTTTTATTGAGTCTTTCCCTTAATCAAGTAATGGAAGGCTTGGTCTGACTTAATATGGTATTGAGGGATTTTAATCTTTTATGCATAGTTTTGAATTATCACATGCTTTCTAATATTAAGTGATGCTAGCTTAAGTGATTAACCATGTTTTGATAATGTTTATGCATAGTATGGTTTTATTTTATTCCATATTTGCATGTTTTTTTATTAATTATGTGATCAAGAAAACAAATACATAATAAATAAACCATGAAATCAGACAGAATTAAAATAAGATGGAATGATCATGAGCTTCTATTGGTTATCTTATCTATCGGTTTTGATAAGCTAACCCTGACCTAGGGAAAACACCTTGAACCTATTGGTTCGTGTTTTGCAGCTCCCACCTGTCCACCTTTGTATCTTCTTGGGTTCATTTTTCCTCAGCTTCGGATTTCGAACCATCTCCTCTAGCATGGGAGATCCTCCATTACATGGGGTTTACATTAAAGAAACCATGGGCACATAGGCCCTACATTTTATTGGAAGAATGCTCGCAGGCCAATGAATTTAAATGAAACAAATTTAAATGAAACCATACACACATACAAAGGATCTTTGGTCTATATCATGATCATCCATAGCATGCAACGACATTTACACATATTTATAATTCAAATTATTTTAATCTTTCTATTATTCAAGATAAGTCACGCTTTAATTTAATTAATTATGATCTTATAATTAATAAATTATTTATCTTAAATTCCTTTCTGAATTTCCTTGAGATTATTCTCATCCATATCCCTTGTATAGGTCTTTGTACTTTTGGAGAAAACCTAGTGAAATTTTTGAAAAGTACACGGCGTGTAGTTTATATTTACACGGCGTGTATTTCTTTTCACCTTTTATCCAAAGTACACGCCATGGGATTTGGAATTTTTTCTGTACTTTGGAAATTTGGGAGTACACGGCGTGATGATAAATCATACATGGCATGTACTTCCTTGTTATGTGGTAACTGGACTGACAATCCCGTGTACGTGGTACGCGGCTTCTACTTTGTACATGGTTTAACTTGGGCCGGATCGGACTACATGGAGTGTTGCTCTAACATACACGCCGTGTATTCCTGTTCCCACACACTGTTCATTTCTTGTCAACATGGGGTAATAAATGCTTAGGTGTAATCAATTCACACGGCGTGGTTTGGTGGACCAGTACCGGTTCTTTGAACCTAAGAACACGGCGTGTAGTTTTCATTACACGTCGTGTATTTCCGTGTTATACAGATATAAAGATAGGCTCCTCCGGATGAGTTCCTAGTTTTAATTTTAATCAAAAATTAAAATTAAAAGGTCATTTCTGTCATATGAATCGAGAAATGAAGGAGAAAGAACAGATCTCATTTATTCATATTAGAGAACGATTTATCTTTAATTGAATCAATTATAAATGTGTAAATTATCAACAAAAATTAAATAACTATAATCAACATTGTAACCTCGCTCTGATACCATTTGATGGTTCTGGGCATAGCGGAAGCGCGTGGGTGGATGTACCCACTTGGATTTTTTTCATTAACAATGATCAATCCAGGATCAATATGATGATAAACACCAGTCTCCACGGATCGAATCACAGAAATGGAAAAAGAAGAAGAAAGGTCCCAGAACCACAAAGTAAGATCGTTACAGGTTGATTATAATTAATTTAATCAATTGAAAAGAAGTAAATTTTGGGTGTTCTTTCTTCATTGATGTTTTTTATCATGTTCCAATGTGATTTGTCATTGCATCGTAGAAGCCAAGGGTATACTTCCTCTAGCGGTGATCCACACGTGCACCTCATATCTCTGGGCGTCGCCAAAGGAGTCTCATGGTGCTAGCATAGAGAAACATTTTCTTGAATTTTCCACCTTAGATCGTCTTGATCTGATGGAAGATGATCTCTCTCAGTCTTGAGAGCGTTCTTGGAGGAAGAGGTTCTTTCGGCCTTGAAATAATTCTCCAGAGTTGTTGTGTACAACGATTCTCTTGTGTGTTGGAAAAGAGTTGGGGTTTTGAGGATATTTATAATAAGGTTTGAGGTTGTAGAGTTATGACAATAAATAAACGCGTTACATGTTTTATTTATTTCATTGACTCTTATTTAAAACCCCCATGTTGAATAATTAATTCCTTGACATGCACCCACACTGATTATAATAAATATCATTTAATAAAACAATATTATATCCTCAAAATCCGAACTGGAAAACTACATGGTGTGTAATCATTAATACATGACATGTACTTGTTTTCCATAAAACTACACGGCGTGTAATCATTAATACACGACATGTACTTGTTTTTCATTTCCTTTTCCAAAATTAAAACTACACGATGTGTAATCATTAATACACGATGTGTACTTGTTTTCCATGAAAAAATGCATGACGTGTAATCTTTAATACACGGCGTGTAGATATTGTTTTTCATTTCCTTATTCCTCCATTATTAAAACAATTTAGGCTTCCTTGAATAATTATTAAACCACATATGGGAATAATATTTATTCTACTTGAGATACTTGGATACACTTAGTGTGTGACCCTCTAGGCCTCTTTCTCGTTGGCATTAGGCGGGATTTCCTAAAGTCCAAGATTACTGTCTAACAACGGGTCAAGGCACCCAAGAGAAAGAAGTTGATGCCGCATTGACGTGTCACATCATACGAATGCTTACTGTGAAATTTAATCCCTTTGTCTCAAATATCTCATCAAGCAAGTTTCATGAAAGTGTCATAAACCTATATGCTTGATCCGTTGTTTTTTGATTACCTGAAATAAACTCGTCGTGTCACCATGGACATGGAATTTGTTCGATAGTTCTATTTTAATCAAAGGGACGAGATATCAACTTCCATAAATAGAAGGGAAAAATCCTTCCTCGACTTATCCATTAACAATATGTCACTCGTGACACACCCAACGTACCCTACTTCTCGCCAATTCTCTGCATGATGGTTTTCATTAGTAAATCTAAGTGCGCAAGTCATGACATGAGTTAATGATAATCTTCCAGTCTAAGGACCATTACACACGCTCGTAGATAGAAATGTCCGATGACACCAAGACATGCAGAATTTCTACTGGTGGGTCTGTTCTCATAATCTCCTATCTTGGAGATTACCAAGTGCAAACTCCATGAGAGAGAGTCTCGTCTTCTTATGAGTACTCGCACATGACGGTCTGTATACTATGTATCCAATCATAGTATGTCATCCAACCGTAGAACTTTATTTAAGAATATTTTTATAACATTTCAAGGTTCTCATCATAGCAGAGATCTTCCATGACCTTATCAATGCAACAAATATTCCAGGACATTATTATATTATAGTCATACAGAACAGTGAAAAATATATAATAAGTTTACATTCATGTAATCAAAGTACAAAACAGTTGGTTCTCAAGACACCAACCCTAACATATACTGGTTCCATAATAATTAAATAATATATAATAAATATTTTATAATTTTTTTCAACCATAAAATTGGTTTCATGACCATACTTAAAGAATAAATTGATGAAAAAAGGTTTGTCATCCACAAAGGTTGTACATCAGCACCTCTCAGATGATGATTTCGTTTTTAAAATAAAAGAGAGAGAGATAGTAGTTTGAAGAAGGATATACATTCACATGACATAATTATAGTATATAGATGATACTATAGTTATCATGATCATTTGGATAGATGAGGTGAGGATAATATAAGAAAAGAAAATAAATTGAAAATGAAATTAAAATAAAAAGGTAGAGGGTTTACCTCTTGAAATATCCTCCTTGAGAACCTTCTTAAGGGAGGGGGTTTGGTCTTTTTTAAAGAAAGAGATATATTTGATGTAGATAGATACCAAGGAAGGGGATTTGGGTAGAACTTTGACAATATTCAAGGCTTAGAGGAGTGAGGAGAAGAGGATGTGAATGGTGGGTTTTATAGTGGAGGAGAAGGGTGATTTTTGAATATCTTATTCATTATTTTATTATTTTTATCAAGACAAGAAATTAAGTTGATTCTTGTAAAAAAATATATTAATAAGTGCATTTGATTTTTAACCAAGTGTTCTTATATTAGAAATTACTCAAGGAATAGTGTATTTATCTTATAATGCATTTATACTATAAATTACCATATTTTACTATTCACTAAAAATTAAATTACTTTAGAAAAATATCAAAAATTCACCATAACCATTTTTTGGCATGTATAATTCAAAAATGGACTCCATTTTATCAAAATAATTTTTTAAATATGTGAAATTTATGTTTTAAATAAAATCATTACTTGAAAAATATAGATTTTAAATTTATAACAAATTTTATAATAATTTCAAAAATTTACTGAGGTATCATAAAATTATCCTAAAATCATAAGAAAAAAAATATTTATTGAGGAATAAATTATATGAAAATTAATTTTATTTTAAATAAATTTATTAATTTAAAATTTTAATTTAATATTTATTACTCACAAAAATATCGACATTTAACTATTAATTTTTAAAATATTCACTTTCATTTGTATGGTGCCTAAATTTTATTTATACTTACATGGGTGAGGTTACTATTCATTAGGGTCATGATACTATTCATAAGGGTATATTACTATTTATAAGGGTCAAGTTACTATTCACAAAAAATGTAAGTCGATCCTATCAGACTTTAAATATCTCACTGATCACAATCATGTATGTTCGTTTATCAAAATTCAAAACATAGAAGTGGAAAAATTATATCTAAAGGCTAGGTTAAAACTAAATCCTATAAATAACAAAGTGTTTTTTTCATAGAGACACAATGTTTCATTAATTCTACGTTAAATTTATTTATAAATCCTTAGGGTTTTAAATTTTTCCCCTCTTAAAAAATATTCATCCTCAAAATTACTAGAATGTTACATCATAAATTTTTTTAGTTCTTTATCATAAACTCATCAGGATCCCACATCGCCTTTTCAATTTTATGATTTTTCCAATGTAACTTTACCAACTGAGTCTTTCTATTCTTCAACACCTATTCTTTAGTGTCTAGAATCTGGATAGGCTCTTCATAGTAAGATAAGTTAGTTTCAAAATCTATAACTTCATAAGTGAGTACATGTGTTGGGTATAACATTTACTTTCTCAAGAATGAGGCATGGAACACATTGTGTACCTTAGAAAGGCTAGGAGGAATTTCCAAATGATAATCCACAACACCAATTCTCTCTATAATTTCAAAAGTTCTAATGTACTTAGGGATCAGTTTCCTTTTCATCCCGAGTCTTATAACACCCTTCCATGGAGATACTTTTAAGAAAATGTGACCTCTCACTTGAAATTACAAATCATTCCTTTGATTATCGACATAGATATTTTCCTTCTTTGAGATAGTTTGATATGGGTTTGAATAATTTTTACCTTCGCTATTGTTTCTTCCACAAGCTCTAGGCCCACAAGATTCCTTTCACCAACTTCATCCCAACATGTTGGTGAAAAAAATCTCTTTCCATAAAATGCTATATATGATGCCATTTTAATACTATAATGGAAACTATTATTGTAGGAAAACTCCACCAAAGGTGAATAATGATCCAACATACCTTGAAAGTCGAGTGAGAAAGATCTCAACATGTCTTCTAAAGTTTGGATCATCCCTTATGACTACCTGTCAGTTTGAGGGTGATAAGAATTAATCAAATTAAGCTCAATATCCAAATATTTCTGAATAATTTTCTAGAATATTTATTTAAACCTTGGATCATGATAAAAAACAATAGAGATAGGTTCTCCATGAAGTCTAACAACTTCATTAATATAGTGTCATGTAAGGTCTTCAGTGGAAAATGTTCCCTTATGGTGAGGAAATGTGAAGATTTGGTAAGTCAATCCACAATTACCTAGACTACATCATTATTTCTTGGAGTTTTGGGTAATTCGATGACAAAATCCATAGTAACGTCATCCCATTTTCATATAGGAATAGACATAGTTTTCATGAGTCCTCTAGGATGTTGTCTTTCGACCTTAACTTGTTGACAGAATAAATATCTTAATACATAATCCGTAATTTCCCACTTCATGTTGTCCCACCAGAAATGTTCATTCAAATATCTATACATCTTAGTTCTACCAAGGTTTATAGAGAAATTTGAACTATGGGAATCATCCAAAAACTCCCTTTTTAGCTCGAGGATAAAGGGAACGCATAAAATCCTTCCAAATTTCAAAATTCCATCCTCATACATGATGTTTTTCAACTTCCCATTATTCACAGCTTTAATTTTATTTTGAAGATTCTCATCATCAGACTGATAACTTTTAATTCTTACCCATTAAAAATGGTTGGAAAACTAATTGAAAAAGTAGCGATGTTTCACCTTATTTGATAATTCCCATATCCATACTCAAAAGATCATGTTCATATGATTCTTTTCAATTCTCATTTTGGTTAGAACTCCATGATCCTTCCTACTCAATGCATAAGATACCTTATTTTCCTTTCCTAGGTGGTATTGTATAGAACAATCGAAATCCTTGAGTAGCTCGAGAAAATGACTTTGACTCATGTTGAGTTATTTTTATGAGAATACATATTTCAATCTCTTATGATCTATATATATCTCACATCTTTCACCATAGAGATATTTTCTTCATATCTTCAGAGAAAATATTACAGCTGCTAACTCAAGATCATGAGTTGGATAATTCTATTCCTGAATTTTTAACTGCCTTGATGCATATGAAATAACTCTATCATTCTTCATGAGGACACAACCAAGTCCTTTATTTTATGCATCACTATAGACCCCAAATCCAACATTTCTTGATGGTATAGTCCAGATTAGAGAATTCACTAATATTCTCTTCAATTTTTCAAAAAATTCTTCATATTATTTTTTCCATATGATCTTAACCCCTTTATAAGTAAGCTTGGTTAACGTGTTTTCTAATCTAGTGAAGTTTTAAACAAAACATCGATAATAATCTGCTAAACCAATAAAACTACGTACCCCAGTTATGTTTGTTGGTGTAGGAAATTCTTGAATTTCCTTTGTATTCTCTAGATCAAATAATATTACATACTTAGAGACAATATGTCCAAGAAAAGAAACCATTTGAAGTAATAATTCAAACTTTCTAAACTTCTTATATAACTCATTTCCTCAAATATTTTTCAAAATAATTCACAAGTGTTTCTCATGATCTTCATAGCTTTTGAAGTATACCGAGATTTCATTAATAAATACTACTAAAAATTAATTAAGATATTCCTTGAAATCTCTATTCATTAGATCCATGAAAAAATAAGGTTCATTAGTTATCCCAAAAGGTATTATAGTAAACTCATAATTCCCATACCTGGTTTGAAATACTATCTTTGGAATATATTCCTTCCTCACATGAAACTGATGATATGCATATCGAAGGTCAATCTTTGAAAAATATTGGGCTCCATGAAGTTGATCAAATAAATCATAAATCTGAGGAAGAGGATACTTTTTCTTTATTATAATAACATTGATCTCCCTATAGTCAATATATAGTCTCATAGATCCATATTTCTTATTAACCAAAATAATAGGATCTACCCATAGAGAAATACTAGGGTGGATAAATCCTTTATCACTCAATTACTATAGTTGTTTCTTCAGTTATACTAATTACACCATGGATTTTATATAAGGAGACTTTGATATAGGCATTACACTAGAAATTAAATTAGTAGAAAAATAAATTTTCTACTTCGGAGGATATCCAGGTAAATCCTCTGGAAACACATCAACATATTCTTGCACAATAGGTACATACTCAATTTTAATATTACTTTACTAACCAATAAATATTGTTTTCTCTTCCTCCTTAAGAATTGAATTCAGTAGGGCTACTGGGGGTGGATCTAGATAAGAATCATATGATGAGGTTTCTACTATAAAAGGTAAGGGATTTTACATCATTCTCAAAAAATTTAACTTCCTTCTTCTTGTAATAGATTTTCACATCATAACTTGAAATAAAATTTATAACAAATATTATATCAAAGTCAATCATGGGTATAATGATAAGTTAAGTAACTAAAGAACAATTATGTGTCATAAGAGGTACTGATCGACACATCTTTTTTGTAATGATATTTTCCTTAGGATTTTTGAATGAAAACTCCTTTATTAAATCAAATTGGAAATGTCTAATTTTCTTAGAAAACTGGGAATATATAAAAGAATACGATGATCCAAAATCAAATAAAGAATTGGATAAGTTTGAGGAAACTATTAAAGTACCTTCCACCAAATCATTAGGAACTCCAACCTCAGTAGTTGTGACTGCATAATCTTGGACTTTCTCCCTTGGCCTTCTTTGGGGAAATTTTCCTTCACGCTTAAGAGAATCATTTTCATAATTTATCATATATTTTAAATTTTATCATTGAGCATTGTTATATTCTTTCTTTCCATTATAATCATGGGCTTGGTGTCCTTTTTCTTCACACTTGTAACAAACACCCATACCTTTCAGGCAAGTACCAGGGTATTTCTTACCATAATTATCAAAAGATAGAAAATAAATTATTCCCCTCTTCCCATTTTTTTATTTTATTTTGTAAAGTGTTTATCAACTCTCTTATTCTCTTGCATTCCTTTAAAATTACAAGACTTAGAGAATTATTTTTTTATCTTGATAGCACATGAGACTATATCTTTGTATAATGAGAAACTTTGGGAGACTAGTACCCTTTAGAGGAATGATTTTAAACCATCAAATAATAAATCAATATTGATCCTTGGATTACAAATTTAGTCCATGGAATTCCTTTATAACCTTGTGAAGTTAGCTTCATACTTTGAAACATTCTCATCCTCTTTTTGCCTCAGATTTAGAAACTGCCTTTCCATATCTACTCGCTGTTCATAAGGGAAGAATTTTTATAATAATATTTCCTTAAAATCCCTCCATTAAATTTTTTCAATATCTTTATCCTACCTTTTGTTTTGAATTAATGACCACCATTGATTAGAATCTCCCGATAGATGATAAACCGCTATGAAAAAATTCCCCTTTTCACTACTTTCCAAAGCGAGAAATATCTTCTCTAATGAACTTATCCATTTCTCTGATACAAATGGGTTTATAGTACCATTAATTAACAGAGGATGTTGTTTCATAAAGTGGTCTAACATTTCTTCTCCATGTTTTGGTTTAGGATGATCCATATGGGTAAAGTTATTATTCATAACCCGAATCATCTATCCTAGTATAGTTATAAGTTGCTCAGCACCAGAAATAGATTTAGAACCAACATCATTATCTTTCATAAGAGGGAAATACCTACATGGGATAAGCACATTCATTCAGTTTCCATTCCTTCCACTAGGTGCCATTTCTAAATAATGTCATACACGAGATTTGGTTATGAATAATAATGTGTAATATCAACTAGAAAATACTTAAAATGAATTTAAATCTTATGCATAACTAATCTCATAATCATAAACATGGTTTCATTGAGGTCATATTTACATTTAAATCCTTAATAAGGGTTTATAAAGAAAATGTGAATTATCCAAAGCATATTCTCTTGTAGTGTCAAACTAGGTGTGCAGTAAGGCATATTGTCATGTACCAGGTTACCCTGAGTCAGGCCTGGAACACTTTTCTAGAGTTACAACTCTTAGGTACATCTGTGCCAGAACCCCATCCACTTATAGTATCCAGACAAGGATGTATTTTCAAGAAATATCCACATAATTATTACCAAAATTCTAGGATGTTCTTATATGCTTATCTTCAAAGTATATCTTAGGGTTTTGTTCCCTAATCTATGTTTTCTAAATCAAGTCTCCAAGGATTAAACTAAACTTACTTTGATACCAACTATAAAGACCCAAAACCCAGTTTCCTAGAGAATATGCCTTATTTTATACAATCTCATATAAACAAGGAATATGTATCATGAAGGACCAAATAGTTTAGTAGGTTTGGAATATCAGATACATACATAAGTTCAACATTACAACTTTAAAGGAAAAAAAATATTTAAATTCCATTGTAAACATCCTTAACTTCTAGATTATCCCTATAAGTCATTCATAGTATACTTCTTCGTATCCCGAGGAAATATAAAACATAAGAAAAGGGTGAGCTCAGATGCTTAATAAGGGTAAATAATATAGTGGAAGTAATCATAAACACAAACGCTAGGTATGGTGAGAAACTAAAAACACGTGACCTTAAAATATACTTAATCATAATATGGTAGAAATAAAAGCTGAATAAATAATTCCATAAAACATAACCATGGATATTCTAATAGTTTAATAATCACATGGACTATTAATTACTAGTTTCATAATGAGGGAATTCATAATTCCAGACATCATATCCATATCATCAAGGCATCAGCTAATACACCATACATAATGGGTAAAAACCCAATATAGTTTGTCTCATGAGACTTACCAATACATCGAGGGGCTATAGTGGGCCCCACCAATCTCTTACTAAGTCCAATTAATTCCTCATATGAAAGGGGAAAAATAATCAAAATATTTATTCATATTGAAATTAACATATGAAATGTAAATAACTTTCCCCAATCAGTAAACATAAACACTAACCATTCAGAGTAATATGGTGAATGGTATCAAGATAGAACATCCACAGTCAAACTAATCATAAACCATTCAAAAAAAATGGCAGATGATATCATACAATATTAATCCCAATTACACATAATAATCAATAAGAGTGTTTAAATAGATGGAAATACTCTTATAAAATCATCGAGTAATACTTGAGAGAAATACTCTTTTACTTTGAAAATAAGCGTTCTTTTGAAAAAATCCTTGTATAAAACCAGAAGTGAAATAATATAGTTTTTTCATAATAAAATGAGTGTTTTTAAAAAAATAATGGTGGATTAAAATAGATTATAGAGTACACACTAGTAGAAAAAGTAATTTTAACATTGCATTTATAATGTTGGTTCTACATAACCGATGTTATAATGGTGAAAAATTTGAATTTCGACATCAGTTATTAGAATAAATGACACCAAAAAATATATAGTTACATTTTAGGCATCTGTTATGAGAATAACTAATGCTGAAAAATAGGTATTTGGTGTCAGTTTGTTGGAAAACCGATACCAAAAATGATATTTTTCGCATCAGTTTTTAATAAAACCGATGCGAAAAACAATGCGTCTTGGATTTTTGGTGTTGGTTTTATAAAAAACCTATGCATATTTTTTTTAATTTTTTTGACATCAGTTTTAGTGAAAACTGACGTTAAAACTATTAAAAAACAACCCTAATGTGGAACCCTTATTTCATATATCGCGGATTCATTTTCCTCTCGACCTATGTTCTTGACGATGAATTAAACCCTTAGGATGGGTATTTTGGTAGAGTTTGTTCTATTTGAATCATAGTTTTATGTTTCTTGACCATTAATAATTTATCCTTTCATGATACAGGTATTTGTTTCATCTCTATAACTCTTTTATGATCGATTCACACTCGAATTATAAGTTTTTTTGTTGTTCTTCTTTATTGTTCATTATTTTGAAAGTGTTATAATTTTTTGGTTTAGTGTTTTTCTTTATAACTAATTCAAGGAATATTATCAATATATTTCATCTCCAATAACCCTATTACAGTCAAGCGGCACCGCAATTAGAGGTTTTTCTATTGTTATTTTTTAATGCTTGTTTTTTTATAAATGTTTTAACTATTTGTTTTAGTGTTCTTACTGTCAACGAATTCAAGGGACACTATCTATATTATGGATCAATCTTTCATTGTACAACTCCAAAATTTGTAAGCGGTTTGTAATAATTTTTAAGATAAATTTGTTATCTGTTAGTTATAAATTTGATTTACTCCATCATTTGTTTGTATGCATTTGACTTTTAATTATTATAATTTTTTTTTAAATTTTGTTTAATTATATAAATTATTTATTTTATGGTATTATCAAATGGTTTTGTTCTCAGTTATAACTAAGAGGAATATTGATTTCTATTTTGATGAACCTAAGTAGAATTGAAATAGTGTTGTTTGATAGTCATTAAAAAAATCAATCTAAACTTAACAAAAATATCTTTATTTATTTACTATGGACATCAAGAATTGTTTATAATTATTTATTTAAATAAAATAAATACCTAAAGTATTTTATTTTTTATTTTATTACTAATAATTGTTGATATCTCTCACCAGATCAGATTTTTTTGATTAATTTTTTTATGTTTAAAATTTACCAGCTTATATATATATTTTTAAATGTTTATATGTTTTATATGTATATATATATGTGTATATATATCATTTTAAATTACTTGTGATATTTTTAATTTTTGATTCTAAATAAATCATCTACTTTTGGATCAGTATGACACATCACACAAATTAAATACCTAGAGTAGATTAGTTTTTATTTTATTCCTAATAATTGTTAATATTTTATGTATGAATACCAATAATTTTTATTGTATGTTATTATGTTTAAAATTTATCTGTTATTATATATATTTTTACATGTTTATATGTTTTAATATATTCACTAATTATATTTTGATCTCAGGTATTGAATGGATCATAATTGGATAAATTTATGAAGAACCACTAGTGAATATGAAAAATGTGTTGATGAATTCTTGTAATTTTTTAAATGAAAGATTCAAAATAGAGATTTTATTTTTTTTCATGTGTGAAGTTTTTGAATATGAGAATGTTAAACTTCAGATAAATCAAGGATCATCTCATTTTCTATGGTTTTAGCCTTAATTATACATGTTAGATCTAGTATGGTGAAAGAACTGAAAATTCAACATCCAATATTGACGATAATATTCATAATGAGGTAGAGGATCGTATTAAGGAATTAATTAATGATTTAGGTGTTGAAACCATAAAAAAATAGTAATTATTGAATGATTTTATAGAGATTCTGAGAAACTATTATTCCTAGGTTGTAGAAAATATACATTGTTATCATTAGTTTTGAGATTAGTTAACTTGAAAGTAAGAAATAGTTGGAGTTTAAAAGTTTCTCCAACTTACTTGATCTTTTAAAAGATCTACTTACAGAATTCAATGAACTTCTAGATTCCAATTACAAGGAAAAGAAAATATTATTCCCAATGGGATTGGGGTATAAAATGATACATTCTTACCCCAATGATTATGTTTTTTATAGGAAAGAATATGAATATTTATGAAGTTTTCCTACATGTGGGACATCATGATATAAGATGGATGAAAAATTCAAATTAGATCCATTCTTAGGTACTGATATCTAACATCATGAAAAATCAATTTTTGTACTTTCTAATGATATCATCCAATAATTATTTCATAAAATTATGATAATTCAATTTCGATTCATTCTTAGGTAGCATAATAAGATATCCTGCTAAAGAAATTTAGTACCTTCCAAAAATTCCTCATTTGAAGAGTCTATTTACAAATTCAATTGATGCAAAAATGTTAAGATGGAATTCAGATGAGTGCATCTCTGATGGTAACTTACACCACCTTGCTGATTCACCACAATGGAAGAGATTTGATAAAAAATTTCTTAATTTTGGAAGTGAAGTTAGAAATATCATAATTAGATTGTGTACTGATGAAATGAATCCATATTAGAGCCTAAGTATCCAATATAGTTTATGGCCTATTTTATTGGTAGTTTACATCTTTTCCCCAAATCTATGCATGAAGAAAAAATATGTTATGATGAGCTTGATGATTTTAAGACCAAAATAGTTGGGAAATGATATTGATGCGTATCTTTTACCATTGATTGATGATTTGAAAATATTATGGGATACAATTGTTAAAGTTTTTGATGCATACAAGACAGAGTATTTTCTTTTGCATGCTATGACAATGTTCACTATAAACGAATTTCCTACATATGGAAACTTATCTGGATAGAGTGTTAAGGGACATAAAACATGTCCAATTTGTGAATAATAGACTTCATATTATCAATTTTAGAATGGAATAAAGATAGTGTACATGGGACATCAAATATTCATGTGAATTGATCATCATTATCATAGATTGAAATGATAATTTAATGGTTTATAGGAATACAACCTTCCCCCTCAACCATTTTTAGTTGAAGAATATTACTATAGGGTAAAAAATATTGATTCTACATTTGGAAAGAAAAGAATTTCTGGTCTTCAAAAAAATATCTAGAAGAAATAATCTATCTTTTTTGAACTATCTTATTGGATATTTTTAGAGATAAAACATAGCATAAATGTTATGCATGTTGAGAAAAACTTATTTGACAGTTTGATTGGAACTTTTTTAGACATAAAAGGAAAGAAAGAAAGATGGATTTTATTATATATTTGAATTGATATCAATGGGAATACATTTAGATTTAGATCCCACTATGAAAGGAAACATAACATATTTACCTCTAACTTGTCACACATTAATCAGGATTGAGAAGATGAATTTTTTTCAGTGTCTTTATGGTATTAAATTACTTAGCAGTTATTCTTCAAATATGAATAATTTTGTTTCATTGAAGGATTTTAAATTAATAGGTATAAAATTTCATTATTTTCATGTATTGATGCAAAATATTATACTAGTTGCACTGCATGTTATATTGCCGATAGCTATCAGAAAGACTATCATCAGGTTATGTACTTTTTTCAAATACATTTATAGATAGTAATTGATCCAAATTTGTTATATGTCTTAGAGAATGAAGCAGATCTTATTATTTTTCAACTATAAATATATTTCCCACCTAAGTTTTTTGATATAACGGTTCATTTGATGATTCATTTGGTGCGTGAGATAAGAATATATGGGCCTGTTTATTTATGATGGATGTATCCTTTTGAAATATATTTGAACATTTTGAAGGGACATGTTAAAAATACTTATCAACCAGAGGCCTCTATTATTCAAAAATATGTGTTAGAAGAGGTGATTTAGTTCTTTACTGATTATTTGTAAAAAATGGAACATATTGGTCTATCTTGACATATGACAGTTGATAGTGAAGGCAGAGGGATTCAAGGCTTAAAGGTAAAAATAATTCCACATGATGAAGTGATGCAGACACATTTATATATTTTGAACAAAAAAAAAGAGTTTCAATCATATATATCATCACATATTTCAGAATTAAAGTTATGATATCCAAAAAGAAATGAGAAGTGGCTGATGATTGAGCATGAAAATACATTTGTTTCATGGTTTAAATAGAAAGTCATCACAAATATATCTACATCAAAAACATTAAAATGGTTGGCAGGGGACCATATCTTAATGTGATCACATGGTCTGGTTTTGATATTAATGGGTACACATTTTACACAAAGAATATGGATGAAAATAGTACCATTCAAAAAAGTGGTGTAATGGTCATCGCTGAAGCGCTCCATTTTTCAAGTGAAAAAGATAAAACCCAATTTCTACATCAACACCATATTTTGGAGTTCTTGAAGACATATGAGAAATTGATTATATTAATTTTAGAGTCACCGTGTTTAAGTGTAATTTGGTTGCAAGTAATAGTGGTATGAAACATGATGAATATGGGTTTAAACTAGTTGATTTGAAATGATTTAGTCACAATTAAGAACTATTTATCATGTCTACACATTAAAAGAAAATATTCTATGTTATAGATCCATCTAATGACCAATGGTCCATAATTTTTAAAGGTAAAAGAATCCATTTGGCTGATGAGGATGATGATGATGTTATTGATTTACATGAGGCTTCTTCGTCTATTACACAATTTCCAAATAATAATGACTATAACACTGACATAGTGCATGAAATAAAAAATGATCATGATGAAGGGATATGGGAAAAAACTAAATTACTCTGCTAATTAATCTAGTAATTATTTACATTTATATTTATTTTTTGAAATTTACATCTGTAAAAACCATATTATTTAATAACTATTGGATATTTAATTATATATATTTGATTAATTATTTGATTTTTTTTGTGTTGAATTTTGATATTCCATGGTTATGGTTAAAATTTTTTCATTGAAATACCCAATGTACATAGTTATATTTCGGTTTAATTTATGCATATGAGATATAACAACCCTATTTTTTATTACACACTTAAACATGATTTATTGCATAAAAACTTCACTTGATACAACATAGAAGATCGAGAGGTCTAGTGTCTTTGGGGCTTAGTAACATTAAATAACGACTTAAATTGTGAAACACAACATCTTTATTGAAAAATTCCTTTACATGACCACTACATTCACTCGTACTTATCATTGCATGAGATAACCTAAGGACATGCATAAGAAAATGGTGAGATATAAAGCCCAATAAGGGAGTAAAAAAGGCATAACATGAAGTATATAGTACATGTTAGGTAGTAGTCATATAAATTGTGCATAAAAGAAACATGAAATTAAAGTCAAGATATAGCATGATTATCATAACATGGAAATGTGGCAACAACACTTAACATGGTATTAGCATGAGACAAGGATCATTGCACATGGGGCATGAGTAAACCCTCATTTCACTTGAATTATCATGAGTAAACCCTCATTGAACTTGAATTATCATGATTAAACCCACATTTCACTTGATTTATCATGATTATAATCTTTACCCAATGCATTGGAGCGCTATCAGGGCACACCGTTCTTAAACATTTCATTTCATTTATAAGTGTGCCACATGGATCATACAACATGGAATCATTAAAGATCATCATTTATTCCATGATAAAGGAATGTGAAATTTATACATGAAACTCTATAATCAATAAGAAAATGTGCATAAAGGTTAATACCCTTGATAGAGAAATGGGTATGGTATTTACAACACAATGACTTTGGCTTTGGAAAATCGTAGTGAAATTTCAGCATCATAACGACGTGACATAGGAATTCATAAAAATGGTTTATGAGAGAGAAAGGGGTTTCTCATAAAATTTACATGAAATGGAAAATAAGGGGGTCATATAGATACATGTCCCAACATAAGTAATGGAATTTTAGATTCATAATACAAAATAATTGCTTGAATGAAAATAAGGAGAGAGAAATTCCTTACGGAATTTCGACATGGTAACAGGTGTACATTGGGAAGAATTAATGAGAGATAAAGGGGTATATAATCATTAAAAAATATATAGGGTAGTATGGGGGTGGTGTGAAATCATACCCCAACATTTTTAAATGAATATAAAAGGGCATAACAACATAATGAAATTTAGACAAAAATGAGAAAGGAAGAAATCCCTTACTTGAAAGTGTGATCCCAGAGGCTTGGGAGTGGCTTGAGAGAGGATTCTTGGGAGATTGGGGTGCCTTGGGAGGATTATAAATAAAATATTTCAGAGGTTGGTCGGTCTCCAAGGGCTTTGAGTGAAGAGAAAGTGGGAGCTTGGGTGGGTTTATATAGGAAAAGATAGGGAATTCTTTATTATTTAGGTTTTGGACCCTATATATTAAACTAATCAATACCACAAACCATACCACGGTTTTTGCATATGGTTTTTGCCAAAATAAATTCATAAAAAATATTTTATAAGTCCAATTTCCTAACTTCTTAAAATATCAGGCTTTCTTATGTGGAGGTGAGTCACACTCTCAAGGAAATCATTTTAAAAAGATAAAATGTTTTATAAGTATTGGAGGGTCCACTAAGGCTTTGTAAAATAAATAAAATAAACCTAAAATTACATTATTTTAATGGTAAAATATATATTGGCCGAAAATCCCACTTATAGCATTTTATTACATCACTATTGGGTCATTATGATGTCATAAAACATATTATATAATTAAACGATATTTAATTTTTTACCCAAAAATTTAACTGTCTCAGAAAATTATGAAAATTTCACCATTGGATAATTTCAACATCCTGATTCCAAAAATAATATTCATTTTATCTAAATAATTTTTTAAATATGTGAATTTTTACTTTTAAAATAAAAGCCAACATTTATTGAAAATTCATGGGTTTTGACAAAAACGGCTTTAAAACCTTAATAAAAATTACAATGTTATTCCTAAAAATTATATGATCATTTTTATTTAATAAAAATTAATTTAGTAATAATATTTTATTAAAATATTATTTAATTCAAAAATCCATTAATCCATGAAAATAAATTTCATAATTGAATATTAACTAAAAATACTATTTGTGCTTAAAAAACTATTCACAATGTAACAATAATAAAATGAATGTATATTTTTTATTATATACAAAAGTAATGCACATAATCATAGTGCCAAGGTCTTGTTACATAACTCCTTATAACTGCATAGGACCGAAGGGTAATGTGTGTGATGGTGACAGACTCTTGGGGGGGGGGGGGGCTCGGATAACATCGCTCAGTTGGTAATCTCTATCAACTTCCACTTCTCCTGTAAGTAGTTACATTAGAGCTTAACGTTCTGAATCTCAGATTGGTATTAGTCAAGAGAAAATCCCAATAATGCCACCTCCTTTCTGAGCTCCAACAAATGGGCTTCGTACGAGGAAAGTCTATTGGATGAGGCCATCACTTCCTTTGTCTGAGTAGATTGGATTTGTTAAAGCCCTATATTTATACTAATCATGTTATCACCATTCAATGAATATATTAGCAATAGTAACAATTATTAAAAGTATTTTGAAATCCAAAAACATAAAACCAAGGAAGTGCATATTTTATATAACCATTTTACATAATGAGACATTTAATTAGATCAAGATGAATTTTCATGAACAAAAGTTTGGGTCGTTACAATCTTCCCCCCTTAAGAAATTTTTCCCTTGAAATTTCCTTTTCCCACAATAAAACAGATGTAGGTAACTCTGCTTTATCACTTCCTCCAATTCCCACGTTACTTCTTCAAACTTTTGGTTTTTCCACAACACCTTGATGAGGGGCATTGTCTTATTTCATAGAACATTTTCTCTATGATATAAGATCTTCACCAGCTTCTCTTCATAGGAGAGGTCATTCTCCAATGGTACCACCTCTGGATTGAGTGCATGCGATGGGTCAGGTATGTACTTCCTCAAGAGTTATTAATGGAATAAATCATGTACTTGAGATAGGTTCAGTGAGAGTGCTATTCGATAGGTCACTACTCCAATGCGACCAAGGATCTCAAAAGGGATGATGTACCTTGGAATAAGCTTTTCCTTCTTCCTAAATCTCATAACTCTATTCCACGGTGGTATGTAGAGGAATACCATATCTCTAAAATCAAACTCTAGGTCTCATCGAAGATTATTAGCATAGCTCTTTTGTTGACTCTGAGTAGCTTTAATGTGTTGCTGAATGGTCTTAACATTCTCTACCATTTCTTCGACCATTTCCGGACCTAGGAGTTTTATCTCCCCAACTTCATCCCAACATACTAGTGTTCTGCACCTCTTCCCATACAGGGCTTCATAAGGAGCCATTCAGATGCTTGAGTGGAAACTGTTATTGTATGAGAACTCAAAAAGAGGAAGATGTTGATCCCATCCTCCTTTGGTGTCCATTGAGCACGCTCTCAACATGTCCTCAAGTTTTTGGATAGTACAATCATATTGGACATCAATTTGAGGATGATAAGATGTACTAAAGTTCAGCTCAGTATCCATAGCATGTTGAAGACTCTTTCAAAACATAGAGGTGAATCTTGGATCTCGATCGGATACAATCGATATTGGTACTCTATGCATCCTTACCACATCTATGATGTGTATCCATGCCAGTTTATCCAGTGATAAATCCTCCCAAATTGAAATGAAGTGTACAGTCTTTGTAACATGATCCACAACAACCTAGATAGCATTGTTTCCTTTGGACGTATTTGAAAGTCTGGTGACAAAGTACAGAGTGATGTTCTCCCATTTCCATGCTTTTATAGGTAATGGTTGCATCATCCCCTTAGACTTATTCCTCTCAGCCTTCACTTGCTGACATACTAGGCACTTTGATGTATACTCAGTGATCTCCTTCTTCATGTTAACCCACCAATAATGATCTCTAATATCTCGATACATCTTTGTGTTTCCTGGGTGAATGGAGAAATTTTAAATATATGCATCATCCAAAAGTTACTTCTTTAACTATGGATTCGATGGAACACAGTCTTGATCCAAATCTCACAATTCCTTCTTCATTGACATTGAACTCCAAGGATTTACCATTTCAAATATTTTCCACCTTCTTATGAATTCCCACATCATCCTTTTGATCATCCTTTAACCTTTCCAAAAGAGACAGTCGAGCAATAATTTGTGAAAGTATTGATGATGTTCCATTCTTTATGATTCCCATGTCCATCTTCATAAAATCTAAGAAGATTGTATCCTTTTCAATTCTCATCAATGATAGAATCATTGGGTCCTTTCTACATAGATAATCCTCCACTTTATTCGCTTTCCCAGGGTGGTAATGGATTAAGCAGTCATAGTCTTTGATCAGCTCTAACCATCTTCATTGGTGCATGTTCAACTATTTCTGTGTGAGTATATACTTGAGGTATTTTTGTTTTGTATATATTTCATACATCTCCGCAAAGAGATAATGTCTCCAAATTTTCAAAGTGAAGATCACTGCAGCCAACTACATATCCTTTATTAGATAGTTTTTCTCATGAAATTTCAATTGCCTTGAAGCATAGAAAATAACTTTTTCATTTTTCATTAACACACAACCCAAGCCTTTCTTCAAAGCATCACTGAATACCACAAAAAGTTATCTACTTGCAGGTAAAGTCAGCACCGACATAGTGATAAACCTCCTTTTCAACTCCTTGAAGATCTCTTCACATTCATCACTCCAAGAAAAATTTAATCCCTTCTGAGTTAGCTTGGTAAGAGGGTTTGACAATCATGAGAAATTTCTCACAAATCATTGATAATATCTAGATAACCCCAGGAAGCTATGGATATCCGTTACCGATGTTGGCCTTATCAATCTATCAATTGTAGCTATCTTTAAGGGATCCATAGAAATCCCATTGATTGTGATGATATAGCCCAAGAATGAGACATCCTTCAACCAGAACTCACACCTGTTATATGTTGTATAGAGCTTCTTCTTTAATAAGGTCTCTAGTATAGTTCTTAGATGCTCTTCATGATCCTCCTTGTTTTTGGAGTATATTAGAATATCATCAATAAATATTACCAAAAATTTGTCGAGATAATCTCTAAAGACTCTATTCATCAAGTCCATGAATATTTCTAGAGAATTAGTGAGTCCAAAAAGAATTACTATGAATTTATAGTGCTCATACCTTGTATTAAAAGCAGTCTTGGGAATATCCTCCTTCTTCACCCTTACTTGGTAATATCCCGACCCAAAATCTACATTGGAAAAGTATTTTTCTACACGTATCTGATCGAAAAAGTAATCAATTTGGGGTAGAGGATACTTGTTCTTTATCGTGATTTTGTTGATCTCACGATAATCAATGTAAAGGCACATCAACCCATCCTTCTTCTTGACAAAGGGGACTGGTGCACCCCATGGTGAAGCACTTGGGCGCATAAACACTTTATCCAGATTCTCCTATAGTTGTTTATTTAGCTCCTCAAGCTGCACAAAAACCATTCTATATGAAGTCTTGGATATTAGAAACTCCCCATGTATAAGGTCAATTGAGAATTCAACACCTCTTCTAGGAGGAAGACTACACAATTCCTCAAGAAACACTTCAATGAATTCCCTCACAATAGGCATGTCTTCAAGGATGGTTACTTCCTTACACTACTAGAAAAATGACCTATAGCCATGGATTTATAGCCACAATTTAATTTATCTATGGCTATAGGTTAAGATATAGCCACAATTTTTTTAAAACTACGACTTTAGAGTAGAAAAACCCACGGTACCGACCTCCTCTCGTTTTATCCGTGGGTTTAGAAACCCTCCTCCACCGCGACTCATCTCCATTCCTCCGTCGCGACTCATATCTCCCCCTACCTCCATTGCGATTACTCCCCCTCCCTCCCTCACTGGAGAATCCTCCGCCCCTCCCTCCCTCGCTCACGAATCCTCCTCCCCGAATCCTCCTCCTCCTCCTCCCCTTGCGAGGCAGCTAGCTCTCCTCCCCACCGATGCGACCCCTCCTCCCCTCGCGAGGCACCCGACTTACCTCCCTGCCGATGCAGCTCCGACGTAGCCACTCCGCCTTCCTACCGACGTTCCCCTACCCACCAATGCAACCCCTCCTCCCCTCGCGAGGCAGCTGACTTACCTCCCCGCTTATGCGGCTCCAACACAACCTCCCCACCTCCCTGTAGAAGCGGCCTCCCCACCTCCCTGCCGACACGGCCTCCCCGCCACAACTGGTAATTTTCAACGTTGCTAAGGATTTGATAACCCCCATGGTGGAATTTGTAGTAAAAATGCCCTTTCCTTGCGAGATGGGGTTGATTTGGAGTCACTAATGATTTCTTCTAGATCTACCTAGGATATTATGACCCTATAGGTAGAGGAAGTGGTAAAAATTATATCTACCTTATGGGATATGGTTTCTCCAAAATGGATTCCATATATGATCCCAATACAATATTCTCAATTTGGTGCATTTTCACCCATGCATGAGATGAGTGTAGCACCTTCTCAGAATGTGAGCTACTTTCAAGAAGGAGATTTCATGAAGCCTGATATTATTGATTTCTTATCTGAGTTGTGTTCTTGAATTGTCCAGAGTCCTAGATCCAGATCCTATCGACATCCCTCTCTCCAATCATGATTCTTTTAATGTCTTAGAGATAGGAAAATTTTATTGGATTGATCCACATGCGTGTATATTAACCATACATATGGCCTCTTATGTGACAATGACATTACATGATGCTTTCTCCAGGGGAATCTGCTGATCTAGGAACCTGGAAAAGTCTAATGATCCATTCTCACCCAATCCTTGGATGCATGCATAAAACAAGTCTTCAATGATTATTTTTAGTGGGATTTTAAGCTATGGGGGCAATCATATAATAGGATCTTGTAATTATTTTCTGATTTCACATCCCAGGACCCATAGAAATTAGAAATGACTATTTGGAAATAGAGCATGTTCACGGCCTGAAGATGATCCTCATATCCCTGTTAAGAGTGGTTCTTTTTTCCATTATCCATTGAAACATTTCCTATAGGTTTTGGAAGAATTAAAAAATTCACTCCCCCTTTAGATCATAAGGGATATCATATATGTAAGTGGTGATGGGATAAAACGTACCTAGGGGTTTTTCTTGACCAAATATTTCCACTTGTCCACACTATCTTCTTCCTCATCAGAATCATATTCCTTTTCCTAGTCATACTACATAGGTCAATTTTTTGTGGACAATGACTCACAGAATTTATATGGTAAGGAAGGTCATCACTACTCTGGTTCACCTACAAACTGTGGTTGCTAATGTTTGATGTGGAACTATATATGGTTGACCCTGGCTATTTGAGTACCATTCTATGTGAATGTTTCTTGAAAATTAGAGGATGTCCTTAATAGGGTGATATATCACCATGGGGAGGTTGTACACAATGAATTTTAGGGGTAGAATATTTGTAATCCATATCTATGGTATCATGAGTAGGACTATCATAATAACTATGGACATATTCTTTAGATGAAGATTTAGTGAATCGTTAATATGCTTTAGACATGAACTGTATAACCTCAAGGATTCTAGAATTATGTAGGGTAGTAATATGAGCCTCATTCTATATTTTGGTTGAAATATGCCAACCAACCATTTGGGAATGAGAAAGAGTATGATAATTCTGCTTGGTGGTCACTGGAGTATGTCGAAGGATGCTTGCTGTTATGAGAATATCTTCCCATTGCTGGGAAGCTATTAGGATATGCCAGTGAGATACTAAATTGTTGGTAGGTGTATGATCCCACCTTTGGGTGGCTTCCAAAATATGATGTCTAACCTTAGTTGAAGGGGAAGATGGGTCCAATTAAAATGTGCATTCCCTGATAAATTTTTTTTATGGACCCACAGAATGGGACAAGGGATATAAGACACCTCCTATATAGTCTTTAAAAGAAATCTGAGTAGGAACATGTTCTTGATTTCTAGAAGCTTTCAAAAGTTTCTGAGTAACTTATAGATTTTTGGAAGGAATATGGGCCTTCTCTGAGGTGATTAAGGGGACATCTTATGAACAATAGTTGGAGTGGGAATATGATATTGTTCTTGGTTTACCTTTGTAATTCACCTCTATAATTATTCAATAGAAATATACACCTGTCTTGAGGTAATTTTCAAGTTGGGTTGATGAACCCCAGTTGAAATGGGGATATGAGCTTGGTTCAGTGCCTCATCCTTTACTAGAATGTGTTGATAATACTCATGGGTAGGAGAAAGAATATGAGCTTACTCCATAGTAGCCACCATGTCATGTTGGAGAAGTTGATATGCTACTCTAGCAGTGAGAACATTATAGTATTATTGTCCCTTTAAAATCACCTGAATATGCCAAAAATCCCCTCTATGGCTACTAGAATATACTAGAACTTCAGAAGTGAATGAGCGAGAATTATGGACAATACATTTTTTGTCACAATAATATATTGGAAGACATATTCGATTGAAGCATGGAAATATTCTGATTGTATCCCTCCATTTTCTACCAGGATATGCTAATGGTATTCTTGTAAAGTGGTGGGGATATGTGCATAATGACTGTTTTCTTCTGGATATATAGGTAAACTTGCAATATGAGCCCATTACCTATGATCAACAACTCTCTATTCCTAGAAATATTTCCAAAGGGCCCTAATTTCATGGTTTAGGGTGACAACCTATAGTGCGACACGCTAAATAGTAGACTGAGGGGTAGTAATTGTATTTCCCTATGATTGACAACTCTCTATTCCTACAAATAATTTTTGAATAATAGGTGCTTGGGGCTCCTAAGAATTGAGACTTATTCTCATTAATTTTTCACTTAGAAATCTCAAGTACATGAGATCATGAAGACCAAACCATCAATAAGAACAACACATGTTTCATATGAAATTGGTTGTTCCTTTCTACCAACATGTGTATTTCCAACAAATCTCCTCTAGAAAATGAACTCTATTGGTGATGATGGTGTACCTCTAATTACTATCCATTTATCTTAATTGTGTATCTAATTGTTCCCATAGTCATCTATTTTTCATTTCCTCTAGAAGGTCTCCTTTATCGGTCTTCCTATTTTTTCTATGTTTGTTGTTTATCTTCCAACATATCCATCAAAACTCCATGCCTATCTTTCCTTAGCATACTTCAACATTCATCAATCAGTGTCCATCCCTCAACGATCAATTTTTTCTCTCGAATCCTTTTGCCCAAACTTTTCCTCTCTCTGTGGCTTCTCCCTTTCACTGAATTCTTTTTAGTTGTGATCATTAGAAAGCTCAATACCCATGTAAGGTTTCACTCTCCTTATTTTTGTTTCTTCTCCCAATTTGTCTCTCAAAATGTATTTATATTAATAGATTTATCTTCTCCCAATTTTCCATACTAAATTTATTCTTATTCTGTTATAATATGTGTTTGGTTAGACCATCAAGTGCTTTAATTTATGATGTTTTAATTTCCTTCTTTTCTCTTATACAACAACTATTTTATGGGGATCCCATTGTATTATCATTGCATAATGAGATTTCTACATTACTTACACTTTCTCAGGATATGGAAAACCTTTAAACCATGTATTCCATAGAATCAGTGGTAATGCCCATATTTTTATACTATTGTACTATGATTTTATATTGATGTATTTGTATAAGCATTATACTTTTATGAGTATTATATTTCCAAAACCAGTAAATTTTTACATATATTTTTTGATAACTTCTGTATTTTAATTAAAATGTTTTTGATTTGTATTTTTTCAAAACAAAACGTATTTATGACAAATTTATATTCTATTATATTGATGGTATTCTTATTTAATGAAAATGCATACCTTAATTGGTCTAGAATGGAAAAGATATAATGAAAATGCATACCTGTAATAAATTGGATACCTTAAATGTGTATTCATATGCATTCTAAGTTCCAATTAAGGTATTAATTTTCATTATATATTTTCCATTTTAGAACAATTAAGGTATTAATTTTCATTATAGATGGGGAGGCCATTTATTCCTACCAATTTATTCCAAAATCTGATACTATGGTTTATATTCACGCTCATCATGTGACACTTACCTGCAGGCTATATCACAATTTATATATGGGAGGTTCTAACTAAAATGTCTTGATATCTGAATCCTTTTATTAAATCATGGATTATCCCATCCCATTTTATTCTTTTATGGTTTTTCGTTTACCAGAAAATACCTGCAAACACTAACCTTATGAAATTTGGTCTTTATTTTTGTTCTATGTGCAGTTTGTACAGTGTTGGGGAATACTCTCTTGAACATGTTTTTATTCACTTCACTTACGCTAGAGTGAATTGGGGAATTATTTCAGACATGTTTGAAGCTGAAGATTACACTGCTTCCAGTGTTTATGGCATCCTAAACCGTTGTACAGTTCAGAATGGTTTCTCTCAACTTCACAATCTGTTTCACGCAGTAGTGGATGCAGCTTTTCACCTGATCTGGTGGAATTGGAACACTTCCATAAATCAGGGACATTTTATTGACATGCACACTGTTATGTATAGCATTTTTACAGTAGTTTGGGTGGCTGCTCCTATGAATATTGGGCTTACTGGAAGCTACATAAAATACATTTCTGTCCTTAATAGGTTGGGAGTTAAAGTTCAAAATCTATAAAGGTTATGTTCTATTTGAAAGTGGTCATCTATTATCATTTTTTCTTTTTCATATCTAATATTCAATAGTTTTCTTATTGAACTATCTTGAAATGATTAGAATCTGTTTTGAAGGTGGATGTTTTTGATCAATACTTTTTTCTTACAGGCTCGGTAGAATAATTTTCGGTTGAACCTATTGTAGGGGTCTCTATTTGGTAACCTTTTATTTTCATGTGAACATTGATGATATTTACAAGCATGAAGTTTACAAACTCCAATATGCATAATTATCTCCTGTATAATATTTGATGTAAGTTTATAGATTCCCTTTTATGTTTTCATATATTTTTATTCCTTTAGATGTATATAGTGCATTACTATTGTTTAAAAAATACCATGATCCTATAGTAATGCTTGGTTCCTTAAGGCTCATGTCCATTCTTCACACCAACATTTGACTTTTGTAGCTTATAAGATCCATTGCAGAAGATATTGACCCTCAAAATGTGAGAAGACCATGACATAGACAATGTTTCCATGAGGTTATAGAACTTTTAGAGATTATCATAAAAGAGGTTTTCCAAGAAAATTAGCTTAGAAAAATTGAAATTAAAAACGGGTTATAGGATCCAGATATGACATGAATCATTTTTTAAAGCATGTATAAACTTGGTTATTGCTTTAAAACCATCCAACATACCTATTAGTTTTAAATATTCATGAAAACAGAAGCATATTTCAGTATTATACATCATAGTTTGACACTTGAGCATGTAGTGGTAGGTCCATAGAAGCTTCCTACACCTGTTAAGCATGTTATAATTTTTACATTTTCAAACCCATGTTTTTATACTCTTTACAATGGTGGGTGCATCACCTGATAATGCTTTTGTTGAGCATGATATTGAAAGAGAGATAAGGCATGCTTACAAGTTAACGAGGATGAATTGTTTCTATTCAAAAGCATAATAATGAGTATTTCCTTATATGAGTGTATATTATTAGATGCTTTCAGCCACCTATGTCCAATATATGAGTAGTCATTCAATCTGACATTACCGTTTATCTGCTTATAGGGTGCTTCTTCTGATGCAAGATCCCAAACAACTGACTCAGGTACTATATCAATGTCATCATTGTACCTAATGGTATGTAATAACTTATTCCATCATTCTTTTTGTTTTATGTACTCTGAATTCTTTATTCAAATTAAAAAAGTGTAAATGTGCTTTTCAAAATCTTCTCTTAATGAAAAATATAATTTTATCTTATGCAATTTAATTTCTCCATGCATCCAAATCTAACATATCATTCTTTATACATTGAACATCAACTATTCTCTATACTTTCAAGGGAGTTATATGATTATTAGCTGCTTTATTGTATTTATTACTTAGATCGATTGTATTCTGATCACATGATCATCAGTAGCTGCATTTTTTTGGTGCTCCAGCTCTTGTGTATGTAGATTCATATCACAGTCTTTCAACTTTTATACTACCGGGTATGTTATACCTGAATCGTCTGATCATAGGGTGTCTACTTTGCGTACAATTTTATTGGACCATCCGATGATCCTCCTTTGTATATTGTATTCTCAAAGCGCATATTCTTTCCTCTGATCGCAGTGTACTCCGTCTGATGATCAATCCGATATTCTCACTCTGCCCATTCATGTCATTGCACGAACCCTCCATTTGGTTGTTTTACATTAAAATTCTCATACTGTGTCTGGTTATCTTAAACCATTTCATTCATGATTATAACCTTCTGATAGTTACTGCATGCGGAAGTATTGCTAGATCGCCTCTATCTGAGAAATGGAGTCTTGGTTTATCCGAGCATCTCGGTCGGTGTATTTATGTCTGAATATCCCCCCTGCCCACAACACCCCCCTGCCACCTTCGAATCAGCCCAAACCATCCCCCCAACACCTGCAACCAGCCCCTTTTCACCAGCATTCCAGCCTCCTCCCGCTCCCTTCTCTCCTGGTCTGAAGATGCTGCCCCGCGGATGTCGCTGGATCGGGCCAACACGCTGTGGTCACGCCGCGGTCACGCCGAGGTCACGCCGCGGTTAAGCCATGATTTAGCCCTGCTCCAACCAAATCCAGCCCACACCAACCCCCTTACACCTTCATTTCAGCCCGCTGCCACCAGCATTCCAACCCGCAACATCCCCCCCTGCCACCTTCGAATCAGCCCGCACCATCCCCCCAACACCTGCAACCAGCCCCCTTCCACCAGTATTCCAGGGGGGTGTCTGTCCTGGGGAGGGGAGTGGGGGTGTGTCCAGGGGGGTGACAGACAGGGGGGACTAGCAGGGGGTGGGGAACTAGGGGAAAACAGGTAGGGGGATTGGCAGGGGGCAATAGGGGGGGAGACATGCAGGGTGGGGGGTGTCCAAGGTTGTCTGTCCAGGGGGGTGTCTGTCCGGGGGGGGGGGGGGGGTCTGTACAAGGGAGGGGGGTGTCCAGGGTTGTCTGTACGGGGGGGGGGGGGGGGGGTCTGTCCATAGGAGGGGGGTGTCTAGGGTTGTCTGTCAGGGGGATCTGTCCAGGGGGATCTGTCCAGGGGAGGGGGTGTCCAGGGTTGTCTGTCTGTCCAGGGGGGTGTCTGTCCTGGGTGGGGGGGGTGTCTGTGCAGGGGAGGGGGGTGGGGGTGTGTCCAGGGGGGGTGACAGACAGGGGGGGTACTGTCAGGGGGTACGGAACCAGGGGAAACCAGGTAGGGGGACTGGCAGGGGGCAGAGCCAGATGGAAAATAGGGGGGAGACATGTAGGGTGGGGGGGGGGTGGTAGGGGGACTAGCAGGTCGGTGGAAGGTATGGGGACTAGAAGGAGGTAGGGGGACTAGAAGGGGGTAGGGGGGACTAGAAAGGGGCAGGGGGGACTGGTAGGGGAACTAGAAGGGGGCATGGGGACTAGTAGGGGGACTAGCAGGGGACTGGCAGGGAGCAGGGGGACTAGTAGGGGGCAGGGGGACTAGCAGGGGGACTAGCAGGGGACTGGCAGGGGGCAGGGGGACTAGCAGGGGGAAGGGGGACTAGCAGGGGGCAAGGGGGACTGGCAGGGGGTGGCAGGGGACTAGCAGGGGGAAGGGGGTGGAAGGCAGGCCTGTAGGCCTGCTGTGTTTTTTTATTGAACTTTGATCTATAGCCACCGTTTCTAACCGTGGCTATAAGGTTTGTTTGTGTTTTATCTTCTACCACGGTTTCAAACCGTGGATATAAGGCTTTATACACGGTTTCAAAATATGGCTATAGGGCTTTAGCCACTATTTGAACCATGGCTAAAGCCCCATAGCCACAGTTTTAACTGTGGCTATAGGGGTTAGCCTATAGCCATGCCAATACCAGCCACGATTCATTTAACTGTGGATATAACCTATAGCCACGGTTTTTGGGCTTATAGCCACGGTTTCAAACCGTGGCTATCGCCTAAATTTCCAGTAGTGTTAGACTCAATCATCTGATCTAGATATGTGTTCTCATAGGGAAGTAATATCCACACTTGATATGATGGTACTAAGGAAGATTCATCCTCCTACTTGAACTTGCACAAAATCAGGGGTTAATTCTCCATATAGAGAGTGATTTCCCTCTCATGAGAATTTATGTTGGATCTATATAAGGAAAGACAATCCATGCTGAGAATTTCATCAAATTCCACTAGGGTATGATGAGGTTCACCAGAAAGTTCAGTCCACAGTTTGTGACTATAGAGAAGTTATATTCACGGGATTCAATGACTTCCCCATTTTTCGTTCTCACCAACATCTTTACTTACATGATTTGTGGTGGTGTTGGGATTTTTCTACTAAACTTTCAGGATATAAAATAATGTGTAGAAACAGAATAAAAAAAGTACGTTCTCTATTCTTGAATAAATAACTAGAGTACCTGTCACCACTTCATTTTCGGGGATCACTTTGGCGGTAGTGATGGAAAAATCTTTCCCTTGCTGCCTTGGAGGTTGTTGGATTCCTTTGAAAACCTTTGTCTTAGGGAACTAATTTTCAAGGTGCCCTGGTTCTTTGTAATTGAAGTAATGAACAATGCGTTGTGGTTCGAAAGGATCATCCCTCTCCTCTTTCGTAGCTGCGGGTTTTTTTGTCGATGGTTAATAGCTAGGTTCCCTTCTCTTCTACACCTAAAGAATTTTCTCTTCCCCTTTAGAAAATTTCTAGGGTGCTTCTTTCCTAACCTTTGGAAAGTGGGGTGATAGATTTTCTTAGCACTATTAGATTTATCCATTGGACTACCAGAATTGAATTCCACCTTAGGCTTCTTATCCCCATGATACCCATGAGATTCTCTGATCTCCATTTCGACTTTGAGGGTACATCAGACAATTTCCTCATAGATCTTGAAGTCATGGATCACTAGAGCTTTCCATAGGCTATGTTTCAGCCCACCAAAGAAGTGGTCAACCTTGAATTTGGGGGTAACGACAAAGTTAGAGGTGTATCATGCAAGCCTTCTGAATTTGGCCTTGTACGCTCTGATGGATTCATCATCTTTTTCCTTGAGGGTAAGGAAGTCCCTTTCCATCATAATTTGGAGGGTGCAAGGAAAATATTTGTCAAAAAATATTTTATAGAAATTATTCCATTCCAAGGCCTCGATATCCTCCTCAGGCTTCATATTTTTTATCAATGTCCACCATTGATCAGTTTCACCCTCTATTCGATAAGCAGCTAGAAGTACCTTCTATTGTTTGGAACATTGAAGTATGGAGAATATATTTTCAATGGAGTTGATCCATTGTTTGGTGATTGAGGGATCAAATGATCCATTAAAAGTAGGAGGCCTTTTCCTCATGAAGCTCTCGATTATGACTTGTTCTTTCTTAGGGGGGTTTGAACGTTCCTCTTGACTAATGTTTTTATTCAAAGATTGAGTTAACTGAGAGAGTATTATGAAAAAGTTCGTGATTCCCACTCCCATTGGATTGGGAATATCATTTGAACAATCATCACATTGATATTCACATCAGTTATTAGCCTGAGTCCTCCTATTACCGACCACTAGCTAGAATAAAAGGAAAGTTATGGGTAACACATAAAGGGTAATCCAAGGAAAAAAATGGATGACTTATAAATAACTTTTATTTCCTTAACTTATGAATCTATAGGCTTCAATCTATGTTATCTGTGATCTACTTCCCAACATATATTCTTGGGGGAATTTTTTTATTCCCTTAATAATGGTTCATACTAAGCTTGTGAATTTACCAAATCATATCCCCTGGGAATTTCTTAACCAAGAGTGCATCAAGGCCCGCTGTTGTGTACCATGATACCCCAGGTCAATCCCAAAACTGCTTTTCGGTGTTTTCAGTCCTAGGTACATCTGTGTCAGAGCCGCCTCTACCTGCTCGTATCTAGATAGGGGTGTATTTGATTGTTAAAACACTTACTCAATACTCATCAAAACTTAGGGATGTTTTTATTATACTTAGTCTTATCTTTAAGGCTTTCACTAGGTTTTTCTAATCCTAGTACCTGAAATAACTAAACCTATCCTTTGATACCAACTATAACAACCCTGATTTTTATTACACACTTAAACATGATTTATTACATAAAATATTAGCTTGATACAACATAGAATATCAAAAGGTATAGTGTATTTGGGTCTTAGTAACATTACATAACGACTTAAAATGTGAAACACAACATCTTTATTGAAAAATTCCTTTACATGACCACTACATTCCCTCGTACTTAGCATTGCATGGGATAACCTGAGGACATGCATAAGAAAAGGGTGAGATATAAATCATAGTAAGGGAGTAAACAAGGAATAAAATTAATTATACAATACATGTTAGGCAATAGGCATATCAATGGAGAATAAAATAAACATGAACATAAAGGCAAGATATATCATGATTATCATAACATGGTAATATGGAAACAACACTTAACATGGTATTAGTATGAGCCAATGCTTATTGCACATGGAGAATGAGTAAACCCTAATTGAACTTGAATTAGCATGATTAAACCCTCATTTCACTTGAATTATCATGATACTAATATCTACCCAATGCATTGGAGCGCTATCAGGGCACACCCTTCTTAAACATTTCATTTCATGCATAAGTATGCCAAATGGATCATACAACATGGAATCATTAAAGATCATCATTTATTCCACCATAAAGGAATGTAGAATTCATATATAAAACTCTATAATTAATAATAAAATGTTCATAAAGGTGAATACCCTTGATAGAGAAATGGGCATGGTATTCACGACACAATGACTTTGGATTTGGAAAATCACAGTGCAATTTCGGCATCATAATGACATGACATAAGAATTCATAAAAATGGTTGACGAGAGAGAAAGGGGTGTCTTGTAATATGTAAATGAAATTGACAATAATGAATTCATATAGATACATGTCCCAACATAAGTAATGGAATTTTATATTCATAATACAAAATAATTGCTTGAATGAAAATGAGGAGAGAGGAATTCTTTACTGAGTTTCGGCATGGTAATAGGTGTACATTGGGAGGAATTAATGTGAGATAAAGGGGTATATCATCATTAAAAAATAATTATGGTAGTATGGGGGAGGTGAAAAATCATACCCCAACATTTTTAAATGGAAATAAAAGGGCATAACAACATAATGACATTTGGACAAAAATGAGAAAGGAAGAAATCCCTTACTTGGAAGTGTGATCCCAAAGGCTTGGGAGAGGATTGATAGAGGATTATTGGGAGATTGGGGAGCCTTGGGAGGATTATAGAGAGAGGAGGTAGAGGTTGGTTGAGCTCCAAGGGATTTGAGTGAAGAGGAATTGGGATATTGGGTGGGTTTATATAGTAAAATAGAGGGAATTTTTTTATTATTTAGGTTTTGGACCCTATACATTAAACTAATCAGAACCAAAAACCATCCCATGGTTTTTACCCATGGGTTTTGAAAAAGGGGAGTGGAAAAAAAATTTATAAGACCAATGGATGAACTTATTAAAATATTAGGCTTTCTTATGTGGAGGTTTGTCACACTCTCAATGAAATCATTTTAAAAAGATAAAATGTTTTTTAAGTCTTAGAGGGTCCACTAAGGCTTTTTAAAATAAATAAAATAAACCTAAAATCAAATTATTTTAATAGTAAAACATATATTGGATGAAAATCCCACTTATATTATTTTATTACATCACTATTGGGTCATTATTTTGTCCTAAAACAAATTAGATAATTAAACGGTATTTAATTTTTTACCAAAAAATTCAACTATCTCAGAAAATTATGAAAAGTTAACCATTGAATAATTTTTGACATTATAATTCCGAAAATAATATTCATTTTATCCAATTAATTTTCTAAATATTTTAATTTTTACTTTTAAAATAAAAACTAACATTTATTGAAAATTCATGGGTTTTGACAAAAACGACTTTTAGACCTTAATAAAAATTAAAATTGTATTCCTAAAAATTATACGATCATTTTTTATTTAATAAAAAGGGATTTAGTAATAATATTTCATTATAATATTATTTAATTAAAAAATACATTAATTCATAAAAACATATTTCATAATTTAATATTAACTAAAAATAATATTTGTGCTTTAAAAACTATTTACAACGTAACAATAATAAAATAAATGTATATTATTTATTATATACAAAAATAATGCACATAATAATAGTGCTAAAGTATTGTTACATAACCCTTTATAACACCCACATAGGACCGAAGGGTAAGGTGTGCGATGGTGACAAACTCTTGGGGGGGGGGGCTCGGATAACATCGCTTGAGTGGTAATCTCTATCAACTTCCACTTCTACCGTAGGTGATTCCGTTCGAGCTTAATGTGTTGAAGCTTGGCCCAAGATTGGTTAAGAGAGAATCCCAATTATGCCACCTCCTTTCTGATCTCTGACAAATGGGCTTCGTATGAGGAAATTCTACTAGATGAGGCCATCAATTCCTTTGTCTGAGTAAATTGGATTTGTTAAAGCCCTATATTTACACTAATCATGTGATCACTGTTCAATGACTATATTAGAAACAATAAAAATTATTAACGGTATTTTGAAATATAAAAACATAAAACCAAGGAAGTTCATATTTCATATAACCATTTTACATAATTAGACATTTAATTATATCAAGAGGAATTTTTATTAACAAAAGTTTGGGTCGTTACATGAGAACACCTTTTCAAACATTGATTTTTAAAATTTTAAATTTTTTTATCTCTTTAGAAGTAATGTTTATATTTAATAGTTCACCTTGCATATTTTTTTGGTTAAGAATCATAATATCATTATTTTTTTAAAACTTATACATGCATTCCACTTTTTATACTTATATATTTATGTTTTCCTATTTTATAATTACTGACTTGTCTTATAATATTCAAATACACAAGAATTTCATTACATTTTCCCATTACAATGACAGATACAAATACAAATACAGAGGGACATCCACCAAGTTATTTTTATTTTTATATATCATTAAATATACAATAATATACTTAGTTATTGAAAGAAAACATTTAATTTACAAAAAAAATAATTGCAGGACTACTGATGAGACTTCATTAGGGGAGCCTTATGATATTATTAGTCAGAAATTAAATTCTCAAGTGGTTAAACATGGAATTCCATGTTTACCAAAACTGTTACTTTCTCATATATAGGAGAGATTAAATATTCATTTTGTTGATAAAAATAATGAAACTGGACCATATGAAACACAATTTATCAGCTATATTGGCATGCAGAGCCATTGTAGGATTAAAATTTTATATCCTTATTGAAAGTATATCTAAAAAATGGCGATAAATTATCTTTGGGAGGCTGTGAAGGTAAAATATCTCAATTGATTTATTTATCTAATTTTTCAAATATGATATATTTTAAATAACTAATATTTATGTTATGAAACTATAGATGACATTCAATTTTCAATAAATAAAAGCAGTTAAGAAAATATGTCTTACTTTATTGGCGGTTCAATGGAGGGATTTCAAAACAAAATTGACAAAAAATTATGTGTTTTGAAAGAGACAAAATGAACGACCATTTCTCAAGTATCCAATTTTATATGAATATACATGGAAGAAATTGTTTTCCACTAGACATGAAGAAAAATTTTAGGTATGATAATTATATTATATTATATTGTAAAATTTATTATATATGTACCTAATTACTTATTAGTTTACTTTTTTATATAATAGGCCTCCATGAAATCCCATAAAGACATCAAGTTGCAGAATGTTTACCCTCATACTTTATCATGTGGAGGGTATCATTTATTGGAGAAAAAAAATGATTGAGGAAAATTTTGAAGTACTAAGATCTAACTCCACTAGTGGTTCTGATGAGGTCCAATTTGGTCCTCCAACTCCGCCCAACCACCATGAGAAATGAAAAAAAGCGAGAAGAATAAAAAATGAAATGTATCTTATAGAGAAAGCTAAGGAAGTAGTTAAAATAATTGTAAGTAAATAAATTTTTTTTAATGATTTTTTTAATTTATAAATTAACAACAGTAATATTCCATTTTCATTTTTCATTTTAGGATGAACTTCAGGATTAATCGACACAGGAAAATTTTATCCCTGAGGGTAAGATGAACATCCTAGCCACTACATTAGGAAATCTAGAACACCCTGGCTGCATAAG
Organism: Viscum album; assembly: GCA_963277665.1. Classification (NCBI taxonomy): domain Eukaryota; kingdom Viridiplantae; phylum Streptophyta; class Magnoliopsida; order Santalales; family Viscaceae; genus Viscum; species Viscum album. Next base: position 627,700,736 of record OY728130.1, on the reverse strand, counting down.
AGGATATGAGATAGGTGTTGGTATTTAATAAGTTTTTGGTCATCAAAGTAAACAATCAAGAGACCCAGAAATCAAATCCTTAAAATCTTAGATGAAAGATAGGAAACAATCCATGGGCGATCAAATTCAAGTAGTTGTGCCGCATAATATGTTAGGACAAATGATGTGATAGTCATAGTTTGCACAACCTTCCCAGTCTTCTTAGCCATCCCTGCCCACCCAACCTTCCCAGCCTTCCTACTAAGATCCCCCACCTCCTTGCTCGGACCCAAACTAGTATTGTGAGTTGTATGCATGAGATCCTGATGTACATATTGTAGCATTTATATTCGTGCATTTTTTTGGGGATTCTATACATCACCAACCTATTCAGATGGGTCAGGTTAGAGTATAGATACATGATATTATTGATCCCACTTCTCTAATCCCATTCCCTACTGTGAAGATTACCAGAGTTGCGGATTGTATGTGTAATTTTTTACTTTATCCATATATCCTTCTTCATCATATTTCATATGAGGTATATTTTTTTTAAATATTAATTACATATGATTGAAAATTACTTATAATGTTTTATTAAATTTAACTTATATAGAAGTATCTGAAATCCAAATAATGGCATAAAGGAAACAAAAGGTTCAGGAACAAACTGTAGATACTTTATATATTTCTGATGGGATAAAAATATTATCTCAAGTTTCTTCTTACATGGTTAATATCTATGAGTTTCAGATGTCATTCGATATATGTGTAAGATACTATCCATTGAGAATATTCCAAAAAGATATCATGGATCTAATTGATTTTAAAGATCTCAACGTGAATGTGTTGTAGTTGTTTTCCATGTAAGTAAATTGACCTTTCATTTTTTATTTTTCCAATTAAAGATGGTTTAAATTGACTAACTATATTACTTTTTTAATTAGGTATCTACACAATACACTTGTTCAAAATGACATCATCTGCATTTATGGTTTTATAAATCTAGAATTTATTTCAGTGGATGTGCAATATGTGTTGACTAAAAATAAAGTGGCATATACATGTGAGAAGTTGTCAATGATGGATAGTGGGTGTTGGTTTATGCCATTTCTTATTAGGTAAGAGAAGAAACATAATTATAAACTAATGTTCATTATAATTTCAATAAATTTGAACTTTTTGTATTGTAGGGGCTTTGGATGTTAGACATATTCTACCCAATTGAAACACATTATATTGATTTTTGTCTTTATTAGGTGGTGTTCATAGAAAATTTTCCAGCTTGTTAGACAAGTAAGTTTTTATATATATTAATTATACTTAATTATTATTGTTTATACATGTATTATTGGTTGATATATATGAAAATGCAGGTTATGGAAAAATTTAACAATTATCACTTATCAATATAGAAGCCAAATGAAATCAACTATGTGAAAGAAAAGGTAATTATTTTTTATATTGGATATTATTTTGATTTTTTGATATATATATATATATATGTGTGTGTGTGTGTGTGTGTATTGGTTTTTATTATAAAGTTAATGTTTTATTAACATTAGTGTCATAATCAACAAGGATATGTCAAATTTGGCTATTATGTTATACGATTCATTTATGATATAATCACAACTGGGGTAAAGAATGATTATGATGAGTTTATTTATATTAATTATTTTATATCTTCTATCATAGTATTTTATTTTTTAATCTTATATGATTCAATGTCATTGTAGTCATTCAATGGTGTCGATTTGTACATGCAAGAAGAACTTAACAATCTTCGATCTTTGTTTGCAAACTATTTTTTTAGTATGATTAGGATTTAAGGTATATATATTCTTATGTTTCTGATTACTATTAAATTTTCCTAATAAAATATGTTAAAAAACTAATCCTTTTTTTCTAATTAGTGTTTGAACGTAATGATATCAAATGAATGCTTCAACAATAACAAAAAATGATCATGTTTTAAATTTGAGGTATTTGTTTTTTAATTCTACTTTATAATACAAATGCGTATATTTTTTTGATTAAATGGATAAAAGTATATATGTTTTTTATATTTTTAGTCAATGATACATGTTGTTTGATTGTTGTATATTGGTTTTATATTATAGTGATTCTGATTATTATGGGGATGCAATATTTAAATATTTCTAATTTTTTTAACTTTCGACATCAGTTTTTTTATAAACCAACACTGAATAATTAAAAAAATAGCTTGGTTTTTGGCATCGTTTTCCATGAAAACCGATGTAGAAAACCTTTTTCGGTGTCCGTTTTCATGGAAACCGATGCCGAAAACCCAAACAAAATCGGTTTTTAGCGTCGTTTAAAAAAAAATGACGTCGAAAACCTTATTTTTTATGTCACCATTATACACATTGGTTAAAAAACGATTTAAAAATTAAAAAAAAGACATTAAATCATGTTTTTTCACTAGTGGCACTTGAAAATAGGTAAGAATTTGAAAATTTCCCTTAAACTAGGCTTATTTATCGGGAAAAATTTGAGAAAGATCCTTTTAAAACATATAAATCCCCATAAAATAAAGAAGGATTTTGATTGTTACATATATATTGAACATTAAAAAATAATTTAAAAGGAGTAAATAAGAATAATTATGAATTTCATTGGGGTAAAGAGATAAAAAGAGTAACCATAATGAAATTGGAGGTTCAGGTAGAAAACCACACTTTATGTCTGAACATGTTCTACACTTGACCTTAACATACTAGATAATCAAATTAAATCCATTAATTAATTAATTAAAAACATTATATATATATATATATTTTATTTATTATAATTTTATTAAGTTCATTTATAGAATTTTATATGAGTTATAAGATACAGGATTATCACTCGGGAGCATTCGTTTCCTTAGTTTTCACGATCGGTAGTATAGAAGTTCATGTGGAATGTATATAATTTTCTAGAATTGAATTTATATGATACCAATGAACATATAGAATATTAAATTGTTATATAATTCATTTGGTTATATGTTATTAGTATGAGTTATTAGATAAAACATTAGTGATAACCGTTTAGATTATTATGGCGGTATTTTGATCATCACGAACTAGTTTTGTCGTATTAATTAGTATTATATATATACAAGTTCCAGAATCATTACACAATATATAATAATATTTCATAATTTGGTTAAACCATAAAAATTGTTTCATGACCATACTTGAAGAATAAATTGAAGAATGAAGGTTCATCATTCATGAAGGTTGTACATCGGCACCTCCCGAATGACGATTTAGTTTTTAAAATAAAAGAGAGAGAGATAGTAGTATCAGGGAGGATATTCCATTAACATGATATAATTACAGTATATATATTATAATGTAGTTATCATTATTATTTTGATATGTGAGTTGAGGAGAAGATAAGAAAAGAAAATAAATTGAAAATGAAATTAAAAGAAAAAGGAAGAGGGTTTACCTCTCGAAATATCCACCTTGAGAACCTCCTTAAGGGAAGGGGTTTTGGTCTTTTGGAAAGACCAAGAGCTCCTGGATGTAAGGATAGAATAAAGAATATTATTTGGGTAGAAATTTGACAATCTTCAAGGCTTAGAGGAGTGAGGAGAAGAGGAAGTGAGGTGTGGGTGTTATAGTGGAGGAGAAAGGTGATTTTTGAATATCTTATTCATTATTTTATTATTTTGGTCAAGACAAGAAATAGTGTTTATTATTGTAATTTTTTTAATAAGTTCATGTGAGTTTGAACCAAGTGTTCTTACATTAATTATGACTAAAGGAATAGTGTATTTATTTTATAATGTATTTATAGTGTAAATTACCGTATTTTACTATTCACTAAAAATTCAAGTATTTCCAGAAAATACCAAAAAATTTACCATAATTTTTTTGATATGTAGAATTAAAAAATGGACTCCATTTTATCAAAATAATTTTCTAAATATGTGAAATTTAATTATTAAATAAAATCATTATTTACTTGAAAAAAATAGATTTAAAATTTAAAATTCATTTTATAATACTTTCAAAAATTCATAAAATTATACTAAAACCATAGGACAATAAAATATTTATTTATTAATACATTTTATGAAAATTAATTTTATTTTAAATTGATTTATTAATTTAAAATTGTAATTAAATATTTTTTAGTCACAAAAATACCAACACTTAATTATTAATTTTTAAAATATTCAATATCATTTATAAGGTGACTAAATTTTATTTATACTTACATGGGTGATGTTACTATTCATAAGGTTTATATTACTATTCATAAGGGTACATTTATATTCATAAGGGTTAAGTTACTATTCACAAAAAATGTTAGTTGATCCTATGAGACTCTAAATATCTTACTGATCGCAACCATGTATGTCCATTTATCGAAATTCAAAACATAGAAGTGGAAAAATTATGTCTAATGGCTAGGTTATAACTAACTCCTATAAATAAAAAAATGTTTGTTTCTCAGAGACTCAGTGTTTTATGCATTCTATATTAAATTTATTTTTAAATCCTTGGGGTGTTACATCAATGGATTAAAAGACATATGATGGAGCTGGGTCCTGAAAGATGTCATACTCTCGACTGAGGTGTGTCATCAAACTTTATTATTATAGGATGTGTAATTTATATTTCTTAGAAATTATAGATTTTATGACTTCTAAATAAAATGATAGTAATTTATGTATGCAATTTCATAGTTAAGTTATCAAACTAAATTTGAAAAAATAAAGGGGAACAATGATAGAACTAAAAACTGAACCTATGACCAAGATAATTCTTTCTAATTTAATTATATTTATAATTTCATGGTAAAGTATATTTAATTGTATTTTCATTATCTTAGAATATAAAAGAAACCCAAAAAAATTTCATTGCTTTAATATAATAATAAAAAAAATCAAAAATAAATAGTTTATATGAATTAGATTAAGTAAACAAACTATAAATATCATGAAATGAGATGACCCTGGTCAGCCACTGTGTTTCACTAGGAAAAAACTTAGAAATTTTCTTTTTTCTATAACCTATGATAGGCGTGCATCAACTCCTATCATAGAAGTACATGATATTTTACTCATTCTCTTTCTTTCCTTCTTTGTTTATGGTCACATATTCTTGGAAATATGTATACCATGTGACACTAGAACTAATCCCCTATTAGATTATTCTATATTGAACCTATTCAGTATCTGGTTAATGTATATACTTTGAATTAGTCGAATTAGTCTCTCTAATATATCATGAATGATCTTGATCCCTAAAATATAGGCTGCTTTGCCTAAGTCCTTCACAGAGAATCACTTTTTGAACCATTCCTTAAACTCCTGTAAGGATGGTATCTAATTTATAATTAGTAATATGTCATCATCATATATTAATATGAAAATTACTATACTCCCACTAAACCACTTGTAAACACATGTATCACATTCATTCTTAATGATTTCTTTAATCCATAGATGTATCTCTAAAAATCGAATACCTTTTTGGCATTTCATGGAGTCATAATTGATTCTGGTTGTGTCATATAAACATCCTCTTGAAGGTTCCTAAAATTAGTTTTTACATCCCCATTCCAAATCTCATAGTCATATAAAGATCTGTGGAAATAATAATTTTGATAGATTTAAGCATATTGACTATAGAAAAAAATTTCATCAGAGTTTATTCTATAAAGTTTTCTAAACCATTTTGAAACAATCCATGCTTTATAGGTACTAACATGACCTTCTATGTCTAGCTTTATATTGAATACCCATTTTCACGCAAATTTATTTATATATGTGGGTGGATTGAAAAAACCCACACATGGTTTTGGTATATGGAATCCATCTTAGAATTCATGGCCTCTTTGCATTTTTCATCTTCTGATCTCTCTACCACATCCTCGTAAGATAGAGGGTCATTATTTTCAACCAATAACATGTCACCATATTATATGACTATAAAACCATATATTTTTGGTTCTCTAACCTCTATAGTGATTCTATATAATACTTGTATTTTAGGAATACATTCTTCCATGGGGACCTATAGAATCTATTTCTATACCAACTCTTTTATATCTTAAGTATCAACTTTATTGAAGTAAGTATTTCTTCCTCTATCCGTCTTGAGGATGTGCTCCCTCTCAAGAAGTGTATCCTATCTTGTGACTGTTAATTTCTTTTCTAAAGGTTTATATAGATAGTATCTTCTTATTTCCATGAGATACCCTATAAAGATACACTTCATGCCTCGTGATTCCAATTTGTTTCCTAATATGGACTCAATAAATTCCTCAAAACCCCATGCATGAATATGTGAAAAAATAGGTTTCTTTCTACTTCATCACTCAAAGGGAATACCGTTTTCCATTTTAGTTGGTACTTCATTTAGTTTTTATATTTCCATGTTTAATAAATATCCCAAAAAGAATAATAAAAGGATCACATGACACATCATTGACCTAAACTTATCCATAAAGGTATGGTTCCTTCTTTCACTAGCACCATTCTATTATGGGGTATAAGGAATAGTGAGTTGAGATAAAATACCATACCCCCATATAAAGTTGATAAACTATTGGTTAAGATATTCTCCACATTGATTCTATCAAAGTTTATTTATCTTCTTAACAATATGATTCACAAATTCATTCATGAAATACTTAAAATTATCAAAGGATTTATACTTACACCACATCAAGTAGACATAATAGTACCTACTCACGTCATTGGTAAAAGTCATAAATTATGAGAATCCACCTCTAGATTCTAATTGAAATGGTCTAAAAACATCGGTGTGTAACAATTCTAAAATCTCCATGGAACTTTCAACTTGACCACTTAATGGTGGTTTTGTCCACTTTCCTTAAAAAACATGATATATTTGAAGTGGTTTAAGCTCAAGATATTCTAAGTAACCATCTTGATAGAACTTCATCAAACACTTATCATTTACTAGACCAAGACAGTGATGACACAACTGGGTGTGAAGTGAGTGAAGTGAATTTGATTCATTATAAACTACTATTATTTCATTTTAATAATTTAATACATAAATACCATTATTCAACTATGTTATACCATAACATTTGTTAACTTTATAAAATTATAAACTCTTATTTACAAAACAAAAAATTAAACTATCAATGTATAAAAAATAGTGATGATGTTCTTAGTGACACTAGACAAATAATAATACATCTTTAAAACCAAATAATTCCTATTGGAAATGTGAGGTGGTAGTCTCCAATGGCTATAGTAACCAACCTCACTCTATTGGAATCTCATAGATCCACCTAACCTCTAGAAACCATCTGAAATCTACTTGGTTCCTATATTTGGATACAAATGTGAGAACTACATTTAGTATCTAATAACCAACTTTTAGATATGGAAATATTACACTCAATAATAGATACACCCGAGGATTACCCTTTATTCTTTGGCTGGGTGCAGTTCCTCTTCCAGTGGCCTTGCATGCCACATGCAAAACACACTACATTCTAATCCTTTGATTGCCTCTGGATCTTCTTCTTCTTGGAAGGATGCTCCTCTGGAAAAACAAAAAATTTCAACTGAAAATGAGGGTCACCACCCTCAAACGAGAAATGGTGTACTCCCCACCATATGGATTATCTTACACCACTCCTCGAGTGCAACCTCAATAGGTTCCCTTCCTCAACAAGGAAGAACATTTGGAAAGAAATGATAGCTCGGTTTAGGGTTGACGCTCTCTTAGCATACTCAAGACGAATCAAGATAGCACATGATAATCTCTAACAAGAGTACACTAATATTACACCAAGGAATATACAGTTCTATCCGAAACACACTCACATCTTGTCAAAATATGAATAGGATTTAGCCACGGGTCAACCATCTCACAGTACCCCAACATTTCACAATGTCACCTCTAATACAGAGGGAAATTCCTAACACAACTTCTTAGATCCAAACCCATGAAAAGTCTTTAAAGATCAGTCCTCATCTCACACCCAACCACTCACCTATTTAGATTCAAATGATAACACGCGCAACCATCATGTATCTATATCACTCGACCTGTACACATGACATTGTTCCGGTCATGAGTGTCTACCTATGATATGACTACATTGGAAAAAATAGAAAGATTGGTCGACTAGGCCAGGAACCCAAGAATCCCTACCCATCACACTAGTCACGAAAAACAAGCATTCCAGGTGATTCATTATAACTAAAGGCATCAACATTCCTATAACACAAAATCAAGAACCTACCATGCCTTGATCACAAGATGAGAATAAAGACTAGCTCACTGCCTAAAAATACATCCAAAAAATAGGGTCCAACCTCTCACACATAGGTTTACCATGAACAAAAATGACATTGACCTACAAGGGTATGAGTAAAAACTAAGTGTATTTAGGTCTTCCACCTAGCCCTATAGAAAAATCCAAAAACTGGGTCACAAGGTCAAACCACCTAGACCAAAATATCCAACCTCTCAAAGGTAGGTAAATATTAGGATGAAAAACAAGGGTAAAAGCAGAAAACACTGCCTATAAGGGCCTGATTCTCTCTGAGCATCCTTAGAAGGAACTGGTCCTTGGAGGTCATAGCCAAAGTAGAAGAGAAAATGAATTGACACTCATCGGGCATCCGTACACAAAAATACCTCTAGAGTTCCAGTGCACAAGAAAAAATTCCTGGTATCCATCATCATCATACTCAGATATCTGACTAGATAACTATAGAACTAAGAAACAACACCCTATAAGGGGTTAAACAAAAAAGGAATCACATGCCATATCAACCTACTAGGTCACTACACCTACCATGCATGATGAATGAGTCACCAGACTCAACCAAACACCTCAAATTAGATCCAAACAACCTTCCATCAGAGTGAAATATATATGTAAGCAGGCCCAAAGGCCTCAGTCATCACTAAAATCACACACTAGCAGGCCAATATGCTATGAATCCTATGTGCCAAAAATGTTGCATGAGATGCCTCTTGCCTTTTCTGATCAAGAGTAAAAATACATATCTAACCTCCTATCAATTCCCAAGATTTAGAGATCTATAGTAAATCAAAACATCCACACAACATGTGGATTACTAAAGGAAAAATAATATACAACTGTAACATTGAAAAATAGAACAATAATACCATACCCTAGGATCCAGGACTTCCTACCGAAACAAGTGTTCTCGATGAACCAATCTGATATCCATCATAGGTTCCAACACATTCCTAATACTCCTATATACCATATCCCAAATAGTAAAGAATAAGAAAAGAACACCTCTAATACCAATTTGTAATGTCCCGACCTAGATGCCACTAAACCGGTGCCCTGAGTCAGTGGGTTACAAGGCCTAAATATGGCCTCCCCATACGCCATAGGTTTCCAACTAGTAGTTAGGGCTTAGGGCGTGATAGTGGGGAGACTATTCCCTCATATCAAATTAAGAAACAATAAAAAAATAGATAAGTATCATAAACAGTGGAAAAAAATACAGTGCGGAAGTAGTAACAACTAAAATAGAACATGCTGTAATAATAAATGAAATGATGTAAAATCCCAAACAACTATGTCATACAATACAACACTGGTCACCCACTAGTTTACCTTACAGATAGAAATAAAAAAGAAACTAAAAGTAAAAGTACAAGTCTATAATATTAACTCTAAGGAAAACAACATACCTGATCTATATACCCTGTCGAACTACACCAACCTGATCAAAAGAACCCACTTGAGCAGTTCTACTCGACCATGCAACACTTGGCCTCAGCCCTATCCACTATGCAACTCATGGTCAATATGAAAAGTATACATAAGGTATACACGTACACCGAGGTGAAAATGCAGTGGTGAGAAAGAATTTTAGTAGGCCACCCCAATAAGAAACTTGTAATTGTACTGCTAAAAGTATATGAAAAAGAAACGTGCTCAGCCTAGCTGAAACACAACAAAAAAGGATGTAAACCCACATGATCCCAAAGTCAAACCCAGGGTCCATAATCCCTATCAACTGGGAAAGTGCCACCATGGATTTCTATATCTATATACATATACATGTATAGTCCCATACCTATACATATATACATAAATATGAACATTATTTGGTATGTAAATCAATAACATAAAACCACATCATCAGTCAATCCTTAGGTCTGTAATCCCGATCGTCTGGAAAACCTATGCAAGGGAATTGAGCTAGACATCGTTCCAATCAAGCCATGTATCACCAAGTTGATCTCTGGGTTTGTACTCCCAATCGATATATACCTGCTTCAGCCAACAAAAAAAAAGTATCTGAGCAAGCTATGTCACCACAGGGGATACTCGTCCTACCTGGGTTCACCTGTACTCGCCTCTAATCACCAACAAGGATACTGTATACCGACGGTCAATCCTGTAAAGATCACAACCACCATGACCAAACTGTAATACCACAAGTGTAAGACCACAAAGGGCCATATTCAAGAAACTCATCCAAGTAATCCTCATGAAAAGTGTAGACCTTAAAGGGTCAAATCCAAGGAACTAATCCAAGTCATCCATATCAGAAGTCTAGACCATGAAGGGCCAGATCCAAGGAACTTGTCCAAGTAATACATATCAAGTCCCATGGGCGTACCAGTGGAAACTCAGTCTAGGAACTATTTGGGGTATTATAAGCATGTCAACAACACATATCCTATGTGAGCCCAAGGAAGCCAGATCCACGGGGTAGCAAGGCTTGAGGCATCCTATGGATTCCAGACCCAAGGGGCATACTTTACCCAAGGTGTTCACTATCACATTCCAGATCCATGGAGATAATTCCATGGAATTTATCAAACCATTAAATAAAAAATACCATTCATTCATTACACATGATTATACCCACTCATGTGAACCATTACATTGTAGGAAATGGGTATACCCACCCAATCATCACAGGACGAGGAGAGCGTAATCATCCTCATCACATATCACTATCCAAAGAGTCTGTCCAAGGAATTCCTACGTTGGGGAATCCAAGTATCACTCAAGGTGTAAAAGAAACACATAAGGATCAATAGACAAGTCACAAGCAGTACCTATGGATATACTCGTAAATATAAGAAATAACATGGATCAGAAGATGAATCCCAGAAGAGCACGTCTAGGCATCCCAACAATCAGGAAAGATGCCTCATGTCAGGCTCAATAGACACCAACTAGGAAGCACCTCTGGTAAACACTACTACTTTAGAAAAACCAAGTTATATATAAAAAAACGAGTGAGGGTGGCTCAAACACCCAACCCAACACTCTAGACATAGACCCATAGGCGTATCCATTCAACACGGTATCTAAGTGACACCTGACCATCATCTCTACCCAAACCAGATGTACAACTCAGGTTTGGTCAAGAAAAAGGGAACCCACTAGGTCCCTAAAGATAAGCATTGAGAGGTATCCTACTCGGGATCCTCAAGGGAAAACTCATAAGCGAAGGCATCCTACTTGGGATCCTTAGCTGTAATGTTAAAGGAGGAATCCTCGAATGATAACAATGGAGGAATCCTATAATAGGGATCCTATAAAAGGTATAGAGGTATAGGGATCCTATGAGGGACTCCCTATGTCATTATACAAGAAAAGGCATCCCTCAGAAGATCCTTGGAAGAAACTAGTCACACAACCTCATAGGCTAGAAGGGCATGTATCACAAGGGGAATGTCCTCAAAATCATAAGTCACAAGAGATAGCTCATAGCTCATCTCATATCAAAGGTCTCAATTAGGTTGGTCCAAAAACCCAACCGATCATTCACACTCTAGTCTCACTCTCAGGAGACAACTGAAAAAAATAACTAGAGGAAGAAACTCTCCATTTAGATAGAATCAAAAAACACCCATTAGGATTCCTCATAACGCTCTACAGATTCTACCATCGCGATCTACATGGAAAACTACTCAGAATGGACTAATATTGGTTCCAATTCTAACTCCAATACAAAGGAAAGAAAACCCCTCAAAGGGTTGGAAAGGAGAAGTACATGTTGTGTCACCCTCGGTACACAGTGTGTACTCCCGCAACGCCACATGGGCGTGTACTCCTTCCAACCTGGGCATGTAAAATCTCTAGGTACATGGCATGTAAAATGGGTACACAACGTGTACCCTATATGAGTTACATGACCATGTCCCTCAACCGGCTTGGCCGTTTACCTAGCCAATCCATGTACATCTACATGGCATGCTACCCTACACGGGGTATGGCTGTGTACTCCACTCAGCCGTGTACCCCTACACGAGTAGACATGCCAGGGTACTCAACCACATGACCAAGTACTAGTACGCGACATGTATACCCCATACACGATGTGTAATCCTTAAAACCCCATATTCCCCAAATAGGAAGAACACATGGCATGTTTCCTTGAATCACACACCATGTAACGCAGTTTCCCCGAACGAGAAACCCTCAGATCACCGAAAACCCCTGTTTAAACCCCCCAAATTAGTAGATCAGGCCACTAGGGACTGTATAAATTCATAATAGGGATTTAACAAATTGAAACAACGAATTTAAATGGTTTTTTTGGTATAAAATAAAATAGATTTAACTTTAGGCAGAAACCTCCAAAGCTTCGCTTGATTTCACCATCCACGATCTCCATACACTGGCCCAACGCGTTGAGGGTTTTGCAACAGCTCCTCCCTCTCTTCATCTCTCACCATATTCCTCCATATAACTCTCCTATATAGTTTGATCCATAAAATAGGATCCAAGGTAGGAATCTATGAGAAATAAGAAGGAAAAAGATAAAAAGGAAAAAAAAAGAAAAGAAAAATAAAATAAAAAGAAGAAAAAGGGGTCCGGTCCAGCCCCAGTGTCCGACTCGAGTTTATTCCTCGCCTAGAAAAAACTCCTAGTTAAGGAGTCAATGAAGGAAAATTAATCTCAATATAATGATACTTTAAAAATTTATGTCTAGACGAACATATATGAATAATTTAATATTTAATTTATTAAATATTAAATATTATTTGTTCTTCCAAAATTCGAACGTCTCAAATTCCTACCAAACTCTTGTCCTAGGGTAAACACCCTATTCAGGGACCAACAGAGTGGTCAGAAAAATTATCTAAAATTATATATGAGGGGAAAAATACCATTTTACCCCTCCTAAACCTCTGAAAGAAAAAATTAAAATTTCTGCTCAAAACTGTAGTCTGGAAAAGCATGGGTCTTACAGATGCCCCAAAATCCAAGGATTGGAAGGAAGTGAAAAAAAATTGAATGAAAAAAGGTATTGTTCTTGAAAAAGGGGGTGAGTCCAAGGATTCAATGGATTCCTTAGATCTTGTAATTCCTCTCCCAGTAACTCATTTGAACAAAACATGGGTAAATATTGCTGAGGATGAGGATTCTCATACCTATACTCCCTGAACTTGAAAGCTAGTTGGGCCTGAGGTGCAAGACACACCCTTATATGATCTCTTTTTAGACTTGAAAACTTCACTGGACACAAATGAGCTGGTCCTAAGATACAAGGTTATCTTAATGATTATATTATCTCTACTGACATCGAACATAATATTAGGGAGGTTATGATTTCTATTCAAAATAAGACATAGGTTTTGGACAATGTTTCTACACATGTTAGATTGGTGGTTCCTTTAATGGAAAAGGATTTAGGTATCTTAGATATTTCTACTATTCAAACTCATTCCCAAAATAATACTGTATCTCCAAGTGATATGGAATTTGTTGATACAGAGTTAAAGATTTAAATGGAGCAACCGAATTTTGGAGATTCCTTGATTCTGGTAAAGTCTTCTTTGGATAATGCTCCTTCATCTCATAAAGGGTTTGAAACTTCTTTGGTTAAGGGTTGTGACATCATCTCCTCAATTAATTGTGATCCAGTACCTAATAGTAAGATTGGAAGGCCTCCTAAATCCTTATCTATGAAATAGGGTGGAGAAAACAATGGGGGATTAACCCCAAACCCAAGTCCAAATGAGGACCTTTTTTTTGGAATTTCCTAGCGATGACCAATAATGAGACTACCAGGTCCCTTAGGATCCATATTCAGAAACATAATACTATTTTAATTGGGTTGGATGAACCTAAATTATCTCTCTCTATTAGTATTTTCAATCTTGAAAATTTAGGTTTTCATTTATTGGAAACTAATAGATGTTCTGCTGATGTTAAAAACTTATGGATATTAGTTCATACCTATTTGGTTAATCCTGCTTTACTAGGATCCAATGATCAACTTATCACTTTTTCCTTTAATTATATGGGGATTCAGAAGTGTTTCTCTATTATTTATGCTCATAATAGGTATCAAGATCATATAAAAATTTAGTTATATATTGATCCTTTTAAAAAAAATCATTTCTAGTCCTTGGTCCATGATTAGGGATTTTAATTCAATTATGAATCCTGATGATAAATTGGGTTTTGTGATCTATTCCATTTCCTCTAAGGAATTTAGATCTTTCATTGAAAGTAATAATTTGATTGATATAAATATGGTTGAAGACAAATATAACTGGTATAGGAAATATCTCAGTGGCATGGTTTCTAGTAAACTTGATAGAGCCTTTTCCAATAAAGCTGGCTTGGATACCTGGGACTCTATATTGTACACTACCTTATCAATGATTAATTATGATAATCATATAATTTTTATTTATCTTGTGACCAAGAGTCACAATCCCTCTCTACCTTTTAGATTAAAAAATGCTTGGGTGTCTCAATCATATTGTGGTAAACTCATTTAGGAGGTTTGGACCTCTGTTGATTTCAGAGATGATGCTTTAGCTTGTATTCTCAAATCAAAATTGGTCAAAAAGAGGATTAAATCTTGGAGTAAGTATAAGTTTAGTTATCTTGATTGTGATATATCCTCCCTTGAGGTTTCCCTTCAATAAATTCAAGAGAATAGTATCTCTAATGACTTTTCTAATGGTATTGTGAATGAGGATGATATTTCTTGTATGCTCAACAATATTCTTAATATTAAAGACTCTTTGTAGAGGAATTAATTTAAAGCTAAATGGATCAAAGATGGTGATAGGAACTCCAAGTTATTTAATTTCCTTCAACATGCTAGAAGAATTTTCAGGCCTTTATCACTTCTCAAGGATGGTGATTAGATTATGGATAACAGGAAGGATCTATATGATTATGTGGTTTATTATTATAGGAATATTTTCAATGGTTAATCTATCCTATATGAGACTGTTGATGGTATAATTCCACATATTATCAATCAGAATGATGATTTTGGGCTTGCTACTATCCCTTTAATTTTAGATATTAAGGAGGCTGTATTTGGTCTTAATTTTGTAATCTTTCATGGCTCAGATGGGTTTGGAATTTTTTCTTTAAATCATATTGGGAGATCATTCAAGTGGATGTTTTTAGGCCTGCCCTCCAATTTTTAAGGATGGTTCCCTTTCCTAAGGATTAAATTCTCAATTTCTTACTTTGATTACTAAAGTAGAGAATTCTAAATAAATTCATCTGTTTAGGCCGACTGCTTTGGTCAACATAATTTATAAAATAATCAGAAAAGTATTGGATAACATGTTAGTCTCTATCTAAAATAAAATAGTTTCTTCAAATAAAACTGTCTTGATTAAGTGTAGGACTATTTAGGATTGTCTTGTTACTACCTCTAAATGTGTTAATCTACTGAAGAAGCCTACTAGAGATGGAAATATTTCCCTAAAACTTGATATCATCAAGTATTTTAACACTATGGATTGGACCTTTATTTGTAAGGTTCTTGCCTATTTTGGGATGGATAGTTAATTATCAATTGGATTAAAAGAATATTGGGATAAAATCACATTTCAGTTTTGGTTAATGGTTACCCTGAAGGTTATTTTAAATGCTGTAGAGGTGTAAGACAAGGTGACCCCTTTCTTCTATTATTTTCTCCATTGATTAGGATTATCTCAACATTATTTTCTCTATCATGGTTGATAATGGGAAATTCAAATCCATTAATGATGTTTAAGGAATCTCTACTCCTTCCCGTATTTTATATACATATGACATTAGTATCTACACTAAAGGGGACAAGACCAATCTTAGAAACATCAATAAATAATTATTTCATTATGAAGAAGCCTCTGGTCAGGTTTTCAACTAAAATAAATCTTTTGTGTACTTTGGTAGGGGGATCTCTATTGCCATAAATATTCACATTATTATAAATCTGGGCATAAGAGAGGGGGGTTTTCCTTTTTTTATCTCAAAGTTACTATGTTATGGGGCAGTCCAAAGGCTTTCTATTTTTCTAATATCATTAGTTAAATGAGGAAACAACTTGCTTCATGTAAAGGTAAGTCTTTTTCCATGGATGGACGTACATGTTTGGTGAAATCCATCATCACCTAAGAGTTTGTTTACTCATTTATGGTTTATGAATGTTCAGTTTCAATTATTAATAATATTTTCATCTCCATTAAAAATTTTATTTGGAGCAGTATTATTCTTGAAAGGAAGTTAACAACTGTGTCCCGAAAGAATTATTGCACACCTTATGACTCCGGGGGACTTGGTATTAAATTTTTTTGAATTTTAATCAGTCCTTACAAGTTCTTTTCATATGGAGATTGGTTAATGGTAAATCTTTGTAACTTGAATTTCTTCATGCCAGATTTCTGCTCAAACTTAAAATTGGGAATCTTCTTCATATGACTTCTTCTATTTGGCCTACCCTTAAATCCATATTTTCTACTATTGATTTTCATTCAATGTGGTTGGTCTATAGAGATTCATCTCTGGATTTTTAGACTTAAAACTGGATAGGGGATCCTCTAGTGGAATTCCTCTTGAAAAATGATATTATTATAGATTTATCTATTTCAATTTCTGATCATTGACCAACTTAAACGAGATTCCAGAAAATATCAGAGATACTATTAACATATATTGATTTTCCCCTAGAACCATTCCATTCCAATCATCTTTTTATTTATTTAAAAAATATAGGGATCCCCAAATAAACAAGATCAAATCTAGGGGTTCTAAAGTCATAAAGGCCGAGAGAATCACTGTGAACTAAATTCACACCTTTATGGGGGAAAAGATCCAAAATAGAAGAAACTGGTGACTGGCATGTTGTGTGTTGCACATGAAAATTTACCGACTGATCATTATTTACATAATTGTGGTATTTACCTATGTTCTTCATGTTATATTTGGCATGGACACATGGAAGATGTAAACCGCTTATTTTTGAGATATGAAACAACGTCATCAATGTGGTGTAATATTTATGAAATGTTTGAGATCCCTCTTCCCCGTATATGATACGCTCATGGTTTTATTAAAATCTGTTCTTTTCTACTACTGTCCCCTCAACTTATGAATATTTTTTGGGTTTCTAATGTGGAGTTAATTTTACTTATCTATAATTCTCAAAATAAATGGTTACACGATCAGGTTAAGTTTGTTACTCAAACTACTCTATCCCAATTATTAGTTGTTATCAGAGAAGATAACTCATTCAAAAAAAAGTTTTTTCTTTAACTATCTACATGATCTCTCAGTGTTAAGGAGGATTAATATTAGTGGTAAATTGTGTTCCCCTTATGACATGTTTGAAGTATTTTGGGTCTTCACCTATCTCAGGGTGGACTAAAATAAACAATGATGGTTCTTCAAGGGATAATCTCGGTCCTTCGGGTTATGGGGTAATTTTCAAAAACCATCATGGGGATGCTTTAGGCTATCTTTATGGTTCTTGTGGTTTTGTTTCCACACTTGAGGAAGAAATTTTGGGTGTCATTGAGTCCATTGAACATGATTTTCTTCTTGGATGGGGTAATATTTGGTTGGAATATGATTCATCTATTATTATTCATGCTATCAGAGCAGGTTCTAGGAATCTTTTCTAGATGTTAACCTCTCAATGGATTATTTTCTTAGAATATCTCTCTTTCATTAATTACATTGTCACTCACGTCTATAGGGAGGAGAAATAAATTTTAGATGCTCTTTAAAACATGGGTGATGATGGAAATAAATTTCCTTGGTCTAATCAGGTTCCTGATGATCTTTTACCCCTTTTTATGAGGGATAACTGTAAATTTCATATTTTTAGACTTTTGTAATCTGGACTTTATTTTAATAATATAAGAGAATTTCTCTTTTTGGGAAAGGTCTCATCTTGCCCTAAAAAAGTTCAATATGTAAATTGAACTAAAAACATATGATGCACCCGATTTGTGTATACATTTTTCATATATATTATTGAAAATAAAAACATGTTTTCACTAAATATCTATTGTTTCATGAACATATTCTTTGATTTTGGTGATTCTGTTTATTCTCAAAAGATTTCTGGCTAAAACACACAAATCGAGAGAAGTTTATGAAAATTTTCCAACTACACGGCGTGTACTTTACTACACGCCATGTACATTCATACAAGGACACAGATCAAGAGGGTAAGTACACGCCCAAGTCGCCAGCCAGAGACTACACTCCATGTGGATTATTAATACACACTGTGTACCGGCTTCTAGATGCGGTTGGTGGCTCTTGCTAGATACTACACGCCATGTGTGGCGGCGCTACACGCAGTGTACTTTCCACCAACCAGCCACTGACGTCGTGTGAGTCAAAGACAGCGTGGCTGGACACCTATCGAATAAAAACCGCGACAAAAGGGGAGTTGACAAGACTACAGGGCGTGTAATTTTATACACGCCGTGTAATTAAGTTTTCTATAAATAGCAGCCTTGGCCTTCGGACCAAAGAGATCCAAAACACTTGAAGAGAGGGGAACTTCTGCTACCATATTCTAGAGCCACCGTTGTACTGCTATTCCACCATTCCACCTTCTGAAACCTCTCCTCGTGGCTTATTTGATGATCACATTAGGTATCGAAGGTGTTATTTCCATTATGTCCTATATGTGTAACTAAACACCCCTTGTGTTGGGGCTGCGGATGATGAAGAGCTTTTGTATGTTAGATTGATTTATATGGTTGTGTTTTCTTTTTTAAATTCTTCTTATTCTTCTTAAACCATTGTTAAATACTACTGGTAATTCTGAACCGGACCAAGGAAATAATTCTCAGGGATCCAAAAGAAGAATAAAGGTGAATTCTTTCATGATCATTGAAAGGATTCATCGATTCATAAATGGATTAAACTGAAGTTAAGAATTGTGGAACACTGACTATTGAAACAAGGAGTCAAACTTCTTCAATTCCAAGACAAAAAAAACCAGACCAAGGGAATCTTATCATAAATAAGATCCAGAATGTAGAATTATCATGAACAACACAAATATATAAGAAATCCGCATTAAATCTCCATAATCACCGGAGCCCCAACAAACTCTTTTTCCTACTAAACACATTAAAAATTTCTTGTTGTTTTCTTTTAAATTGTTAATCATAATTTCAAGTAAACAAAACAGTTTCAATAATCCAAAACAAGAAAATAGACTCTAAATTTAGCAAGACTCACTAAATTAATTCTAAACTCAATTAAATTCACGCACGTACCAAATTTCTTTGTGGATCAACCCCGCACTTTCACTATACTAAGTTTAAGAGTGGTTAATTTCAATTTGGGACACTGATAACATACCTTCGGTGAAAGGACCGACCAAATTTTGGCACCGTTGTTGGGGATATGATGGTTTAAGTGCTAAAATTTAGTTGCGTTAGTAATTAATTAAGTGAAAATAAAAATAAAAAATTCCCAAAAATTTCTTTCCTAATCCTATTTCTATTTATCTTTTATTTTCGTCGTTTACTCTTGGTAGTTTGTTTTGTTTTGTGAAGGTCCGTAGGTGTGTGAGCGGCCACCTCACACGTTCCAAGATCACTGAGTCATTAGGGTTTTCCCAACTAATCTGGAGATCGAACAAACGTTTTTGAGGTGCCAACGAGCACTAATGGATGAACCCAACCAAACCACTCCACTGGTGCGGAACGAGGAAGGTCATCCAGCTGTGGCCCAAGGAGCTAGACAACAGTTAGGTCCGGATGACAATCGGAACCAACAAGCTCTGCAGGCTCCAGAATACCATCCGCAACAACTCCAACAATTCCATCCGGAGCGGATTCCATACTTCAACCAAGGTCAAGGGCCATTCTACGCTCCCCAGGACCAACAATTCATGCTGGTGACCCTTCATCTATAGCCACCTCCACAACGTACTCCTATGGAGTATGACCTTCCATCGATCCATGGAGCTGACACGAGCATCGTTCGTCCTCTAGTTCAGGCCCAACACTTTGAGATCAAGCCTGCTATCATGCAACTGATCCAGAACACCATTCAGTTCGGCGGTCTGCCCAGTGAAGACCCGAATGCCCATCTCTCCAATTTTTTGGAGATATGCGATACATTTCGTTACCATGGAGTTTCTGAGGACGCCATATATCTTCACCTGTTCCCTTTCTCTCTACAGGATAAGGCGAAAGACTGGATCAAAGGGTTGCCACAAAGATCTATCCTCACCTGGGAGGAGCTAGCCCAGTCATTTCTGTCCGAATATTTTCCACCTTCAAAGATAGTAACCCTATGGAGCGAGATCCACAACTTTCAGCAGCACGACTCAGAGTCGTTGTACGAATCCTGGGAATGTTTCAAGAAGATGTTACGTAAATTACAACACCACAGACTTCCCCTCTGTATTCAAGTCCAAACCTTCTATGGAGGGCTAACAACGAATAAAAAGTCCGTGGTGGATGCAGCTGCTGGAGGTATGGTAATGCAAAAATCCCCCGAAGAACTTTTCGAACTGCTGGAAGATATATCTGCCAAAAGCTTCCAGTGGCATTCCGAGCGGGGGACCCAAAAATGAGGTATGCATAGTATTGATGCTACTACCATGCTTGCTGCCTAGTTGGATGCATTATCCAAAAAGATCGACGCACTACATCTCAAGGGTGCATCTCAAGTCCATGCGTTGAACCATTCAGCATGCAGTGACTATGGTAACAACCACATCCTGGGAGAACGATCGGGACCTTCAATCGACCCTTAGACAAGTGAGGTGAGCTATGTTGCTAAAAAAAGAGGGTCAAACCAGTATCAACAATACTAGAACCCGACATGGCGTGAAAACCAGAACACAGGTTGGGGCCAACAACAGCATAATCCTCCGCCCCAGCGACCGCTTGGCTACAGTCAGCCACAATATCAGAACCCATACCCAAGGCCACAACAGAATCAGCAGGGTTTCTACCAGCAGCAAGGGTATCAAAACCCTCACCTGTAGTAGCCAAGGTAGCAACCACCTCCACCAGCTGCACAACCACCTCAACAAGAGAATCCCTCCAGGTTAGAGGATCTTATGACAAAATTCATATCAACTGCTGAGACCAGATTTCAGAACCAGGAGGCTTCTATTCGAGGCCTCAAGAACCTAATCGTCCAATTAGCAAACCAGATCTCAGGGAGGCAGCCTGGTACGCTACCAGGAAACACTGAGAAGAACCTGAGGGAGGAGGCCCATTCCATAACACTGCGAAGTGGGAAGAATATTCACCAGAAGGAACCAGCACAGTCAACTGCACCTAAACTCCCTGTTGACAAAAAACGTACGATTTCAGACCCCTATTCATATGAAAATCCATCAACAGAGGCTCAACCATGCAAATCTAAGAAGGTAGTCAAACCATTCAAGCCTGCATTACCTTTTCCGAAGAGGATGATGCAAAGGAAGCTGGATCACCAGTTTTAAAAATTCATGGAAGTATTCAGAAAGCTACACATCAACATCCCATTTGCAGAGGCTCTGACACAAATTCCCACATATGCGAAATTCTTGAAGGAAATCCTCTCGAATAAGAGGAAGATGGAGGATTTGGGCACCATAGCACTAACAAAGGAGTGCTCCGTAGTCGTAAAACATTCCATTCCTTAGAAACTCAAGGATCTAGGTAGATTTACTATCCCTTGTAAAATTGGACCCTGTGAATTTGGAAAAGCTCTATGCAACTTAGGAGCCAGTGTCAACCTCATGCCATTTGGAGTTTTTCAAAAGATCAGACTCCAAAATCTGAATCCTACCTGAGTCACCATTCAACTTGCTGACAGATCCATTAAATATCCAAAAGGGATACTGGAGGATTTTCTCGTGAGTGTGGTAAGATTGATCCCCCTACAGATTTTATTATCCTAGACATAGAGAAGGATCAGGAGGCACCTATTATATTGGGAAGACCTTTCCTGGCCACAGGGAAAGTCTAGATCGACGTGCACCAGGGGGAGTTGATTTTCCAAGTATGGGACAAAAGAGTCTCCTACAATGTCCTTAAGGCTATCAAGCAGTCATCATCGCCTGATCAATAGGACTGTTCTGCGATAACTACCGTGGACGATCACTTGGTGGATGAACTGGTATGTTCCTTTATTTCTAAAAACTTTATCACTCCAGACAGTCCTGTTGAAGAAGATCTATAGAACTTGAAATTCCTGAAAGGCCAGGGTGGCTACTATTAAGATAATCTCCACCACCCCTCTTAGGTAAACAAAGGTAAGTTGGTCGAGCCAACGACCTAAAACAAATGTGATTCCTGGGAGGCAACCCAGAGGATACACACCGTGTACCACCTATATGAACGACGTGTACTTTTTCCTTTTCATTTTTCTAGCTAATATAAATCTATAGAATAACTAATAATGAACCAGGGATGATGCCGATTCCGATGGTAAGGTCACTGGAGTTTATCCGAGAAATCCCCGGTTCGAATCCTCCCGACCTACCTTCATCATGGTTTTCCTCCTTTTTATATTTTCTTACACGACATGTGTAGTAAAATTCATATATATATATATATATATATATTTGTTTCTAAGAAAACCCATGATGGGGATGGGTCGGTTGGCCAAGATCGAAACCCTGTTTCCAAAAAACCCGGGTTCGAATCCTGACAACCGCCCCATTTCCATCATTTCCCCTTTTAATAAAAAACACATGACGTGTAATTCTTGATACATGTCGTGTATAGTTTTATTTGTAATAAAATATGTATATATCTATATATATCTATTTTTATTTTAGTTATTAATAATAATTATTATAAAGTTTACTATAATAAATTATAATTATATATATATATATATATTTTTGATTAAAAAAACAATACACGGCATGTCTGATAAAGTACACGCTGTGTAGTCCGGCTATAAAAGCCGGACACCCTACGCGGCCAATGTCCGTGTTGCACAACTCCCCCTCTCCGTTTTCTTCCTATGGAATCCGAATGGCCCACCTCTTCAAAATCCATCATTTTACCTCGTTTTAAGGTGTGATTTCTTCCTCATTTCACTCATCGCATCAGGTACACCGTTCTTCCCTCTTTATTTCCTAGTTTTTGTAGCGTTTAGGGTGTTTTTCGATTTCTCGACCGTTCAGCTTCCTATAGTACACAGGCACGCATGAAAAACACACGCCATGTACTCTTGTACACAGCCACACACTAAAAACTTTGAAATTTGAAACTACATGGTGTGTATGTTCGGTACACACTGTGTACTATCCAAAGTTGTGCCCGAGTCTTCCCTTTTACACGACCACAAATCCCATGTTCCCCTACACGACGTGTATGTTCGGTACACGCCATGTAGTTTATTATATGGACCAAACCATTTGTATTTCCCACACATACAGGACCTCATATGATTATACATGGTGTGTAATCTACATAAACGCCGTGTACCCTTCACTGGCCAGTGACTCACCCACTCGGCGTGTCTTTCCCAAATACACGGGTTGCTTCCCGCTACCACTACACGCCGTGTAATCTGGAATTACATGCTGTGTATGTTTATTTTTCTTATTTTATCACATTTTTCTCTTTTTATTCTTTTTATTTTCTTTTCCTTATGTTTTCTTTTGTTTTATTTTTCTTTCTTTTTCAGGTTATGGCAGATCACAATCCTTCCCGGGGGAAGCGGCCGGCCTCCGCCACTTAGGGCGAGAGGCCCATTTTTCAGCTGATTCGACTCCGACCTCCGACGCAGCCAGACCCAGATGCTCCGATCTATGAGCTCCCTCCATTGTCCATTATTCCACCTCCAACTACCTCGGTAGAGGCCGGGACTAGCACAACTGTACCTCCATCTTCTAGCACAGAGCTTCCGAGCACCACCATTTTTTCTACATCAGCTGCCGCTCTCCCTGCGCCATCTTCATCAGTAGCTGGCCCCACATTGGCTGCTCCCTCCACCGAGCCTTCACCTACTACAGCCGATCCACCCGTAGAGCCAGCCCCTGTTGCAGCACCACCTGGACCGGCTCCTGCGGGTATCCCCTATCCGTGAATGGTATTCCCAACTACCAACTTGGTGCACGACAAAGTCCAGTGTTTCTCTCACTACCCGATCCCCTTGAGCTGTCACTATCTAGACCATGCCGTGCCTCAACAGCTGGGCATCTGGGAGGAGTTGAGGGAGCTCCTTGGCCACACATCGCTGCTGGATATCTTTCAGGTCAACACTCTTATCTATAGAGATTTATTTTTGGAGTCTATTGCATCGTTCGAGTTCGATGGACCCGAGTACCAGGAGACACCAAGCGATACTGTCCCGACAGTTATATTTCGGCTAGGCGGCCACCATATTTCCCTTTCCCTACCTGACTTTAGCCGAGGGTGTGGGTTCTACCCCTATCCAGTCACCCCACCCTGAGTCTCCACCTTGCTCCACCCTGAGCGCCTGACCCTCATGGATGCATGGCAGGATATTTCCGGACCTGACCACCCCTACGTCCCACCTTCCAGAAGAGCACCCTCATCCTAGACCCTCTCATCCGCTTCACTCACCGGTTCTTTAGCACCATTATTTTTCCCTGTCATGAGGATATGAGGGTCATGACTGACCGTGACATGGAGCTCCTTACTTATGTTATCACACAGGCCTACCTGGACCTTCCTTACCTTGTAGCCTTGTATTTCCATGCCATGTTTACGGGCCGTTAGGGAAACCTGAACGATGGCTTTTATGCTACTCGCCTTTCCACCCACCTTGGAGTCTTTGAGCCTTCTCTTCCACATGATCGCCTAGGTACCCCTCAACGAATGGAATTTCTCATGATTATTTTCATGGGATTGGTCCGAAAGCAGGGGGCACCTACGTCATTTCCCATGCCCATCCCCCACCCACTGCCGACCCTTCATCCCCCGTAGATGCCCCTACACCTCCTTACCCACCCCTTCCTACCACCTCCCCTGTTCCTTATTCCTCTACCATTCCCCTCCTGGCCCTTACCATGCTCCTTCCCACTCCACACCCTCGGCTGACCCACCCCTCACCCTCCACCTTGCCGAGATCACCCTTCTCCTAACATGCATGGAGCAGTAGTAGACTACTATCCTTCAGTGACAGGCCCGTCTTGAGCAGATGATGGAGTTAATCCTACAAAATCTTCAGCTTCCCGTTCCTGTGACGGCTGCTTCCTCCTCCACGCCTCTAGCTTCTCCTGTCCCACCTACTGAAACTGCCTTGGCCACAGACTCCATTTTCATTTTCACTACAGGTGCTGGTTCATCGCCTCTTGCCGAGCTCATAGTTCCAGATGATTCTGTAGTAGTGGGCCTCCCACAGGCTGAGGCCCCTAGCTCTTCCCCTACTACGGTCAGTTCTGCTGGCCCACCTGTATTGGACGTGCCATCCCCTGAGGCGATGCCATGATAATGAACTTTCTATTTGGCATATATATCTCTTTTGCCCTTTTTCTGTGCTGTGATATTATGCATGCTTGTACTTTTCTTTTTCATCGATAGTCACATGTATCATGGAGCGACTTGGGCATCATTTTTTTACAAGGATAGTATTTTTCCTTTTTCTGTTGTCTATCTCTTTGAGTTTACTTCTGCCATTACTTTCCCTTATCTTTTCCCCATTTCCCCCCTTGCCTGCCCTTTACCTTGGTATTTCACTTGGTGGACCATGTGCGATATTAATTGTGGGGGAGCCTCTCTCTATTTCACCTTAGTATTTTCCCTTGAACTAATCTAGGAGACATCATTATTAGATTATATATTTGAAAATGTGAAGCAATTTTGGTTAATCATATTTATAAATTCTAAAGTTATCAATAGGAACCTTTTGAGGGTTGCATGCTTATTTTGATTCTTAAGTGTTTTAAAATGATTGCTGATATAATTTAAATTACAAACTTGTTTTTTTGGTGAAGTTTTGTTCTGGTAAAAGACCAAAACACTAAATTTATTGAAAAAGGAAAGGATTACACAAGTCTGAAATAAGGAATTTTGCTAACATCCCTGACATAGAGTGGGATTAACCCAGTAGGAAGAACATCACTCCAATGCATCTTGTGAGTAACACCCATGTTGGAAAGAACATCGACAATCTTTTTAGCTTCACGATAGGTATGAGTGGAGATGGTGTTGATCTCTAAAAAAAAATTAAGGCATTCAATCTAGCACGAAGTGGGCATCCAAGCCAAGTGGATGGAACCATTCCAAATGGCCTGAATAATAGTAGTGGAGTCGCTCTCAATCCAGATATTTCTCCAATTGTAAAGCCTGGAAAAAGACGTCACATGAATAACGCTCATCATCTCAGCTTCCAGAGATGAAGCAACACCAAAAGAGCCATAGAAGAATCCAAGTGTCTGGTTGAGGTGATTTCTGAAAATGGCCCCACAACCCGCTGGGCTAGGGTTTCCTTTGGAGGCTCCATCCACATTATCTTTAATCCAGCCTGGAGGTGGGGGTTTCCAAAACACTTCAAGGGTATGCTTCAGATGAGGGTAATTCCCGTCCACCCCAATGCGTCTTAGAATCCCAAAGTCACGAACGGAGTTGTTGCAATGATATATTTGAATTGAAGTCGCCTCCCGAATGGCCATGAGGATTCTGGTTTTCCCTGCATTAATCTTGAATGAGATGTTATGAAAAATACAAGCATTTCTACCATACCAGATTACATGCAGGAGTTCCACATCAGCTGTGATAAATAGATTTTTGATCTGTTGAGAATCTACAACTTCCAAACACCATTGTATCTGCAAGGTAATGGAACAGCAAAACGACCATATGCACTCAAAGATGTCAAAGATGTAATGCCAAAGAGCGGTTGCCATGTCACAAGAAAGAAAGAGGTGGTTTAAATCCTCTCTATGCTGATTACACATGCAGTATTTAAAACAAAGATTAATCCCAAACAATTGAAGGTAGGTATCCATGGGGATTCTCTCATGAGTAATCCGCCAAACTATCGTGAATCTTGAGGGTTTTAACCAGGATTTGTTAAAGCTTTTAAACCAGGAAAAATTGTTCTCTAGATTATTGAACAAATGATTATAATAACTTTTAGAATTAAGGATCCCATTATGCACCGATTCCCAAATAATAAAATCATTCATGTTAGTGAATTGATAATTGTCAACAATCTGGCTGACATTCTCCAAAGGATCTGGGTTCTGCATTTGCAAGACATTTTTGATAGTCTCATTAATGTGGGGGGTAGGCTGGTTATTATCAATCAAATAGATCAGGGGTGAACCAGTCCAGCTATCAAACCAAAATTTAAGATCCAAATTCTTATTGACCACCCATCTAGAGTTAGTCATAATCGACATGAAAGTGTTTTTAATAGAGGGCCATATAGAGGATGTAAGATATTGCGCATGATTATTTTTAAGATTATGAATAAAGCGGGCCCTGAGAAACTCTATAGAGGGAGAGTTATTATGAATGAGGTTCCATGTGAGTTTAGCTTGAAGATCTTCATTAAAATAGGAAAGATTTTTTATACCAATGCTGCCTTTGTCAATAGGTTTGCAACAATTAGCCCAAGGAACTATAACCAGTTTTCTCTCTAAAGTACTCCCCGTCCATAAAAAGTTTTTAATATCCATATTAATACGCTTGATAATACTCTTTGTCCATTTATAAATCATCATAGAGTAAATGAGTTTAGATACAATGGTGGATTTAACATGGAAAATTCTCCCGGCCATTGAAAGGTTCTTACCCTTCCAGGAGGAAAGAAGGCGAAGTGTTTGGTCCGTGATGGAGGATAAGTAATTAGCTTTTGGTCTACCCCATAAAATGGGAACACCAAGGTAAGGAAAAGGTAAGGTGACCTTCTTAACCCCTAAAGTATTGGTAATGTTAGTTTTCCTCCCTAGAGGAAAGTTTTTACCAAAGTAGATGTAAGATTTACTCCAGTTAATGTGTTGACCAGACACATCTTGATAATGGAGAAGAATAGATTTTATCTTTTGAATGTTTCTTTTCTCCCCCTGGGTAAAGAGAATTATATCATCAGCATAAAGGAGATGTGAGTGCGCATTCAAATTTCTAGAAGCATAGATGGGTTTGATGGTACCTTGTTCAATAGCCTGAGTAATTAGCCTACTAAGATAATTTTAAGAAATTGAGAAGAGAATCGATGAGAGAGGTTCACCTTGTCTCACCCCCTTGGAGCAATTGCAGTAACCTCTAGGTGAACCATTAATGAGGATAGAAATATGAGCCGAATTGAATAAAGTTTTTATCTAATTTATAAAAGTGTCATTGAAGCCAAACTGAATTAGGACATTATACATAAAGTTCCAATCAATAGTATCAAAGGCCTTAAAAATATCAAGTTTTATGGCCACATTCCCACCTCTATTTTTTCTATTTAAGAGATTAGTGGTTTCCGAGGAAAGACATATACATTCCTGGATATATCTACCTTTTATGAATCCAAACTGGTTCCAAGATATAATTCTATTTCTAATAGAATCCAATCGATTGACAATTAATTTGGTAATAATCTTATAGATAGAGTTTATAAGAGAAATGGGTCTGAAGAGTTGAATTTCATCAGCATTCTCAATTTTAGGAATGAGGACTAAGAATTGAGAATTAAGACCATGCGGGATGATTCCTCTAGAAAAGAAAGATTTAACCAGACGACACATGTCATCTTGGAGGAAATCCCATTGTTTTTGATAGAAACCATTATTAAAACCATACAGACCAGGAGAACCATCCGGGTTAAGGCTGAAGATAGTATCTTTAATTTCTTGATCTAAAGGTATGATATTAAGAAAAGTATTATCCTCAACCATAAAAAGCTTTGGAATTATGTCAGGCAAAATATCTTTATCAATACTAGTGCCATTGAATATGTTTTGAAAGTAAGAGACAATGTGATTAGTAATAATTTCTTCTGAATCAAGAATTTGGTCCCCCACTCGAAGATAGGTCAAAGGCCTTTAAGCCTTTATAACTCTATGAAGAGAATTAGATAACTTTGTATTCCTATCCCAATCATTAAGACATTTGGATTTAAAAACTTTCTTTCTAAGGTCATCCTTAATATTGAGAAAATTGATAAGCTTAGAGGAAATGTTAATTTCTTGTTTAGAGTCCTGAGAAAAATTAGAAGAGGAATTATCATTTTGAAATTTAGTAAGGTCATTTTCCAAAAGGGTGATATTATTTTCAATTTCATTAGATTTGGATTTACACTAACCTTTGAGAATCTACTTAAGCATTTTCAGTTTCACAGGGCAGGAAAACAAATCCTTTTGGCCATGCATATTATCCCAAGAGCTTTTAATGATGTTCATGCAGTCAGGATCAGAGGACCAAGCGTTGTTAAATCTGAAAGGAGCTATATGTCTAAAAGCTTTATGGGAAAAGGAAACCAAAATGGGATGATGATCAGAGGCAATCCTCGCTATAGTAATAATAGTAATGTTATCCCATTTATCCAGGGCATGTATATTAGTGAACACTCTATCAAGCTTAATGGACACCATTCTATTATAATGTTGTCTAAACCAAGTGAATTTTGCACCTATTAGATTAATCTCTATCAAGTTGTTCTTTTCAACGCAGTATTTAAATTCCCTAGAATAAATAGAGTCATGTGCATGGCCTATTTTTTCACTATTGTCTAAGATAGCATTAAAGTCTCCAACAACAAACCAAGGTTTCTAGATAAAGTTACCTAATTGTGTGAGGTTATTCCAAAGATCTCTCATGTCTTGATATCTATTACAAGGATAAACGAAAGTGGTGAAGACTGTTACATTGTCTAGAATGTAATCACACGTGATGGATTGTTTTGAGAAATTATAAAGTCTAACATTATGCAAAGAAGGATGAGAAAAAATCCAAAAATATTCAGTAGATATCCCATTAGTGCAAGCCCCTAGAAATGTGTATCCAAGGGGTGCCTAAAGGAATCTGGCAGTAAAATTAAATGTATCGACCCAATCTTTTTGAGTAGCATATTAACTTACGCTTAATGATTTAATAAGATGTTATTGGTTAATGCAGAAAGAGGAGTCGATGGCTTCATCCAGTAGACTCGACCCTTATGAAGCCCACTTATCAGAGCTTGGGAAGGAGGTAGCATCTGTGGGCTTCGCTTTGGACCAATCCCAAGCCGAACTCCAGCGTGTCAAGCTTGAACGGAAACGCCTACGAGAGAAGTTCAAGTTAGTAAAAATTACTATTAGGGAAATGTTATCTGAGCCTCCCTCAGATTCTCTCACCATAGCACACCTTACACTTAGGTCTTATGCCGGTGTTATAAGGGGCTATGTGACGAGACCCTAGCTTCCTTGTGTAATCCTTTCGGGTGAATAAATTGAGATCTCTTCCTTTAGTGATTTTTGTGGATTTTATTTTGTCCGGATAATTTTACGATATATTTTATTGATGATTTTTTGAAAAAGGGATATTTTAAAACATTTATGTAAACTCTAAATAATTAATGATGTGTTATGATTTTCAAAAAACGTTCTTCTACAAAAGCGTTCAGTAAGGAATTTGGAGTCTAATAAGATCAACTTAATTTTTTATGAATAGTAAATTATGAATAGTGATTTTACGCTTAGGATTAGTAATGTGACCAAATGGATTAGTAATTTCACTCAAATAAAGTTTTAATATGATTTAGACACCTAGATTAAGTAATGTGATTCCATAAAATTGGTAAATAACGGTTTCATAAATTATTAGTCAAGTATTAGTTTTTTCGGATGAATAGTGTTTTTTAATTAAAAATTTAATTAAAAATAATTATAAAATTATTTTTATAAAAATGACTTTATTTTTGAACTCAGAGCATCGATATTATGTTAAGGTAATTTTTGGGGATTTTTCTGAAAAAATGAATTTTCGGTGAATAGTGTTTTTAATTAAAA
This sequence comes from Viscum album, assembly GCA_963277665.1. Taxonomy (NCBI): domain Eukaryota; kingdom Viridiplantae; phylum Streptophyta; class Magnoliopsida; order Santalales; family Viscaceae; genus Viscum; species Viscum album. The sequence continues at coordinate 627,669,610 of OY728130.1, read as the reverse complement.
ATTTAATTAAAAATATTTAGAAAATTATTTTTATAAAATGGATTTCATTTTTGAAATCAAAGCATCGATATTTGGTTAAGGTGAAATTTTGGGATTTTTCTGAGAAAGTTGAATTTTCGATGAATAGTGAAAGTATAGTTTTTAAGTTACGAGTGTTTAATGACATCATTAAATGATGTATTAAGTATGTAATCAATATGATCGACTTATGAATATTAATATAAGGTATGAGGTGTCCCAAGTGGCCAATACCATGGGCAAATACCATGGGAAAGCCCATGGTTTTTCCAAAACCACTAATGAGGTGTCCCTTGGCCATTAATGCCTTGTCCCCTCACTTTCCCTATAGATACCCACCCTTTCCTCCTTTAGTTTTCACTCCCAACTCTCCCCCAACAAAGTTCTGGTCTCCTTACCTCCCAAGGAGTCCTCCCAAGGTCCCACCAAGTCCTCAAGGTCCAAAACTTTGAGTTTCAAGAGTCACGTTTTAAGGTAAGGGATCCGACCTCTCTCTTTCTTTTCATGTAATCTCTTTTATGTCATTCCTTTTATGCTCCATGTTATTATGTGAGAGGATGTTATTTTATATTACTCTTACTATCCTTTCATGTTTATATGATGAGAGATCCCCTCTTACTCTCATCATTTCATTTTATGAAAGTTTAAGTGACGCCGTTAGGCTGTCGAATTTTTAAGGGATTCTTTCACCCATCTCATTTTTCAAGTTCTATTTTCATGTCAAGTATTTCAAGTTCCTTTTTATTATGTTGGGGTATGATCTCTATATCTATCATACTGATCTCTTATGATCATATGATGAGAGACCCTATTTGATCTTGTCAAATCTTTTTTTATTGAAGTTTAAGTGACGCCGTTAGGCTGCCAAATTTTCCTAAGAGAAATCTTATTTTTCGTCTCAAAATGCCTCTCTCTTTTCTCAAAATTATTTTATGTTATAAAGTGAATACTCAAAGCTCTTATTTCTAAAAGGGTATTCACATATATATCAAAATGTTCTATTTTAAATTCTGGGATTTACATACATGAGACCCGCTTTCCCTTTCCGTGGGTTTAAAGTAACGTAAAGATCATATCTTTAAAGCAGTTTTTAAAACGTTATGATTATGAAATGAAACCCATTTATTTTATGCTATATGGGTTATTTATGAAATGTTTGATGATGATATATGTGGATCACATGATAATAATGGAAAATTTAAGGGTGCGCCCTGATAGCGCTCCAATGCATTGGGTAAAGACTTAATCTCTAGAGATGACCATTTTAACGACGCCTTAGTGAATAACCTTGGTAATTTTTAACAACACCTTGGGGATGGACCTTGGTGAAACGAAACTATTGTCAATATTAAATGTTGCAGACAAATCTTCAAGTTATGAAAATTGTTATTTTTATTATGATGTATCTCATGATTTCTTTCTCATGCCTTAAAGTTCTTTTCATGTCCTTATTGAATTATCTCAAGTTCACATGTAAAATGTTTCTCTTGTTTCCCTTACTGGGCCTTCTGCTCAACCTTTCTTTTGATGTATGTCCCCAGGTTATGAGATGCAGTAATGAAACTAGGATGAACTAAAGGAGAAGCCTTTCAAGTGTTTAAGAAGAATGTTTTATGTTTTTTTTCATGTATTATGTTCCTTGTTTCCAAGACACTAAACCTTAACGATCCTTAGTTTCGTGTAATGAAATGAAAGTTATGTTATAAAAAGATGGGATGCTATAGTTGGTATCAAAGGATGGTTTAGTTATTTTTGGAAATTAGGATATAAAAACTTTAGGAAGAACCCTATAGAAAAGTTTAAATATAGGAAAACTTCCTGGTATTTTGGTAAGTATTGAGTAAGTGGTTTATCAAACAAATACATCCTTGTCTGGATACGAGCAGGTAGAGGCGGCTCTGGAACAGATGTACATAGGGGTAAAACTCGAAAACACCGCTTTGAGCTAGACTCGAACGAGAACTGGTGCACGATAACGGGCCTTGCTGCACTCTTGGTTACGACACTCCCTGGGGATATGTTTGGTTAATCACAAGCTTTTTATGAATCATTATGAAGGAATTATAGAATAGTGTAATTGTCTAAGCATGAAGTCTTAGTTAAAAGATTCATAAATGAAATAAGTTTCTTACTAAGGTTTTATTCTTTTAGAAAATGGCGGGAAATAGGAGGAACCGTGCCGATGGTGACCGCAATACACCATGTGCTGACGGCCCTCCGATGGAAGCCGGAATGGAAACATTCATGCGAATGATGAACCAACTGACTCAAGTTATGAGTAATAACATGAATCAAGCTGAGAGGCCGACCTCACCACGAAGGGAACAACACTCTGTTGAGTCCTTCATGTGTCAACGACCGCCAACATTCAGTGGATCTACTGACCCATTGGTTGTGGAACAATGGATAAGCTCCATTGAAAAGATCTTTTCTGTACTTCATTGTTCGGAACAAGAAAAAGTCACCCTTGCTGTTTACCGCCTAGAGGGAGAAGCTGATCAGTGGTGGTCACTGATCAAAAACACGAAGCCACGAGGAGAGATGGAAGCTATGGAGTGGGAAGAATTTCGGGGAATTTTCTTTAACAAGTATTTCCCTTGTTCCATGAGAACGACAATGGAGAAAGAGTTTCTCGAGATGAAGCAGAAGGATAACGAATCTATCAGAAGCTATGAGATGAACTTCACAAGGCTTTCCCGTTATACGTCAAGCTTTGTCATGGACCCTAATGGGAAGGTTGATAGATTCTTTGGTGGACTACGACCTCATCTGCGGAAGAATCTAGCCAACAGGGACTATGATAGCTATGAAGAAATAGTTCTAAGTGCTATGAAAGTAGAGATAGAGTTTGGTGAGACACAATGGTCTCATAAACCAAATGAAAAGAAGAGATCGTTGGAGCCCAGTTTAGGGAAGTCTTTTGATCAGGGAAGAGGTGGAAAGAAAATGCAACTTACCACATGCAATAAATGTGGGAATAATCATCTGGGGAACTGCTTGAACAGAAGTGGAAAGTGCTACAAGTGTGGAAGAGGAGGCCATATTGCTCGGAATTGTCATAGTGAGGTGAAGCCTCAGCTTCCCAACACTAATGACAAAGGAAAGATGGTTCTGGCCCTACCCGAAGTCACATGCTTCAAGTGTGGATAGCTTGGGCACTTTGCTAACCAATGTCCAAATCCGAGGGCGGTGGAGGGGAATCACCATCAACCTCAGCAGAGGCCAAGGGATAATGGTCGTGCTTTCGCTATCACAACAACTGAAGTTGAAGTTTCGAACGATGTGGTAGCAGGTACTCTTGTTGTCCTCTCAAAACTAGCAAGTACTTTATTTGATTCTGGTTCTACGCATTCCTTTATTTCCTCCAAGTTTGAAAAGAACATAGAATCAATCCCTGAATTGCTTGAGGTAGAATTGTCAATCAAGACTCCAAGTGGGATTATCCATGCATCAACAGTTTTTAGAGACTCTAGTGTTTACTTTAGTGAGCACAATCTTATTGCAAATCTAGTAGTCATTCCTATGTTGGAATTCGACGTTATACTAGGGATGGACTGGCTGTCAAAGTATAATGCTAAGATCAAATGTAGAAGTAAGGAAATCTCAGTAGTCTTGAATGAACGACCTACAGTTATCTTTCAAGGAGATATATCACGAACTGATCCCTATCTAGAAGCACCTCCTATAGCTTTATTTATGGAGTTAATCGGTGATGATGAAGAAGGAAAAGGGAGCATACAAATAGAAGATGTTCCAATTGTTCAGGAATACATGGATGTATTTCCTGAGGAGTTACCTGGACCTCCCCCAGAAAGAGAGGTAGAGTTCTCCATTAAACTCGTACCTGGGTCTCAACCTATATCAAAGACTCCGTATAGAATAGAAAATGTGGAGCTAGAAGAGTTAAAGAAAAAACTCCAAGACTTGTTGGAGAAGGGGTTTATCTGACCGAGTGTGTCTCCTTGGGGAGCGCCAGTTCTCTTTGTGAAGAAGAAGGATGGATCAATGTGGCTATGCATTGATTATAGAGAACTGAACGGGATCACAGTGAAGAACAGATATCATCTTCCAAGAATTGATGATTTATTTGACCAACTTCACGGGGCTCAATTCTTCTCTAAGATTGACCTTCGATCTGGTTATCATCAACTAAGGGTGAAGAAGGAAGATATTCCAAAGACTGCCTTACGATCAAGATATGGGCATTATTATTTTACTGTTATGCCCTTCGGCTTGACTAATGCTCCTCCTATTTTCATGGATTTTATGAATAGAGTCTTTAAGGACTACCTTGATAACTTTGTGGTAGTTTTTATTGATGATATTTTGATATATTCAAAAAGTCGTGAGGGGCATGAAGATCATCTGGGGGTTATTTTGAAAACTCTGCGGAAGGAGAGGCTCTTTGGAAAGTTCAGCAAGTGCGAGTTTTGGTTACAACAAGTGGCTTTATTGGGGCACATCGTAACCAATGAAGGAATCTCGGTTGAACCTGCAAAGACAATGGTTGTGGAGGAGTGGCCTCAACCCACAACAGTAACTGAGATTCGTAGTTTCCTTGTTTTAGCGGGATATTATAGGAGGTTTGTGAAAAACTTTTCACGGCTTTCTAATCCACTAACCAAGTTGACTCGAAAAGGGGTTAAGTTCATCTGGAAAAAGGAATGTGAGGAAAGTTTCCAAGAGCTGAAGAAGAGATTGGTTACTGCACCTGTGTTAACACTACCCTCTATCGGAGAAGGATTCGTTATTTTTAGCGATGCATCTCTGAAAGGGCTTGGGTGCGTCCTCATGCAAAATGACAAGGTAATTGCTTTTGCATCTCGACAGTTAAAGATTCATGAGCAGAATTATCCTACGCATGATCTAGAGCTGGCGGCAGTTGTTTTTTCTCTAAAGATATGGAGGCACTATCTTTATGGGGAGAAATGTGATATATACACTGACCACCAAAGTCTAAAGTATATTTTCACACAGAAAGAATTGAACATGAGACAAAGGATATGGTTGGAGCTTATTAAAGACTATGATTGTTCAATTCATTATCACCCTGGAAGAGAAAACAAAGTCGCAGATGCGTTAAGCAGGAAAGATCCTATTGTTCTGGCAACAATGAGGATCCTAGGAGATCCCTTGATTAAAGATCTAGTAAAAATAGACATGGGAATTATAAGGAAAGGGAAATCATCAACCCTATCCCAAATGATTTCTCAACCTTCATTACTAGAGAAGATCAAGAAGGCTCAAAAAGAAGATCCTTTGCTGTAGGAGAAGTTGGAGGCTGTAAAAGATGGGAAGTTCGCTGATTTCAATATTGATCAAGAAGGTGTATTGAAATTTCGTACAAGACTATGTGTTCCATCTATTCCGGAGATAAAGAAAGAACTGATGGATGAAGCTCATAGCTATACTTTCTCTATACATCCGGGAAGCACTAAGATGTATAGAGACCTTCATGATCATTATTGGTGGGATAACATGAAGAGGGAGATTGCTGATTTCACTACAAGGTGCCTGGTGTGTCAGCAAGTAAATGTAGAACGACAACTTCCTAAGGGGGTATTACAACCGCTACCCATACCAGTATGGAAGTGGGATAATATCACTATGGACTTTGTAACTGGTCTCCCGAAAACATCCAAAGGAAACAATGCGATATGGGTTATTGTGGACCGTCTCACCAAGACAGGCCATTTTATCTCTATTCGGGAATATTTCTCTCTAGATCAGCTTGCCAGGATATACGTGAAGGAAGTGGTAAGGATGCATGGGGTACCACTATCTATTGTGTCTGATCGTGACCCAAGATTCATATCAAAATTCTGGAGAAGTCTTCAACATGCTCTGAATACTGAATTGAATTTTAGTACGGCCTATCATCCTCAAACTGATGGCCAATCTTAAAGGACTATTCAGACACTCGAAGACATGCTGAGATTATGCTCAATGGAATTTAAAGGTGGATGGGATCAAAACCTCCCATTAGTTGAGTTCTCCTTTAACAACAGCTTCCATTCGAGTATTCAGATGGCACCCTATGAAGCTCTGTATGGAAAGCGATGTAGAACTCCCACTTGTTGGGATGAAACTGGTGAGAGAAAGTTTCTTGGGCCTGATCTTGTGCAAGAGATGACAGAACAGGTTCATGCCATCCAACAACACATAAAGGCTGCTCAGAGTCGGCAGAAGAGCTATGCTGACAATCGTCGAAGGGACTTGGAGTTTGGTGTTGGTGACAAAGTCTTCCTTCGAATTTCTCCATGGAAGAGAGTCATGCGGTTTGGGAAGAAAGGGAAGCTCAGCCCTAGGTACATTGGCCCCTATGAAATCCTTGATCACATAGGAGCAGTGGCCATTCGTCTAGCACTTCCACCGAACCTAGCTCAAGTTCATGATGTCTTCCATGTATCTCTCTTGAGGAAGTACATACCCGACCCTTCGCATGTACTGAACCCAAAGGTGGTACAACTGGAACATGACCTCTCTTATGAGGAGCAGCCAGTGGAGATCTTGGACCCTAGAGACAAGGTCATATGAAACAAGACTACCCACCTTGTGAAAGTGTTATGGAGGAATCATAAATATGAAGAAGCGACTTGGGAGCCTGAGGAAACAATGAAGCAAAAGTACCCTCACCTTTTCGACTAGGCCTCAAGTATAAATTTCAGGGACAAAATTTCTTAAGGGGGGAAGAATGTAACGACCCAATCTTTTTGAGTAGTATATTAACTTACTCTTAATGATTTAATAAGATGTTATTGTTTAATGAAGAAAGAGGAGTCTATGGCTTCATCCAGTAGACTCGACCCTTATGAAGCCCACTTATCAGAGCTTGGGAAGGAGGTAGCATCTGTGGGATTCGCTTTGGACCAAGCCCAAGCCGAACTCCAGCGTGTCAAGATTGAACGGAAACGCCTACGGGAGAAGTTCAAGTTAGTAGAGATTACTACTAGGGCAATGTTATCTGAGCCTCCCTCAGATTCTCTAACCATAGCACACCTTACACTTAGGTCTTATACCGGTGTTATAAGGGGCTATGTGACGAGACCCTAGCTTCCTTGTGTAATCCTTTCGGGTGAATAAATTGAGATCTCTTCCTTTAGTGATGTTTGTGGATTTTCTTTTGTCTGGATAATTTTACGATATATTTTATTGATGAATTTTTGAAAAAGGGATATTTTAAAACATTTATGTAAACCCTAAATAATTAATGATGTGTTATGATTTTCAAAAAATGGTCTTCTACAAAAGTGTTCAGTAAGGAATTTGGAGTCTAATAAGATCAACTTAATTTTTGATGAATAGTAAATTATGAATAGTGATTTTACGCTTAGGATTAGTAATGTGACCAAATGGATTAGTAATTTCATTCAAAGAAAGTTTTAATATGATTTAGACACCTAGATTAAGTAATGTGATTCAATAAAATGGGTAAATAACGGTTTCATAAATTATTAGTCAAGTATTAGTTTTTTCAGATGAATAGTGTTGTTTAATTAAAAATTTAATTAAAAATAATTAGAAAATTATTTTTATAAAAAGGACTTTATTTTTGAACTCAGAGCATCGATATTATGTTAAGGTAATTTTTGGGGATTTTTCTGAAAAAAATGAATTTTCAGTGAATAGTGTTTTTAATTAAAAATTTAATTAAAAATATTTAGAAAATTATTTTTATAAAATGGATTTCATTTTTGAAATCAAAGCATCGATATTTGGTTAAGGTGAAATTTTGGGATTTTTCTGAGAAAGTTGAATTTTCGATGAATAGTGAAAGTATAGTTTTTAAGTTACGGGTATTTAATGACACCATTAAATGATGTATTAAGTATGTAATCAATATGGTCGACTTATGAATAGTAAGATAAGGTATGAGGTGTCCCAAGTGGCCAATACCATGGGCAAATACCATGGGCAAGCCCATGGTTTTGCCAAAACCACTAATGAGGTGTCCCTTGGCCATTAATGCCTTGTCCCCTCACTTTCCCTATAAATACCCACCCTTTCCTCCTTTAGTTTTCACTCCCAACTCTCCCCCAACGAAGTTCTGGTCTCCTTACCTCCCAAGGAGTCCTACCAAGGTGCCCCCAAGCCCTCAAGGTCCAAAACATTGAGTTTCAAGAGTCACGTTTTAAGGTAAGGGATCCGACCTCTCTCTTTCTTTTCATGTAATCTCTTTTATGTCATTCCTTTTATGCTCCATGTTATTATGTGAGAGGATGTTATTTTATATTCCTCTTACTGCCCTTTCATGTTTATATGATGAGAGATCCCCTCTTACTCTCATCATTTCGTTTTATGAAAGTTTAAGTGACGCCGTTAGGTTGCCGAATTTTTAAGGGATTCTTTCACCCTTCTCATTTTTCAAGTTCTATTTTCATGTCAAGTCTTTCAAGTTACTTTTTATTATGTTGGGGTATGATCTCTATATCTATCATACTGATCTCTTATGATCATATTATGAGAGACCCTATTTGATCTTGTCAAATCTTTTTTTATTGAAGTTTAAGTGACGCCGTTAGGCTGCAAAATTTTCATAAGAGAAATCTTATTTTTCGTCTCAAAATGCCTCTCTCTTTTCTCAAAATTATTTTATGTTATAAATTGAATACTAAAATCTCTTATTTCTACAAGGGTATTCACATATATATCAAAATTTTCTATTTTAAATTCTGGGATTTACATACATGAGACCCGCTTTCCCTTTCTGTGGGTTTAAAGTAACGTAAAGATCATGTCTTTAAAGCAGTTTTTAAAACGTTATGATTATGAAATGAAACCCATTTATTTTATGCTATATGGGTTATTTATGAAATGTTTGATGATGATATATGTGGATCACATGATAATAAAGGAAAATTTAAGGGTGCGCCCTGATAGCGCTCCAATGCATTGGGTAAAGACTTAATCTCTAGAGATGACCATTTTAACGACGCCTTGGTGAATAACCTTGGTAATTTTTAACGACACCTTGGGGATGGACCTTGGTGAAACAAAACGATTGTCAATATTAAATGTTGCAGCCACATCTTCAAGTTATGAAAAATGTTATTTTTATTATGATGTATCTCATGATTTCTTTCTCATGCCTCAAAGTTCTTTTCATGTCCTTATTGAAGTATCTCAAGTTCACATGTAAAATGTTTCTCTTGTTTCCCTTACTGGGCCTTCTGCTCACCCTTTCTTTTGATGTATGTCCCCAGGTTATGAGATGCAGTAATGAACCTAGGATGAACTAAAGGATAAGCCTTTCAAGTGTTTAAGAATAATGTTTTATGTTTTTTTTCATGTATTATGTTCCTTGTTTACAAGACACTAAACCTTAACGATCCTAAGTTCCGTGTAATGAAATGAAAGTTATGTTATAAAAAGATGGGATGCTATATTAACTTTGGGCTCGACAATCGCAAAGAGTTTAGGGGAGTGAGAACAAATAATTTTTTTTAAAATGTTAAAGGTGTCAAGGTTAGCAATACCTTGACAATTCCAGTACAATATATTCATTTATACCTATTCCTGGTGGGGCTATCCCCTTTTTTCTTCTAAACCCCTTTGTCATATTCTTTCTAATACCCTATTTCTTGAGAGATTCTTAGAATATACATAACTACCAGAATTTGAAAGTTTTCTTTTCGAAACATGAAGAATTTTTGAATTATATTAAAATGATTTAGGCATAATATTGTTAAACCCTTTATCTCAAGCCTACCCTACATATTATCTTTGTGAAGCCCATAGAGACCATGGATAGCCTTTATAGGAAGCCATATTATAAGACTATTTCCCTTCCTACCCTAATTATTTTATGATTTTTGCATGAATATTCATTTGAGCTCTCAAAAAGGGATAGGCATCACATGGTATAAATTCCTGAATTTTCAAGAAATGAAGTATGGGGGAGTACCTCTTGATCATTTGGGGTGAAAAAGAGTTTCAAACCTCTATTTGAGAAATTCAAAGGTTCCTTACACACACTTGTTGGTTTGTGACTCCTACTCAGCTAAAGGATATGGTGGTGATGAGATCATTTGATTAAGCTGGTTGAGGATGTTTTTACATTGCGTTTAATTTTGAATATCATGCATTGTTATTTAAGAATTTATCCTCCTTTTTTAAGCCTCAGAGTTATTTTTTACATCTTTACCTACCAACCTTTAGCCATAGAAACATTCGATCCTATTTAAAAGGTCCTCATGTTTTTTGTAATTTTCTTTTATAAAATGGAGAACTATAATTCTTGCAAACCTATGGATAGAGTGTATATATCTTGGATTGAGCATAACCTTGTTTAATAACATCTTGAGTCTTGAGCATATTTTTGGTGAGGTAAATCATCAAGTGGATTGCTTATATTTGAAAGGTTGAAACATGTGTTAAAATAGGATGTAAGTAGTTAATTTAATTATATATGAGGCATGATTCAAATATCTCATGAATTGAATTTGTTTGTGCCTCCTAGAATTTTCCTCAGCAACTGTATCATTTATACTTTTGATTAATTGAATGCCTTCCTTTTAAAAGTATAGACTCTTTTAATTAGATGTTGAGATTTTTCTTGAGGGCAAGCAAACGATTAAGTGTGGGGGAGTTTGATGCACCCAATTTGTGTATACATTTTTCATATATATTATTGAAAATAAAAACATGTTTTCACCAAATATCTATTGTTTCATGAACAAATTCTTTGATTTTGGTGATTCTGTTTATTCTCAGGAGATTTCTGGCCAAAACAAACAAATCGAGAGAAGTTTGTGAAATTTTTCCAACTACATGACATGTAATTTACTACACTCCATGTACATTCATACGGGGACACAGATCAAAAGGGGAAGTACATGCCCAAGTCACTAGCTAGAGACTACACACTGTGTGGATTATTAATACACGCCGTGTATCGGTTTCTAGATGTGGTTGGTGGAACTTTCTAGGGACTACACGCCGTGTGTGGCGGTGCTACACGCCGTGTACTTTCCACCAACCGGACGCCGCCGTCATGTGAGTCAAAGACGGCGTGGATGGCCACCTACCGAAGATAAACCATGAAAAAAGTGAGTTGATAAGACTACACAACGTGTAATTTTATACATGCCGTGTACTTAAGTTTTCTATAAATATCAGCCTTGGCCTTCGGACCAAAGAGATCCAGAACACTTGAAGAGAGGGGAACTTCTGCTGCCATATTCTCGAGCCACCATTGTACCACTATTGCAGCATTCCAACTTATGACACCTCTCCTCATATCTTATTCGATGATCACATCAGTTATCAAAGGTGTTATTTCCATTATGTCCTATATGTGTAACTAAACACCCCTTGTGTTGGGGCTGTGGATGATGAAGAGATTTTGTATGTTGGATTGATTTATATGGTTGTGTTTGCTCTTTTAAAATTTTCTTATTTTTCTTAAACCAGTGTTAACTACTACTGGGAATTATGAATCGGACCAAGGAAAGAATTCTCAGGGATCTAAAAAAAGAATAATGGTGAATTATTTCATGATCATTGAAAGGATTCATCGATTCATAAATGGATTAAACTAAAATTAATAATTGTGAAACACTGACTACCGGACCAAGGAATCAAAATTTTTCAATTCCAAGACAAAATAAACCAGACCAAGGGAATCTTGTCATAAATAAGATCCAGAATGTCGAATTATCATGAAAAACACAACTATATAAGAAATCCGCATAAAATCTCCATAATCACCAGAGCCCAAACACGTTCATTTTCATGCTAAACACATTAAAAATCTCTTATTGTTTTATTTTAAATTTTTAATCATAATTTCAGCTAAAAAAACAGTTTCAATAATCCAAAACAAGAAAATCCACTCTAAATTTAGCAAGACTCACTAAATTAATTCTAAACTCAATTGAATTCACGCACGTACCAAAGTTCCCTATGGATCGACCCCAAAATTGAACTATACTAAGTTTAAGAGTGGGTAATTTCAATTTGGGACACTGATAACATACCTTCGGTGAAACGACTCACCAACATCATGTAGAGAACCTAACCCAAGAAGCCTCAAGTCAGTGTTTTCTATAAAATCCTAACCTTAGATCCACTAAAACAGTTCTCCAAATTGTGGGTCACATGGACTCAAGCACGCCTCACCATATGCGAGAGGATCATGACTATTAGAGAGGGTCCAAGGTGGTACGGTTGGGAGACTATACAATCATATCAAAGTATCACAATGATAATAATAAATAAATAGAAACAAAATAATAATAATAATATAACGAACAACACAATAGAAGTATAAAAATCCAATTAATTTAAATAATAATCAAATCATAGGATGAGCCATAAAAAAAATTATTTCATGGAATACTGATATACAAAGGTGGAAACATGGGATACAAGGAATAAGCATATACAACATGCTATAAAAAAATAAAAAAATACCAAAAGACATCTCCTCTAGAATTGCGAGCATATTCTCGGTCCTCTACTTCCATTCTCTATGCTATAAGTAATAAAAATTAAGAATCCGTTATAAGGCGCTTTCCCTTATCCATACATGTAGTCATAAAGTCTACTCAGGTATAAAATAAGGCCTGAGTAGGTTATGAGATAAACTCAGTATTCCACCACAAATGGGGTCTAGAATAATCTAGCTAGTGTGTATAGAATAACAATGTACATGTATAATGAATAATAAATAATATTGTAAAATAAATATTAGTCGGTTTAGGTTCTGTTAGGATAAATTGATGACTTTACCTGCTTCAACATAGGGTGTAATATGTCTGATTAGTTTACCATATAAAATTAGTCATATATATAATATGTATACACATATATATGTTATACACATAATGACTATATAAGAATATACACGGATACTAGGTGTTAGATGGACCTGGGTCATAACTTAGGCATCTATAACTTGTGTAATGAGCTATAGGCTCCAAAAAGGGGTACAATCCCGGAATATCAGATGAATGCGAGACATCATGCCCATCACTTGAGATAGTGTGTTGAGTCTTCATGTCTAACACCCGATACAAGGGTACATGAAGCATCATTCCATCATCTAAATAGAAGTAAACAATGTGAGACACCATGCTCATGACCAAACATAAGGGAGCATGAAACTCCATGATAAATAAGTCCCTTAAATGTTGTTCACCAACCGTTATCCATGATATAATAATAATAAACATAAGGGATTAAATATAAAACATTTATAGAAATTTAATCCCATCTAACCATCAGTTTCACAATTCATATAATTTATATCTATAAATATTCAACATGTGGCGTGGTCTTGCCACCCACTTCCATTAAACTAAATTAATCCATTTAATTTATTATTTAAGGAAAATAAAAATCAAGGCAAGACAACCCACTTAGGATATGGTTCGAAATTTATACATTTTATTTTAAGAGGAAATTTAATTTAGCACACCTGAAGGGATGAAGTTCAATGGGGTATAGAACCTCTAATGGTTTAACACTGGTCTATGGTGGTTCTATAACATGGTGAAATTAATTAGAAATGTAAAAAACATTTTAATGCAATGTGTGAAAATTTCTATCATTCAAAAAACTAGAAAAATACTATAAAACACCTATTTTTTTTGGAAAAATTACTAGAACACCTACCTTAGGACCATAGTACTCTCCTTGTCCAACATCGGTCCTTGAATCAAGCTAGAACAAGATAAATCAGAAGAATGGAACAATTACCTAAAAATAGGGCATATGATATTGCACCAAAATAGTGAAATAGATAGGAAGAAGAACAAAAAAAGGATCATAAGGATTGAACCACTTACTAAGATAAAACCAATGAGACAATCAGATCTTGATTTTGAGTTTATATGGAGAAGAAATCGACGAACCTAGGTGGATATCTTGAGGGGGATCTCTCAACGTCAAGGAGGGTGAGGGAATTCTATACACTAGAAGAAAATAAAAAGGTAAGGAGGATTAAAAAAATTTCAAGGGGAAAATGGAAAATTACCCCTAAAAAAGGGGTCTCACAGTTTTTCGCACTGTTGGCCAAACAATGTTCCAAACATGCTCCCAATACTGCCCAAGAACCCCCCTCACATTGGATAAGTGAACAATTTGTATAATTTTCTGCAAGCCATATAAAAATCATTTGTTAAAAATTTTATAGCATTTAATTAGGTGTGCTTCCCAACTCACTCGGTTATGGAAAATTGTGTAGTCTCCTTCTGTGCATTGAGTGCCCCGCACGATTGAGTCACACTGTTAGAACTAACCATGATCTAACCATGCAGCTCAGTCTTCCTCTCCAATTTCTGGTGCTATGGGCTTCGAATAACCCCTGACTCTCTCGAGTATCTCTTAGGTCATAGGTCACACTCATCAGGATAAAATAAGGAATTTAAATATAAAAAACAATGATCCATACCTTTATCAAATTCTAGGTCATTACATCCTACCATCCTTAAAGAAACTCATCCCCGAGTTTTCATTCTAAGGGTAATGAGGGATCATCTAAGAAAAGATCTAGCCACTGAGAATATATATCAACTTCATACTCCCATGTATCATCTTATAGTTGGTCGTGCTACCACTTCACCCATACCAAATGAACAACCTGCCTCAGAGATCCTTCATGATTTGATCAATGATAGGCACTGGGTACTCCTCAATGGAAGTGTCCACATCTAAATCAACCTCCTCAGGATGTAAAACATATGAAAGGTTTGGATAATACCAGCGAAGATGAGACATGTGAAAAATGTTATGCATAGACTGCTATCTCCGAGGAAGTACAACTACAAAAAAATTCTAATTATCGATGCTTTTTTTTTCATTAGAGACGTTTTAAAATCCCGCTAATTCATTTACCAACGTTTATTAAAAACTTCAGTAAATGAGGAATCACTAATTTAGAATCATTTATAAATGTCACTATTTAGAGACACCTCATTTATTGATGTTTTAGAAACTTTGTTAAATAAATGTCGTTAAATTAGTGATGCTTATAAATGTCACTATTTAACGACACCTCATTTATCGATGTTTTTTAGAAATGTTAGTAGATTATACCTCATTTACCGATGATTTTTAGAAACATCAGTACGTAAACATTGTTAAATCACACCTCATCGCTATTTTTTTTAAATTCATAATTTTTATGCTATTTTTTTTGAAATAATACATTTTTTTTTGTTTTTTGTAATACTCACTCCCTAAAACCCTCCCATTATCGCTCAACCCCCCATGCTATTCCAGCTATACCTCCCATTCCCGCTCCCTACCCCCTCTCATTCCTGCTCAATACCCCCTCCCGTTCCCTGCTCCCTCTCTCCCGCCCTGCCCTACCCGCATTCCCGCTACTCCCGTTCTCTGCTCCCTCTCTCTCACACTCACGCCCTTCCTTTCCTATGCTCCCATACTGCTACTTTTCACGTCAAGCGCTTATAAAACTATTAGCTTTAATTAAGAATAGAACCACAAATCTACCACATCTCAGCCGGACTGCTGAACAACTAAACTACATTCCTTTTTCTTACTTAATTGCATTATGTTATTTTTATATATATAGATGTGGGTATTTCAAAAATTAATATCATATATATATATATATATTAATATACATATATTAATACATAAATATAAATATAAATATAAATATGTTTATATGTTTATATTTATATTTATGTTTAAATATATATATGTTTATATTTATCTTATATGTATATATGTATATATGTTTATATTTTATATTATATATGTATATATATGTTTTTGTTTTATATTATATATATATATGTTTATGTGCACGTGTGTGTGTGTGTATAAATATATATGTGTACATATATATAATTATAATTATAAATTTACACACACACACATATATAAAATTAGCCACGTTTTAAAACAATAGAAAAAACACCACTAAAATAGTCACATTTTCTTAAAAACATGACTAAATTTAAAATATATAATTGTATTATTTTATATGTATATATATAAATATATTTCAGTATTAATAAATCGATATTATATAATATATATATATTTATATATTAATATACATATATATATATATTTAGATTTTAGATTTTAGATTTTATATATTCATATATATATGTTTATATTTTATATATATACATTTATATTTTACATATATGTTTATATTTTACACTATATATATTTTTATATTATGTATATATACATATTTCTATATTTTATGTTTATATATATATATATGTGTGTGTGTGTGTGTTTATATTATATATATATGTTTATGTTTTATATTATATATATATATATATATATGTTTATATTATATATATATATGATATATATATGTTTATATTATATATATATATGATATATATATGTTTATAATATATGATATATATAAGTTTATATTATATATATATATTATATGTTTATATTAATATATACTTGTTTATATATATATATTTATATATATATGCATGTGTGTGTAAATATATATGTGTATGTATACATATATATAATTATAATTATAATTATAATTATAAATTTACACACACACACACACACACATATAATTAGCATGTTTTAAAACACTGGTAAAATTGACACTAAAATAGACACATTTTCTTAAAAGTGTGACTAAATTTAAAATATGTGTTTTTATATATAAATAAATAAATAAATAAATAAATATATATTTATATATTTGTATGTGTGTTTAGATATATATAAATATATATTTTTATATATATGATTATATATATGTGTTTGTGTTTATATATATATATATATATATCTAAATATATATTTACATCGATATGATGAAATGAACTATATAAATATATATATATTTTAGTGACATTTTCTGAAAAACATCGATAATTTAGTGATGTTTCCATAAAAACGTGACTAAATTAGAAATGTTTTATGAAATGGTCACTAAATTAGCGACACTTTTGAGGAAACATAAAAAAATTTGCAACTATTTTGAGGAACCATCACTAAATTAGCGAAAATTTTGAGGAAACATCGCAAAATTAGTGATGTTTTCAGGAAACATCGCTAAATTAACTGGGTTTTCAGGAAAAGTTTCTAAATTAGAGATGTTTTCATGAAACATCGCTAAATTAGGGATGTTTTTAAGAAACATTTTTAAATTAGTGATGTTTCCAAAAAAATGTTGCTAAAAATTCATCGCTAAATCACAATTTGTTTTGTAGTGTACTATCCTATAAGCCACCAGCCTAATTTTCTCTAAGATCTAAAAAGGACCAATGAATATGAAGGACCCAGATGCAATAGAAGCATAACATTTGGGGGGTCCCAACTTTTCCTTTTTCAAAATCTATGACCAATCCAGGATCAATACGATGATAAATGCTAGTATCCATGGATTAAGATCAAAGATATAGACAAAATAAAAAAGGGCACCAAATCCTAGAGGGAGGATCTTACACATCAGGTTTATAATTAATTTAAATAATTTCTATAGAAATTAAATACCTCGATCTTCAGTACTTTCTTTTTTTGATGATGTTGATCATCTGAAATGACCCTTCCATATTGTCTTGTTCTGGTTGTGAAGATCCAAACCATAATCCCTCTAGCAGTGATCCACACATGCTCCAATGGCCTCTGATCGACACCAATCGTTCTCTGAGTGCTAGCTTGGAGAAGTGAGTGTCTCGCATCGGTCATTCTTTATCATCAGTTCTTCAGTCTTGAAGAATGTCTCTCATTCTTGATAGGGGAGAGGAGAGGATTATATATATAGAGAGAGAAAGAGATTGTTTTGGCTCAACAATTCTCTCACCACTTACAATTTGGTTCACTAGGCATAATGACACAATAGACGTACTTGTCTATTTAATGACATGTGGTTTCGGTTACAATATTTAATTGCATAACAACAATTAAATACATTCATAACCTTAGATAAAACCAATTCTACACAATAACATTAATAACACCATTATTTGTGGTGTTCCAAGTTGCACAAAACAAAATCATAAATGAAATCCCATGCCACATAATGATAACAACATTATTATTATTTTTTCTTTTACCAACTAGTTAAATAATTATTTACCATTTTTCAAATAATTATTTTAATATCGAACCAGCCTTGGTCCGCTTGAACTCCACTTCCATTTATTGAAAACTTGAATAATAAATAACTTATTCTCTTAAATTAATATTTTATTTATAAACTAGT
Organism: Viscum album; assembly: GCA_963277665.1. NCBI lineage: Eukaryota > Viridiplantae > Streptophyta > Magnoliopsida > Santalales > Viscaceae > Viscum > Viscum album. The sequence goes on along the minus strand of OY728130.1, from coordinate 627,651,417 downwards.
AAATAAATATTTATTGAATGTCCAATAAAATAAATATATTTTATTTAATTTATGTGATAATTTTAACTTGAATAAAATTATTCCATGGTATTGAGAATAATATTTATTCCATTAATTAAATTCAAATAGAATTTAATCAAGGACACAAGAAACACTTAGTGTGTGACCCTCTGAGATTATTTCTCATTGGAATTAAACGATCTTGCCTGATTTCCAAGAATACTGTCTAAAAATGGGTCAAGGTATCCAAGATAAATAACTTAAAGTTTCAATGACAACATCCACATATGAACGCTCACTGTGTAATATAATCCTTTTTTTTACAATATCTCATTATGCAGGTTTCATGATAGTGTCATTCACCTATATGCTTGATACACCATTCTTTGACTACCTGAAGTAAACTCGTCGTTACACCATGGCCATAGAATTTAGGGTGAAGGTTCTTTTTCAATAAAATGGATGAGATATTAACTTCCATAAATGGATGGGACAAATCCTTCCTCAACTTATCCATTAATAACATGTCATTCGTGACACACCCAACGTACCCTACTTCCTGCCAACATATGGCATGAAGGTTTTTTTTAGAAAATCTAAGTGCGTGAGTCATGAGATGTATTTATGATAATCTTAAAGTATAATGACCATTACAAACACTCATACATAGGAATATCCGATGACACCAAAACACATGGAATTCATACTAGTGGGTATATTCTCATAATCTCCCATCTTGGAGCTTACCAAGTGAAATATTCATGAGAAGAAGTATCAACTGCTTATGAGTACTCACACTTGATGGTATTTATACTATTTATCCCGTCATAGTATGTCATCCAACCACAAAACTATATTTAATAATATTGTCATAGCACCTCAAGGTTCTCATCATAGCGGGGAACTGCTATGGACTTATTAATACGAAAAATACTCTTGGTCATTATTACATTATAGTCATGAAGAACAATGAAAAATATGTAATAAGATGTTTAATATTTAAATACATTAAATATTAATTTAATCAACACACAAATAGTTGGTTCTAGGACACCAAATCCAACAAACTCCCACTTGGACGAGAGCCAACTGCCTACGAATTTCAGTCCGCTAGACCTCACATGATGATCATGTTTCTTCTTAGTTAAGGATTTAGTCAAGGGGTCCGCCACATTGTCTTCCATGGAAATACTACTCACTACAAATCCACCTCTCTAAGAAAAATCTCTCAAGAGATGATACTTCCATGGTATATAATTCATTCGTTGATGTGACCTTGTCTCTTTTATGAGATCCACCACTGCAGTATTATCACAATAATGTGTGATGGGATCTTTAATGTTAAGTACCACATCCAACTCTTGGAAAAATCTCTACATCAAAACTTCATCTTTTGTCACCTTAGAAGCTGCGATGTACTCGGACTCTACTATAGAATATGCGACCACATATTTCTTTGATATCTTCTAGCTCACAACATCTCCATTAAAATTGAAGACATATCCTATTTGTGACTTCATGTCATCTTAACTGTTTTGGAAACTAGAATCTCTATATCCTCTGATGACTAGTTCCTCATCTCCTCCATAAAATAGGAACATATCCTTAGTACACCTTAGATACTTAAGGATAGACTTGACTGCCATCCAATAGTGATCACCTGAATCAACTTGATATCTTCTTACCACACTAAATGCATAGGAAACATATAGCCTAGTACATAGCATAACATACATGGATGACCCAATTACTAATGCGTATGGAATCCTTTCCATTCTATTTATTTTCTCATGCGTCTAAGGATACATTTTCTTGGAAAGATGAATGCCATGTGATGTTGTCAACAATCCCCTCTTGGACTGTTTCATACTGAATCTATTCAGTATCTTTTAAATGTATGTACATTGACTTAGACCTAGAAATCTCTTAGATCTATCATGATGGATCTTGATCCCAAGAATATATGTTGCCTTTCCCAAGTCTTTCATGGAGAATAATTTATTCAACCATTCCTTAAAAAACTATAAGACTGGTATTTCATTTCTAATAAGTAATATGTCATCAACATATAATATTAGGAAAATGACTGTACTCCCAATAAACTGTTTGTAGACACCAGGATCAAATTCATTCTTTATAAAACCAAATTCTATTATGGATTCATCAAAATGAATATTCCATGACCTGGATGTTTTCTTTAATCCATAAATGTATTTTTGAAACTTTAATATCTTATTAGCATCCTTTTGAGTCACAAACCCTTTAGGTTATGTCCTATAAAAATCTTCCTGAAGGTTCCCGTTAAGGAAGGCTGTTTTGAAATCCATTTTCCAAATCTCATAGTCACGGTAAGTGACAATGGCCAATAGAATTCTGATGGATTTCAACATTGCAACTGGTGAAAAGGTTTATTCATAGTCAATGCCTTGATATTGTTTAAACCCTTTTGTAACCAGTCATACCTTATAGGTACTGAACTATCCTTCCATGTCCAGTTTCTTCTTGAATACCCATATGCAACCAATAGTATTTACATCTACTGGAGGATCTACCAAAATCCATACTTGGTTTTGGTACATGGAATCCATTTCATAATTCATGGATTCTTTCCACTTGGAAACGTCTGTGCCACTTATTGCTTCCTTGCATGTTATAGGATCATTATTATCAAATAATAATGAGTCACCATCCTCGACATCTATAAAACCATACCATTCTAGTTCTCTAACCTCTCTTGTACTCCTACACAATACTTGTGTCTTTGGAACAAATATTTCTTCCACATATCTTTGTGGAATCTTCTCCTATACCAACTCTTGTTTACTTTGAGCCTCAACTTTATTGAAGTCTATCTCTCTCCCACTATCACTTTTGGAGATGTTCTCCCTCTCAAGGAATATAGCATATCTTTCCACTATAACATTTTTGTATGAGGGTTCGTATAGGTAATATCCCCTTGCTTCCCTAGGGTATCCTATAAAGTTACACTTTGTGCCTCAGGGTGAAAGTTTATTACCTGAAGAGTCCTTAAAAAATCCTTCAATTCCACGCACATTTAAATTAAATAACATGGATTTTCTTCCACTCCAAATCTCATATGGAATACCATTTATCGACTTAGTTGGTACTTGGTTTAGTATGTGTGCCTCTGTTTTTAACTCATATCCCCAAAAGGATAATGGAAGACTTACATGACTCTTCATTGATCTCACCATGTCCAACAAGGCACAGTTCCTACTTTTGATTACACCATTCCACTGGGGTGTGTAAGCAGGAGTGAGTTGGGATAGGATCCCAAACTCCCATAAGTAATCAATGAAGTATGAATTAAGATATTATCCACCTCGATCTGAGTGGAGTTTCTTAATCTTCTTACCATGCTAGTTCTTATCATCATTCTTGTATTCCTTGAACTTATCAAAAGAATCCGAATTATACCTCATTAAGTATATATATCCATATCTACTAAAATCATTAATAAAAGTTATGAAGTATGAGTAACCACCCCTTGTTTCAACTTGAAATGGTCTACACACATTAGTATGAACCAATTAAAGAGGCTCTTTGGCTCTCTCACCTTTCCCACTAATTGGGGCTTTGGTCATTTTTCCTGGTAAACATGCATGACATACACCAAGTTGTTTTAGTTCGAAAGAATCTAAATATCCATCTTGATGTAACCTTTTCAAGCGTTTCTCATTTATATGACCAAGCTGGTGATGCCAAAGTTTGGGGTGGTATGAGTCATGTGAAGTAGTTTCATTATCGATCTCTATTACTTAGTTTTTGTATTCCAATACATAAAGACCACTATATAAATGCTCCTTACCAAAACAAATGTACTTTTTGTAAAATAAGAAACATTCATTTCCAAAATTGAAAATAAATCCATCTGTATCTAGTATGGATATAGAAATAAAGTTTTTGGTTACATAAGGAACATAATAAAAACCTTTTAATACCAAGATCATCCCAGTCAGCAACATTAGGTGGTAGCCCTTGACAACTATAGTAGTAAGTCTAGATATATTGGCTGCTCATAGATCTACCTCCCCTCGGTTAATTTTCTTGAATCTACTTGGTTCCTATATTTGGATACATATGTGAGTACAACAGGCTGTTTCTAATACCCAATTTGTAGAAATAGATAAATTGCACTCGATAAAAAAATGCACCTGATGCTTCCCCTTTCTTCTTTAGCTAGGTGATTTTTTTTCTAGTGTCCCTTCTTACCACATGTGAAACAAAAAACTTCATGTTCCCTTCCATCCCCCTTTATCTACCTTTTCTTGGAAGGGTGTGAATAATATTTGGGCTTAAAGCTCTTTTCCTTCCCTTTACTCTTATTCACCATAAGGAGAGAAGGATTTTCGTGCTTCATGTCTTTGTCCACTTGGTGAAGGAGGATAAGAAGATCTTATAGAGACTTCTCAATGTTGTTCATACTAAAATTCACAAAAAAAATGGAGAAGATCTGAGGTAGTGATGCGAGAATGAGATCATTACCCAGTTCTTTACGGAGTTTAAACCCTAAAAAATCAAGACTCTCAATGTAACCAATGAGCTTAACTACATGAGGCCTAGCTGGGGCACCCTATCTAAGATTACTCTGAAATAGTGCCTTGGATATCTCAAACCATTTCTATCTTTCTCTATCCTAGTAAAGATCATGTAGGTAATCAAGAATACTATAGGCATCCATGTTTTTGTGAGACTTCATGAGTTCACTATACATTGATGATAACACAAAACATTGAATGTAGACCATGTCATTCATATGTTTTTCATAGACTGAGAAATATTCATCACTCACCTCTTGGGAAGGAGAATCAGTTAACGAGGACCCCAACACGTAATATTTACATTCATGGCGTAGAATGACCCGAAGGAATCTAAACCATTCCTGGAAGTAACTACTAGTGAAGATGTTGTCTTTATCCAGTATTGATCATAGGGAAAGTGTGGTTGAAAAGTTTGAAATTTTTATTCTATAATTAAAAGATCATATAATTAGTAATTTCTTGATTACATTTTATTAGAGATAATAAATTAATTTTATTAAGTCTACCACTATTTTATCAATCCCCAATGACCCTCACCATTAAAATCCGAATGTCTATTTTATTGGAAATTATAGTGGCAAGGATCTATATTACCCTTCACATAACCCCCAAAAGGGTTGGTCAATCTATTTTAAGGCATTTACATAGGTAGGTCTTTGCCAAATATGGGCTTGAAGCTTCTTTATCCGTTGAGTGGACTCCCCAATCCTAAAATCCAGATTTGGATTTCCTCAACACTGGACTCTAATATTACACCAAGTATAGCAAGGGATAGTCCTCTTTATTTAATATGGTTAAGTCAACATAAAACTTTCATAAGGTATTAATGTATAAAATTAATTATCTCAACAAGGGTTGGTCAAACATATAGTTTTATTGAGTCTTTCCCTTAATCAAGTGACAAAAAGCTTAGTCTGACTTAATATTTTATTAAGGTATTTTTATCTCTTATGAATAAATCAATTATTATATTTATCACATGCTTTTTAATATTAAATGAAACCTACTTAAGTGATTAACCATGTCTTGATAATATTTACGCATAAGACAGGTTTATTTTAGTTCTATCTTGAATGCTTTTTTAGTTCATTAATTATGTGATTGTGAAAACACATTCATAATGATAAATCATGAAATTGATAGAAATAAAATAAAGGGAATGATCATAAGATTTTCTAATGGTTAGTTTATCTATAAGTTGATAAAATAACCCTAAAAAAGGGGAGAAACACCTTGAACCTTTTGGGTTTGTGTTTACAACTTTCCACCTGTCCACCTTTGTATATCCTGGGATTGGTTTCATCTCAGCTCTATCTTGAACCACCACCACTAGCTTGGGAGATCCATCCATTACATATGATTTTTAACTCACATGCAAGTGAGGGGTAAAAAGGGGTTTTACGTAAAATAAACTATGGGATCACATGCCATACATATTAATCAGGATAGATGACACACAGACTAACAATTCAATTTAAAATAAATTAAAATAAAACCAATAACATATAAAGTTTTGGTCTAGCTCATGATAATCCACATACATGCAATGAATTATGTATTTAATAAAACTAGCATTTAATTATTTAATCATTCTTATTAAGATAAATCATGCTTGAATCACTTAATTATTATATTTAATTAATCTATCATTTTATCTTAATTCTTTTCTAAATTTTCCTGAGATTCCCATCCATAACGTTGGAGGTAACACAGTGAAAACCCATTTGAATCTACATGATATGTAATTATGAACATTACAAAAACACTAAAGTTTTAATTTTTTGTAATTTGGTAAAGTACACAACGTGTAGTTTCGACTGCACAACGTGTACTTCCTTTATCGTCTTATCCTAAGTACACACCTATGGACTCATCACATGAGGTGTACTTAGGAATCTTGGAGTACACAATGTGTCTAGTGGCCCACATGTCATTTTGTCTCCAGGTTACATGGTTACCAGTCGGCTTAGCTGTGTATACGATACATGGTTTGGCCCTTGACCCGAAGGGACTGCACGCCATGTCCAATGGGCCACACGCTGTGTTGTCTCCGGGTTACGCGGTTATTGGTCGGATTAGCCATGTATGGGATACACAATTTGACCCTTGACCCAAAGGATCTACATTCAATGTTCAGTGGGCCACATGGCATGTAATACAACTGATCGTGCGATAGTCAGTCTTGGTCAACACGTGGTGTAAGAATTAACTACACCACATGTCATTAATGCACAAATCTTGAGTAATTTTTAAATTACTCCTGATGCACTGAACACAACTACACGATGTGTAATCTAGATTATATGGTGTATATGGAAGAGAACACGACGTGAAAGTCTGAACACATCGTGTGTACTTTCATGTCACCTGGACAGAATCGTCAGTGCCTCCTGATGATTTCATCACTTTAATTTTAATCCAAAATTATTAATTTCTATTAGATATGTGAGAAATTAAAGAGGAATAATAGATATCAAAATCTAGATTACAATAACTATTATCCTTGAATTCATAAACTAAATTATTAAATCATAAATCATCAATGAATTATTTAAATAATTATAAACGATGATGTGACCGCTCTGATAGAATTTGAAGGATTCAGACGAAGTGGAAGCATGGTGGTTGGGGGGTCCCAAATTTGACTTTACCGTAATCAATGACCAATCCAGGATCAATACAACGATAAATGAAATTATCCACAGATTAAGATCAAAGATCTAGACTAAAGAAGAAAAGGGTTCCATATACTAGAGAGAGGATCTTGTGCATCATGTTTATACTTAATTTAAATAATTTCTGCATAAATTAAATACCTGGATATTTGGTACTTTCTTCTTTCATGATGTTGATCATCCGTAATGACCCTTCTGGATTTTCTTGTTGATCTTGTAAGGATCCAAACCAAAATCCTTATATCGGTGATCCACACATGCTCTAATGGCCTCCGATCGATACCACTTGTTCTTCAGGTGCTAGCATAGAGAAGTGAGTGTCTTGTGTAAGTCATTCTTGATCGCTTGTTCTTCGGTCTTGAATAATGTCTCTCATTCTTGAGAGGGGAGAGGAGAGGATTATAGAGAGATAAAAATTGTTTTGTCTCAACAATTATCTCACCACTAGAAATTTGGTTCACCAGGAATAATGGCATAATTTATGTTCCTGTCTATTTAACGACATGGGGTTTCAGTTAAAATATTTAATTGAGTAATAAGAATTAAATACATTCATAACCTTATAGAAAACCCATTATACATAATAACAATAACAACACCATTATTTGCGGTGTTCCAAATTGTTCAAAATAGAATCATAAATGAAATTCCATTCCACATAATGATAACAACGTGTTATTATTTTATCTTATTTTAACTAGTTAAATAATTTTTTACCATCTTGCAAATAATTATTTTACTAGGAGATCAAACTTGGTCTGGTCGAACCCCACTTCCATTTATTAAACACCTGAATAAATAAATAATTTATTCTCTTAAATACATATTTTATTTAAAAACTAGTAAATAAATATTTATTAAATTCTCAATAAAATAAATATATTTTATTTAATTTATGAAATCATTTTAACTTGAATAAAATTATTCCATGGTATTGAGAATAATATTTATTCCATTAATTAAATTCAAATAGAGTTTAATCAAGACCACAAGAGACACTTAGTGTGTGACCCTATAGGATTATTTCTCATTGGAATTATATGGACTTACCTAGAGTCCAAGAGTACTGTCTATCAATTGGTCAAGGCACCCAAGAGAACTAACCTAAAGTCCCAATGACGATCCACATATGAATTCTAACTATGCAATATAATCCCTTTGTCACAATATCTAAGCAAGATAGTTTCATAATTGTGTCATCATCCTATATGCTTGATACATCATTATTTGACTACCTAAAATAAACTCATCGTTACACCATGACCATGGAATTTAGGGAAATGCTTATATTTTAATCAAAGGTCCAAGATAATAAATTTCATAAATGGAAGGGACAAATCGTTCCTCAATTTATCCATTAATAACATGTCATTCGTGATGCACCCAATGTACCCTACTTCCTAGCAACATATGGCATGACAGTTTTCATCCGAAAATATAAGTGTGTCAGTCATGAAACGTATTAATGATAATATTAAAGTTTAAGGACCATTACACATGCTCATAGATAGATATATCCGATGACACCAAAACATGCATAATTCTTACTAGCAAATCTGTTCTCATAATCTCCTATCTTGGACATTACCAAGTGTGAAATTTATGAGAAGAAGTCTCATATGCTTATGAGTACTCACAACCAAAGGTCTATATACTATGTGTCCCATCATAGTATCTCATCCAACTGTAGAACTATATTTAAGAATATTATCATAACACTTCAAGGTTCTCATCATAGTAAGGAACTGCTATGACCTTATGAATGTGAAAAATACTCTAGGAAATTATTACATTATAGTCATGAAGAACAATGAAAAATATATAATAAAATGTTTAATATTTAAATACATTAAATATTCATTTAATCAATGTAAAAATAGTTGGTTCTAGGACACCAACTCCAACAGAATCTAGGTGAGATCTTACCCTGATTCCAAATCTATCAATGACATAACCTAGGTGAAACACGAAAGAAAACCTAATCCTATACCTAAAACTCTAGATATTTTCAATAACAGTTGGAATAAGATTGCTTCCTGAAATGATCTATCAACATGAGATTCATGACCAAATGGGATTACTCTGAAGTATCTTAAATTAGACGTGGCCCAAGTAGTGCCACCTCCCCTGCCTCTAACTAGCACAGAGGTGATCAGAATGACCTATCATATATGGAATTGTATGGATCCATCTAAATGGTATAATAAAAGATATTATTGTAAGAGAAATCTACTTATGGTATATTTTTCTACCAAGAACCCTAAAAGTCAAGAGCACATTCATGGAGCATGTCCTCTAATTTTTGAATCATATGATCTATCTGACTGTTGGTCTGAGGGTGATAGGCCATACTTAGAAGCACATATATACCAAAGGCCTTCTGAAACCCCTTCTAGAACAACGACATGATATGAGTGTTCCTATCATATATGATAGAATGAGGAGTTCCATGAAGATGTATGTCCTCCATGGAAAATAGGATCCCTAGACCATCTATTGAGAAGGCATCTCGAATAGGAAATAACTGTGTGACCTTCCTTTTTCCCCTCTTATAGACTCATTTGATCTCTAATCCTTCCCTATCATCAAGATCAACCCCAAGGTTCTATCTTTCGATCAAGACTTTCCAAAGCCTTCAATTTATATATAGGAAATCACCAAGGAATAGAATCATCACAGGCTCTCTATATTGTCTTGATTTGGTCACAATAAACCATCAGTTGAATCCTTCGATTGATCTATCTTAGATTCATGGGACTTGCTTCACCACATTATTGTAGGGATACTGGACCCCTACCATATTCCCATTTTCTTAGAGATGGAGGATGGCCTTATTTTCTCTTGGACCAGCGGTTGTATATCCTTCAACGATGTTCAATTATTTTCAGTGGTATTTCAAATTCCACCTGAGATGGGATCTTTTGACAAAAAAAATCTTGGTTAGTTTTTTGGGCATTCCATTTACTTTTCAAAACCATTCAATTCTATCAATTCTTGGATACTTGGTAATAATATTTTTGTGCTTTGACCATAGATCTCGATCCATTTTCCATCTGATTTCTCCTCACTTATATGTGGAAATAGTTGTTTACAAACTGCTGGTTGATTTTTTTTTGGATTGATATTGAACATGAATACCAATTAAAATAGGTGGTATGTTTTGATTATTGGATAGATTTATTCACTTCCTACTATCATCTAGGTCACCTCGAACTAGTCTGCAAGCATAATTCAGTCGACTAAGAATCTGATCCCCTAAAACTGGTTCGTGATTTAGAGCATGCGGGTAATGAGAAGGTGAGGTCTTATGAGACTGTGGATTCTCTACCATCAAGGGTCAGGCTGGGATCTTCCAATTCTAATAGAGGTGGAACCTTTGTTTCATCTACTGAAGGGGTGATGGGGACTCTAGGGACTACTTCAGGTTTACATAACCCCAGATCAGTCCCTTAGGTTTACTCAGAGAGACAAAGACATGGCTCTTCTAGGTCTAAGGCACAAAATATGCTTCCAACATCAGTAGATATCCAACTGGTCCTTCTACAGAATAGGTTTTTTAGTTTGGAAAATATATTGGATGAGAGATAAGAACAAGGGGGATGAAAAATGGTGAGGTACATGAAGTCCAAGAAGATGGTTCCATCCCGTGTGGAGAAATCTTTAGAAAATGAGGCACTTTTAGCTGAGACCCCCAGTCACCTTTGGAGTATGAGGAGGATGAGAAACTCAATTTTTTATAAGAAAATGGACTATCTAAAGGGAATATAAATCTCATTAATGTTGGATACTATCCAAGGAATGTTGGGACAAAGACTAAGGATTATAAATATGATTCATACCTTCCAAAATATGTGACTAATCGATCATCAAACAAGGGTATTAAATTTAGGGAGCCCATTACATATTCCTTTAAAGCTCATGATATGTCAGAAACACCTCCTGGAAATGAGGTGTAGGTTTCTAGTGACAAGGTAGAGGATACTAAAGGTGAAAAGATTAAAGATCCTAACCGCTTGTTTGATCTGGTGGCATTTGATGGCATCCATAAGGAGGTAAGAAATGAGGATGCTGACTTTAAGATTATCCTATATTCTAAGGAAGAGATAGTAGAGGAAGGTTTTGATATTAATGTTTCAAAGGAGGAAGATCATAGAATATATGAGATATCGATTAGAGTTGATACTAATGATGAGAAAGTTGATTAGATCAATAAGAAATATCGAATTTTGGATTGTGGAATCAATGTGGGGAAAATAAATTTGGAAGAATACATTCAGACCTAGGATAGGTTAGCCTACCACTTTGAGGACCTCATTAAAGATGATCCAGACACAGAGGTAACATCTATCTCATAGAGATTACATAGGGTGATTAATTCAAAAAATTTAAATCTTTTTTGGAATAGTTTGGTAATTTATTATGAGGTTTGAACTTGGTATGAAATGTATTTTTTTGGTATCTCACTTTCCCTCAAAAGGGAAATCATCCCACTTCTACTCTGTAATAGACAATGGATGTAAAAATCTCACCAGCCATTGATGTTATTCCTTCACCCATTGATAGGTGGAACACCAAGTAACAAAGCTGGATATCTCATGTTTCATACCAAACCACCAATACTAACGACGTAAGTCTCAATAAATCTCAGTGACATTGGAATTTAATACCCAACCTAATGCATGATATCCCTACATCATCTCCTCTCATATGTTTACTGGGACCCATAGATTCCCATGTATGCATAAGATATCATCCTCATACATGGTACAACTAGGTGATGTATTCTTAAATGAGATACTTTCCATCAAGACTAGGACACTAAGATCTAAAATCTATATCATATTTACCCATTATATAAGGGTAGAGGTCACTACTAAAGTTGAGAGGAGTGTCTAACTATGATATTCCTAAACCTAAACATAAATTTCTGAAAACAAATTCATAAGCTGCCACTCACCACTGGCCTCCTGAACCGCCTGTGTCTAAGTCTTCCAGCTCAGAGCCTTGTACACCTCATTTCCTTCTCTAAGAATATAAGAAAGATTTAAATTGAAGGATTTTAGTTACTCAACCTACATACCCTTCTTGAGATATAGATCACATTGCATAAATATATACTTGATTATTTTTTGATCAATGAATACCAAAAAATGCTCCCCAATAATTCCTCTAATAGTGTAAATCATGAACTACAACTAATATCTCAAGGTCATTCGTCAGGTAATTCCACTCGTGAGGCCTCAACTGAAGAGACTAGTATGCCATGACTTGATTATCCCACACCAGATCTACTCCCAACCCAATACTTGATACATTACAATAAACTATGTAGCTTCTTGTCCTGCTATAAAAGAATCATGATTAGGGATAAAATCAACCTTCATTTCAGTTTATAAAATTTTATTTCATAATAATATGAACATATGAATTCACACCCTTGTTAGTCAATCCCTTGAGAGGAATTGAAAGAGTGATAAATCCTAGATAGAGTGTCTGTAATACCGAAATATCCCTAATAAACTTCATGTATCAAAGACATTCTTGGGATGATCCTAGGAAACTACATCTCTCACCTTATCTAGGTATACTGATACTTATATATATGAGATGATACGACATAGTAAGTGGACTTTGTTGATCCAAAAATTCCATTTGGTGATCTTTGAGTAAAGTTGGTGATTTATCAGTGTATTTATTATGATATAAATATGTTTGATACAGTCATGTTGGGTATGAGAATACACCAAGACGTCATCTAAAATTACTACCATGAATTAATCTAGATATGGGTGGAAAACCCAATTCATCCTAGCCATAAAAATATATATCATTTTTGTGAGACCTAATGGTATTACCAGGTACCCATAAATACCATAACTCTTTTAGAAAGCCGTATATGGTATGTTTGAAGGATTGACATGCACCTGATGATAGACCAACCCAGATAAATATTTGAAAACACGTTTTATCCTCATAGATTATCAAATTGGTTGTCTATTCATGGAAAAATACCAATTCTTGACTGTGAGATAGTTTATCCATTAATAATACACACAAATCCAGAGGGTACCATCTACCTTATTGAAGAAAAGGACCGATGAAATCTATGGTGAGGTACTAGTTCAGATAAAAACTTTATATTCCAGGTCTTCTAACTACTTCTTGATCTCTATAATCCCCGTAGGTTCCATCCAATAAGGAGGAATGGAAAATAGTGCTCTTACTAGAACTAGATCAATGGTTAATTCTATCTCTCTCATTATAGGTATCCTAAAAAATTCTTCAGGGAAGATGTCTCTGAAATGATACACTACAGGAGGGAAAATAGTATTTTGTATTCCCTAGTTTTACAAGAAAAGTCTCATGATATGGTATGTCACTCTACCTTTCCCCTGATGCTCAGGTCCTGATCGAGATGCATGGAAATACCATTCTCTCTTTTGAACTTGTCTACCACCCTCTGGTGATATAAAATTCAACCTCCAGTGATAATAATCAATATAAAATCGATAGGGAATCGACTGGTACATCCAAATAATTACATCAAACCCAAAAATGTCAAGGGTGAAAATATTTTACATGAGAATATAACCACCTATTTCAAGGGGAAAATCCTTAAATCAACGAACACTCTATGATCGGATACCCTATGAGGCATCGAGTGTCATCACACCACAAAAGCACTCTATTTTGAGGCCCAAACTTTCCATAATTACCCAAGATATAAAATTTTGTGATAAAAATGTTTTAAATAAAGAATAAACTAAAGTATAGGATACTAGAATAGTACTTCAAGAAATAAGAGGTATATTTTTTTTCTCCTCTGGAATAGATTGTACTGCATGTAAATGGACCATACTATGACCCTGAGTCATAACCTGACTTCCCTAAGTAGGAATGTTCTACCAGCGCTATGAATCCTAAGTCTAATTACCTCTGGCTCGACCATTACCTCGATCTGAGTGGATGGTGGTATTCTAGCTACCTCCCTGGAAAGATACTACTGTCCCTGCTCCAGGGTATAGAGTCGGTGTAGATCCTATATCACTAAGAACTGGTGGAAAAGTCCTGAAAAAATGTCGAATATGGCCCATACTACTGCAACATCTTCACTCAAATGGGTCTTACGTACACTAGGGTTTAATTTTTCATGGATTACCACATCAATGATGTATAAAAAATTTATTATTACAAGCTGTCCAACTAATAATATACCTGTGAGAAACCTCAAAGCGATGCTTCCTTCCATTAGAAGAACCACTGCCAGGTCTGGGTATTGAACTGACCTGGATCACATCATTGGATTCTCTAAAATTCTTCTCAGTAATGAGGTTCTGGTTGACTATCTTATAAATAATGGTCAACCGAAAAAATTGAATTGTGATCGGATGAAATATACCAGCCCATCCTCGAATTGCCTCACAATCATGATATCATCACCAGATAAGGTCATAGTGAATTGTTGTAACTTGGTAACATGGAAAAAATACTCCATCACATTAATGGCTCTCTACTACAAGTTTAATAAATCTCAAGCTCGGTCCACCCTCAATGTCCATGGGAATAATTAATCATAGAAGATTATCTGGAAATCCCTCCAAATTATATCTTGATATTAGTCTACTTAGGTAAAAACATCCCAAAATTACTTGGAAGAACCACATAGAACATAGGAAATAATATTGACCCTAGGATATGTAAGAATATCCAGATGCTTGAATATAGAAATCATGGCCTCCAACCATGACTCAGTAGCATGTGGTCTACCATCCCCCAAGAAGGGGGAGGATGCTGTTTCTAGAATTCTTGAGTCAACTCTACCATAGTTGGGGTAGGTCGAGAAACTCCTTGTATAGATTACACCATACGAAGGAAACCCTCTTGAAACTGGGAATTAATACCTATGCTAAAAATTTTAGGTGGTTCCATAGGTGGTACTGTGAGAGGTATCATCGGTTGCTAGGCCCCACCACTTCCATAGCATGTTCTTCACCACCTTCCTAAAATATGACTCAAGACTGTGGTGGTGGCATGATTCCACAATTCCAAAAACATACCTCAAAAGAGAATTAAAAAGTTGAAAATATTATAGATACAAATATAGGATAGGTACATATCCTTCCTATGAAAAAGATCAAACCTCTATGTCAACTCCTGGGTCTATGTGATAAAATAAAACCATAACTGGATATATGAAACGTAAAAGACACCCAAAATACCCACTATAAAGTTAGGGTCATGGTTCGTGTATCATATCATATGGTAAGGTTCCAGTATATGGAGTGTCAATTTCAAGGTATATAAGAAATCACCCATTACTTTGAAATTGGCATACCATTTATTAGTAACCATTTCATTTAAAGGTTTAATTTCATTGAAGTTAATACTCTTATATATATATATATATATCTATATATATATCACGACCTAGTTAAATGTATCACCATTTCCAATTTATAAACCCATAATCCTATAAATTTCAATTTGCACAACATATAACTACAACCTAACCTTTAAATTTGATATCAAGATGTAACAGGTTATATGAAATGATATGATTAAATGAATCACACTTTAAAATATATTAAAGTACTTTATTCATAAATTTCTATTTGTGTAAGGACCCGACCCCAGTTGCCCAGAGCCAGTGCCTCATTTGATTACATTGGAATAAAAACAAGGAATATGAATCCCAAAGGACCAAGTAGTTTAGTATTATTGGAAACAAGATACATACATAAGTTCATCATTACAACTTGAAATGAAAAACAACATATAAACTCCTTAGACAACTTCCATAACTCCTAGGTTATTTCAGCATGTCATTCATAATAGAATTCTTCTTGACCTAAGAAAATGAAACATAATAAAGGGGTGAGCTCAAACGCTCAGTAAGAGTAAGCAATACAGAGGATGATAATATAAACATTAGACATGGTGAATAATTGAAAACACATTCCTTTAATAACAAACTTGAACACATTATGGCAAGAATATGAGCTGAGTAAATAATGCCATAATAAAACATAATCATGGGTATTCTACTAATCGAATAACCACATGAAATATCAGTAGATGAACTCATAATGATGGAATGCATAATGCTGGAAATTCTCAAACATTTTTTCAAGGCCTCGGCCAAGACGTCTAATGATTAGGGCCTCGGCCAAAATCCATATCACATTGGGAAAGGCCTCGACTAATTCCTCGTCTAGTTCTCTCATGATACCTACCGATGAATCGAGGGGCTATTTCGGGCCCCACCTGTCACATAATAAGTCCAATTAATTCCTCATATGATCGGGGATAAACATAAACAACATATACATTCATATTTAAACTATAATATTAAATGTAACAAACATTCCACAATTATTGAACATAAACACTAACTATTCGGAATAATATGGTGAATGATTTTAGGACAGATCATCCATAATAGAGTTAGTTACAAACCGTTAAATAAAATTTGGTAGATGAATTCATAAATTATTAAACCCAATAATACCATCTAATCAATAATAGTGTTGAATTAGATGAAAACACTCTTATAAAATCATTAAGTAATTCTTGAGATAAATACTTTTTTATTTTGAAAAGAAGAGTTATTTTGGAAAAATATTTGTATAAAACTAGAAGTGAGGTAAGATAGTATTTTTGTAATAAAATGATTGATTTTATAAATATAAAGGTCTCCAAAAAATAGATCATAGAGTGTCCTTGAAAATAGGAAAGAATTTGAGAAATTCCTTTGGATCGGGCTTGTATTTTGGAAACAACTTTGAAAGTTCCTTTAAAAATGTGTAACTATCCATAAAATAAGGAAGGGTTATGGATTTTACAAATATATATGATACTAACACAGAATATATGATGAGTACATAACAATACATAATAATTTCATTGAGGTAATTAGATAATTAAAGTATCCCGAATGAAAATGGAAGTTCGGGTGAAAAAACCCTTACATTAACTCAAAACGTGTTCCGCTCATGTACTTAAGCTCCTGGAATATGAAATTATACTTTATAATAAATTATTTCAGAACCTATTAGACTTTTATTTAGTTTACCATAATTCTGGTTAGTTCATTTATGTCTTTATTGACAAGTTATTGTATTGAATTTCGTCATTCTGGAGTGTTCGTTTCCTTTATTTTCATATTCGGTTCAATTTCTTTTAAGTAATGAAGTGGAATGGATGTAAATCTCTAGAATTGAAATTAAATATTATTTATGAACATAATTAATTGTTAATTTCCATTTTTATCATTTGGTTACATGTAATTAGGATGAATCATTAGATGACCACCACTTCGATTATTCAACGATATTTGGAATATTATGAACTAGTTTTGTCATATAACTAAATTATATGTACATATTATGGTTCATGAATATTAATTAGGTTATAAAAAATATATTATAGTCTGGTTCAACCATGAATATGGTTTCATGACCAGTAATTAAGAATAAATTGAATAACGGAACTTCGTCGTCCACAAAGGTTATAAATCAGAACCTCATGGGCGTCGATTGAGTTTATAAAAATAAAAGGGAGGGAGTAAGAATATTTATGATGGTTCTTCCATTCAAATGATATAAATCTAGTATATAGATGTTACTGGATTTATCATGATAATTTAGACAGAGGATTTGAGGAGAGAAAAATAATAGAGATGAACTTGAAAATAAAAGAAAATTTAAGAGATCCCTTATGAAAATTCGGCAGCCTAACGACGTCACTTAAAATTTCATAAAATCAAATGTTGAGAAAAAAAGGGTATATAATCATATTGAAATAAAAAGGAAAGTAATAAGAATGAATAAAATCAAACCACAACATATGAGAAAGGAATTTCAAATAGATAACATAAAAGAAGTGTCGACTTAAAGAAGAGAATGAAGGATTCCCTTAAGTTGTAGAATAAATCATAGATCTTGATGGATGGGACCTTGGGGGATTAGGGACACCTTGGGAGGACTCCTAGAGAGGTAAAATAACCAGATCTTTGAGGATGAGGGATTTGTAATGAAAGAAAACGAATGGATGAGTGGGTATTTATAGAAAAAGAAAGGTAAGTTTTTAATAATTTAAAAGGGACACCTCCTTAGTGATTTTTTCCAAACCATGGGCTTGCCCATGGTATTTTCCCAAGGTATTTTAAACTTGGGACACCTCATGTCATAATTTACTATACACAAGTAGACCATACTTTTATATTTAATTATTACATCATTATGATGTCATTAAACTAGAAAATACTCAAAACTATATTTTTACTATTCATGAAAAATTCATGTATTTTAGAAAAATCCCAAAAATTCACACCTACCATTTTTCGATGTGTAGAATTCAAAATTGAAATCCATTTTTTCAAAAATAATTTTCTAAATATTATTAATTTAATTTTTAAATAAGGTCATAGTTAATTTGAAAAATAACAATCTTAAAGTGCATTTAGTTTTATTTCTCATTGAAAAACTAATTAAGATCTCATTATCTTATTGCCTTAAGAAAATAAAATAATAATATTATTTACTATTCATAAGGGTCATATTACTATTCATATTACTATTAATAAGGGTATGTTACTATTCACCAAAAATCAAGTTTGTTATATCAGACTCCAAATGACTTACTGAACACAACTCTATATGACCATTTTTCGAAATTCAAAACATAGAAGAGGCAAAGTTATGTTTAATGGATAGATTATAAAATTGCATTCTATATTTATTTTCAAAACCTTGGGGTGTTACATTCTCCCCTCCTTACAAAAATTTCGTCCTCGAAATTCACAGAATATTACCTAAAAAGATTCGGGTATGTCTTTAACATAAGCTCCTCAGGCTCCCATGTTGCTTCCTCCATCTTATGGTTCCTCCATAGAACCTTTACCAGACGAGTCATCCGATTTCTCAATACTTGTTCTCTAGTATCAATAATCTTGATAGGATCTTCACAGTAAGATAGATCGGGCTCAAATTCCACTTCTTTATAAGTGAGTACATGTGTTGGGTCTGGCATGTACTTTATTAACATTGACACGTGGAACACATTGTGAACCTTGGAGAGACTTGGTGGCATTGCCAAACGGTAAGTTACAGCTTTAATTCAGTCCAGAATTTCAAAAGGTCTGATGTACCTGGTACTTAATTTTCCCTTCTTACCAAATTGTATAACACCCTTCCATGGAGATACCTTTAAGAAAACATGATCACCTTCTTGAAAATCCAAATCCTTCCTTCGGTTATCTACATAGATCTTTTGCCTACTTTGAGCTATTTTGATATGGTTCTAGATAATCTTCACCTTTTCCATTGTTTCTTCAACAAGTTCTGGGCCCATGAAATTTCTTTCACCAACATCATCCCAACAAGTTGTTTTACGACATCACCTCCTATATAATGCTTCATAGGGTGCCATCTGTATACTTTAATGGAAGCTATTGTTGTAGGAAAATTCTACGAGAGGTAAATACTGATCCCACATGCCTTGAAAATCAAGTGAACAAGACCTCAACATGTCTTCCAATGTTTGAATTGTCCATTACGATTGTCCATCAGTTTGTGGGTGGTAGGCAGTGCTCAAATGAAGATCGGTATCTAGGGCCTTCTGAAGACTTTTCTAGAATCTTGATGTAAAACATGGATCACAATTAGAAACAATCAATAGGGGTACTCCATGTAGTCTCACAACTTCATTAACATATAGTATTTCTATACATTCAAGTGGTAGATCTTCTCTTATAGTATAAAAATGTGCTGACTTGGTAAGACGATCAACAATGACCCATATTACATTGTTCCTTCTAGGAGTCTTTGGTAGTCCCATGAAAAAGTCCAAAGTGATATTATCCCATTTCCACTCAGGTATGGGAAGAGGTTGCAATACTCCTCTTGGTTGTTGCCTTCCAGATTTCACTTGTTGACAAACCATACATCTTGACACAAAATCAGTAATCTCCCTCTTCATGTTGTCCCACCAAAAATGTTCCTTCAAATCTCTATACATCTTAGTGCTTCCAGGGTGTATAGAGAAATTGGAACTATGATCATCATCCAACAATTCCCTTTTTAGATCAAGTATATCAGGAACACAAAGTATCTTCTCAAATTTCAAAATTCCATCTTCATATACGAAGTCACTCAATCTCCCATCATTCACAGCTTTAATCTTCTTTTGAAACTCCCCATCATCAGTGTGAGAATTTTTTATCCTTTCTAGTAAAGATGGTTTGGCAACCATTTAAAAAATAATTGATGTTTCACCTTCCATGGTTATTCCCATATCCATCTTTACTAGATCCATGAAAATAGAGGGTGCATTAGTCAATCTAAAAGGCATCACTGTAAACTTGTAATGCCCATACCTGGTCCGAAATGCTGTCTTTGAAATATCTTCCTTCCTCACACACAATTGATGATATCTGGATTGAAGATAAATCTTCAAAAAGTATTGAGCTCCATGAAGTTGGTCAAATAAATCATCAATGCGATGTAGGGGATACTTGTTCTTTATTGTTATAGCATTGATCTCCCTGTAGTCGATACATAACTTCAAATATCCAGCTTTCTTCTTAACAAAAAGGAAAGAGGCTCCCCATGGAGAAACACTAGGGCGAATAAATCCCTTATTACTCAATTCCTCTAGTTGTTTCTTTAGTTCCACTAATTACACAACGTCCATTCTATAAGGGGTCTTCTATATGGGCCTTGAACTATGAATTAAATCAATGGAAAACTCAATTTATCGTTCTGGAGGTTGTCCAGGTAGATCTTCTGAAAACACATCAACATATTCTCTCACAATAGGTACATCCTCTATTTGAACATTCCTTTCCTCACCCAGAGTTATTTAATTTTATTCCTCCCTAATAATTTAATTTAGTTGAGCTTTTTGGGGTGGATCTAGATAATAATCAGGTGATGACGATTCTGCTCTAAAGATAAGGTGTTATTTACCATCGTCATCAAAAATCGTAACCTCCTTATTCTTACAATAAATTTTTTCATCATGGTCCGAAAGACAATCCATAACGAGGATTATATAAAATTCAATCATGGGTATGACGATAAGATCAGTAGATAAAAAAACATTTATATGCCTTAATGGGAACTGATTCACAGAACTTTGTAGCAATGATACTTCCCTTAGAAGTTTTGACTGACAACTCCCTTGTTAAATCAAATTGGAAATATCTAATTTTCTTAGCAAACTGGGAAGATATGAAACAATGAGATGATCCAGAATCAAATAAAGCATTGTCTAAGTTTGATGAAATGATAAAATTACCTTCCACCATGTCACGCGGAACTTCAACTTCTACAGTTGTGATCGCATATGCTTGGCCTTTCTCCCTTGGACTCTTTTGTTACATATTTCCTTGATGTTTTGGACAATAATTAGCATAGTGCCCCATCTCCTGACAATTATAGCATCGAACATCATTGGATTCCTTCTTTCATTTGCAATCACTAGTAAGATGGACTCTCTGACCACATTTGTAGCATACTCCTTTTCCTTTTAAGCACTCACCAGGGTGTTTCCTTCCACAATTGTCACATGGTGGAAATTAAACTCTTCCCTTCTTCCATGTTTTCTTATTTTCTTTCCCAGGGTTTTCAGCAGCCCTCTTCTTTTCTTGCTTTCCCTTAAAGTCATAAGACTTAGAGAATTATTTTTCTGTCTTGATGGCACATGGAACTATATCCTCATATGATGAAAAAATTTGGGATACTAGTGCCCGCCAGAGGAATGGCTTTAGGCCATCAAAGAATCGATCAATTTTGCTTCTTGGATTTCTTATGTAGTCTACAACATGTCTTGATAATCTTGTGAAGTTATATTCATACCTTGCAACATTATCATCTTCCTTATGCCTCAAATTCAAGAATTGTCTCTTCATATCTGCTCGTTGCTCATGAGGGAAATATTTTTCTAAGAATATTTCCTTAAAATCCCTCCATTCCATCTATTCTATATCTTCCTCCTCCTTTGTGTTATGGATTAATGACCACCACTGATCCACATCTCCTGATAGATGATATACTGCCATGACAACCTTCTATCTTTCATTATATCCCAAAGCGAGAAATATCTTCTCAAGGGAACATATCCACTACTCTGCTACAAACGAGTTTGTAGTCCCGTTGAATGATGGAGGCTGTTGTCGCATAAAGCGATCTAGAATGGATCCTACACATGGTGGATCCAGATGCTCCATACAGGTAAGGTTATTATTCATAACCTGAGTAAGTTGTCCCAGTATAGTTATGAGTTGCTCAGAACCAGTCACAACACCAGATCCAACATCATTATCTTGCATCAGAGGAAAATCCCTACAGGGGACACGTGCATTCGTGTGATTTCCATTCCATCCACTTGGAACCATCTCTAGATAATGGTATACACTAGATTAGGTTATGAATCATAATGTATAATCTTAACTTAACAAAATACTTAGAAAAAAATTTAAGATCCTACAAATAGATAATCCCATATTCACAAATATGGTTTCTTTGAGGAATATTTTACATTTCAATCCTTCATAATGGCTTGTAAAGAAAATGTGAATTTTCCTAAGCATATCCCCCGAGAGTTTTGTAACCAAGAGTGAAGTAAAGCCTGTTGTCGTGCACTAGTTCCCGTTCGAGTCTAGATCAAAGTGGTGTTTTCGGGTTTTACCCTTAGATACATCTGTGCCAGAGCCGTCTCTACATGCTCATATCTAGACATGGATATATTGCTTGAAAGATCCACATAATCTATTACTTACCAAAATACCAGGACATTATTGTATGTATTTCCTCAAAGACTAACTTAGGGACTCTTCCCTAATTCTACATTTTCTAAATCTAGTTTCTAAGTATTCTACTAAACTTCCTATGATACCAACTGTAAGGACCCGAGCCCAGTTGATCGGAGCCGGTGCCTTATTTGATTACATTGGCATACAAACAAGGAATAAAAATCCAAAAGGACCGAGTAGTTTAGTATTATTGGAAACAAGATACATACATAAGTTCATCATTACAACTTGAAATGAAAAACAACATAGAAACTCCTTATACAACTTCCATAACTCCTAGGTTATTTCAGCATGTCATTCATAATAGAATTCATCTTGCCATGAGAAAATTAAACATAATAAAGGGGTGATCTCAAATGCTCAGTAAGAGTAAGCAATACAGTGGAAGATAATATAAAAATTATACATGGTGAATAATTGAAAACACATTTATTTAATAACAAACTTGAACACATTATGGAAGGAATATGAGTTGAGTAAATAATGCCATAATAAAACATAATCCCGGGTATTCTACTAATCAAATAACCACATGAAATATAAATAGCTGAACTCATAATGACGGAATGCATAATTCCAAACATTTTGAAACATTTTTTCAAGGCCTCGGCCAAGACGTCTAATGATTAGGGCCTCAGCCAAAATCCATATCACATTGGAAAAGGCCTCAGCCAATTCCTCATCTAGTTGTCTCATGAGACCTACCGATGCATCAAGGGGATATAGAGGGCCCCAACCGTCACATAATAAGTCCAATTCATTCCTCATATGAGTTGGGATAAATAAAAACAACACATACATTCATATTGAAACTATCATATGAAATGTAACAAACATTCCCCAATTATTGAACATAAACACTAACCATTTGGAATAATATGGTGAATGGTTTTAGGACAGATCATCCACAATAGATTTAGTCATAAACCATTAAATAAAATATGGTATATGAATTCATAAATTATTAAACCCAATAATACCATGGAATCAACAAGAGTGTTGAATTAGACGAAAACACTCTTATAAAATCATTAAGAAATTCTTGAGATAAATAATCTTTTATTTTGAAAAGAAGAGTTATTTTGTAAAAATATTTGTATAAAACCAGAAGTGAGGTATAATAGTATTTTCATAATAAAATTATTGATTTTATAAAGATAAAGGTTTCCAAAAAACAGATCATAGAGTGCCCTTGAAAATAGGAAAGAATTTGAGAAATTCCCTTGGATCGGGCTTGTATTTTGGAAACAACATTGAAAGTTCCTTTAAAAATGTGTAACAATCCATAAAATAAGGAATGGTTCTGATTTTTACACATATATATGATACTCAAACAGAATATATGATGATTACATAACAATACATAATAATTTCATTGAGGTAATTAGACAATGAAAGTATCCCAAATGAAAATGGAAGTTTGGGTGGAGAAACCCTTACCTTAACTCCAAACATGTTCTGATCTTGTAATTAAGCTCCTGGAATATGAAATTATACTTGTTAATAACTTATTTTAGAACCTATTAGACATGTATTTAGTTTACCATAATTCTGGTTAGTTCATTTATGTCTTTATTGACAAGTTATTATATTGAATTTCATCGTTCTAGAGTGTTCGTTTCCTTTATTTTAATATTCGGTTCACTTGATTTTAAGTAATGAAGTGGAATGGATGTAAATATCCAGAATTAAAATTAAATATTATTTATTAATATATAGAATTTTTAATGTCCATTTCTATCATTTAGTTACATGGAATGAGGATGAATCATTAGATGACCACCACTTTGATTATTCGGCGGTATTTGGAATATTATGAACCAGTTTTGTCATATAACTTAATTATATGTACATATTATGGTTCCTGAATATTAATTAGGTTATAACACATATATTATAGTCTTGTTCAACCATGAATATGGTTTCATGACCAGTAATGAAGAAAAAATTGAAGAACGAAACTTCGTCGTCCACGAAGGTTATAAATCAGAACCTCATGGGCGTCGATTTCGTTTATAAAAATAAAAGGGAGGGAGTAAGAATATTAATGATTGTTCTTTCTTTAACATGATATAAATATAGTATATAGATGTTACTAGAGTTATCATGATCATTTTGACAGAGGAGGTGAGGAGAGAAAAATAAAAGAGATGAACTTGAAAATAAAAGAAAAGTTAAGAGATCCCTTATTAAAATTCGACAGCCTAACGACGTCACTTAAAATTTCATAAAATAAAATGATGAGAACAAAATGGTATCTCATAATATTTAAATCAAAAGTAATGTAATAATAATGAATAAAATCAAACCTTAACATATGAGAAAGGAATTTCAAATAGATAACATAAAAGAAGTGTCGACTTAAAGAAAAGAATGGAGGATTCCCTTACCTTGTAGAATAACTCCTAGATCTTGAAGGATGGGACCTTGGGGGATTAGGGACACCTTGGGAAGACTCCTAGAGAGGTAAAAACACCAGATATTAGAGAATGAGGGATTTTGATGAGTGGGTATTTATAGAAAAAGAGAGGTAATGTTTTTAATAATTTCAAAGGGACACCTCATTAGTGATTTTTGCCAAATCATGGGCTTGCCCATGGTATTTGACCATGGTATTTTCCACTTGGGACACCTCATGTCATAAGTTACTATACACAAGTCGAACATACTTTTATATTTAATTATTACATCATTATGATGTCATTAAACTACCAAATACTCAAAACTGTATTTTTACTATTCATGAAAAATTCTTGTATTTTAGAAAAATCCCAAAATTTCAGTCCTACCATTTTTCAACATGTATAATTCAAAAGTAAAATCCATTTTTCAAAAATAATTTTCTAAATATTATTAATTTAATTTTTAAATAAGGTCATAGTTAATTCAAAAAATAACAATCTTAAAGTGCAATTAGTTTTATTTCTCATTGAAAAACTAATTAAGATCTCATTATATTATTGCCTTAAGAAAATAAAATAATAATATTATTTACTATTCATATGGGTCATATTACTATTCTTATTACTATTCATATTACTATTCATAAGGGTATGTTACTATTCACCAAAAATCAAGTTTGTTCTATCAGACTCTAAATGACTCACTGAACACAATTCTAGACGACCATTTTTTGAAATTCAAAACATAGAAGAGGAAAAGTTGTGTTTAAAGGATAGATTATAAAATTGCATTCTATATTTATTTTCAAAACTGTGGGGTGTTACAATTTGCATTCAATTAATCAAATCAAGTAATGTTGTTTTGGTCCATGGACCCAGTAGGTCTAAAACCCACAATATGGTATAATTGTCCAATTAAGGTGTCATCATCAATCTATGTGAAAAAAAACTATTTAGATTGATGTAAGAACTTTAATTAATTCAATTATCCTATTTTTTCAAGAACCATTAGCATATTCCAAATATATAACAAGGAACCAAAATATATGTAGCAGTAAATACACACAGAAAGTAAACATGGCATGGAAAAATGTATGACATATAAGTCCTAAAGTTCCTACGATGATGCATGAGATGATAAATCCTTTCCTTAACAGGGAAAAAATGGAATCCATAATAGTAATATTATTAATTTTAATAACATCACAAAAACCTATTCATCACCCCATAATGAAATTAGTGAAAGTTTAACAGGCACAAATCAGAATAGTAATAACCTATACTTAGAAATTTGGGTTTTCCCCTGTACATGGGTTAGCTATTCCTAGGAACAGAATCATTACCAAATTTCATTATATACTAGTCTCCTATCTAATAACCAAATAGTAATACAAAAGGAAAAATAAATCTCTAAGTATAGGTTATTACAACATGCTATACAAAAATACAAAAATACTAAAAGACATATCCTCTAGCATCATGAGCACACACTCAATCCTATTCTTCCATGCTTCATGCTATAAGCAATAAAAATCAAGCATATATGATTGGGTGATTTCCCTTATCCATATATACATCCATAAAGGCTACTTGGGTACCAAAGGCGGCCCGAGTAGGGTGTGGGATAAAATATTAGGCCACCACCAACAATTTTTAGAATAATCTTTCCAGTGTGTACAAAATAACAGTGTATAGGTGTAATGAATAATAAAAAATGCTTGAAAATAAATACTAGTAATCTTAGGTTCCATTAGGAAACCTAGAAAAATTTACCTACTTCGACATAGGCTATAATATGTAGGATTAGTTTACCATATAAAACTAATAATATATACATATATATAATATTCATACATTTATATATGCTATATACATAAGTATATATATAGGAATATACAAGGATACTAGGTGCTAGCTGGACTTGGGGCATAACTCAGGTGTCCATAACTAGTTTAACGAGCTATAGGATCCAATAAAGGGTATATTCCCTAAATCTCAGATAAATGTGATACATCATGCCTTTAAATCAAGATATTGAGGTATTGTTTCATGCCCAACCCCGATACAGTGGAATGTGGAGCTCTATGAACATCTTCAAAATTGAAGTAAACAATGTAAGACACCATTCCCATAAACCAATGTAAGGTATCATGAAACACCATAATTATTAAGTCCCTTAACCATTTTCCACAAACCATTATACATGGTCTAATAATAATAAACAAAATGGATTACCTATACAAAATTTATATTCATTTAACCTCATCTAACCTTGGGTGTCACAATTCATACAATTCATATTTATAAATATTCAACACATGGTGTGACCTTCCACCCACTTCCATTCAACTAATTTAATACATTTAATTTATTATGAAAGGAAAATAAAAATTAAGGTCAAGACAACCCACTTAATAGGTGGTTATGAATTTGATACATTTTCTTTTAAGAGAGATATTAATTTATCATACCCAAAAGGGGTGGTAATAAATTGGGTATACAACCTCCAATGGTTTAACAAGGTTCTATGAGAGTTCCATAACATGGTACAATTAATTAGAAAGGTAAAAAATATTTTAAGGCAATACATAAAAGTGTCCATAATGTGGAACTATGTAAAACTACTACAAAAAACATAAAATTTTAAGAAAAATTTCTAGACCACCTACCTTAGGCCATTATCACTCTCCTCATCATGTGTTAGCCCCTGAATTGATCTAGAACGAGAGGAATCAGAAGAATGGATCACTTCTATGATAATAGGTTATATGAGCTCACACCAAAATAACATAAGATATAAGAAGAAATATGACTAAAGGAGACTAAGGATTGAAGAATTTACCTAGATGAAAAAAATGAGATGATAAATTCTTGATTTTGAGTCTAGATGAAGAAGAAATTTATAAACCTAGGTGGAGAGCTTTAGGAGGAGCTCTAAAAATGAAGGAGGGTGATGGAATTATATCTTCTGGAAGAAAAAAGGGAAAGAGTATTAAAAAAAATCAGGAAGAAATGGTAAATTACACCTCAAAAAAGTGGTCTCATGGTTTGTCTGCATGGTTGGAAAAATCATACGCTAAACGTGCACCCAAAATTGTCTTGGAACACCACACATGGGCTAGGTGCAAGGTTTGTCTAACCTTGCACAAGCTATGTGAAATAACTATATTAAAAAGTTTGGAACATTTTCATGGGAATGAAGCTCAGTTTACATAGTTAGGGAAAATCATGCAGCCTCCTATTGTGTACTGAGTTACCTGCATGGTTGAGTTGCACAATTGGAACTAACTGTGTGCTAACCATATGGATTAACATTCCTCTCCGATTTCTAGAGTTATGGGATTCAAATAAGAACAAGATTCTCTTGATACCTTTTTTAGGCCTTAGGGAACACTCATTAGGATAAATAATTAATTTAAACCAAAAAATAACAATCCCTATCTTTATGAAAATTTGGGACATTACACATGCTTCTATTACATTGGTATAAGATACAAGGGCTCTTATCCCGAAGGAACGATTAGTTTAGTCATCTTAGTATACTAGACACATACACGAGTCTAATATTATATTCAAATACAAAAATTAAAACATTTTTTTTCTGAGAATATAATTATTCCCTCTATAACATTCTTTCATATATCTATCATAGGAAACTTCATGGAATCCTATGGAAATAAAACAAAATAATTATGAGCTTAAATTCTCAATAAGGGTTAAGTACAGTGGGAGAAATCATGAATAAAAAATAATAATAAACATGGAAAGGTAAATAACTGAGTATGCATTTCATTTAAATTACTAGATAAGGAATAATAAACTTGTTAAGGTAAATGACTGAAAACACATTCCATTTAATCAATTTATTGAAAATGAAATGCTTCCAGAGATAATTTCATAGTAAAAGTCTCCTGGATAATAATAATAACTGAAATGAAGGCACTGATTAATTATTGGATATCATGTTTCCCAAGAACATGATACCTTTACCATCAAGATCTATCTTTAAGACAGTTTAAAACATCTAGGTGGAAACTGATATGGTTTAGCCAACTATATCTCTACTGTCAAGATCTATCGTCAAAATAGTTTAAAACATATGGTTATAAATTCATAAGGTTTGGCCAAGTGATTTTGCCTCACGAGACTACCAATGCATCAAGGGGATTTCAATAAATGGTCCCTTACTCATGTCATGAATGTACAAAGAATTCATCATATATCTAATAATCTATTTAATTTATAAACAATGTGCCTTATCATTAAATATCCGTATTGATTAAAGAATACATATTTATCAATACTTTCCCAGATGAAAAAATAACTTTGAATTTAAATACCGTATGTTAAAATGGTATATGATTTAAGAAATAATAACATCCATGATAAATAATATGGATATTTAGGTGAAATTTAATTTCTAATGATCATAATAAAGTTAATATTTAATGGAGAAGTTAATGACTACAAAATGAAACAAGGAAGTGAATGTCAATACTATCCTTGATTAAAATAATCATAAACCATTCAGAGGAAGAATATGGGTGGTATTAACATATCCCCATTAGAGTAAGAATATTTTTTTTTTCATTGATGAATATAAATACCATAAAAATATCTTTAAAAAATTTATTGAGAAAAATATCCTTTTTATTTTGGAAACTATTTTGAAAATCATTTTCTTTGAATATCACTTTTACAAACATTTTCATTAAAAATATACTCATATAATTGAAAAGGAAGCTTCAGAGAAATGATGTTAATAATGTTAGGTAATTTTTTACATTCTATAAATGTAAAAAAAGAACATTCCTTTTTCACTATCAAAAGGTTAGGAAAGTGTCTTGTTCAGAAAATAACAAGAAGATTCCTTTCACATTTTTGGTAAAAGCTAGATGGGTATTGTTTTGAAAAAGGTATAAGATACATTTGGAAATATTTTTTGAAGAGTAAAAATGCATGGAAATTATTTTTATAATCATTTTTAAAAGGGAAAAACCTTTTTGAAAACATCTTTATAAAACATGGTTTTAGAAGAAAATATATTTACAGTTGGAGAGATAAATAAATTCATATTTTCTTGATTTTTTTTCCAAAATATTTTAAGTAACAAAGAGTGGAAAATGATACTATTACATTAAAATATCATAAATAAATAGAGGATAAGAAAATAAAATTTGTTTATTATGAAATTTCCATGCAATTTCCTTCAACTGATATTCAAGAATAAACAATCTCGATTAGAATGAGATTATGAAATAAACAATTAAGATGATCAAAACATTGAAGTGATAATTAATAAATGGATAAATTATGTGTATCAACTATAAATGAAAAAAAGTGTAAATAAAAAATAAGATAATAAAAAGTCATTACACATATAATATTATCACAACATAATCAACAAAGTAGAAGTTTAAACCAATGAGTGGAAATTGAGTTAAGAAATCCATTAACTTATGCTTAATTTTGGTTGAACATGATTTATAATTCTGTATATAGGTTTTAAACTTGTTATTAACTCATTATAAAATCATATCAGTATTTATCATATCATATATTATCCTTCAATAACATCTTATTACCTGTTTGTTAACAATCTTTCATTATTTTCATTTATTTGGCTGTCAATTGCCTTATTTTCTTATGTGTGTTTTGTTATGAATGATCTAGTTAATGAATTGATTATATAGTTATATCATATTTATAATAATAATCATGGAATAATTATCATATTTTGACATCAATTTTACTTTTAAAACCTATCATGAATTATGGTTATGAAAATTTAAGTACGTTACAATCATGGAGACTATAGGTCATACATATGCATGAGTAACGTTTCCAATTTTCACTGATCATTATGGAAAGGAGGTAAGTAATATTTTACCTTTATAGAATGATAATAATATCATTAATACTATATTATATACTTATATATATATATCATCTATGTGGTGTGTTTTTAAAAATAGATTCACATCGCTTCATGAATGTGGTAGTCAACACATACATGAACGATGTTATCATCTTTATGTGAGTGAAAAAGAAAGAAACAAAAGTGATATATATTATCTTTTAAGAATGATAAATATGTCATTAATATCATTTTTATGTCATGTATATTAGATATAATCATTAAACCTATATTCATCACCTTCCATGTGAAGAAATTGTGAATGAAGAATCACATCACTTCGTGAGGCGGTAATCTACCGTACACACGAGCAAAATTATTGTTTCTCCTATGAAATGGAAGGTATATATATATATATGATATAGTGACTATATAGGTATAAATATGTCATAAATATCATATATAAACTTTAGATCCATCATCATATATATACTTTAGATCCATCATCACACCTAACCTTGATAGGTGGAAATAAAAAAACGAATGACATCAGTTCATGAGGTGGTAGTCCACCGTACACATGAATAATGATTTCGTAACCCATCTGATGGATATGGGATGGTTTTAGGATATTATATTATTATAACAAAATTTCAGTATATAGATGATACTAAGGTTATTATATCATCATAGTATAATAAAAATTAAAGGAGGTTGAGAAAGAAATAAAATAAATATGACTATTAAAGAACATTACCTCTTATTTAGGTATCCTCCTTAGGTTTTACCTAAACCCTACTAGGTTGGATTTATACCAAAAATAAGTCTCCTAGTGTTAGGGGAGAGAATTTGGTAAGTGATTTGGGTAGGTCTTAGCTGAACTAATGAGGTGTGAAGGTGTAAATAAGTGAGGGGAGTGAGTAACCTTTTATAGTCGAGGAGGAGTGACGTTCTTCTAAATAAACAAAGGTATTCACTATTGAGAAGTCAATATTACCTAAAGTGACTAAAACATTTATAATTAAAGGTTTTAGGGATGATATGGTTGATAAACACCTTCAGTAGTCATTAAAATTCATGTTTTAAACATTTTGTTCCTTAACTTCTAAGTTTTCTTATTTTTACCCTTTTGGTTTTACACAATGGTAATTAGTTTTCTAGCCTAGGTAATTTATCCTTTAAGAATTAATTAAAGTGAGACTTATTAAATAATTTATACCCACCTAATATAAATATAAAATCTAATTTTACAAATAAAAATCCTATGTGTGTTGATAATTTATTTTAACACAAGCGCATGATTGTGAAAAAACACCGATTTAACCTTTACTTCCCTAAGAAAGTTTTTACTATTTAGGGGTCATTATAGTCATTATAAAAGAACAATTAGTCCATGAATGAAACATAGTTTATATTTAGTAATATTTAAAAATCACCTGGAATAATATAGTATTTTTAGTCATTTTAAATCATTTAATAAAATATGATTTATCCTAAAAAATATTAATATCAATTTTGACATTATTCATTTAAATTGAATTTAAAAATATCAATAAATTGATGAAATTTGAATATATTTTGTTCAAAAATAGTTAACATGATATATTCCTCTAATTTTTTTTAACACAATAAGTAATTCAATTTACTTCAATTTTATTATTTTTAGTATTAGTTATTTTATTTTTTATTAACTAAATAATTACTACATTGGCATTTCTTCTGCATTTTAAGTAACTAATTCATCTCTAAAAATTAAAGATAAATTATTATGATAACAAAAAATTATTTATATTTCAAAACAATATGTATAACAGAACCAATGTTTTTTTCTTATCTCAAAACATTATAGATATTAAAATAAAGAAAAGTATATTTTTTTTCTTTTTCTTTACTTAACTTATTATATGGGTCATATTCAAAAGAATGTGGCAAGGAATTTTCATATTTCTTAGAATTTGATAAAAAAGGTTAAAATAAAATCATTAAATAAACTTAAGATAATATTTTAGGTCATTTATCTCTTTTAATTCTAGTTTAACACCATGTTAAATCCATTGTTACCTTAACTGAGGTAATTATTTTTTACGACTTTCACTATTAATTTTGGTAAAAATTTATGTTTAAATTATTAGAAATTATATATTATTTTTATTACAAATATTGAATCCATTTTTTTAAATTCAATTCATATAAGTGGAAAAATTTACTTTAAAATTAATTCCACAGGCGTGACGAGAAAACATGTTCTTAAAGTGAAAATATTCAAAAGTCTACAATGTTTTTATATATAAATTCAATATGAAATTGATTTAAATGACCTAAATTGGATTAATTGATATAAAATAGAACTAATTTAACTTTTTAAACTAATTAAAAATATAATTTATCATTATAAAATATTTAAACGAAAAGATATTTTTTAATTAAAATCCATTATTTTTTATTATTCATCAAAATAATGAAATATTATATAAAATACCAAAAATTCACAGTAAGATAATTTAGATATTAATATTTAAAAAATTATTTTTTTTCATATAAATTTCTAAAATTGGTAAATATTAATTTTAAATGATGTGTGCAAAGCATGACTAAACCATCTTTTAGAAAAAGTTATGATTTTTTAGAAAATACTTATTTTTCTTATAAATGATACTTATTTTATTAATAATAAATAGATTAATATTTTATATATAATTTTTTTAGTATTATTATTATTCTCTAATTTAATAGCTTGTTTATAAATATTATAATAATATTTTAATAATATCTCACATTTGGTTTAAATCCGGTGTTGCATGTAACACATGCTAAACCGAGTGTTGCATGTAACACATGCTAAACCAAGTGTTACATGTAATGCAAGAAAAACTCAACATTGAATATAAATTATGCTATGGAATAAAATTTTATTCTTTTATAATTTTCAAGGTATTACATTCTCCCCACCTTAAATAAACTATGTCCTCTCAATTTAAACTTGATCTTTATAATCTAGGGTTTAATATTTATAAATACCATTGTTGAAGAACCCACATAAAAATGTTTTAATAAAATATCATCTTAATAATATAGAATGGTAAGTTTAAATGTAAAATGGAATAACATATAACTAGGTTTCGGAGTAGTATAAAATCAATGGAAATTACAGATATTTACATGGAGGAAAATCATAAATAATTATAGAGAGTGATTGAGGTCATTGATCACAAGAAAGTGAATGATAAATGTAAAGTTAAGGGTATCAAATCCATAAATATTTGATGATTTAAATGTAAATATGATTCAAAAGATATTAATGTAATAGGGTAACATTTTTTTCAAGATAATTTTCCTAATTTTGAGGAATTATTTTACTGTCTACGAAAATAAGGAAATATACTTACTTGATACATTTATAATTGATAAGAATAATTTAGTCCTTTAGTTTTTATTCAATGAATTTCCAATTCATCACTTAATTCAAGAAATAAATATCAAAAAATGATTTATTTTCTTCTTGAAGCACTGAAATTTACTTTTAATAGATCTTTAGATCTATAAAAGAGTGAAAAGTCTTTCTGTCTTTTTCTAACTATTTTCTAAAATAAATATGGTTAGCACAAGTTATCCAATATAACAAATAAATATCTAAAACTCCAAAGAAACACTATATGTTCATAATTAATATTTATTTTTCAAATAGTTTACCTAAAAACAATGACATATTTTCTAGAACATTATGTAGGCCAATGGTACCCTTTTCATCTTTCGGTCATGAGTTCAAGCCCCATTTCCTTCCCAGACGTGACAAGTTGTTACCCTGTATGGGATTTGTTATTTTTCTAAAACCATATCAATATACTTTCTATAATGTTCCAAAAAAAATGCTATGTACATCCTTGAAATAAAATTAATCATTAAATAACCCTTTTAATATGGTTTTCAATACAAATTATAATCTTATTTTACTATTATTACGATTTAATTAATGATCATACTAACCTAAAATGATATCAATACCTTTAAAATTATATATATAAAATTTAATGGAATTATTCCTCATATAAACTTTCCACTAAAACATATACTTTCCCTAAATTTATCCCAAAATTTCCTTAATCTTGTGACATTCCTACCAATTTTTTTAAAAGGGGTGTTTAATAATTTGAATTTATGATCAACCTTAAACCCATAAAACTGTGATGGTATTCATAAATCTTAAGTTAATTAAGACACATGTTCTTATAAAATTTTACACAATCCTTATATGTTTCATAATTCTTATTACCAAAATACTATTGGTAAAAATACTTATACAATTTAATTATTAAATAAAAATACATTAATACTTCATCCATTTTAGTTCCACATATGTCCTTCCTTGTTCTAGGGATTAACCTATCTCATTAATTATCATTATCTATTCACATTCTTCACAATGGTTTTTAAATAAAATGTTAATTATCCTTAAAATACCCCTTGATAGTGTCAAAATGGGTATGGATTAAGGCCCATTTTCATGTACTTGGTAACACTCGAGTTAAGACTAACACACCCTATTTTCGGAATTATTACCCCTAGGTACATCTGTTTCAGAATCATCTCTACTTGTAGTATCCAGACAGGGATGTATTGCAATAAAAAACCACATAATATATACCTTACAAAAACTATAGTATGTTCTTATATACTTATCCACAAATTCTATATTAGGATTATGTTATATAATCTATGTTTTCATAAATCTAGTTCCCTTGGTTTATACTAAACTTACTGTGACACAAACTATAGAAACCCCAACCCTAGTATCTAGGAGCTAGTTCATTCTACCATTACATTGGCATAAGATACAAGGAATCTCATCCCGAAGGACCGACCAGTTTAATAGTCTTGGTAAACTAGATACATAAATGAGAATTATATTACATTTGAATACAAAAATTGCAACATAAAATTTTGAGAATATCATTATTAACTCTATAATATTATTTCATATCTTTTATAGTAAAATTTATGGAATATTGGAGAGAGTAAAAAAAATAACGGTTAGTTCAAATTCCACGTAAGGTTTAATTACATAAAAGATATCATGAATCAATAAGAATAATCAATATAAAAATGTAAATAACTAAGAAAACATTCCATTTAAATAATTGGATAAGGATTAATCAATATGAAAAGGTAAATAACTAAAAACACATTCCATTTAATCAATAAACTGAAAATGAATTTCATATAGAGATAATATCATAGTGAACATCTCCTAGAAAATAATAATAATAATTGAAATGAAGGAAATGCTTAATTACTAGACATCATGTTTCCCAGGAACATGATACCTTTACCATCAAGATATATTATCTAGAAAATTTAAAACATCTCAGTACAAACCAATATAGTTTGGTTAACTATATCTTTACTTTTAATATATACCCTCATGACATTTTAAAATATCCAGTTATACACGTATAGGGTTTGGCCAAAAAAAATTTTCTCATGAGACTACCAATGCATAAAGGGGTTTTATATAAATAGTCCCTAACCCATGTAATGCATATCCAAATAATTAATCATATATCAAATAATTTATTTAATTCATAAATAATGTGCTTATCATTAAATATCCATATTGAGTAGAGAATATAGATTTATCAATATTTCCCCAGACAAACAAATAACTTTAAATGTAAACACCATATGTTTAAATGGCATAAGGTTTAAGAAATAATCATATCCATGATAAATAATTTTTATATTTTGGGGAAATTTAATTTATAATGATCACATGAAATTGAATATTTCAAGGGGAAGTTAATGACTATTATATGAAATAAGGAAGTGAATTTCAATACTATCCTTGGTAAAAATAATTATAAGCCATCCATAGGAAGAATAGGGGTGGTATTAACATATAAAAATTAGAGTAATAATAAAGGGTTGTTGTCATTGTTGAATAGATATACCATACAAATATTATTAAAACAAATTTGAGGAAAAAAACATTTTTATTTTGAAAAACATTTTAAAAATTATTTTATTTGAAAATCACTTTTGAAAACATTTTATTAAAAAATATCCTCATAAACTTGAAAAGGAAGCTTCAAATAAACAACGTTCATGATGACAGGAAATTCCATACATTAGGTAAATGTAAAAAAATAACATTCCTTTTAAACTATAAAAGGGTTAGGAAAGTGCCTTTTTCAAAAAATGATAAGATGATTTCTTTCACATTTTTGGTAAAAGAAAAAATGGGAATTGTTTTGAAAAAGACATAATATAATTTTGAAAGCTTTTTTAATGAGTAAAATTGTGTGAAATTTACTTTGAAAAATAATTTTTAAAAGGCTAAACCATTTTTGAAAACATTTTTATAAAACATGGTTTTGGAAGAAAACATATTTTCAACCAAAGAGAGAAATGAAGTTGAATTTTATTGAAAACATTTTCTAAAACATTTTAAGTACAAAAGAGTGTAAAAATGGAAATATTACTTGAAAATATCATGGATAACCAAAGTATAATAAATTGAAATTATTTTATTAGGAAATGGTAAAGTAATTTCTTTCAAATTATATTCAACAATAAATAATCTCAATTAGAATGTTATTGTAAAATAAATTCTTATAATGATCATAACGTTGAAGTGATAATTAATGAATGGATTGAATATGTGTATGAACTAAAAATCCAAATAAAAAAGTGTAAATAAAACATAATATAATTAAAATTAATTACACACATAATCTTATCATGACATAATCAATGAAGTAGAATTTTAACCTAACTAGTGGAAATTGAGTTAAGAAATCCCGTAACTTATGATTCCTTTTGGTTTAATGTGATTTAACTTCCTATATAGTTTTTTTAAAAACAGTTATTAAATTATTCTAAAGACATATTAATTTTTATATTATCATATATTATCCTTTTATAACATATTATTATCTTTTCATTAATAATAATTCATTTTTTCATTGTTTCAGGTGTTAATTGCCTTGTTTTCTCATTTGTGTTTTGTTATGAAAGTTCCAGTTATTTCATATATTATATAGATATATCATCTCTAGAATAAAATTAATGGAATAATTATTATATTTTACATAAATTTTAGTTTTAAAACCCATCATGAATGATGGTTATGAAAAATTAAGTATGTTACGATCATAGAGACGATAGGCTGTACGTACACATGAGTAACATTTCCATTTTTCACCGATTATTATGGAAAGGAGTTAAGTAATATTTTACCTTTCTATAATGATAATAATATCATTAATACCATATTATATACATATATATATATATATATCATATATGCGATGTGTTTATGAAAATAGAGTCAGATCACTTCGTGAAGATGGTAGTCCACACATACACAAATGATGTTATCATCTTTACATGAGTGAAAAGAAAATAAAGAAAATATTTTATATTTAAAAATTATAAATATGTAATTAATATCATAATTATTTCATTTATATCACATATAATCATTAAATTTATCTTTATCACCTTCCACGTGAAGCGTTTCTGAAAGATGAATCACATCATTTTTCGAGGCGTTAGTCCGCCGTACACATGAGAGAAATTATCTTATCTCCTATGAAAAGATACATAAAAATATATATATGATATAGTGACTCCATAGGTATAAATATTTTATCAATATCATATATATACATTATATCCATCATCATACCTAACCTTGAAAAGTGGAAATGGATAAACGAATGACATCAGTTTGCGAGGTGGTAGTCTACCGTACACACAAATAATGATTTAATAACCCATTTGATGAACGTAGAGATTATTTTAGGTCTTGAAATTTTTATAAAAATATCCCAGTATATTTAATATATTTATTTTATTATATCATCATGGTATAATAAAAATTAAAGGAGGTGGAGAAATAAGTAAAATAAAGACACTTGTTGAAGAACAATACCCCTTCTTCAGGCACCCTCCTTAGGTTTGAACTAATTCCATACTAGGTTAAATTTATGCCCAAAACAAATATTATAGGATTAGGGGATGGAATTTGGGAAGTTATATGGGTAAGTATTGGCTGAATAAAATAGGTGTGAATGTGTGAAGAAGTGAAGGGATTGAGTACCCTTTTATAGTTGTGGAGAAGTGACATTTTATAAATACTAACAATTATTCAATATTTAGAGGTCTATATTACATAAAGTGGCTCCAAAATTTATAATAAAAGGTATATAGGGATTATATCACCGATCAAAGCCAACAAAAAACATTTAAAAACAAGTTTTAAACATTTTGTTCCTTAACTTCTAAGTTTCCTTATTTTTACCATTTTGGGTTTTCACTATGGTAACTAGTTTTCTAACCTAGGTAATGTATCCATTAAGAATAAATTAAAGTGAGCCTTATTAAATAATTTATACCCACTTATTTTAAATATTAAATCCAATTTATCAAATAAAAATCATATGTGTGTTGATAATTTATTTTAATGTAAGCAATTTTTTTTTACAAAAACACCATTTTAACCTTAACTACGCTAACATAGTTTTCATTGTTTAGGGGCCATTATATTCATTATAAAAGAATAATTGGACCATGAATAATTGTTTTTGAAATTTATTAACATTTAAAAATAACTTTGAGTAATATAGGATTATTTAGTCATTTTAAATCATTTAATAAAATATTATTTATCATAAAATAACATCAATGTAAATTTTGACAATATTCATTTAAATTGAATTTAAAAATATCATGAAAATGATGGAATTTGAATATATTATGTTAAAAACTATGTAACATGATATATTCTTCTAAAAAAATAATGGAACATAATAATTCATTCAATTTATTTCACTTTTATTATTTTTAGTATCTTTTATTTTATTTTTTATTAACTAAATAATTATTGTGTTTCTATTTATTCAGCATTTTATGTAACTAATTATTCTCTAAAAACTAAAGATAAATTATTATGATAACAAAATATGATTTATATTTCAAAATAATATGTATAACTGAACCGATGTTTTTTGTCTCTATCCCAAATCACTATAGATATTAAAAGGAAGAAAAGTATCTTTTGTTTTCTTTTTATTTACTTTACTTATTATATGGGTCATATTCAAAGGAAAGTGGAAAAGAATTACCATATTTTAGAGAGATTTATGTAAAAGGTCTAAATAAAACAATTGAATAAAATTAATACAATATTTTAGGTAATTTTCACTCTTATCATTCTAGTTTATCCACATAGTAAATCCATTTTCACCTTTAGCGCAATAATTAATTTTTACTACTTTCACTATTCATTTTGGTAAAAAATTAATTTTACATTATTATAAATTATAAATTATTCTTATTAAAAACATGGAACCCATTTTTCCAATTTCAATTCACATAATTGTAAAAATATAATTTAAAATTAATCCCATAGATGTGATGAAAAAGATGGTTTCTAAAGCGAAAATGTTCAAAAGTTTTCAATGTGTTTATATCCAAATTCAATATGAAATTTATTAAAATGAAGTTATTTGGATTAATTGATAAAAATTTGAACTAAATTTACTTTAAAACCAATTAAAAATATAATTTAGCATTATAAATTATTTATCCGAAAAGACTCCTTTCAATTAAAATCCAGTATTTTTCACTATTCATTAAAAAATAAAACATTTCAGAAAAATATAAAAAATTCATCCTAAGATAATTTTGATAATTATATTTTAAAAATTAATTTTATTTTTTCATATAAATTTTCTAAAAGTGATAAAAAATAATTTTAAATTATGTGCATAAAGCGTGACTAAATCGTCTTTTTGAAAAGAAACTGTTTTTTTTAAAATATTTTTTTATTCTAAATGATTCTTATTTTATTACTAATCAATAGATAACCATATTTTTCATAATTTAGTTATTGTTATTCATGACTTAAAATTTAATTTATAGGTCATAACTATTATAATAAAATTTTAATAATATCTTATATCTGGTTTAAATTCAGTATTGCGTGTAACGCAAGCTAAATTGAGTGTTTCATGTAACACAAGCTAAACTCAGCATTGCGTGTAACTTACACTATCAAATTAAATGTTATTATTTTATAATTTTTGGTGTGTTGCAAATAATTTATGAATATTGTAACAGATGAATAAGATAATATTTAATATTTAATATTATCATCTTTCTGTGGATAATCACACCCCCCAATATGATTGTTTCTTGTCCTGAGAAAATAATTAAAAAGATAAAAATTGAATTCCCTTTTCCAAAAAAATTCATCATAAAATTATTACCATTTTTGAATCACATAAAATAATCATGAAACCAATCAAAATCATTTTACCTGAGCTCAGTCCACAAGCATATACCAAGCCCAAGCCCATTTCTTTGTTCAAATTCATCATTACATTTAATCCAATTTCAATTAAATATATTGATGTGCTGTGCATCACAATAGACATGGGGGTCCATTTTTATTCAACGGGGGAAATCATAGAAGTTCTAGGTGGAATCCAATTTTAATTCTAATATGGTTATTCATCATTTTTGTTTTTGTTTTTTTATTTGAAAATTTTCTGTAGTTAGTGAAATTGAACTCAATAATTTTAATTCCTATAGCGATAATTTGCTAATGAATTCTAGGATCAAACACCGTAGGGAACCAAGTGAATCTCACATAATTAAGAATCATATAGAGTTAGATCAATCAATAAGAAAAATATAATTACCAAAAATAGAGAAATACTTCCCAACTCTAGGCAATAAAATTATATAATTGTTATTCCCAAGTGTTGAAATCCACACATTAAGTAAATCTATTACTTTACATGTAAATTAATTATTTTTTATTTACATTTTATTTAGTTTATTTAGTTTTTTTAATACTCATGTTAAAATTAATACAATCCTCAAAACTATTCCATTTATTAGGGGACCCTACAAACTCAAACTAATACCCCACTATCTAAATGATTTACATTGTGAAATTTTGATTAAATGGATGAAAATGTTAACATAGAAAATCATATCAGAAAACCAGAC
The DNA here is from genome assembly GCA_963277665.1 of Viscum album. Lineage (NCBI taxonomy): Eukaryota > Viridiplantae > Streptophyta > Magnoliopsida > Santalales > Viscaceae > Viscum > Viscum album. Next base: position 627,609,091 of record OY728130.1, on the reverse strand, counting down.
TTTCCAAAAAATATGATCATGAAATTAAAGTTGAATTAAAATCAAAATCAAGGAATTTAAAATTATTTTATATTTAGTTTGAATTTTTTTAAAAAATTTATTATCAGGTAAATAGTTAAAGAAATTTATTTTGCATTATCGCATATAATTTTTTTACCGTGGACGCACATACCATAATTATTCTTTAACACACACAATTTTATTATTTATTTTTATCCCCCATTATAGAATAAAACCATACCCAGTATTTAAAAAATAAAATTTATAAGGGGGAATAAATAAAGGATATGATTTCCAAAATAAAATTTGAAATAAAAATATCAAACAATGTCACCTTGTATCTTGAAGAAAAAGGCCATATTGCAACCAATTATTCCCTTAATCTCCATGTCACTCTTAAACACATCATCATTGATGGAAGAATTTGTTTTTATAGTTGGAATAAATGTGATTTTCTTAAAAATACATTAACCTCAGTATCTACTGAATCTTACCCACCAACACAATTAGAATCACAATGGAAACCCCTTGAGATTCCTGAAAAAAAAAACAAAAAAGAAAAGAAAAAACATTCTTGTTAATTTTAGAACACCAAACACCAAGTAAAGTTACAGGTAGATGTTTGGTTTCCAACTAAAAACCATTTTGTATAATATAGTTAGCTCGATATAGACCCCCAAAATTTCCAAAACCATATTTAAAAATAATAAATATTTCCACCACTTTTATGATATTGGAATTGAGATGCCACATAGGTTGGGAGAATGGTTTAGAATCAGGTCCAATATTTGTATTATGGGTCCTAATGAGTGGGATAATCTCAAAAATATTAGAAATGGTTTATCCAGATACTTTTATGCTTCTCTTAATAAATATATCATCATTTTATCTTGATTTTAGTCAAGAGAAGATGAAATTACAATATAGAGGATTTGGTTGTTCCCTAAGAATTCATACTCAAGTGAGGTAGGAAGGAACTTGAATTCAAGTTGATGTTTCTCAACGTATTTAGAAAAAGGTTGGGAATTTAATTAGAACTCAGTTTCTTTTTCCAAAATTTCATAAATAATTGGTTCCTTCAAAACATATTTTTTTATCCACCAAATTCGATAGCTTAGTTTTAGAAATGGGTATAGAGTCAAAGTTTGTGATTTCTCCAAAGATTCCATTGAGTTGTGATCCTAGAAAATCATTATTGGAGATATATAGAAGAGATTCAAACTGTTTATACAAGTTTACCTTGTGTGAATACAAAAAATTGATATCATCTTGACTTAGAAATCTATACAAAATTCCTTGATCATCCTCAGGTTCATTTTCAACCTTACCTATCCAATTTACCTTATAAACATCTTTATTATCATTAACTTGATAGATTATGTTATAGTTGTTGAGATCAAGGATCATGTTTTGAATATTATTTTCATATTACCATTCCTAAATTAGATGGATGAGTTTATTTTTTCTAAGAATGGGTGACCAAGGATGAGAGGGGTTTTCTCTCTAAGACCCAATCTTAGAAGCTTTTCAAGGAAAATATAGTCAGTAGGGTAAATGAAAATTTCAAATTTCACCAAAACATCATTTACAACCCCCTTAGGAACTTGAACACTATGATCAACATGTTGAAGAGTGAAATATATATATTTTAGTTCCTCAATAAATAATTGATAAAACTCTACATTTGGAATTAGGTTAAAATTGGATTCTAGATCCTATAAGTCCTTGATAATTTTTCTCTCTTTAAGTTCAACATTGATGTAAGGAAAACCCGGGTCCCTTAACTTAGGTGTTATATTTTATTGGATAATGTTTCTCACATTAGTAGCCAAAAGGACAAGGTTTCTGTGTGAGAAATTCTTTTTTTAATATAAAAAATTCATTTAGGATCAAGGAGTATAAAGGTATGGTTTGGATTGCATCGAGAAGGGTAATGTTCTGATTAATTTGTGAGAAGATTTCTATTAATGTTTCATTCAATTCGAGTTTGGATTTTCCTCATTGATGGAATATAGAAAGCTCCAAAATTATTTTTAGTGGTAGTGGCTCCTCCACATTTTCATCAGATTTTTCAGATTCAATGAGCAGTTATTCATTATTTTCATGACATATTGAAGATTAATATGGATAAAGAATTGATGGGTCATGTTATTCAATGTTTTTACCACTACTTAAAATATTCAAAATATTATGTTGTTCCTAAGAGGTTAGTGTGTAACTAATTTCTTCTTTTATGGTTAAGGAAGGAACTACCTGATTAGGCTTGGGTACCTTTCTAGTTTTTATGATTTTTAATTTATGTTTTAATGAAGAAATCTCAAAATTAATTATCTCTATTTTACTTGAACAACTAATCAAGTAATGGATATAGAACAGACTGGGAAGAGGTATGATTTTGTTGGTTTATCCTAGGAGGATATTTTGGATATTTTAATTGGAGTGGGGGATGTTGGTATTAGACCAATTGTTGTTGAAATAGATTATGGGTTGGAAATTTTTTTAGGGTATGGATTCAATCTTTATGGCTGATTGGGTTGTTGGTTATATTTCCAATAAAAGCTTGTATGTTCATTGTATCTTAGATTGAAAGTGTTTTGGTAATGTGGATCTTGAAATTTAAGAGAATTTAACTCCACTAGTGGTCCTACTAGAATAAAATCCTTTATTGAATGGATGGTTGAAAAGTTACCGATCTTGTGGTCATGTTTTTCCTAAATTGTGAAAACAAGTTTAAAAGTTTGAATTTCATAGACTATCCTAAGATTGATCTCCTCAACATTCCTAGAGATTGAAATAAGTTTTTCCATAAGATTTTAATCTTACCAAATAGTAGGAATTCTTCCAGATTTGGGTGGCTTCTCAATGTAAGGTTATTTTCCCCATGTTTTGTTTTGTTTTGCCTTATTTTCTAGATACTCATAAGCATTATTTGGGGATTTTTTTTGAAAGTTACATTACACATCATGTCAGTAAACTATTTTTTACCTAGACCTAACCCTTAATAGATAAACCATGGTGTGGCACTACGTTTAAAGCATATTTGAATCTTTCCCATGTTTCATAGAATGTTTCTCCCTCTTTTTTTATAAATTTTTGGATGATATTTTTAATTCATTTTTTTTGAAATGGGGAGAGTATTTATTGTAAAATTATCTTTGTAGTTAGTCCCAAGAGTGAATGGATTTTGGTCTCAATTTTTTTACCAATTATTTGATCAATCCTTTAGATAAAGGAAAAGGTATCATTTTATCCGATTCAAGTTATTTGGCAGGAATATGGTTTCAACAATATCATTGAACTCTTTGATATAAAGGTATTTAATTTAAGAATCCATCCCATGAAAGGTTGGAAAGTGGTTTAAGATATGGGGTTTGAAGATATAGTGTGAATATCCTATGGAAGCATGCTTAATTCATTAGGATGTGTTTTTTTAGGTAGGTATAAGGTAGTCATTACTAGTTTGATTGACTGTATTCCCCAAGTTAGGGGCTTCCACATTTGGATTTCAATTTTTGTTTCCATATGAGTTTATGATTTGGTTCTGTAGAAGATTATAATTTGGATTGAACTCAATTTTAGAATCCCAAATATTAGTATTAATAGGATATAAATGAAGGATACACCTAAATTCAATAAAATCATCACCCCTCAAGTTATCTACCCGGGCAAGTAAATTTTGTTGTTGTCAGGGGTGTAGGAAAACATGCGCTAGAAAAGAAAAATGAAATAAAGGGGTGAATATAAGTGAAACTAGTGTGGGAATAGAAGAAAGGAGAGATAATATAAGGTGAGTGACTTATATGAATTAATTGGGTACCCAATAATGACTCCAAAAATAGGCCTTTCCTAAATTAACCCAGTGGGTTAACGATTTACTGTAGCACAACTAGGGTTATTGAATCCATAGAGACCTAAGAATAAACATAATACACAACCATTCTATGAGGGGATATTTGGATATAAAGTGACCAACTTTAGGGTTGATTTTAATAGAGTACTAGAACACTAAATGACCCAAGATAATTCATTTTTAGAAAATTACTTGATCTGATTTTATTTCTAATGGTGGATTGGATGAATTTAATTTTTTTTTTATCAATTTCATTAACACGAGACAGATTCATTCAATTAAATAAAACTAACCTCATCACTTTATAGTTTAAAACCTTCATATACACATTCTAATCACCTATTCACTTGTAGGATTTGTTTCATGATCACTCTAAGGTAAATGAACTTATTATAATATGAAAACTGTGGTGATAAAATTCAATAAATAATATAAAGAAAGAAAATCATTTAATGAAAATATTAAATAAGATAAATGATTAAACATCTAAAGAATAAGAAATTAAATCCAATATAGCCCCATGAAACTCCCTTATACTAACCCATACGAGGGTTATCCCTCTATTTATGCAAGGATCTCAAAAGAAGGTACAAGTTGACTCATAAGGGAAATAATGAAGAGGAGAAACAAGAAAATAATAAACACTCTATCACTGTGTAAATGATTTGAAAAATTTTAGTGTGAATGAATTGACACATTAATACAATGTTTTAAACATGTTATCAATAATAATTACATTCAAGGATATGAAGAACTTTTATTAATAAATATATTTGGTTTTAACAATATACATGTGAAAAATAAATGTGTTAATACAAAACAACAACATAACATTACAATTAAAATAAACCAAAGAATAATCTGAAATAATTCTCCACCATTACCTTAAATAAGAATATTTTGATCAGTTTATTTATCCTAAAACTCTCTAAGTCATCCCAATTAATTTGTTTAGGAATAGTTGGGTGTAAATTTAATGGAGATTGGACTTTACCGTGACAAAAAAGCAGAGTCAACTGGAATCCATCCAACATATGCCCCAAAATGAACTTCTAGATGAATGAATTTGGGTGGAATTTAGAATAAGAAATTTAATAATAGTATTTCCTTGTTCATTTTTCAAAATTTCAACCCATTTGGAGTTGTAATTTCCTATTTATCATCACAATGGTGGGGTTTTGTTCTGGGCCACCGAATATGGCCCAAAATTTAATCTTCCACTTGGGACACCTAGATCACTCATGAAACCTATGAATTAGTGTTGGAATGAAACATATGAAAATAATGGACTATGGGGGGGTGTGAATAGTCCTTTAAAACTTTTAAAATAAACAATCCATAAAAATTTATTATTTTATGAAACAATAATGTAATTCAGTGTTCATAATATAGTACAGTGAAAATAAAATATGAACAAGATATTTTTATAATAGTTCAAATAAATAAGATCATTCCATTATATTAAATATTATCCAATTTTTGGGAAGATTAAAACACACTAATAAAACTCACTTTTAAAGATACGATAACCCATTTAAAAATTCTACCTTTTACAATACATGAAGGCATAACCAATACCTGAATTTTTACAGGAGTGACAACCTAATCTAACCTATTTTTTTGGTATTAATATCCTAAGAAAATTCCTTTTGGTTTGTAGAATAACCAACAAAAAACTTTATTTTGATTAGGAAAATAAGTAACAAACTCTTTAAAACAAATAGACGAACAAAATATTTAACAAAGGAAAACTAGAAAACAATGAAGATTAGTAGATATCAGGAGATGTGAAAGTAGATGTAGCTCACAAAAATTTGATCACTTTAGAATCAAAGAATTGAATGTTGGAGTTTCTTAATATTCAGTTCAATGAAATAATAGTCATATAATATCTCTGATTAGTATAAAGAAAATTCAATTACAACAACGTGTATTAATATTTATTTACAGACAAATTGAAAATGGTTATCTAGATCTCTAATTTTATTCTTCTTGAATGGGTGTTTCCTATTTAAACGTCATGCGTATTTATAGAATAATTTTAGAATACCGTAATTCATAAATTAAACTCATTAAAAAAACTTCTAATATACTTATTAGAATAAAAAAGTGTTTTTTAAATAAATAAAACAATAAAAACCATTATGATAATATTGAAGTAATTTGATAATTAAAAAATTAAAAAAATAGTGAATAAAATAAATAATCTGCAAATCATTAATATCCAAAAAATATTTTCTCGATATTTTCTCTACCAAATATCTTACACATAGTTATTATATTATATATTTAGTTTACAAAGAAATATATTGATTAAAATAATTTTAATAAACTTGCAGCTAACTAAAATATCAAAATCCATCATAAAATAAAATTTATTTTGATTTACACTTTGATGACATGTTTAATGAATAATAATTTAAATATTCAAAAAATAATTCTCATATAATTTATGTGCTTTTATAAAGTAAATAAATCATAAAAAATATTTAGATAAAAAATAAAGATAAATAATTTATTAAAATAAACAATAAATAGAGCATACTAAGCATTCTGTATAATTCTAGAAAAGATAAAAAATGATAAAGTTTTGGATTGAACATGTGGTTCACTATTGACCCACTTACTATGAGGTACATGAAATTCAGTTTATATATTTGAGTGTATGGTATATCCTTAAGTCTTACCATATGGTCGATATATTGGATCGTATGATCGATACAAACTTATGTTCGATCTGTCATAACATGCAGTTGATTTGTCTTGCACCGACTATGAGGTATATCTTATGGTTGATAAATTAATAGTGTGGAAAATTCAATAATTTTTTGAAAATAAAAAATACACATGATAGGTATAAAACAAACCATGTGGTTGCTTTATCATATTTCCATAAAATAGAGGATTTTCTACAACTACTACATTAGGGTAAGTTTTACACTATGTAAAGGTAACCATGAGATTATATAGCACACGTAAGGGTATCCTTGAAATGTAACAGGTTTCTTAAGGTTAACATTAAAATTAAATAACATACATAAAGTTAAAACTTGTGTAAAGTTAAAGAGAAATTAAAACATGTTACGTAAGGGTAAGTAAAATACTTAGAAAATTAATATTTTACAAGTTTTAACAAAAAATAAAAATAAAAATAATAAATGATGAATAAAATTAATAAAATAAAATGTAATTAATTAAAAATATTGAGCGGTGTAAAATATAATTAAAAAAATATTTTAAAAAAATAATATTCAAAAACATAAAATAAATCAAATATATATACTCCAAAAGAAAAAAAACACTCTCCCCAGATATAAAAATTACCTCTAGACATAGTTGAGTAAAATGTTTCCCATGATGTCCTCTATATTTAGTTAAAATTTGAGCTTCATTGAGCTTGGATCAGGTCCACTATAATCACTTTAGTGGGATTCTATCTAGTTTACCTTGACCATAATTTTCTAGATTGAATGTCCAAAATTGTGGTATTCAAATGTGAATCTCTAAGTTCCCTTGAAGGATGAAATATTCCATAAAACATGTATAAGGCTCTGACCATAAACATTACTTAATATTGAATTAAATAAATAATTACCATTGAGGATCTTTCCAGGTTTAGAGTTTTAGAGAATTAGATCATTACTATTACATCTCAAAAGATTACACAGTAGACACTTCTACAAAGTGTCCTTTTTTTTCAAAACATAAACTCTTAAAAAGAGAGAGTCATGTCTAGTTCCATTTTTAAGACAGCATGAATTTTCCTTGATCCCATACTTGAACCTATTCCACATTATGTCCTGTGAAAAACATTTCAGAAAAACTTGGGGTGAGCATAAAAAGCTCAATAAGGGATACACAAAGAAGGAAAATTATTAGTTTTTCAAAAACAACAAGTAAACCATGAATACTTTATCAAAGTAATACTTTTCACCTTTATGAAGTAGTAAATACTCTTCATTGAATAAAAGATCATTACTTACCATTTTTTAACCAAAATATTACCATAAAACCCATATAAAGAACACATAACATATAAAGGTAACTTGGGACATAAACATACTTAAATGGAATAACCATACGATCAACTTCCACACATATCACTTAATGGAATAGCCATACGGCTGATATCCATACCCAATTCATTGGAGGTTATAACGTAACCACCCATCGTGGTATTCACTTTACCACCCGTCATATGGTTTATCACGTAACCACCCGTCAGATGTCCAAGTACCATTATAAAATCATAACTCATAAAACAATTATAAAGGAAAGAAAACATTTCCACATTTCAATCACAATATATCACTTAAATATATTGACATAAAAAAAACCATTATAAAAACCATTTTCAATACCAAAATATATAAAAGAGTATATGGTATTTATTTCATTTTAAAAACATTACGACTTGTTGAGGAAGCCAAAGACCAAATAATACTCACGGCGGCAGAAAAGGTCGTTGTCACTGTGTACGATAAAAGAAACATTCCTTTTTGTCATTTAGCAAAACGCTTCGTGGAAAAAGATTCATTTTGTATAAAATTAAAAGTCAAAGGGGTTTATACACTGTATAATAGAAATTTGTGTATAAAACGAAATATGCCTCAATGAAAGGAGATTGAGACGAAGTCCCTTACCTTGTGTCCGACGTGACTCTATTGCTCTTTAATATCATGAATAATAAACTAAAGTTAATTTCTACTTGCTTAAGAACCTTTTTCAAGCTTATTATTCCTTTTATATCACTTATTTCCATGTTATAAACATTATGTAATCATTTAAGTTAATAATGTTCGTTTTGTCGATATTTGGTACTTAAGTCAAAAATGGACTTCTTACAAGTACATGTTGTTCATGTGGTCAAAAGTTCATTATATCCAGAATGATATTCATGATTTGGATATCATATATATCATATATATCCAGCATATACATGTATTTATAATAGTATATAACATTTAGAGGTAAGAAATGAAATGTACCATTCATGGATACGGTAAGTCGTACGTACGCATGAACGCTACTTTCATTTCTATTTCATATTTAATGGAGTGAAATCATAATTATATATAGGTATATTATAATTCTAGTATAATATCATATATAATATCATTAACTCAATCCTTTATACGTCCCACATATGGCATTAACGAATCAAATCACTTTGAGGGGGCGGTAGTCCGCACTTCCTAAAATGAAATTGTCGTGTTTACCCATAATGGAAACCATAAAGGTATGCCATAAATGAAAAATACAGAAGCATAAGGAAAACATAAACATAATATATATCATATATAAATATAGTTACATCTTAATGGCCACCATGAAAGGTGTTAAAAGAAGATCGAACAATCATCGTTTCGTGAGGCAGAAATTCGCCATCCACAGAAACAATATGTTCTTTAACCATTAGACGAAGGTTTGTATAAGTGTAGCTCAAATAACTAATATAAAAACATCCTAGTATATTGAATATACTGGTGTTGTTAAAAAATAAAGTAATAAAAAGATTTTAGGGGGATGGAGAATCAAAATAAAACAAAAGAACAAAAGTGAATACATTACCTTTAAATCGGGTAACTCCCTTTGGTTTAAACCAAAAGGGTTTCTTGAAGAGATTTCTGCCTAAGGTAAGGGTTCTAGGATGATAAGAGGGATTTGGAGAGATAAAATGTGTAGATCTTGGTCGAGCCAAAGGCTTGAGAGGTGTGGGTAAGGGGGTAGGGGTGGGGGCCTTTTATAAGAGGGAGGAGGGGCACTCTTGGAAAGTCTTGAAAAGATACTTTATTATAAAATGATTTTTGGATATTAAAGGTCCCAAAATTATATATTTCGAGGATAATGTGATAATAGTTTGAAATAAACAAATCCTATAGGTTTTTGACAAGTGTAAGTCTTAGATTTTACATTATCTTTTCATTTTATTTAAATCGTTAAATAATGAGGTAATCGATGCATCATCATGGTGTCATAAATAATTTATTTTATTTAATGTATAAAAATTATAAAAAAATATCATGATGTAATAAATATTTTTATATTTATAAGGAATATTTATAGTTAAAATTATGACTTGTAAAACCCCATGTAAAAATTGTTTTAGTAAAACAATACATGTTTGTGACATTTTTATTTTAACTTTAAATAAAAAGTTATTATGTCATTTCCTTACCCAAGTGGCTCCATGGGGTCCCCAAGTTGACACATGGATTGTTTTAGTCAGCCAGGACACACCCAATAATGGTAGGACATGTGTAAAGTTAATTTCATATTATTAAAACATTATTTTTAGCTTAAATTACACTAATTACCTCTAATCACGATTAATAAAACTTATAAGTTACTATTTACCAAAAAATTATTTTAATCCCATTGAAAGACATTTTAATTACTAATGACAACCATGTATGTCTAATTTTTGAAATTCAATTCATAAAAGTGGTAATGTTTCATTTAAACGAAAAATCAGTTTTTAACTACCACTTTGTGGTTTCACTATTCATCAAAAATTGAAGTTTTTCAGAAAAATACCAAAACTTCAGCCTAAGCTATATTTGATATTCTGAATTCAAAAATGATGTATATTTTACAAAATTCAAAACATATAAGTTGCATTAATTAATTTAATAATTAATTTTCGCTGTCGAAACAAATACCGTGTTTTTAAGAAATAATATCTATTAAAAGATTGACACTACTTTAAGTCCAATTTCAATGTGAAATTAATTCCAATGACCACCATTGGATTAAATGGTAAAAATAAATTCTTATTAAACTTTAAAACTAATTCAAAAGATGATATAATCATATAAATAAATTATATTAAAAAGAGGTTTTGAATTAAAATACAACATTTTTCACTTATTCATTAAAAAATGAACTTTATCGGAAAAATACCAAAAATTTACACAAAGTAAATTTTGATGTCCTGATTCTAAATAAGAATTTTATTTGGTCCAATAAAATGTATATGAGTGAAAAAAACTATATTTAAAGAGGGTTCGCCATCAAAAGGCGATAAGTCGACCCTTTAGTGAATATTAGAGTATCTATGCCTAAAATTTAATTATTTTCTTATTTTAAGCCTTTATCTTTTATTGGATAAATGTAAAATCATTTAACAAACATATATAATCATATTATATTCATTCCTGCCAATAAAATAGCTACGTGTTAACTACCATTTAAAATAATATTATTATATTACTTGTGTGCAACGTTAGATTTCAAAGAAACTCGTTGTTGCGTATCGGGTACGCTATCGAACATAGAAACCCCTTTAAAGTAAAATTAATATTTAATTAGAAAATATTAATAAATATGAAAATGTATTATTCTTTGTTTACTTGGGATGTTACATCCTTCCCCCCTTTTGGGAATTGCGTCCTCGTAATTTTATTCACTTATCAAAATAAGTGTGGGTATTTATCCCTCATAGCATTTTCAGATTCCCATGTTGCCTCTTCAACCATATAGTTTTTTCACAAAAACTTTACCTAGTGAATTACCTTATTTCGCAACACTTACTCTCTACGGTCAAGAATCTGGACTGGTTTTTCTTCATAAGAGAGATTCTCCTCCAACTGAACTACTTCTGGGCTCAAAACATGAGATGGATCTGGTATATACTTTCTCAACATCGAAACATGAAAAACATTGTGTATCTGAGAGAAACTTGGAGGTAAAGCCACTCGGTAAGCAACTGATCCAACTCTCTCTATAATTTCATATGGTCCAATGAACCTTTGACTTAGGTTTCCTTTTTTTCCAAATCGCATCACACTTTTCCATGGTGAAACTTTGAGAAAGACATGATCACCAACCTCAAAAGAGAGATCCTTCCTCCTGTTGTCTGCATAACTTTTCTGTCTGCTCTGAGCTGTTCTCATGTGTTTCTGAATCAACTGAACTTTTTCTACCATCTCTTCTACCAATTCTGGTCCCATCAGCTTCCTTTCACCTACTTCATCCCAAAAAGATGGAGTTCGACACCGCTTCCCATATAATGCCTCAAACAGATCCATATTTATACTAGAATGAAAACTTTTATTATAAGAAAACTCAACCAAAGAAAGATGTTGGTCCCAACTTCCCTGATAATCCATTGAACAAGCACGTAGAATATCCTCAAAATTCTGAATTGTTCGTTCCGACTGCCCATCTGATTGAGGATGAAAAGCTGTAATAAAATTTAATTCAGTACCCAATGACTTCTGAAGGCCTTTCGAAAAGTTAGAAGTAAACCTGGGATCACGATTTGATACAATGGAGAGGGGAACTCCATGCAACCTGACTATCTCTTTAAGATACAATCGAGAAAGTTGATCTAGAGAGAATGTATCTCGAATAGGAAGGAAATGAGAAGATTTATTCAATCAATCAACAATAATCCAGATTGCATTATTACATCGAGATGTCTTCGGTAATCCCACAATAAAGTCCATGGATATATTTTCCCATTTCCACTCAGGAACCGGTACTGACTGAAGCATCCCTTTCGGTAGCTGCCGCTCTGCTTTAACCTGCTGACAAGTCAAACACTTCACAGTAAAATCAACAATATCTATTTTCATTCCATCCCACCAGTAATACTCCCGCATATCTCTGTACATCTTAGTACTGCCAGGATAAACTGAAAACGGGGAACTATGAGCCTCATATAACAACTCATTCTTCAACTGTGAATCACAAGGCACACATAATATCTTCCCAAACCTCAAAACACAATGATTATCAATGTTAAATTCAGGAAACTTACCCTTCTGAACCAGCTCTACCTTTTTTTTCAACCCACTATCTTTCTTATATACTTGCTTAATTCTGTCTGATAGAGATGATCTCACTGACACCTGAAACAAAACAGAAGAACTTCTTGCACCAACAACTTCTATGCCAAAGTTCATCAAATCAAAAACCAAAGGATCTCTTTCCAAACATAGCATGGTTAATGAAGCATTACTTTTTCGACTCAAAGCATCAACCACTTTATTTGCTTTTCCCGGATGGTAATGAATTGTACAATCATAATCCTTGATTAATTCCATCCATCTCCTTTGTCTCATATTAAATTCTTTCTGAGTGAATATATACTTTAAACTTTTGTGATCAGTATATATTTCACACTTTACTTCATAAAAATGATGCCTCCAAATTTTTAGAGTAAAAACAACAGAAGCTAATTCCAAATCATGTCTAGGTTAATTTAACTCATGAGTTTTCAACTGACGTGAAGCATAAGCAATTACCTGATCATTATGTATAAGGACACAACCAAGTCCCTTCAATGAAGCATCACTGTAGATAACAAACTCACCATTCCTGGAAGGAAGTTCCAAAACTAAAGCATTCACCAATCTTCTTTTCAACTCCTGAAAACAATCATCACATTTTTTTGTCCAGATAAACTTAACACCCTTCAGAGTCAGCTTAGTCAATGGACTAGATAACTGTGAAAAAGTTTCAACAAACCTCCGGTAATAACCTACCAAACCAAGAAAACTATGGATCTCTGTTAAATTTGTGGGTCTTGTCCATTCTTCAACCAATTTTTTTTAGCAGGATCAACAGTTATGCCATTTTTTGAAACAATGTGGCCATGGAAAGAAATTTTTTGTAACCAAAACTCACACTTTCTGAATTTTCCATACAGTTTATTTTTTTAAGGTTTGCAAGATAACCCTTAAATGACTTTCATGATCCTCTTTACTTTTAGAAAACACCAAAATATCATCAATGAAAACAACCACAAACTTATCTAAGAACTAATGGAAAATTCTATTCATAGGGTCCATGAATACATCAGGTGCATTGGTTAACCCAAAAGGCATAACTACAAATTCATAATGGCCATATCTTGTGCGAAACACAGTCTATAGAACGTATGCTTCTTTTAATGTCAACTGATGGTACCCCGAACTCAAGTCAATCTTTGAAAAATACCGAGTTCCCTAGAGCTGATTAAACAAATAATCGATATGAGGCAAAGGATACTTGTTCTTAACAGTGATATTATTCAAGGCTCTATAATCAATGCAAAGTCTCATTGAACCATATTTTTTTTAACAAACAAGACAGGAGAACCCCATGGTGATGTTCTAGGTCGAATGAAACCTTTATCTAATAACTCTTGCAATTGATTCTATAACTGTAAAAGTTCAACTTGATCTATTAGATAAGGGGGTTTTGAAATTGGCTTAGAATCAGGAACTAAGTGAATAATAAATTCAACTTCCCAATCATGAATAATACCAGACAACTCATTAGGAAAAACATCAAGATAATCATTTACCACTGACACATAATTAATCTGAACAATTCCTTTATTTTCAACAATATGTGCAAGGTAACATTCATTTCCATCTTTTACTAGTTTCTCAACTTCCTGATATGTTATCAAAAGAAAGGGTTCATTCTTGTACACAAAATAAAAATCTTTCTGAAAATAAACCTCTTTAGCTCTGCAGTCAATCTTATCATGATAAACAGAAAGCCAATACATGCTCAAAATAACATAAAACTCTACTAGAGGTAAAACAATAAGGTTTGTAGGTAGATTCTTTCTGCACACAAGGATAGGAAGGTTCTTATAGTTTCTTTTTGCATCAATGTTCCCTCCAAGTGTTTTTACCATAAGTTCAGGATTCATATCTTGATATGGAATTCCAAATTTACTAGAAAACTTCTCAGAAATGAAAGAATGTGTAGATCCTGAATCAAACAACACATTGGAATAATCTGAACAAACAAATAATGTACCTGATACTACTTCATTCGATGGAACAACATCTGATGAAGTAGTTGCAAAGGATTTCACCACCCCTTTCTGCTTTTAGTTTGGCTACTTTTCCCCAGTTGAGTTCTTCATTAGACACTCATTTGCATAATGACCCATTTCATTAGACTTAAAACATCTTACCGCTGGCTTTTCATTGCCTTCTTGATCATCTTCCTTACAGTTACGAGCAATATGACCAGACTTAACACACCGAAATCACATTCCAAACTTGGATAAACATTCTCCAGGATGCATTTTACCACACTTCTCACAGGATGGATATTTGGTTTTCTTACCTCCTTGCTTCTTTGATGAATTCTTTTCCTTTTCCTGCCAACTTGACCTCTTATTCTGTTGTTTTTCAAAGAACACATGATCATCAGAAAACTCCATTTCCACCTTCTCTGCACATCGAACAAGTTTTTCATAACTTTTGAACTCACGAGAATCTAAATCCCTTTGATACTTTGGCTTTAACCCTGAGTAAAAATGGTTTATTTTACTATCAATATCTCGTATAAATTTTGGAGCATACCTTTCCAGTTGAGTGAACTTTTCTTCATAAGAAGCCACTGAGTCATCCTCTTGCCTCAATTCTAAGAATTGTGTTTATATACTAAGACGAACCACCTTAGGAAAATATTTCTCAAGAAACATACCTTTGAATTCGTCCCAGTGAAGATCATCAATCTCATCACTATCCCTGATATTTTTCGTCATCGACCACCACTGATCAGCTTCACCTTCAAAAGGGTAAACAACAAGACTAACATTTTGATGTTCTGATCACCCCATGACATAAAAAATATTCTCCAGTGATTTAATCCACCCTTCAACTAGCACAGGGTCAGATGATCCTCTGAATGATAGGGGATGTTGCCTCATAAAATGTTCCACCACTGACTTGTTCCTCTATAGTTGATCTGGATCATCTCGTGCATGGATACCACCACCTTTTATAGCCTGGGTCAACTGTTCCATCACTGCAACAAACTGTTCAGTTCCAATTCTGGCCATCTCAGGTTGCTGATTTGGAAGGTTGTCTTCCTCCTGATGTCATCCCAACATAGCTGCCTTGTTTCCTATATGTAAAACCATTCTGAACACAGAAATATCTTAGGAAAAGCAACATGGTAATCTTTAAATGCTATATCATTTCAATCTTACCATAAATTAATTTATAAATTTAACCATTTTCTAAATCCTAAAGTTGTCTAAATCGACCTCTGATACCAACTATAAGGCCCCGACCTTAAACATTACTTAATATTGAATTAGGAAAAATAAAAACCAAACTTTTAGTAGTTTGGATCAACAAGATCCCAATACACTCCTCAACATTCTGTACTTCAGGAGAAGATTGGTAACCACTAAGAACCTCACTTTTAAAAGTGTGAGAACCTATTACAGACTCTTTATTTTACAAATACTTAGAGGCACAAACCATTATTTCTACAGGATACTAAACCTTGTATGTGACTTGACTTTTGATAGGGAGTCATAAACCATACATCCATTTTGGTGGTGGAATAACCAGACAAGTCAAGACTTGATTTTGATTAGGAAAAATAAAAACCAAACTTTTAAATATTACAAACAGATAAAGAAAAGAATAATATGAAGAAAAATAACTACAAAGAAAACCATCATAAAGATAAAATTTATGATGATGATGTAGTTTGATGATCTTGATAACAATAAAAAAGGAGGATTGTACAGTTGAAGTCAGCTCATGATCTCAATAGGAAAAATAGAAGCCATAGAAGTTTAATTCTTATCATAAAAATCATTCTTGTCATAAGAAATAAAAAAACCATTGAGATTTAAATCATAATTATATTCACTAAATTCATTTATCTATTTTTATAAATGAAATACCAATGGTCATCTTATTTTCTTCACATGGGGGATTCTTCAATAACTCTACAATATGAACTTGAAATAGAGATTGTGTTTTTTCTTATGCACTTGAATAATGAATTTCTTCAGCAAACACTAATAAAATACTATTAAAAACTACACTTCTATTGTCAAAATTATTTGTATAAAATGTATAGAAATTAATGTCATACTATCACCAGGTTATCAAATTTAAACTTGGGCTACTCAATAACCATCTAAATGATTATGTTGTATCAGATATACCATGGATATTCTCTTTAAACCATGATATTTTTTTTCTTTTTCCCATTCATTACCCATATATATTTCTTCTTCAAATTATGTTTTTAACATACTAGTATGAAATTTTTTATATGACTGGATGTCATCTGTGTTCTTCAAGATGTATAAATGTGCTTGTGTTATTTTTTTCACCTATCATAAACTTTATTTTCAATCCACAGACCCAATTTCCACAAAAAATGACCCATTAATGGCCAGTTGTAGGAAAAATGACATGATCTATTGCAAACAAATAGTATTTAAAAAACTCTTCCAAATCCTCATAAATATACTTCTCAATAATTGGGGATTATGGTTGATATAGATTCTTAACATACCTCTTCTAAATCTTCATATACCTCTCAAAAGGATACATCCAGCATAAGTATACATGGTCACAAATCTTTATTTCCCACACTAAATTAACTATTAAATGTACCATAATATCTAAAAAATATGGAGGAAAGCACATTTCTAGTTGAAAACGTATATTGAATAAATCATTTTATATATTGTTCAATGAATTCAAATCCATCACTTTATTAAAAATAGAATTGAAAAAATAACACACCTTGATGATATTCAATCTGACATGGATGGGAAATATTCCATGAAATGAAACTAGTAAGAGTCATTGAATCATAACATGATAGTTGTGACATTTAAACTCAATCCATTTTTTTAATTTTTGAAAATCTGCTTTTGGTAAAGTGGGAAACTTACATAAACATTCACAACATCATAAACATTCAAAAAAATCCATTAATTTGTTTTTTAAAATTTAAAATTTTAAACATCAAACATCATTAAAACATCAAACATAAAACCACCACCACCTCCTTAGTCCACAAACCGCCATGGATCATGCACCCTAATTTAAAATTTCTAATATAAAATAGAAACCATCATCACTGCCTTGAGCCACATACATCCTTGCATCATGAACCTTGACACAAATTGTACCCATCTTCGACACCAGTTCACCGGTGAGAACCAACAATTAGAATCCATCATCACCTCCATAAAAAACAAAAAATAGAATACCCCAAAACATTAGAACCACAAATATCACCATTTGAAGTAGCTCCATAACCACCATGAAGATCAATACCAGTGGGGACCCAGAGACATAGATGAATCCACCCTGAGATATGCCTCCTAGAATGTCTTCTATCTCTTGAACTTCAAATCCCAAAACACCATGAAAATCACCACACAAGTCTGACTGAGATAAGAGTGTTGAAATCTTGGAGAAAGAGAAGAGTATGGAGCATACTGTTAACAATAAATATTTTAGTAGCATAAAATCTTTTATATTTGAAGAGTAACCCTAAGGAACTTTGATACTATAAAGGAATTGAAAAAGAAAATCACTACTGGAAAATGGACCTATCCACATAGTTTTCCCCAAAACCATGGGGATAGGTACCCCTATACCCATGGATTTTGAAAACTGTGGGCATAGGTAAATTTTCAAGACCTATACCCATGGTTTTCCAAAACCGGGGGTATGGGGGGGGGGGTCTATCCCCATAGTTTTGGAAAACTATGGGGATAGGTCCTGAAAAGTCACCTATACGCACGGTTTTGGAAACCCGTGGGTATATGGGTACCTATACCCATGGTTGTGGAAAAACATGGGTATAGGGGTACATATCCCCATGGTTTTCCCCAAAACCATGGGAATAGGTCTGGGCTAAAATTCATATACCCACAGTTATGAAAAACTATGGGTATAGGTTTCCTGTGTGTGCGCGGGAATTTTTTTTTCCCGCGGGAAGGAATTTTTTTTGGCGGGAGTTCTATACCCATGGTTCTTCCCTATATACCCATGGTTTATATAACTATATTTAACTAAATATAAATATATATACACATAGGTGATGTTAGGGTAGTGGTTAGACGCTGTGTTTGTAGCGAAGAGGTTGCGGGATTGAAACCCGCCGCCTGTATTATTTTAGGATCTATACCCACTGTTTTGAAACTGTGGGGAAAAGCCTTTGACACCATGGAAATTGGGTATGTTTCGTTGACACGGTGGAAGAACACCTATACCCACAGTTTTGGAAAACCGTGGGTATTGGCTGGGGACCTATACCCACGCTGTTCCAGCCCATGGTTCCCAAAACCGTGGGTATAGCCTATACCCACGGTTTTGGGGGCTATACCCACGGTTTTGAACCGTGGGTATAGGATGTTTTTCTAGTAGTGAATTTTCTACCTCTTGAATGGTGTATGACAATCCAGAGGCATGTTTGTTGATTTTTCTTTAGAAGTGGGAGCTAACTCTAAACTTACTCCCTTTGATTGTAAGTTTAATATTGGATTAAAACCATCATTATTTTTACCTTTAATATCTAAAAATGTTTTACTAAAACTATCATAGATATTCTTCTTAACATAAATCACATCAATGTTATGTTTGAACTCATGATATCTCTAACATAGAAACTCAAAAAACATTTATCGTTTATTCCATATATTTCTATCATTACTAGATATTTTTTGTCCTTCCAAATGAGACATAAAATATTTTCACCCTCTAAAAATACTAATCGGTTGACAAAGGATTTGGAGAAATATCAAATTCCCATGATCCATTTAATTCATTTTTTAATCTTCGATAAGGGTTTTCAATATAAAAAAACCTTTGATAACCCATACGCACTATATTCTCCCATGTTATAGTTGATAACATGATGTCTATTGATTATAAATTGGACAAGATTTATTACCATCATCTCTATATTAAGTCAAATTTACATATGTTGAGAATTTTTTTATAGTGTATATAATAATTTAATGTGATTAAAAATATTAATTTTTATAAGAATCATACACTCTGATACCTTCCTCCCATAAGAGTTTCAAGTCATTAATTAATGGTGATAATTAAACATAAATATCATTTCCAAGCTGTTTTGGTCTAGAAATCATCAAATTAAACATGATATCTTTCTTCTTCGTATAAAATTTAGGAGATAAGTTGTAAATTACCTAAAAAATAGGCCATGTACTATAGATTACACTAAAGCTATGATATGGATTCATTTCATTTATGAATAGTCAAAGTCTAAAATTTCTAGCTTATTTTACCAATATTAGATATTATTGATCAATTTTATTCCATTATATATAATCAATTGGATGCCATAATTTTCTATCATATATTTTCTCATCTTCATTAAATTTTAATCTTTTTTCATCACTTTAATTTGAAAATAAAATTTTCAAACAAGTAATTATAGGAAGATATCAAATTTACTTAGTAGGAGTCTTGGTACTTGGAATAATATATAAATTAACACATGATTTTTATTTCAAATTAAACCACGATGTCCCATAATTTAGAATCTCCAATAGAACTTAATATTTATTCTTATATAACACAAAGCTAGAAACATATATTATTTTTGTTGAATTTTCAATAAAGTATACACGTATAAAATGTGTATACACATGGATATGATGTTAGGGGTATATGTATATATATGATTTTTTATATTAAATATATAGTGTAAATTTAATACCTGTATATGATGCACGTATATTATCATGAATAAAATGCATGAATATAACACACACACATATATAAGATACATATATTATACTAAATATACATGAAAAGAATATTTAATTTATTGCATGATATGAAACCGCTAGTTTATTTCTCCTGAATGGTTTAATTAGTATTTGAACTAAGGTTGGTTCATTTAAGGCTTTACATTAATTCATTGAAATAAGTTCAATGAATTATAATTAACAGTATAAACGCATGGTATGTATTATGAAGGAGCATTAAGAATATTTTATATAAGAAGAATAGTTTTATTTATTGAGTACTACTGATAGTGATATAATCATTAGTTTCATGCAAATATTTATGAAATATCCTTCTTCCCGATCTCCATTTATCTCTTGAGAAGGCTCTAGAACCCCTTTAGAAATTTGGGTATCCTCAAGATTTAATCTTGGATCCTTTATCCAATGTATCACCACAAAGTCATTGTGATTTTATTCACTTCTCCTTGAGATATTCCTCAAATATTATCTCGAGATAAAGGAATATAAATACTACAACTTGTTTTTATTAGTTATTCTATTTATCTTTATTTTTAAAGATACATCCGCCTATGTTTTGGTTGTTTTCCCTCTACCAATTATCATTATATGATTAAATGAAACCCATCAGTGGCATCAGAGATTATTTCTTCAATATTTAAATGTATTTTATCGAATGGTTTTTTAAGACTAATAAGTTGTAGAATTTTGTAAAATATTATAATCATTTCAAGCTACATAAATATCATTTTGAATTACCTTTACATAGCCAAAGATACGTAAAGGTAGTATGAGACCTATACTTATGTGAAGTGTTCACATAAAGGTAGTTCAAAGATTACATTTACATGGAAAGTTCACCTAAAGGTAATATAAAACATACCATTATGTGAAATCAAATTAGTCTGGGTTACCCTTATGTATAGTTTCTACTTAAGCATAATGGGAGGTTACCTTAAAAAAACATATATTCTGCATAAGGGAAAATAAAAATTATTTTTTTAACATTTAATGGTTTTGGCTATTTATAAAATATTTATAAATCATTATAAAATGTATTTTTGTATATTTTAATTTATAATTAATTAATTAATTAATTAACAATTTAATTATAATTTTTTTTATAATTAATTAAATTGATATTTATAAACCATTTCCCCCAAATAACAAATGTTAATATTAAAATACCTTTTACTAAAATTATACAACATGTCTTGTGATCTATAAATGAATGGATTTATTTAAAAATTATAAATGGAAATTTATAAAGTGTTTATAAAATTAAAAAAAATAGGAAAAAATAAAATAAAATAGGTTATATTTATAATTATTAAATGTTCATAATTAAGAAAATTTAAATTGTTCAAATTAAAGGATCATTATTTAATTATTATTTTTATCACATCAAAAATATTTTGATCAAAGGTTTCAATAATGAGAAATATATATGATATTTAGATTATGTAAAAAGTTTACATAATAGAAATTTAATTTTAAAACATAATAAATCATGAAATATAATATAAATTCTATTTAATACATAATATTAAAAAGTTCATATTAATATTAATATAAAATTTCTATATTCATGATTGTGCAATGTCTATAATGTTTAGCTAATTTATAAAATTTTTAATGTTTACTTTTGTCTAGGAATTATTAATTAATGTTTATCTCTTATTTAAATATTTTAATTGATCATTTATTTAATGTTAATTCCATTATTCATTCATGTTTAGTAATTTTTTTATGAAATATTAATATTTTTTATGCTTTAGTTTAACAATTAAACTTCTTCTAGGAGATAGATACTTGCATTACATGCTATGTACAACACCATAAAATTTATTTTTTTCAAACACCTTGGCATCAATTTTTTATTTGGAGTTATTAGATTGAATTTAGTTGTTGAATATAGTTTGTGAATATTAGTATTTATAATTATCATGAATTTGATTTTATCTTGAGTAAAGTATCCTAGGGGAGAGGGACTTGAGGTTGGACCACCTATCGGACTATTGACTATGAAATATCTAGAAAGGTGAATGGCGTGGGCTATCTATTTCTCCAAGATTACTCATGTGGATATTTTCAATCTCATATAACTCTATGAATTTATATTAAACGTTAATATACCTTATGATTATGATGTGTTCAGATATGTATGAATATGATAAACCTCTATTTTTGGGTGAGTAATTAAAATTTGCAGGTTATGTAAAGAATTACACATTAATGTAGTGAGAACACATTAATTTTGATTGGAATATGAATTATAAAATTAAATCATTAAAATCATGCATATACAAAAAAGTAATAAAGCATGAGAAAAAAAATATTTCATAATATTACATAGTTATGAATGTATATTAAATTAGTGAGATCTTTAAAATCCCCTTAAATACTAAGTGTGATATTAATTCCAAAGAAACACTTTTCAATACCTTGATCATCCAATCAGGTAGTTTCATAATTAACCAGGTTCCCCGAAATTATATTGTTTAAGGAAACTATGTAATAAGTGACTTGTGATTGTCATGTTGGGTAGTTTCATAATTAACTTGGTTCCCCTAGATTATTCAGTGTTAACTTGTTTTTAGAACTTTCTTTGGGTTAAAATACCTAGGAAATTCTAATGGTTAGGATAGTAGAGGAATAGATTTGGGTATATCCATATGATGAATTTGGATAGAGTTATCTATTGAACTATCCAAAAATCACAATTATTGTGATTGGGATGATTCCCTATATAAATTACTAAGTGGTGAGACGAATACAATAATAGAATTATTACTTGGGGAAATATGGATCTTGGATCACTAAATGGACATGATATTTTATAAAGGGATCATCATTTTAGTAGACAATAGTTTAGTAAAATTCCTTATCAATGGTTATAAAACATCATTATCATCTAATAAATGATTCTATTATAGATAAAATCATCATAATCAAGATAAAATTTGAGCTTAATCTGTTAAAGGAGAAGATTAATGTAAAAAAAATCGTAAGAATGATTGTTCAAAGAAAAATTTATTAAAGAAAATTCGATATATTAAAGAAAAATATTCTTAAGTAATCTTGTGTTGAAGTTATTCAACAAGTGAATAAAGATGTTTACAATGGAATAAAATGATTCATTTAAGGTTTTAAAAGGAATTATATGAAAATTGATATAATTAATTTTAGTCTCTTCTTATAAATTAAATATGATTGAATATACCATTGAATTGATAAAACTTAAGGTTTTTTTGAGGATTATTCTGATTATGAAATTCATTCTAATGTCATCAATGAATTTGTTTTGACAAGATGAATTAAATCTTGAAATGTTTACCCAATATTTCGAAATAGTTAAGAATAGATAAACTAGGAACATGATGTCTGTGTTATGGTACTATATAGATAATTTAAATGATTAAAAGTTAAAACCATAAGAGGAAATGTTGGTTGGAGTTTCTAATAAATTTTCTTCAGGTAGCCAGAAAAATTCAATAAAACATGGATGTAAAATCAGGAAAGAAAAGAGTATTAGTTCCATATGATCAAATTTCCCTGATTACCTGAAGAGTTATAATAATCTTAACAAAATGTTCACATAAATATTATAGAGTTAAATTATATTATTCTAACATATATATTATACAAACTTTATGTTTTATAATAGTTGTAAATATACAGGAGGTTAGAAGGTAAGAAATGAATTAAGGTTTTAAGTTTTCTTTCAATTATTAGAGAAATTAAGTTGCTACATTGATAACTTGGATGCTTCAAGATTAGATAAAATTACCAGGAGATATATATTATTATTCTAATTTTTCTCTTGAGAATATAATTTAAATAATATTTACTTTAATGAAGTAAGATAGGTGTTTTTGATACAAATATTTATTATTTGCTCAATTCTATAACATGGTTTAAGGGAGACTAAAAACAGATTGTTTTGGATAATGAATTAATCACCTTTTCATTTATGTAAATATTATGACAATATGATTGAATTTAAAAGGTTTAAATAATATTATTAAATGTTGAGAATATATTAACTAGGTATATAATGTCTAGATTCTGGTGCTTTGTAAATAGTGAAAGTAGGTAAAAATTTAAACTAGAAGAAGAAAAGTTAGTTGAATAGTTTAAAAATGTTTCTTCAAGAATCCAATTTAGGGAATTTAAATCTACGGTTTTTATGAAGGAGAATAAAAAGTTTAATATTATAGGATTTTTCTGAATACCTAAAAGATTTTGAAAAACCCTATAGAATATCCATGTTAGGTACTAATTTTATAAAATTAAATTCTTCGATTTTGGTAGGTATATGATACAAAATGTATATTTTTAGAGTTTTTAAATATAAAAAAGTTTAAAATAGAAAGAATAATTTATTAAGCTTATAATTTACATTAATGTTATGAAACAAATATTTTCTACATCAAACATTTTAATGTAAAGGCATGTGTGAATCTTGGATGAATCTAATTAAAGGTTACGTATCTTCTATTGGAGTTGGTTCCATAGAAACAACTTCTTTTTTAATTTATGATAAAAATTTATTCATTGGATGGATATTAATAAACTTATTATCACATCATGATTGTTCTTATGCAATACATTATATGTGATAATGTCCTAAGAGTAGTTGTCACACTAAAAGGTCATAGTGGATCCCTACTACGATGACAACTCGAAAGTGACATGACACTATTCTTGAATTTATGTTATATAGACAGATGATATAATTTTAAGGTAGACAAATGATATAAGGATATCAGGGGTGGAGACTCATAGGACTTCGAGGCACGTTCTCATGGTGTACGCCATTGGTAATGTCTAGGAGGATATTATGAGAACGAGACCCGACAGTATAAAATCCACATTTATAAGTGTAATTGGATGTTCCTATATGTGGATGTGTGTATTGGTCCTTAGACATTAATATTATTATTAATGGGTATTATGAATCTTTCACTTAGATGTATTGGTGAAAACCATGATGACATATGTTCGTGGCGAGGTGGGATATATTGGGTGCGTCAGGAGTAATATTGCATTAATGAATAACGTGAGAAATGATTTGTTACTTCTATTTTATAATGGAAGTTGACATCCCATGCCCTTTGATTGAAATGATATATCCTAAATAAATCCATGGACATGGTGTTCTATAGGCATGTTAAATTTCCAGGAAGTCAAAGAATGAGAAATCGAGCACATGGGTTGATGACACTTGCATGCAACCAACTTGATTGGAGATATAGAGACAAAAGAATTATATTACACATTAAGCATTTTTATTAGGTGATGTGTCATTATGGCACTAACTTCTTTCTCTATGGGCACATTAGTGTGTTTCAAGATGATAACCTTGGACTTTAGGCAGGTTCACCTAATTCCACTGAGAAAGAGGCCTAGAGGGTCACACACTATGTGTATCCAGTATCTTAGTTAAATGATACATTATTTAACAAGTTGAATAAATATTATTTTTTGTTTTATTTTAATAATTATTCATATATTCCTGATCACATTTATTTTGACACTAATTATTCGAGAGAATATATTATGGGTGGAATAATTAATAAATATTTATTTTCTATTTAGTGAATATAATATTTATATACTTATTGGTGAATAATGTAGTGATATTTATTTAATAAATAAATATTCATTATTTAAGGTTCAATAAATATGGTGGAGGATAGGTAGACCGAGTTAATGTTCCAGTGAGAAATAATAATATTTAATATTATTTGATTAAATAATATTTAATTGTAACTCGCAAGATAATAAAATTTTAGGAAATAATAATGTTTCTCTTATTTTTTAACGTGCGAGTTTCACTAGGATTAATAAAATAATTAAGGCCCTTTTCAAAATTATTTATTATTACAATAGTGAATTAAATACCTGGTTATATTATTCTTTGATTAGCCACATGCTAGCCAAGTGATTCCTAAGGGGTTGTGCATAATGAATTGGAGAAAATCCCTCGAGCAAAGAGTGTTATTTCTTCTCAAAGAACACTCTCAAGAACGGGGGTGATCCTCTTCCACCAGATCAAGGAGAATGCTTTGGAAGCAGATCTTAAAGAGATCGAAGATGGACATTGCAAGTGTAAAGATCTTCCGTGCTAGAACCGGGAGACTCTTTAAGAGATGTTCGGAGATACGTGGAACACATGTGGATCACCTGTACAGGAATACTATAGTTGGACTCTAAAGCACAACGATGGTACACCTGCAGATCTATGGACGAACACATCAATGAAGAAAGAATCACCTTGAAGGTAATTCTTCAATTTAAATAAATTAATTATAAACAAAATATGTTGATCCTCTCTCTTGGTTCTGAGTTTCTATTGATTTTTCTAAATACTTGATTTAATTCTGTGGATACTGGCATTCATCGTCGTATTGATCTTGTATTTTTCATTGAATATGGAAAAAATTAATGTTATGCACCATCCCTTATGCACATCTACAATGCTTGGATCCTATAAGTGGTATCAGAGAAGGCATATTGTTGTTTATAATTATTAAAATATTTTTTTAATGATTTAAACTTTAATAATTTAGTTGTCAATTCAAGTTTAATAGTTCTTTTAATCTGAATTAAGAGATCTATTTCTTCCTTTATCATTTCTCACAGATCTAACAAAAATAATTAATTTTATGATTAAATTTATATATATGATCTCATACGGAGATGCGAAGGGTTCTATCCATGTAACACATCAATACACACCGTGTAGTCGGATCTAAACACTGTGTAATTGTGTTCAGTGCATCAGGAGTAGTTTTTAAATTACTCAAGACGTGTGAATTTACGACATGCAGTGTATTTAATTATTTCATCATGTGTTGACTAGGATATACTAACGCATGGTCAACCAGACTACACACAATGTGTCCCACTAGATATGGCTTGTAGTCCCTTTCGGGTTAGGTCTGGACCATGTATCCTATACACGTCTTATCCAACTGTGACCGTGTAACGTAGAGTCAATATGACATTTTCCCAACTGGACATTCCATGTACTCCAAGATTTCTAAAGTACACCTCGTACATCGAGTATAACGACCCGTACTTTACATACATGGTTATTACTTCAGAATTAAAGCATACTTATTACAACATATAACAAAACCATGATAGGACTGTATAGGTATAATGTCTTTAGAAACAGGGAAACATAAACAACTGGTTCATAAATCATCTACATTATATCCCGTTTATTTCATCATATCTAGAGTCCCTTTTGGAATATCCTACTTAATACCCTTCTTCCTGATCTGGGGAAAAGAAAACATACAAAAGGGTGAGCTCAAATGCTCAGTAAGGGTAAACAAAAGAAATATCAATCATATCATATTCATAAAAACATAACATTTTGAAAATCTTAACCTACAAAAGAGATCATAATATCATAACATGGGATAAATCATAGTAGTGAAATGTAATTCCAATAATCATAACTTAAAACATGAAACTTTGTGGCATACACACATAATCATAGAAAATCATTTCATATTAGTCAAGGCTCATTGCCAAGATCATCATAGCGGACAAAGTCAATTATTAAATCGAGTCCACTCCTCGTTCCAGTCCTGTATCACTGAACCAGATTAACATTCCGTTCTAGCCATGTATATCTGATGAGATATAAATCTTTACCCAATGCACTAGAGGGAGATATAGGTCCCACACATCTCATAATAAAACCATTCTTATGTGTTCCACGAAATCATAAATCATAAATCATATCATATCCCATGTAATAAAAATGGGATTCCTAAACATCATGCCATCATAACATAATCCATATAAGATAAAAGGACATCATAAAATTAATTCCATCATAACATAATCAAATCAATGTAAAAATAGGGATAGAAATAGAACCTTATATTATTTATATGGAAATTAATTTTGATAAAACACTTAAACTCCATTCTTGAGGAAAATATCCTTTCTACTTCCAAAACATTTTTTCCTTTCTTAACATGTCATTAAATTTTAAACTAAAATAAGTTGATTAAAAATAAAGTTGAAAAATTTTAAATTAAGATTCATGGAAATAATGTTCTATTAAATCATAAAAATCTATTCATGCCGTATAAGTTAAAAAACATTCTTCTCGTACTTTGGCCAGAAAAGTAAAAAAGTACATCGTACTAAAAACGACAAAAGATTCCTTTCATATCTTTTAATAAAAACTCACCAATGGGTAAAATTGGATTTAAAAAATTGTAGGAGGATATAAATAATATTAAATATTGAGGAAACATGGATGTGGATGATAAATATTCCCCAGTAAATTCTGAAGTATAAACAATCTCAGATAAAAATGAGATTGTGAGATTTTCCCTTACCTTAGGTCCGATTTGCTTTGTACGTATCCAAAACTCCTGTATAATGATTTAAATAATTTCATTGACTTATTACAGAATCATATTAATTGTTATGATATCATATATGGTCATATTCTTATATTCTTATTAGTAATATTTCATTACTACTTGTTATTCGGGTGTTCATTGCTTTATGTTCTTATGCATGTTTTGTCGAATAAATTCTTATTCTTCTTTTTAGGTTATAGATACCTCATTTACAGAATGTTATTAGTGTAATATATATCATATTTATTCATTCAATTCATTTATATAATCATTATTCAAGGAAGATCATGTAGAACGAGTCCCATCACATCGTGGAGACGGTAGACCGTACGTACGCACGAGCGATGATATTGTTCCCATGATCGTGGAATTGTATTGAAGTGTATGTATACTATTTCAGAATCAATATCACTTTAAAATAATCATATATAGTTATTCTGTACACCATTATACCCATCCAAGTAAGGTGGTGGTGGAAAACAGATTACACCATGGCATGAAGATGGTATTCCGTACGTACACACGCGCGATGATTTTGTTTTCTGTAGGATGGATAGAAGATGAAATAGGTTTGTTTCATATTTATAATAATATATCAGTATATGAGTGATACTGATTTTATTACTTAATAATGAAACAACTAAATAAGAGTAAGTAGAAGAAGAAATAAATTTGAAAGAATCGGTAACGAATATTACCTCTTCTTCGACACGCCTCTTTGAAACCTCCTCTTAGGGCACTAAACTTGGTCTTTGAAGAAGACCAGGACCTCTAGTATGTTTATAGGGAAGATTAAAAGGGAAATGGGAAGGGTTTGGCCGAGATTTAAGGCTCAAAATTGTGTGAGGAGGAGAGGGAGGAGGTGCCCTTTTATAAGGGAGGAGAGGGGCACCTTAGAAAAAAATTAAAATATTATTTTATAATAAAGTCATATTCGGTTTTTAATAGCTCCAAATTGATTTATTTCGAAGATAAGGTGTGTATGGGTCGTAATCCTCTCAACCAATAGGTTTTAGACAAGTTTAGGTTACTATTGTAACCTTATCATTTAGATTTAACTCTATGTTAAATAATTTAACCTTTACCATGTCTTCTTGTTTTCTTATATTATATAGTTAATAAACATACTATAACAAGCCAAACGAACCCCAAGTGGTTCATTTTTAATATATATAACCTTATCTAAGTCATTTTGATGAACCTTAGATTTTTAGGAATAGAATAACAATTAATAATATAATATTTGTTTTAAAAACTATTTTATATCAATTTTGAAACTATTTGGTAATTGACTTTTTTGAAAATAATAACAACATTATTAGTTCAAAAAATTTTATGAAATAAATACTAACATGTCATATTAACCTATAAAATTAATTTAATTCATATTAAGTCTCAAATTACATTTATCTGGGTATTTATAACATCAATTATGTTAATATTTCATTAATAAGGTAATAACTGCATCATCACGGTGTCATAAATAAATTTAATTATTTAATGTCTCAAAATTATAAATAAAATAACTTTAGTTAGGAAATATTTTTATATTTCTAATGAATATTTATAGTCTAATTTATCTTATGTATAACCCCACATTAAAAATGTTTTTAGTTATTAAACTTTGATTTTAACTATTTTAACACTTCTTTAAATAAAATAATAATAAGTGTCCTAATCTTATCCAAGTGGACCTAAAGGGTAATATTTTATTCCTAAGGTTGTTTTTTGTCGAATTTAACTTATCCAATAGAATTAGGACATGTATTAGGGTAATAATAATATCATTTTTACCCTTAATTACCCTATTTACTTTTAACTGTGGTAAAAAAAGTAAAAAGTTACTATTCACCAAAAATTATTTTTATCTTATTGAACCAAATTTTACTCCTTGATATTAACCGTGTCTCTTGGATTTTCTAAATTCTACTCAAAGAAGTGGTAAAATTATGTTTTATGTAAATTTTCAAATTCTCCTAGGAGGTGGGTAAAAGACGGTGAAAAGTTCAATAAATTTTTTTACATATCTAAAATTATTATAAAATGACTCTAATGAATTACATTGAACATATATAAGTATTATGTATCTATTTTGACCTAGAATAAATTTAAATAAAATAAATAATTATTTCAATAAAAAGTCAGTTTTTAAATAGTAACCCAGTGTTTTCACTATTCACAAAAAATTTAAAGTTTTCAAAAAAATACCAAAATTTCACCCTAAGCTAAATTCGATATTCCGAATACAAAAATGAAGTCCGTTTTGAAAGATAAAATTTATAAAATTTCAAAA
The DNA here is from genome assembly GCA_963277665.1 of Viscum album. NCBI lineage: Eukaryota > Viridiplantae > Streptophyta > Magnoliopsida > Santalales > Viscaceae > Viscum > Viscum album. The sequence continues at coordinate 627,578,045 of OY728130.1, read as the reverse complement.
AGTGGGTATTACTATTCATAATGGCTAGTTTATATTATATTTTAATAGCATATCATTGTTTAGTGAAACTCGGTATTTGCGTAGAACACACGCTATCGTGGAAGGTTGCGATTGCATGTAAAGCAAGACAAGCTAGTGTTGTGTGTAATGAAATATTCCTTTGATGTTGCGTATAACATAAGACATAAAAAATATAATTCTCATAAAATATTAGTGTGTTACATTCTACCCCCCTTAAAATGAATTTCTCCCTTGAAATTTGTCACTTCGTAATAAACAGATGAGGATACCACTCTCTCATCATATCCTAAAGCTCCCATGTAGCTTCTTATAATTGGTGGTTCCTCCATAAAACTTTCACCAAGCGAGTGGTCTTGTTCCGTAGAACTTTTTCACTACGATCCAGAATCTCTATCAGTTGTTCTTCATAAGAAAGATCTTGCTCCATCGGTACAACTTCTGAGCTTAGTACATGTGAAGGATCAGGTATGTACTTTCTCAGGAGAGATACATGGAACACATCATGAACTTGAGAGAGATTTAGTGGAAGCGCCAATCGGTAAGCTACCTTCCCAACACGATCCAGTATTTATAAAGGAACGATATACCTAGGGCTCAACTTTCCCTTCTTTCCAAATCTCATTACTCTCTTCCAAGGAGATATTCGTAAGAACACTTTATCACCAACTTCAAACTCTAGGTCTTTTATTCGATTGTCGGCATAACTTTTTTGTCAACTCTGAGCTGATCTTATGTGTTGTTGAATATATCTGACCTTTTCTGCCATCTCATCAACAAGATCAGGTCCTAATAGCTTTCTTTCCCCAACTTCATCCTAGCAAGTTGGAGTCCTGCATTTCTTCCCATAGAGAGCTTCATAAAAATCCATCTGAATACTGGAGTGAAAGCTATTATTATAAGAAAATTCCACCAAAGGTAGGTGTTGATCCCAACCACCTTTGAAATCCATAGATCAAGCTCTCAACATGTCTTCTAGAGTTTGAATTTTTCTCTCATACTGACCATCTGTCTGAGGATGATAAGCAGTGATGAAACTCAGCTCTGTATCTAAAGTATGCTGACGACTTCGCCAGTACTTTGAGGTAAACCACGGATCCCGATCAGATATAATGGAAAGTGGTACTCTATGAAATCTTACCACTTCCTTTACATATATCATGGAAAGATGATCGAGAGAGAAAACTTCTCTAATATCAATGAAGTGTGACGACTTCGTAAGACGATCAAATATGACCCAGATAACATTATTGCCTTGGGATGTTTTAGGAAGTCCAGTGACAAAGTCCATAGTGATGTTTTCCCATTTCCATTCAGGTATGGGTAATGGTTGTAACATCCCCTTAGAATTTTGTCTCTCAGCTTTAACTTGCTGACAAACCAAGCATCAAGAGTCATATTCAGCAACATCTCTTTTAATGCCATCCCACTAGAAGTACTCTTTCAGGTCCCTATACATCTTCGTGCTTCCAGGATAAATATAGAATGAAGAACTATGAGCCTCATCCAGAAGCTCCATTAATTCTGGGATGGGAGGAACAAAAACCCGATTCCTGAAAATTATTATCTCATCAAAATCATGTTTGAATTCAAGAAAATTTCTCACCTTCTTTTGTAACTCTACATCTTATTTTTGTGCCTCTTTAATCTTCACATGTATAGATGGTTGAACATTCATTTGAGAAAGATAATAATTTTCCCATTCCATTATAATTACAAGATCCATCCTTTGTAAATCCATAAATATTGGATCTTTTGTGATCCTCATCATGGATAATCTAGCATGGTCTTATCGGATTAATGCATCTGCCACCTTGTTTGCTTTCCCAGGGTGATAATGAATTGAGAAGTCGTAATCCTCAATCAGCTCCAACCATCTTCTTTGGCACATATTCAGCTCCTTTTGTGTGAAAATATACTTTAAAATTTTATGATCAGTATAAATATCACACTTTTCACCAAAAAGATAATGCCTCCATATTTTTAATGCAAATATTATCATGGCTAACTCCAAATCACGAGTTGGGTAATTTTGCTCGTGGATTTTCAAATGTCATGAGGAATAAGCTATCACCATATCATTTTGCATGAGAACACACCCTAGTCCCTTCTTGGATGCATCACTGTAGATCACAAACCTTTCTACACTACATGGTAGTGTGAGCACAGGTGCACTAGATAACCTTCATTTTAACTCTTTGAAATTCTCTTCACACTCCTCCATCCACACGAACTTAACTCCTTTTCGAGTCAACCTAGTGAGTGGATTAGATAAACTTGAAAAATCTTTCAAAAAATGTCGATAATATCTAGCCAGACCAAGAAAAATTTGGATCTCAGTTACTGTCGTTGGTCTCAACCATCTTTCAATAAACTCTGTTTTTGCTGGATCCACAGATATCCCCTCTTTTGATATTATGTGACCCAAAAATGAAACTTTTTAAAGCCAAAATTAACACTTGGTAAATTTGGCATAAAGATTATCCTTTTTTATGGTCTTTAATACAATTCTCAAGTGATCTTTATATTCTTCCTTGATCTTTGAATAGACAAGAATATCATCTATAAAGACTACCACAAAATGATCAAGATAGTCTCTAAAGAATCTATTCATCTGATCCATGAATATAGCAGGGGAATTAGTAAGACCAAATGGCATCCCTATAAATTCATAGTGTCCATACCTTGTACGAAAATCCATCTTTGGTATATCCTCCTTTTTTACCCTTAATTGATGATACCCTGAACAAAGATCAATCTTGGAAATGTATTGAGCTCCGCGTAGTTGGTCAAATAAGTCATCAATGCATGAGAGATGATATTTGTTCTTGATAGTGATCTTGTTAAGTTCTCAATAATCAATACAGAGTCTCATTGATCCATCTTTCTTCTTAACCAACAAAACAGGTGCTCCCCAAGGTGATGCACTAGGTAATATGAATCCTTTATCAAGATTATCTTGGAGTTTCTTCTTCAATTTCTACAACTCAATTGGGTCCATTCTATATGGTGTCTTTGAAATAGGCATAGCACCTGGTATGTGTTCTATTGAAAAATCAACTTCACAATTTGGTGGAAGATCTGGAAATTACTCCGGAAAGACATCATCAAACTCTTGTACAATGGAAATATTTGTAATCGTGAGTTTCTCTCCAACCATTTGATATAAATAAACTTCATTTATTGGAATCAAGACCCATTAGATGGAAGAAATTTCGACTAGAAGGTTATATTCATCCTTTCATCGGTAGATGATAGTAGATTGATCAGGAATATTATATGTGATTTCCCTTCTTTGTAAATTGATATGAGCTCCATATAAAGAAATCCAATCCATTCCAAGAATCACATAAAATTACACTATAGGAAGGATCATAAGATTTGCAGGAAGCACTTTCCCACAAACTTCAATCGGAGAAGAATTTTAAACTTTTGATGCAACTGTTGTGCCATTAGGTGTTGTCACAGCTAACTCAATATCTAACTGCTGAGGTAATATGGTGATACCCTTAGAAAATTCTTCAGAAATAAAAGAGTGGGTGGATCTAGAATCAAATAAAACACTTTCTACTTTAGAGTGGATGGTAAGTGTACCTTTCACCACTTCGTTATCATACTCCACATCGCCGATAGAAATTTCATGTGACTTTCCTTTGTCTTTGGACTTAAGAGTTTGTTTGCGTCGATCATCATCAACAACCCTTGGATTAGGGAATTGATTGGAATAATGCCCAATTTCCTTGCACTTGAAACATTGAATCTTAGGAGGTTTATTCTATGCATCCCTTTCTTTATTCGCATCATTAGACATCTTCTTCCCATTATTTCGACATTCAACTTCCCGATGAGCTTCTTTTCCACACTTACAACATTTACTTGTCCCTTTAAGAAAATTACCTCCATGTTTCTTTCCACACTTTGAGCATAATGGAAAACTCATCTTCTTTTCAGTGTGGTCTTTAGATTTTCCTTTGAATTCCATTTTCCTCTTCTTATCAAACCCATATGATAGATGGGTTACTCCAATTTCCATCTCAAACTTAAGAGCACATAGAAAAATTTCCTCATAGCTATTGAAGTCCCTTATGGCTAACACCCTTCGAAGACTTGGTTTTAAGCCACTAAAGAATCAATCGATCTTACTCTCAGGTTGGATAATAATTCTGAAAGCGTACCTTGCAAGTCTTGTAAAATTTTCTTCGTAGATACCAATTGATTCATAATCCTTTTGCTTCAGTTCAAGAAACTCCTTCTCCATCTTTGTTCGGCGAATATGAGGGAAGTACTTATTGAAAAATAAGTTCTTGAACTCATCCCATTCCATGTAATCAATTGGATCCCTTTGCCTCGTATTCTTAATAAGATTCCACCATTGATCAACTTCACCTTCCAAACAATATACTGCTAAGATGACTTTATCATGTTCAGAACATTGAAGGACTGGAAATATCTTTTCAGTGGTACCGATCCATTGTTCAGCCACAAATGGATTAGAAGACCCGCTGAATGAAGGTGGACGCTGCCTCATAAAGGATTCAATAGAATATTGCTCCTTTATTTTCTCGTTTGGAAGTCCAGCATGATTCATATCTGGAAAAAGTTGTGTGAGCATGGTTATAATATTTTTCATTCCAGCTCCCATAATGTTTGGTTTCTCAGGGGGACAATCATTTCATTTCCCGTTGCATTCAGCATTAACACAGTTCCTTCGGGTTCCAGCCATTGACTTAAACAAAGAAGCATAGTGTGAGAAACACTAATCATAACAGAAAAACCACATAATCAAGAATAAAATTTCACATTTTAGGTCTTATCATAGTTTGTTCATGCCCATTTCTAAAACAATAATATTGTGTTCTATGTTTAGAAATATTCTTAGAGTTCTTACTAAGGCTTTGACATCCTAGTTTCCAAAGGTTGATTATACCTTTCCTCTGATACAAACTATAACGACCCGTACTTTACATACATGGTTATTAATTCATAATTGAATCATACTCATTACAACATATAACAAAACCATGATAGGACCATATAGGTATAGTGTCTTTAGAAACTGAGAAACATAAAAAACTGGTTCATAAATCATCTACATTGTCTCCCGTTTATTTCATCTTATCTAGAGTCCCTTTTGTCATATCCTACTTAATACCCTTCTTCCTGAACTGAGGAAAAGAAAACATAAAAAGGGTGAGCTCAAATGCCCAGTAAGGTTAAACAAAATAAATATCAATAATATCATATTCATAAGAACATAACATTTTGAAAATCTCAAACTGCAAAAGAGATCATAATATTATAACATGGGATAAATCATAGTAGTGAAATGTAATCCCAATAATCGTAACTTAAAACATAAAACTTTGTGGCATACACACATAATCATAGAAAATCATTTCATATTAGTCAAGGATCATTTCCAAGACCATCATAGCGGACAAAGTCCATTACTGAACCGAGTTCACTCCTCGTTCCAGTCCTGTATCACTGAACCAGATTAACTTGTCGTTCCTGCCATGTCTATCTCATGAGATATAAATCTTTACCCAATGCATTTGAGGGATATATAGGTCCCACCCATCTCATAATGAAACCATTCTTATGCGTTCCACAAAATCATAAATCATATATCATAGCATAACCCATGTAATAAAAATGGGATTCTTAAACATCATACCATCATGACATAATCCATATAAGATAAAAGGACATCATAAAATTAATTCCATAATAACATAATCAAATAAATGTAAAATAGGGATATAAACAGAACCCTATATTATCTTAGATGGAAAATAATTTTGTTAAAACACTTGAACTCCATTCTTGAAGAAAATATCCTTTCTACTTCAAAAACATTTTTTCCTTTCTTAACATGTCATACAATTTTAAAATAAAAGAAGTTGATTAAAAATAAACATGAAAACTTGTAAAGTAAGCTTCATGGAAATAATTTTATATAAAATCATAAAAATCCATTAATGTCATATAAGTTAAAAAAAACATTCTTCTTGTACTTTGGCCAGAAAAGTTAAAAAGTACCTCGTGCTAAAAACGACAAAAGATTCCTTTCATTTATTTTACTAAAAACTAACCAATGGGTAAAATTGGATTTAAAAAATTTTAGGAGGATATAAATAGTTTTACATATTGAGGAAACATGTATGTGAATGATAAATATTCCCCAGTAAATTCTGAAGTATAAACAATCTTAGATAAAAATGAGATTGCGAGATTTTCCCTTACCTTAGGTCCGATTTAATTCGTACGTATCCAAACCTCCTGTATAATGATTTAAATAATGTCATTGACTTATTACAGAATCATATTAATTGTTATTATATCATATATTGTCATATTCTTATCTTCTTATTAGTAATATTTCATTGCTACTTGTTATTCGGGTGTTCATTGCTTAATGTTCTTATGCATGTTTTGTTGAATAAATTATTATTATTCTTTTTAGGTTATAGATACCTCATTTACAGAATGATATTAGTGTAATATATATATCATATTTATTCATTCAATTCATTTATATAATCATTATTCAATGAAGATCATGTAGAACAAGTCACATCACATCGTAGAGACGGTAGGCCTTACGTACGCACGAGCGATGATATCATTACCATGATCGTGGAATTGTATTGAAGTGTATGTATACTATTTAAGAATCAATATCACCTTACAATAATAATATATAGTTATTCATTACACCATTATACCCATCCAAGTAAGGTGGTGGTGGAAAACAGATTACACCACGGCGTGGAGACTGTATTCCGTATGTATGCACGCGTGATGATTTTGTTTTCTGTAGGATGGATAGAAGGTGAAATATGGTTGTTTAATGTTTATAATAACATATCAGTATATGAGTGATACTGATGTTTTACTTCATAATGAAACAACTAAATAAGATGAATTAGAATAAGAAATAAATTTGAAAGAATCGATAACGGATATTACCTCTTCTTCGACATGCCTCTTTGAAACCTCATATTAGGGCACTAAAATTGGTCTTTAAAGAATACCAGGACCTCTAGTATGTTTCTAGGGAAGTTGAGAAGAGAAATGCACAGGGGTTGGCCGAGCTTTAAGGCTCAAAACTGTGCAAGGTGGAGAGGGAGGAGGTTCCCTTTTATAAGGGAGGAGAGGGGCACCTTAGGAAAAAATTAAAATATTATTTTATAATAAAGTCATATTCAGTTTTTAGTAGCTAAAAATTGATTTATTTCGAAGCTAAAGTGTGGATGGGTCGTCATACTCTCAACCAATTGGTTTTAGAAAAGTTTAGGCTACTATTTTAACCTTATCATTTAGATTTAACTCTAAGTTAAATAATTTAACTTTTGCCGTGTCTTCTTGTTTTCTTATACTATATAGTTAATAAAATTACTATAACAAGAAAAAAGAACCCCAAGTGATTAATTATTAATATATATAACCTTATCTAATTAATTTGACTAAAACTTAGATTTTTAGGAATATAATAACAATTAATAATATAATATGTGTTTTAAAAACTATTTTATGTCAATTTTGAAACTATTTGGTAATTGATTTTTGTAAAAATCATATCAGCATGATTAGTTCAATTTTTTTTATTAAATAAATAATAACATGTCATATTAATCTATAAAAGTAGTGGAATTCATATAAACTCTCAAATTACATTTATCTGGGTATTTATAACACCAATTATGTTAATATTTCATTAATAAGGTAATTATTTCATCATCATTGTGTCATAAATAAATTAATTTATTTAATGTTTAAAAATTATAAATAAAATACCATTATGTAGAAAATATTTTTATATTTATAAGGAATATTTATAGTCGAATTTATCTTATGTATAACCCTACATTAAAAATGTTTTTAGTTATTAAACTTTGATTTTAACTATTTTAAAACTTCTTTAAATAAAATAATAATAAGTGTCCTAATCTAATCCAAGTGGACCTAAAGAATAATATTTTATTACTAAGGTTTTTTTTGGTCGAATTAAACTTATCCAATAGAATTAGGAAATGTGTTAGGGTAATAATAATATCATTTTTACCCTTAATTACATTATTTACTTTTAACCGTGGTAAAAAAAAGTAAAAAGTTACTATTCACTAAAAATTATTTTTATCTTATTGAACCACATTTTACTCCTTGATATTAACCGTTTCTCTAGGATTTTTGAAATTACACTCACAGAAGCGGTAAAATTAAGTTTTATGTAAATTTTCAAATTCTCCTAGGAGGTGGGTAAAAGACGGTGAAAAGTTCAATAAATTTTTTTATATATCTAAAATTATTATAAAATGACTATAATTAATTAAATTTAACATATATAAGTATTATATATATATTTTGACCTAAAATAGGTTTAAATAAAATAAATAATTATTTCAATAAAAAGTCAGTTTTTACATAGTAACCCAGTGTTTTCACTATTCATCAAAAATTGAAAGTTTTCAGAAAAATACCAAAATTTCACCCTAGGCTAAATTTGATATTCCGAATCCAAAAATGAAGTCTGTTTTGAAAGATAAAATTTATAAAATTTCAAAAAGTGGGTATTACTATTCATAACCGCTAGTTTATATAATATTTTAATAGCATATCGTTGTTTAGTGAAACTCGGTATTTGCGTACAACACACGCTATTGTGGAAGGTCGCGATTGAATGTAAAGTAAGCGAAGATAGTGTTGTGTGTAATGAATTATTCCTTTGATGTTGCGTATAACATAAGACATAAAAAAAATATATACTTCTCATAAAATATTAGGGTGTTACATCGAGTCCCTAGTCTTGTACTTCAGATACACGATGATGAATATACATGCTGTGTAGATCGGTTCTAAACACCGTGTACTGTTACCAGTTAAACCTATTTAAAATTTATTAAATTATGTAATCCTTGAGACATGTAATTGCGTGTGGGCATAAAGCTGGGACACACCATCTGATAGGATTTAATATATATATATATATACATATACATATATAGACACACACACACACATATGTTTTATTAAAATCTGTGTAATATTAAAAATATTAACATCATGTATGAGTTGTATTTGAGTTATTATTTTATGTTCATGCTAAATGTCACAAAGAATAAAGTGTATAAAAGTATAATACATGTTGGGTAGTTTGGATGGGTATTCACCAGGTTAACTCCATGTTACAAGTTATGTAAACAGTTAATTTTAAATGAATTTATTAATTTTTTTAAAATTATAGTGGATGAGAATATCAATAAAATTCAGAAAAAGGTTTAAGATAAAAGTATTTATTAATTAAACATAATAATTAATCAATTCGAGTGCTATTTATCTTAAATAAGAATGATTAAATAATTGAATGCTAGTTTAATTAAATGCGTAATTTTTTGCATGCATGTGGATGATCATGAGCTCAACTAGACCTTTGTATGTGATTGGTTTCCCTTTTAATTTATTTTTAAATTAAATTGTTGGCTTGTGTACCTTCTCTCCCCATTAATATGTATGATCTGCATTCCCATGGTTTCTTTTATGTAAAACCCATTTTATCCCTCACATTCGTGTGAGTAAAATCATATGTAATTGATGGATATCCCAAGCTACTGGAGGTGGTTCAAGTTAAGATCCAAGGTGAAATAAATCCAAGGAGATACAAAGGTGTAGAGGTGGAAATCTATAAACATGAACCTAATTAGTTCAAGGTGTTTGTCCCCTAGGTTAGTGGTTTGTTTATCAACCACTTGATAAAATTACCATTAGAGCAAGATCATGATCATACAATTTTTTTTCTTTAGTTGTATGGTTATTCATGATCACATAATTAATGAATTAACAAACATGAAATATGGAACTAAAATAAACAAGATTATGGGTAAAAATTATCTAATTCATGTTTAATCACTTAAGAGACCCAAGATCAAATCCGGGTGGAAGCGTATTTCCAGGCACTGTAGCAGTACTATAGCAGTTCTGTGTAGGCACTATTCGATACTGTAGCAGCTGGAACTATTCATCCATTGGGCCTTTGGGCCATTGGTTTGGGTCTCAGGTCTTGTAAGTCTTTCAGGCCACCCAAGGCCTTCGAGCCAGTTGATTCTCAAGGCCTTCAGGCCACCTTAAGGCCATAGGGCCACCCCAAGGCCTTCAGGACACTTGAATTCAGATGTACCAGTTTGACTATGAGGAATAAGGATTGAAATGAGGATTAAGGGTAGGCACATTCACTAGAGCAGAGCTAACCAGATTTGAAAGAATGAGAGGGTATGGATTTTCCATTGGTACCAGGCCTGTGCATCTTTGAATAGGACAACTAGGTGACCAGCCCTACGAAGGTAGAGTGTTGATATCATGACATATGCTGGGGAGGAGCAGTTCCAAGTTTTCTTTTCTGGGTAATTTCCTCTAAGACCTATGGGTCATGTTATTTTCTCTAAGCCTTCGGGCCTTGTAAGGGTTACACCTCACCCCTTGAAAGGTGTATGATCAAAATAATAAAAAAATGAAGGCCTTCAGGCCATTCCGACACTTAAGATTATCCCACATAATATTAATAAGAATATGAAAAGATAATAAATGAAAATTTACGCATAAATGATAAAATCCCTCAATAAAATATTAAGTTAGCACAACCTTCCATTACTATGGTTAGAATTGAGCCATAGTTCAAAGTTCTTGACCAACCAAATTTGGGGTACTTTCAATTATTGGGGAATTCTAATTTGAGGTTTGGGTTGACTTGAATTAGTTTACATCAAGGGTTGACTTCCAAAGAATAACTTGATGCAACTGAGAGGCAAAGGTTGAGGAAATCCAAAATTAATGATTTCAGGATTGGGGAGTCCACTCAATTGATCAAGGATCTAAGAGTTAATGTAGTTGGAATTTAGAATTCCTATCTAAAACCTTTCAAATTTCTTGACCAGCCAAAGTTGGGATAATGTGAAGGGAAATATGAATCCTTGCTACTAGAATGTCCATGAAATAGGATATTCTGAAGCCAATGGTGAGGGGTATTGGGTTTTAATAAAATAGTGGGAAAATAATGAATATTTATTTATTTGTCTTAATTTTTTCAGATAAAGTAGTAAAACTCTATTCATCTTATTTTTAAGAATGTCATTAAAAATGACATCAAACATATCGTTGTGATCCATACTCGAGAAATAAAACCTTCTCATTGGCATTAATTTCTAGGAGTGGAAAAGGCACCTTAGGGCATCCTGCACCATGAAAGAAAAGTATATATGCTGAAAGAACCTTTACTAATTGCGATTGGAAATGAGGCGAGTGATGAGAAGATCTCTGTGTATGAGAAACAAGCTAGAAATGTTAAGTGACTCATAATATCATCCATGAACAATGAGCTCTTGAAGCAACATGAGGAAATGGATGATTATAGAATGATGTCTCACTTTAGGATCTCTATCAAGATAAGGTGATACAACAAATGTATGAGGTATCCAAAGATTTGTTCACCACTAAGCTTGGAGAGTCCGCATTATCTGGGCCATATGTAGTCAAGATTATTGGCTACATTGACCATCTTGACATCTTAGGTATTAAATTCCCGAATTAGTTTCATATAGATCTCATATTATCATCACTTCCAAAGACCTTATCCAGTTTTATTGAGAATTATAATACAAGGAATAATGAGAAGAGTCTATAGGAACTTCTTACTTTAATTCAACAAGTGGATAAGGACATAGGGTGTGAGAAACCCGCATTCTTTATGGTGAATAGGAAGAGAAAGGATAAGGTAAAGGGGACCAATACTTATAAATAGTCTAAATACCCATAGAACCGTCGGAACAAGAAGAAAAAGATCCAAAGTCATGGTAAAGAAAAAGAGGCAGTATGCTTTGCATGTGGAAAGTCAGGCCACTGGAAAAGGAACTACACCCAGAGGAAAGGGGTAGCCAAAGGTGCATTCAATATCAAATGATGTCTTTCGATTTCTACACATTGGGTATTAGATATAGATTTTGGTGCTCACATCTATATTCAAATACAAGAACTAAGCAGATTATAGAAAATTTCTAGAGGATAAGTGGATCTGTGAGCTTCTAATGGTATGAGGTTTGATGGTCTTACCATTGGTGACTACCACCTAAAATTTTCAATAGGAATGATTTTGGATTTATATGGATGTTATTATGTACCTAGTGTTACCAAAAACATAATTTATGTATAAAGTTTGGATACAGATGGGTTTATTTTCAAGTTTGGAGATAAATTTTATTTATTTTATAAAGAAAACATATATTATAGTATGACACATTTAAATAATGGTATGTATATATTAATTACAAAAGAAGTGTTGGAAATTAATAACGAATCAAGTTCACAAGACTCATATAACATCCAGTTGTTCCATCAACGTCCCAGTCATGTAAATGGAATGCGTTTGAAAAATATTTTTCAAGATGGTTATTTATATTCTTCTAAGATAAAATTACTTGATATATGTGCCACTTTTTTACAATGGAAAATTACCAAACCTCTATTTAGTGGATAGGGAGAAAGGGACACAAATCTTCTTGGATTGGTACACACTGATGTGTGTGGACCATTTACAGCAGAAGATAGAGGTGGATATTCTTACTACATAACTTTTAATGATGATTTGAGTAGATATGGATATATTTACTTGATGGGGTATACATTCAAGTCCTCTGAGAAATTCAAGGAATTCAAGAATGAAGTAAAGAATCATCTTGGTAAGAAGATAAAGAAGCTACCATCAGATCAAGGTGGAGAATATCTTAACTAAGAGTTCATTTAATTTCTACAGGAGTTTGGGATTCTATCTCAAATCACTATACTTCATACAAAACAATGAAATGGTGTTAGTGAAAGGAGGAACCATACCTTTTTGGACATAGTAAGGTCAATGATGGGTCATGTAGATCTTCTGTTATCATTTTGGGAATATGAATTACAAACTACAACATACACATTAATCCTATTACCAAATAAGGTGAAAAATGGAATTCTCTTTGAGTTATGGAGTGGAAAGAAACCCATTTTTTCACATACATGTGTATAGGGATGTAAGGAATTTGTTAAGGATTTCTCAGGAAACAGACTAGAACCCCAGGGCATGAGGTGTATCTTTATAGGATATCCCAAGGAAACAAAGCAATACTACCTATACAACCCCTCAGACAAGAAAGTAATTATTGAAAGACAAACCATATTTATTGAGAGGTATAAAATCCTCAAAAAAGGATAGTGGTAACAAGAGAGACTTTGATGAGGTTTATGCTCAAGATACACAAGAGTTGGTACATGAATAAGTTATATATGTCCCTCTAGAAGAAGTAGTTCCTGAAACACAAGTACTATATAGGAGTGTAAGAGAGGTAAGGGAACTAGAGAGATATGGATTTATTATCACTGAGGATAGTGACTTATTATTATTGGACAATGATGAACCTCTATCATACAAGATGGTAGCAGAGAGCTCAGAATCTACAAGATGGATAGAAGAAATGAATTCTGATATGGATTCCATGTATTAGAACTAAGTTTGGGTTCTAGTCGATGCACTAGTTGATGTAAAGCCTATTGGATGTAAATGGGCATTCTAGAGGAAACTGGACATGAAAGGGAAATTAAGTACCTATAAAGCAAGGATAGTGGATAAAGGGTTTAAACAACATCAATGAACTAATTACGATGAAACATTTTTTCCAGTTTCTATGTTTAAATCAATCAGAATAATATTTTCCATATTAGCTTACAGTGACAATGAGATTTGGAAGATGGATGTCAAAACTGCATTCCTTAACAGGAACCTTCAGTAAGATGTCTATATGACACAACCAGAAGGGTTTTTGACACCCGGTGATGCCAAAAGGATTTTCAAGTTGAAAATATCCATTTATGAATTGAAGAAAAAATCTAGGTCATGGAACATTTGATTTGATTAATCCATAAAATAATTTGGTTTCATGAAAAAATGAATGTGAGACATGTGTTTACAAAAGGTTTAATTATAATTCAATCGTTAACCTAGTAGTACATGTTTATGAAATATTACTTATTGGAAATGAAATACCGGTATTACAGTTAGTTAAAGACTGATTGAACAAGTGCTTATCCATGAAGGACTTAGGTGAAGCATCCTACATTCTAGGGATCAAGACCATTCATGATAGATCCAAGAGGATACTTGGACTAAGTCAAAGTAAATATATTGACCAGATACTAAATAGATTTAGTATAGAAAAATCCAAGAGGGTATTGGTTTTAGTGTCACATGGTTTACATATTTCTAAGAAAATGTGTCCCCATTAACAACAGGATAAAGATAGAATGAGTAAGATCCTATATGCTTTAACAATATGATCTATCAGGTATTCCATGCTATGCACTAAACTTGATGTTTCCTATGCACTAAGCATGGTAGGAAGATATCAAGAGGATCCATGAGAACAATATTGGACTGCTGTTAAGACTATCCTTAAGTATCTGAGAATATCTAAGCATATGTTCCTGGTGTATGGAGGAGTTAAGGAGCTTTTCATCATAGGGTATTTTGATGTTGGTTTTTAGATATACTAGAATGATCTTAAGTCATAATTGGGATATGTTTTCTGTCTCAATGGAGGAGTTGTGAGCTGGAAGAGTACAAAGAATCCAGTTGTCGCTGATTTTAGAGTAGAGTACAAATATATAGCAACTTCTCATACATCCAAGGAATGCATCTGGATTTAGAAATTTTTATAGGATCTTGATGTGGTACATAGTAGTAAAGACCCTATCACACTATATTATGACAATACTGCAGTGGTGGATCTTGTAAAATAGCCTAGGTCACATCAAAAGACAAATCCCATAATCCGTATGTATCACCTCTTGAGGGATTTTTATCAAAGGGGTGAAGTTATAGTTAACAGAGTATATACATAAGAGAACTTGGTGGACCCCTAGACTAAAGGCCTATCTCAGTATAAGAATAAGTATCATATGAGAGCTACTGAAGGTCATTAGCAGTTAGCTCTATTGAAAGTGGGAGTCTGTTGGAGTTGGTGCCCTAGAACCAACTTATTTTTTACTTTATGATAAACATGTATTCATTGGATGGATATTAATAAACTTCTTATCACATCATGATTATTCTTCTACATGAAAATGTATGTGATAATTACCTAAGAGTATGTGTTGCACTAAAAGTTCATAGCAGATCCCTACTATGATGAGAACCCGGAAGTGCCACAAAACTATTCTTGAATATATGTTATATAGCTAGATGATATTATTTTAAGGGACACAAATGATATAAGGATATCAGTGGTGGAGACTCATATGACTTTTAGACAGCTTATCATGGTGTACTCCCTTGGTAATATCCATGAGGATATTATGAGAATGAGACCCGCCAGTAGGAAATCCACATTTATAAGTTTCGTTGGATGTTCATATCTATGGAAGTGTGTATTGGTCCTTATACTTAAAGATTATTATTAATGGTTATTATTAATCATGTACTTATATGTATTGGAAAAAACCATGATGACATATGTTCACGGTGAGGTATGACATATTGGGTGCATCAAAAGTAATACTACATTAATGAATAATGTGAGAAAGTATTTGTCCCTTATGGTCCATAATGAAAGTTGATATCCCATTCCCTTTTATGGAAATGATATAATCAAAATAAATCCATGTCTATGGTGTTCTATAGGCAGGTTGAATTTCATGGAAGTCAAAGAATGAGAAATCGACCACATGGGTTAATGGAACTTTCATGCAGCCCGCTTGATTAGAGATATCAAGACAAAGGGATTATATTACACATTAAGTGTTTGTATGAGATGACGTGTCATTGGGACATTTACTTATTTATTTATTGGTTCTTTAGCGTGTTTCTAGATTCAAACCTTGTACTTTAGGTAGGTTTTCCTAATTCTATTAAGAAAGAGGCCTAGAGGGTCACACACTAAGTGTATACAGTATCTCAGCTAAATGATATATTATTTAACAAGTTGGATAAATATTATTCCCAGTTTTGGTTTAATAATTATTCCTAGAATCTAGATCTCATTTATTTCTACACTAGTTATTCGATATAATATATTATGAGAGAAATATTTAATAAATATTTTTTTCTATTTAGTGAATATAATATTTATATATTTATTAGAGAATAATGCAGTGATATTTACTTAATAAATAAATATTCATTATTCAAGGTTCAATAAATATGGCAGTGGATTAGAGGAACTTGTTAATGGTCCATTAATAAATATTAATTTTGAATATTATTTGATTAAATAATATTTAATTTTAACTCTATAGATAATCACATTTCAAGAAATAATAATGTTACTGTTATGATTTCACATGGGGGTTTCATTAGGATTAATAAAATATTTATGGAACATGTGAAAATTATTTATTATTTCACTAGTAAATTAAATACCCAGTTACATTATTCTCTTATTAGCCAAGATATAGCTAAGCGATGCCTAAGGTGTTGTGCACAAAGAATTTGAGAAAAGATCTCAAGCAAAGAGAGTTATTTCTTCTCAAATAATTCTCATAATAACGAGTGTGATCCTCTTCCATCAGATCAAGGAGAACGCTTTGGAAGTGGTACTCAAGGAGATCGAAGGCAAACATCGCAAACACAAGGATTTTCCATTAAAGAACCTAGATACTCCTTTAGAAATTTCCAAAGATATGTGGAACATGTGTGGATAAATTCTAGAGGAATCCTACACTTGGATTTTACAACACAACGATGATACACCTACAGATCTATGGCCAAAAGCATCAATGAAGAAATAATCACCTAGGAGGAAATTATTTAATTTAATTAAATTAATTATAAACAAAATATGTTGATCCTCTATCTTAGTTCCATGTTTTTATTCATTTTTCTAAATTCTTGATTCAATTCTGTGGATACTGGTTTTCATCATCATATTGATCCTGAATTTTTCATTGAATATGACAAAAATTAAAGTTGGGCACCGTCCCTTCCGCACTTCCGCTGTGCCTGGAATCTACATCTTCATCTCATTTATCTTATGCGATAATAAAGGTTTTTAGTTAGTAAATAGTTTTTATGAACAATATTATATTATTGATTTCATACACATGGATTATGATTCATTATAATTATATAACATGTTTTGAGGATAATAAATGGATATAAATGTTTTATCTAAGATAAATTTTTTATCTATATGTTTATTAAAATACAAGGGATTTTGTTCCATCCTCCCATCAGTGGTATTTTAATAAATTATTATTTTCAATAGAAAAATGTTCCAAATGCATAAAATACCATTTAAAATATGTAAAAACTAGTTAATTTGTTATGTATTCAAACAAAAAATGAAATAACTATTATTTTTTAAACATAATGTTGTTTTTGAATCTTAAAAAGATATTATAAAATAAAAATAGAAACTAAGAGTCCAGTGGGAGTATATTCAGACTTAGAGAAGATCAAATTTAACAAATAAAAGATAATTTCTGTCCAATATTAAAGTTATTTTTTATGTAATATCCTAAAATAGTCGAGGATGTGTGATGGTAAATAAAAATTTAGAGAGTTACATTTAGTAAACATTACAAGTGTATATAACTATTTCCTGAAGGATTGTACAAGTTATATTTATAAAGTGAATTATACTTGATATCCTAAAATATTTTAGGATATAATGATTAAGATAAATGTAAAGAGTTACATTAGTTACTATAACAAGGTGCATGCCTATTTATCCTAAAAGGGTTTTAGATGAACTGGTAAATGATAATGTATTAGTTACACTGATTTGAGGGAAAAATGTTTGATGGAAATGGTTCAAAAGATGATGATAATATACTTAGAAAGAGTTCCAAGTAGAAAACAGAAGTTAATATCGTAACATTTGATATTGTGAAGTTATGGAGTTTTAATATATTCAAAGATTTTAATGATAAGAATATGATTTATAAATATCATGACTATTCAAACTTTCCTTATTTATAGTTGTTACTCACTAAATATTTAGTGGTATGGTTTTATCATATGGTCAGATAGATATGTGGTAAGAATTACATATGATGTAATGAGTTAATAAAACCATTAAAAATAAAATCATACATAAGGTTGATATGGAAGTTTATCATATATGATATGATAGATAGGTTCTTATATTGGGTTTTTAAAATATTACTAAAAATGTTTTAAGGATATAAAATTTATCATGTTATTATATAAATTCAATCTCCAATTATCATTCATTCATGTGTGTTGTAATTTATTTTATAAAAAAAATTAATGATAATATCCCCTCATAGTGTGACTTAGATTTGTCCCCAATAGATGATCATCACAGAGTGTTATGAGTTGTGATGATATGTTAATATTAGTATAAATAAAATCTTTCACTGATTATAATTAGTTTTATATGAGATACGAAGAGTATATTCATTAGGTAATAAGTAGAGACTTATTACATGGAATAACCAGCCAAAGTGTATCTCATGTAATGTCATATATTTATAAATATAATTATGGGTGTATTCTTATTATAAATCCTTTTTTGTAACACCTCTAGTTTTTATGAATTATTTTCAAATAAATTAAAATTCTTTGATGGATTGTGTTGCATGCTACCCCAAGTCAAGCTTAATTTATACACAACACCAAGTTAATCTTGCGCTACATGAAACATAGTTTTTTACTTGTTCTACATGAAACACTAATTTTTTCTTGTGTTATACACAACCATGAGTACCTTCGATAGCTTGTGTTACACACAAGACCAAGTTTTACCAAACAACAATATATTGTTAATATTTAATGCGACCCCTATAACCTAGCCTTTAAATTGGAGGGAATGAATATTATTAATGTAATTATAAAATAATTAATGTTATTACTCATTGATAATATATTAATTTATTATTTTTAAATAAGTGATATATTTTTAGTAAAGTCATTTTATTCATTAAAACATATTTTCTTCAAAAAAAATTTATTGATTTTTTAATGTAAAAATAATATAATTAATTTATGGATCTTTTAGAAAATTTATTTGATAAAATGAAATTAATTTATGAAATAATTGTATCAAAATTTAGATATGGTGAAATTTTGATAATTTTTTGAAAAGTTTAATTTTTTCAATGAATAGGGAAAAATACCAATGTTTATTCAAAATTGTATATTTTCAAAGTATTTATAAGGTCAAATTATGTTTTGGATTAGTTTTATATTTTTATTAGTTATTTTTTATTTAAATTAATATAATTATGTTTTTAAATGTATTTTATGCTTGAATTTAGTATAAAAAAATATTAAATTAAAAAAGGCATTTAAAAAAATAGTTTTCTATGGTGTTTTACCTGTTTTAGTTTAAATTAAATTATGAAACTTATGTGTTTTGAATTTTGAAAAAATGATTCCATATTTGAATTCATACAGTCCAAATTTATTAAATAGGTCCCTTTTATATTTGTTCAATATGGATTGTAACCTTGGTAAATTTTGTTAAAATGGTAAATAGTAAATTGGGTAATTAGGTTAAAAATAAAATGATAAGACTATAAAATGACCCTAACACTTGATAAAATTTTATTGGAAGAATTTAATTCGACCTTAATACATAAGGATCAAAATTGTGTTGTTTAATGGACACTTTTCCATGAAAATGACATATATATTATTTAAATCCAAGATAGTCAAGAAATATCACTTTCTTTGTCTTAAATATAGATTATGTGTCCACATGAGGACAAAGGTTGGTCATGAATGAATCTAGGTGTATATTTTTTAACTTAATAAACTTATTTTTATGATATAAATTTATTTATGACTTTTGGGGCCACTTAGGTGATATTATGATGTTTATAATATTTTATTTAATAAAATTTTAAAGATTCCGCATTCATGTTTTAAATACTATAACATTTTTAATATAGGATATTTAAAAAGAAATATTCAACTATTAATATTTATTTGAAATATAAAAGATTTATATACACATGTTAATTTATTTTTAATTTTTAGTGAATAAATAATTATCTTAAATTCTTGCACAACACTGATGAAATAATTATTTTATTAATGAAAATATTAAATAAATGTTATTAAAAATATTAAAATAAATATAAGTTGAGATAATTAATGTGAAAAAATATTTTTATTGATTAACTTAAAATATAATATATATAATAAAATATTTGGTTATAATTTATATTATTGTTTTATATTTTTAAAATTCAAAGTAATGAATAGTGTCAAAATTGACATTAATGATATTTTAAAATAAACAATATTTTATTAAATGACCCAAAATTAATAAAAATATTAAATTAGGTCAAATAATAGTTATAATTTTTAAAATTCCATCCAAGATTCATTTATGGTTTGTTTCTAATTTTATAAATACAATATTTACCCTTAAAGAGTAAAAATCCATGTTATCACAGTAAGAATAAAAGGGGTTAAATAAGGGTTAAAATAAAAATATATGGATTAAAAAATAGTCAAAAATATATCTAATTTTAATTAAATAAATTTATTTAGACCCAAAATCGTCCTATATTATAAATAAATCAGTTTTGAGACTTTTATAAGAGAAAATTAATTTATATTAATTTAATATTTTGAGAAATTCAAAGAGTACCCCTCCCCTCTCTTATAGTAGGGAACCTCTTCTTCTATTTTATTCATACTTCAAAACCAATTTGGTTTTTCCAAACCCTAAAAAAATATGCTCTCAACTTTTCTATATTCATCCTATAGGCCTTTATTTGGGTATAAAGACAACCAAGTAATTTATTTAGTGTAAAAAAAAGGAGATACCTAAAGAAGAGGAGGTTTGAACGCGTATAAAGGAATTCAAGACTTAAGGTAATGATATTTCTAGTATCACATTTATTTATGAAAAATTTATAAAATATTCACCACTAATTTCTATTTTTTGGTTTATATAATTACCATGAATTTAATCTATGATCCTTATCATTAAATTTATGGGTATTTATATATCCATTCGATGATCTGTCTTTCCTCGAGTTGATGGTTTAAAAGTTACCAAATCAGCAAGATAATTTTGTCTCAATTTTCCTTCTTTTAGAAAAAAGTTATGTTATGAACCTATATTATTTTATTAGGTTTATATACTACCATTTTTAATTTTGTATCATAAATCTTCTTATTTTCATGAAACTATAAGTTTCATGTAATGTTATTCTCTCTTCAGCCAGAAATTTGTTTTATTCAAAAACCATGTTTTCTAAAAATGTTTTCCAAAATGTGTTTATATTATATTTTAATAATTTTCAAGGAAAAGGTTTTCAAATATTTTTAATTTTTTTTCAAATCATTCTTTAAAAAATTTCATTGTTATTTTTAATGAATATGTTTTGCTAAATATTTTATGATTTAAAAATAATTTTTCAAAGAGGGAAGGATATTTTCCACAAGAAATATTTTAAAAAGATATTTTAAAATTATTTTCCATGTAAGATGAAATAAATTGGTGTTACTCATTCTTTACTGGGGAAATGTTCCAAGGGTACCATTCATACTCTTTCTCTGAATGGTTTATTTTTTGATGGCACGATGTTTATGAATCCTGTTACTTTTGAATGAGATATTCTACGATGAAATGTTTACAAAAACCATTTCTTTTTATTATTTATTATATGATGAATGATTTATGATCTTATGAAACATATATTTATGATTTATTGATGTGATGTGTGGTACCTATATCTCCCTCCAATTAATTGGGTAATGATAAATTTTCTATGAGCTCAAAGGGTACATGGGTGGTTAACCAAAGACCACAATAAGAGGGTATGTCATCCTAATATTGGAATTAGAGGGTACACGAGAGGTCACACCATTCTTAAAGTAGGTAAAAGGGTGATTATACCAAGAATAGTATTTTATGAATGTCTTGTTATGTATAATTGACATAATATTTTCTAAACTTATGTGTATGCCACAAATTCTAAGTCTTATAATATTGTTATACTCTCTTGGATCATGTTTTTTCTTATATTGTGATTCATGTATTATAAATAACCAATATATATTCCATTATTAAATATTATGATCTTTGATATGTAGGGTATGTTCTTCAAATGCTATTCTCATATTCTTATACCCTTATATACATGTTATGCTTACATATCTCTCATGTTTACCCTTACTGAACATCTGAGCTCACAATTTCTTATGTTTCCTTTCCCTAGGTTATGAAGAAAGGTTTTAAGTAGGAATAATAAGGGGAATATCTTTATGGGATATGTTTAATATCTTTCAATAAATTATAATAATATTTTACAAGTTTCAAAATCCACTAAACAATTATGGTCCTTGGGAATGAGTTGTGTAATGTGATGAATTTTCATTTAAAAATATGTAATATCCATGTATGAAAAGACTGAGTCCTTATATTTTTCACATGAGGTTAGAGAGATACATATCATTATAACCTTTATATTTTTATATACTAATTATGAAATATTGAAAATAAATTATCCAATTTGAGGGTGGTTGGGTACATTGTTGATCATGTCATCGGTTGGAGCACTAATAAGATGGGATTTGTCCACTTGTATGGAAATTAAAGAAATATATCCCTTTATTGAATTAAATTAAGGAAATTCATGGAAATTATTATTTGAGTCATGTATGATGTGTTCAACTACTTAGATGAGACACATGAGATTTTATCATCTATAAAATGAATGATATGTGATGTATTCATCAACCTGGTTAGTCTTTTTCAGTGAATAAAGAAAAGATAAATTGGCCTATATTAGATTAACATGTTCCATGTCTAGTGGTAACTTGATATCCTAGAAAAAGGGATTATATTATTATATATAAAATTTAAATGATATATATTGGGGTGGAAATGTTCTTATAGAGATATGTATATGCTTTATGGAGATCACACTATACCCTTTAGTAGCTTGAGTAGTACTGATTCTTTGACAGATGCTTCTATTTTCTTATATATATGAAATAGGGATTCCATATTTCTTATCAACACTAATAAGTCCTGTATGGTCACAAAGTTATACACTTATAATAGAATAAAATATTGGAAAAAGTTTTTATTAAAATTTATGAAAGTTTGATAAAAAAACCATATCCAAAAGAGTTTGGATGGATTCACAAATATTTTTGAAGTTTTTTTATAAATTCCTTATAGGATTTTAGTGAAAGTTGGACATTTCTAATATACATTAATATTATGCATATAAACATGCATATGATGCATAAAATATATATATATATGATATATGATATATGATATTATATATATAATGTATATTTAATACATGCATATGATTCATGTATATTATCATACATATGATGAGTGAATATAATATATATATGATATATATAATAATAAATATACATGATATGTATATATAAACTATTGTATGAGATGAAACAACTAGTCCATTTCTTTAAAATTATTTCATTAGTATTAAAACCAAAGGTTTATTCCTTCAATGATTTTCATTAATTCATTAAAATGATTTCAATGAATTATACTCAAAAAAATAAATACAGGTGATTAATTATGAAGTATGATTATCAGGTTGTTCTCATATAAGGAGAATATTTCTCATTTTTGAGTACCATTTATGGTTACATAATCATCAATTTCATGCAAAAATTTCTTAAAGATACTTCTTCCTAAACTCCATTTTTCTCTCCTAAGAAGGCACTACCACCTAATTGGATATTCAAGTATCCTCACGATATTATTACGGGTCATTTGAATGGTGTATCACCTCAAAGGAAGGGTGATTTTGTTCACCACTACTTATCATCTTCCTGAAATATTATCCTAAGATCAAGAAAGTTGGATGCTGTAACATGCATTATTAAGTACTCCGTTTACTCTATTTTTCATCAAATTTGCATGTTTCATTCTTGAAGATAGATATTTCAATTTTTGGGTAGTTTTTACTTCTATTAATAATCACATGATTAAACAAAACCCATAAATTATACCCCAATCCCATTGGTAATTATATTTGTTTTCATTATAATGTGAATCTAGTTGATCATTTTCTTCAAGAAGTATGTATTTCAATATCTTTAGTAACTCTATAAATCTATTGTTACACCATCCATTCCTTATTTTCATGTTAACCAATCTCAAAATTATTAATAAAATGATAAATTTCATATAACCTAGATATAATAGTTTTTGAAAATCACTATATAAGTGCTCAATATAAGTTCTTTCTCAATTTCATCCACTTCAATATCATGAATCGTCTCTTCAATTTGATTATAATTATCATAAATAAAATCTATATCAACATTAGATCTAAAATTATTCCCAATTTCACCAAGCCAAATTCAAGGATTTTAATTCATATTAAAACCATTGTATATTAAATGATCTTTGATTTATCTACTTTGAAACATTATCATATTTACAAATTTCATGCATGGAGAGAAAAATAGGCTGTTGTTTAGAACATTTTGTTTGAAAAATTTCAAAAGAGCATCAAACCCTTTCCCATATTCATTACTTATTCACCATGTTTTTATTCATCCATGAATCATTATCATCCATAAATGTTTTTTAGTGTTGAATATATGTTACTGTATTTTTAAATTTAAATTTAAATTTAGTTTTATCAACTACAATACAAAATATTTTTTTAAAAAGAAATAATAATAATAATAAAAATAAATACAGAAAATAATATAAATAATAAATATATTATATGTTTTAAAAATGGAACAACATTTATATGTTATTGGTATCACTATGGATTATCTATAAATAAATAAAAGAACAATTTATATTAAAAAAAGGACTAATGAATGACAAAATAATTCAAAAAATAAAAGGAATTATATAAAAAATAATGAAAAAATATTTTATAAACCAAAGTGAAAAAAATAATGACAAAATATTTCAAAAATAAAAACATGCATAAATAGGGAAATAGACTCTTTATCTTGACACACATAATTAAAAAGTCTAAAATTTCTATTTAAACCCCTAAAGAACCCAAAAAATAGAAAAAATATAACATAAAGAAAATAAACCATATGAATTAATCTATAAGAACTTGAGAAAAATTATCCTAGTAAATAAACCAAAATAATATAAAAATAATAATATGAGAGGCAATATATGACAAAATAAAGTGCTGGAAGACAATGGATAGAGGCTAAGGGTGGTGGATGATGGTAGGTGATAGTAGATGAATGATACTGGAGGCTAGGAGGATTGACTAAGCGGGGTGGGGGGTTATGGTTTGTTTTGGGATAAAAATTTAACTAGGGTCGAGTTAATGAAATAAAAAAAATGTTTAGTGAAACATTTTAGTAAATTTTTAAATATTTTTATCAATGTTTATTACTATAACCAATTCCAAAAAATTGGGTTTTCATGTCGGTTTTGTAATAACTGATGTAAAAAACAATTTTTTCAAATTAGGTTTTATAAAACTAACTTGAAAACATTTAATTGATGATTTTTATACCGGTTGTAAAATAATTGATGTAAAAAACCATTTATAACATCGGTTATAAAATAAATAACATTATAATAATGTTGTTATAAATATTTTTTTACTGGTCGATGATTGACGTTTGAAGTTGGCAGCTTGTGAGCTTCAAGGAATCACTAAGAGATGGTGGGGAGTTATAGTTTAGGCTAAGAGTCATGACGTATTATCACGAGAGGCCTATAACAACTTCTTCTTTGAGGATTTATTCCTTGATTTTTTGAAGTTATATTGATCCTAGAAATTTATAGATATTTAGTTTAGGATAATGTATATGATGGGTTATGCTACCTGTTTTATTAAGCTATTGAATTTTCCTCCCTGTTTTTAAACAAAATGAGGATAAGGCCGATTTTATTAATAATGAAAACCTCTTTTTTAATTGGGTTGAGAGGTAACCCTTCCATGACCTGAAGTCCCTAGTGTAAAATATTCCAAATACTACCTGGCCCGAGGGTGTAGTGGTTTGGAGTCCTAAACATAGACTAAAATCCCTGAGTAAGCAGTCTGGGTCATGCCACGTAACCAACCAAATGTCATGATACCCCCTATCAGTAATCATCATACTATGCCCCCAATCTAAAAGTTGAATCACCCATTACCATGAACCATTGCATCATGAAAAGATTAATTCATCATAGTAAGGCACCCCTCCATCCATAGTATGGGAGGAAGAATGGATGATATGTGCCAGCACACCCGTCTCTCTTTTGATCCACCCACCTGGTGATGCTACGTGGCCCACACTTTCAACACCTTCCTATTTATACACATCCTCAAATTAGTCCATTGTGTAGATAATCATGTGGGAGGGAACATGTACATCCCACATTGGTGGAAAAAATGGATGGAAGGATGGATGATAAGTGTCACCAAACCTATCCCTCTAATCGAGGTTGCCCACACATCGGTTCCTTCCCACACTACCTTTCTATAGTGCCAGACTATTTTCCTGGTCCCTTTCATGCCACCTTCTACTCGTTAGTGCTGTCCTAGAGACCTAGTGACAAAAAGTTCATTGAAGATAGTGGAACAAAGGCCTTAACCTGAAGGGATATGGTTTTTGAAAACACTTATCTATCCGCAATCATATAGAGATAGTCCTAGATATATCCAAGAATTTTATCACCATCCAACCTATCTAGTGGTATGGACCGACCAATTCCCTATAATTCACTAATCTGAATGCCAAATCCAAGCCACCACCCACTATAGATGATGCATTTTACTCCCTCTACAATAACCACCACCACCCTTTATATAACCCTCCTTGCACATATTCCATGTCTCTATCACTACTCGAAGCAAAAAATGACGCCACCCACCCTGACACCCTCCTACACCGACACCACACTACTGAAACCACTGTGTCTATTGACCTTCTATTACGAATCTATGAAATGGTTTCCAACCATTCAAGTTGAAGCCTAATAGGGACACCTTGGTTGGAAATATGGAACTGTCATGTGAAACAGAGGGATATCTAATTTGAGAATCCATACTACCCCCAGGAAGGAAGAACACCAACTATACGAATGACAGGAGGGAATAGATTTTGGGAGGGGAGAGAGGGGATTGATGAAATTTATGCTAGAAAATAAATCTAGAACATTGTGAATAATCTAGGTGATGTATTATTAATTATAAACACTATGAAGTGTAGAAGAAAATGAAGATTTGGATCATATCCATTCCTAATATTCAAAACTATAAAATCTATAATAAAATATTTGATGGATAATCCCTGATAAATACCCCTCTATATTACTTGATAAAGGTAGGATGAAAATGTTCCATACACTAAGAAACAAAATCATCACCCATAACAGAATCTCGGTTAGGAACTTCTTAAGAGGTGAGATATCCTGACCGACATGTGGATAATGCACTAGGATTGTAGTTTTCTCCCTTGTTAGCAAGGAACAAGGCACATAAGGCATATTGGTTTGAGATTGATCTTTGGATATATGTGAGGCACCAGGTGAGTATGTTCAACCTGAAATTATCTTCTGATTGGTTTTTAGGGCTCTTTCTACAGATAAGTACCTGATGGAGGTTAGCATAATGATCTATATTCCCGTCTTTAGTGGCCTGAGTGGTGAAATTCTTAGTGTATTTAGTGATTCCTCTTTCAATAGTAAAATTATGAGATTTTATTATATAATTTTTTTCTCTAGAATGTGTGTTCTGATTAAGAATTACTACTTCTAGATAGTTTCCATCATATTAATTGATGGAACCAAAAATATCCAACGGTTCTGTATCCAAAGGGACCTGCTTTCCAAAGGTAGTCGTTCATTTGGTTTATTGACTTACGATACTTAAGAAATAACATTGGTCAAGAGGATGGGAGGTCGGGCTCATCACACCCTTTTGGGGGGAATTATTTCCTACTCCGGGACTCTCTTATAGATTTAAGATATGTTTATGAATCCTTATAAATTTACCAAGTATAATGTAGGTTTCCCTAGAGATTTTTAATCAATTATCTAGCATGCATGAAATTTAGAATCATCTATATATATTCTAGGTTCTTCATTAATGGAGATATCCATATATATTTGAATTTCTCCATAAAAGGTATCCTCTCATAAACCACTTAGAAATTCTTTAGCAATTATTATGATGATGTTGGTTTTTTAATCCACTTAGTGGGGAAATCTAGAGTTTATGGTCATCCAGGTAGACAAAAGTTGTTTTGATGTTAGGATCGTACCCATAAATGGGCTACCTACGCATCCTTGTGAAACGAAATAGAACCCTCATAGATCAGTTCCACTTAATGGGACACATCATACCTTTTAAGGCCATGTGATAAGGACTTAACCATACAGTTTAATGTCATGTGGTAAGGAAATCTTAGATGGAAGATTCAAAGTCAAATCATGGTGTGGGACTTAAGCCTAAGCGGCCCAAGAAAATTGTAAAGGTTATAGGTTTCCAAGTTGGATTATACCCTTTTTGGAATGTCGCCCAAAAAGAATAGGGTTGATTTGGAGTGTTGGGTTTGAACCTCAGAGAGTATTCCTACATATCCCACTTGGATGGAAATCAAAGCCCACATAGTTCAATAAGTCTCACAGGGGAATATGGACATTTTAGAGAAATAGATTTGGGATTTCACATAAAGAGGGTTCCCTTATAATTGGATCCTTGAGAGATTTCTTAACTCATGGATATTTAGGGGGTATTAATTTTGGGTTTACTTCTAAGGAGGATGCCCAGATTAAGAGATTTAGGGTTAGAATCTTGAGGATTATGTCTATTGAGCTTGGGTCCTGGGTGGAGGCTTCCTACATATCCCAATTATGGTGGGAATCAGAGTTCTCATATTTCAAGAATGAGGTGGATTGTACAGATGTGTGATCACCACAAATCTCTACGCTCACATGAGTCACACTCGGTTTGAGAAACAAGAGGATGTGAAAGATTCAACAAACCACACACTTTCTCTTCTATTGATCAAAGAGGATGAGCCTACAGTGAAAGAAGATGAGGTGGTGTATGATGACGACATAGAGCAATGAACCCTTCAATGTGAAATGGAAGGGAAGGTCATTGCATCCAGCCCAAAATACTAGGGGCTTACTCAAGGAAGGATTCCCTAAAATTGATCCACATAGAGAAGGGAGAATTTTTGTTTGTCTAAAAGAAAAGTAGGTGTGAACCATACCCTCCCTACCAGGGAACTAAGGCTCCGAGTTTTTGAGACAAGGGAAAGACATGGATCAAAACTGATCCTCCAAACTGGGAACTTCTTAACACTATTCATGGGAGAATTTCCCTCGTGACCATAGAGATACAACTCCATAGACTTTTCAATAACCCTAGATTCCCAATAGGACAAGTATGGGAAACCTCTGACCGTAGATATAAAAATCCAAATTGGAGACATGAAGGTGTTACTTTCCGTAAGGTTTTTTAAATCAGGAGGTCTTAGTGGAGGTTTCAAAATGATCCTTTCTAGACAAGGGATCCAATGAAGAAGAATCTCTACCATGAATGGATTTTAAGAAGGCTTCATGAAAGGCTTGAAGAGGTTGAATAGGTGAGGTGAACCAAAGATGGGTGCTCAAGTCTCCGGTGCACATGTATTGGGCATGAAAGTAGGCTTGGGTGACTTGATGTCACCTTATGTGATGAACAACCTGGAGGATAAGACTTGGGCAAAACTTGGTTCATGTCTTCAAGAGTCTTCATAGATATTCCTAGAAGTGGGGTACTCATGTTCCTGTATAAGGAATGGAGGGAATGAAAGTGTTCTTGATTTAGGGAGGTTGGGTGCTTTGGTTGTGCAAGTGTTATAGATTTCAAACATTGAATGGACTTAAGTGCTATGATCCTCCTTTAATCCCCTCGCCTTAGGTGATAAAGAACTACCTAAGAGGTTTTAGAAGACTTGGACGAAGCACTAGGGTGACCAAAGAAGCAATTGGGCTTAGAGGAAATTCTTCCATACAAATGAGGACCCCATGGGTCTATTTATAAGAAAGAATAGAACCATGGGCAAAGGATGGTTCAGAACACAAGTAACTTACACACCGAAAATGTTTTGGCTAAATTGAGGTGATTTTAATTTGGACCCTTTGAATATATGGAAATACTTCATATGTTTTCTCCTGTTTTTTCTATGGTTTTTCCCTTTGTCACTTTTTCATCCAGAAATGTAACAAAGTGTCAACAAAATCCCCCCCTCAAGATTGGATCTGAATGAAAAGAGAGTCTTATACTAGGGTAAAGTGATGAAGAGAAAGGTCAATAAGTCTCTCTTGATCCACCACATAAGGTATAAGGGTAGAAGTTAGTGGCATACAAGGTGATGGCATGAAATAATGCTTCAATGTCTATATATAGGCACTTCACTTTAGTGAAAATCACAAAGGCTCCCAAAAATCAAGATCTCAATGTGAAAGTTCCTTAATTCAGACGATTTTTCTGAAAACACTTGTCCCACTTTTTTTATATGTTTTTTTGTTGTGCGCTGAATGTGGGGAGACACCCTTTCAAACCATAGTGGAACTTGTGCACTGAATGTGGGGCAACACACTTATACTCCGTTGTGGTACTTGCACACCTTAATGCCTTTGTCAAATTTTTCTTAATTTTTTTGAAAAATTTCCAAAAATGAACTCACTTAAAAAAATGAATTTTTATCTCTTTTGAAGGTTCAATGGATCCTAAAAGAATGTATCCTAAGAGAATTGGAACTTTAGACTAATTATCTTGCAAGAGAATTGAAAATATGATGGAGATTGTTAGACATGATTACTTTGAAGTCTGTGACACTACTCTACCCAATTTGGAAAAGTATCTGAAGAAGTATCACCAAGATTTTCCAAGGAGTATTTATCTACCACTTTATAGTTATGGTGATCTATAGGATGCCAAAATACCAGGTCCAAAGAATCATATTCTAGTTTCTTAGTTTAAATACCATACCAATTTATCATCTGCCAATGTTTCGGTTGTAGGCACATATATCAAGCTAGGATATCATCCAAGGCTCATTTCATACATCACAACCCATGTACTCCGGATTTGAAAGCACATACACTTGAGCTGCAACCACACTGCTATTCATCCATTTTCTGAGATTCTCAAATAGACCAATCAAAGGTCTATAAGAAAATATGGGACTTTTGTAACACTCGAGACTTTTATGTTATATAAATCATCAAAGGAATCTTTTTCTACACAACACTTGCTTGGCTTGCTTTACACGCAATCACGACCTTTCTCGATAGCTTGTGTCGTACGCAATACCGAGTTTCACTAAACAACAATATGCTATTAAAACTAGCCGTTATGAATAGTAATAACCACTTTTTGAAATTTTATAAATTTTATTTTTCAAAATGGACTTCATTTTTGGACTCAGAATATCGAAATTATCCTAGGGTGAAATTTTGGTATTTTTCTGAAAACTTTCAATTTTTGATGAATAGTGAAACCACTAAGTGGTAGGTTAAAAACTGAATTTTGCATAAAACTTAATTTTACCGCTTCTGTGAATGGAATTTCGAAAATCCGACAGACACGGTTGATATCAGTAAGTAAAATTTAGTTCAATGAGATAAAAATAATTTTTTGGTGAATAGTAACTTTTTAATTTTTTTTACCGCGGTTAATAGTAAATAGGGTAACTAAGGGTAAATATGATATTACTATTACCCTAACACATGTCCTAATTCTATTGGACAAGTGTAATTCGACCAAAAACAAACTTAGGAAAAAAATATGACCATTTAGGCCCACTTGGATTAGATTAGGACATTTATTATTAATTTATTTAAAGAAGGGTTAAAATAGTTAAAATCAAAGTTTAATAAGTAAATCATTTTTAATATGGGGTTATACATAAGATAAATTTGACTATAAATATTCATTAGAAAGATAAAAATATTTCCGACATAATTGTATTTTATTTGTAATTTTTAGACATTATATAATTTAATTTAGTTATGACACAATGGTGATGCAGTAATTATCTTATTAATGAAATATTGACATAATTGATGTTATAAACACCAAAATAAATGTAATTTGAGACTTTTTATGAATTACACTAATTTTCTAGGTTACTATGATATATTAATGTTGATTTAATCAACTTGGTTCGAACATATAATTCTGTTATGACTTTCAGAAAAATCATATATCAAATAGTGTCAAAATTGACACAAAATAGTTTTTAAATAAAATATTATATTATTAATTGTTATTGTATTCCTAAAAATATAAGGTTCGGCCAAATGACTTAGATAAGGATATATATATTAATAATAAACAATTTGGGGTTCGTGTGTCATGTTATAGTAAGTGTATTAACCATATAGTGAAAGAAAACAAAAAGACACGGTAAAAGTTAAATTATTTAACTTAGAGTTAAATCTAATTGATAAGGTTAAAATAATACCCTAAATTTGTCTAAATCCTATTGGTTGATATTATTTCGACCCAAACCCACCTTATCTTCGAAATAAGACCCTTTGGAACCATTATAAACCGATTTTGACTTTAATATAAAATAATATTTTGAGATATTCCTAAGGTGCCCCTCTCCTCCCTTATAAAAGGGCACCTCCTCCCCCTCCTCCTCACACCAATTTGAGCACTCAAGCTCGGCCAAACCCTGCCATTTTCTCATCTCCACTTCCCTAGAATAATCCTAGAGGTCCTGGTCTTCTTCAAAGACCAATCTTAGTTCCCTAAGTGAAGGATTCAAAGAAGCGTCCCAAAGAAGAGGTAATATCCATTACCGATCTTTTCAATTTCTTTCTTCTTCAACTTCTTCTTCTTTAGTTGTTTCATGATAAAGTAATAACATCAGTATTACTTACATACTGATATGTTATTATAAATATGAAACAACCCTAATTCACCTTCTATCCATCCTACGGAAAAATGAAATCACCGCGCGTGCGTACGTACGGAATACCGTCTCCACGCCGTGGTGTAATCTATTTTCCACCATCACTTTACAAGGATGGGTATAATGGTGTAATGAGTAACTATTTATGATTATTATAAAGTAATATTGATACTGAAATAATATATATACACTCCAATACAATTCCACGATCATAGGAACGATATCATCACTCGTGCGTACGTACGGAATACCGTCTCCACGATGTGATGTGACTCGTTCTACATGATCATCATTACATAGTAATTATATAAATGAATTGAATGAATAAATATGATATATGTTACACTAATACCATTATGGATATAAGGTATCTATAACCTTAAAAGAAGAATAAGAATTTATTTGGCAAAACACGCATAAGAACAAAAGGCAATAAAGACCCGAGTAACAAGTAACAATGAAATATTACTAACAAGAAGCTAAGAATATGACCATATATGATATCATATCAATATGTATGATTCTGGAATAAGTCAACAACATTATTTAAACCATTATACAGGAGCTTCGGACACGTACAAAGCAAATTGGACCTAAGGTAATGGAAATATCACAATCTCATTTTTATCCGAGATTGTTTATTCGTAAGTATTTACTGGGGTGTATTTTATCATCCACATCCATGTTTCATAAATATGTAATATTATTTCCATCCACCTAAAATTGTTTAAATCCATTTTTACCCTTCGGTGAGTTTTTAGTAATATGTATGAAAGGAATCTTTTGTCGTTTTTCGTACGAGGTACTTTTTGACTTTTCCGACAAAAGTACGAAGAATGTTTTTTTTAACTTATACGGCATGAATGGATTTTTAAAACATTATTTCCAAGAAGCTTCCTTTACAAGTTTTCAAGTTTATTTTTAATCAACTTCTTTTATTTTAAAGTCGTATGACATGTTATGAAAGGAAAGATGTTTTTAAAGTAGAAAGGATATTTTCCACAAGAATGGAGTTCAAGTATTTTATCAAAATTATTTTCCATCTAAGATAATAAAAGGGTTCTGTTTTTATCCCTATTATTTCATGGATTTGATTATGTTGTGATGGAAACATTTTTATGAATTCCTTTATCTTATATGAATTGTTTTATGATGTCATGTTTTTTAAGAATCCCATTTTTATTACATGGGTTATGCTATGATGTATGATTGTGATTTTGTGGCATACATAAGAATGGTATCATTATGAGATGGGTGGGACCTATATCTCCCTCCAATGCATTGGGTAAAGATTTTATATCTCATGAGATAGACAGGGCTGGAACGGTAGGTTATACCGGTTCAATGAAACAGGACTGAAACGAGGGTTACTCGATTCAGAAAGGGACTTTGTCCACTAAGATAGTCTTGGCAATGAGTCATGACTAACAAGAAATGATTTTCCAAGATTATGTGTGCATGCCACAAAGTTTCAAGTTTCATGTTATGATTATGGGGATCTCATTTTCACTTCTATTATTTATTCCATGTTAAGATATTACGATCTCTTTTGCAGGATATGATTTTCAAAAAGATATGATATGATTTTTTTTATTTCCATTATTTGCCCTTGCTGAGCATTTGAGCTCACCCTTTTATGTTTTATTTTCCCCAGGTCAGGAAGATGGATATTAAGTAGAATATGCTAAAAGGGACCCTAGATATGATGAAATAAATGGGAGACACTGTAGAAGATTTATGAACCAGTTGTTTATGTTTCCCAGTTTCTAAAGACACTATACCTATACGGTCCTTTGTGGTTTTGTCATATGTTGTAATAAGTGTGATTCAATTTTGAAGTATTAACAATGTATGTAAAGTATGGGTCGTTATAACTTTCTCCTGAGAGGGGGTTTTAAACCCGCATGGATGTGGGCATACATGGTGAACAAAACATGTGTGAAATTTATGGATGATTTGGAAGGTGTTGGAATTTATTAATCCAGATGGGCTGGGAAAACCTATGTATATAGAAATGATGATTTTGTGCCAAAGTAATTGAGCTGATGGAGTCTAGAGACAAATTCATTCCATTTGACACATGGAGAAGTAGGCATCAGTTTGTAGGATGTCTATAATATTTTCAGAGATCTTATCCTTGGAGATATGTATGATTAATTTATTCCTCCAAAGATGACATGCAATGATGTAGAAAAGACACCAGCCTTGGCACATGAGTTAATGATGATATTTTACAAACTCAATAATTTAGACGTAACAAAGTCCCACAAATGAAGGGATATTCACTCATAGGAATAGATGGAAATATTCCAAGTGAAAAAGAAGAAGAAAACTCCCACCTACACGCGTTCGAAAAATTTCGTGAAGGCGGAAAAGAGAGGTGTGCTCGATACTTTCTAGACAATATTCGATAAGGGAGAGTTTAAAAATTGGGGGTATGAAGTTAAATCCAAAATTCATGTGAAGAAACATCTTTCAGGTTCCTAGATATGTGGATCAGTGTAAATTTTTTCCTATTAGAGATTCTAAGGGTGGTGTAAGGCTTGGAACTTTTGTTATAGAATCCAAGATGGAGGAGATAAAGATGGTGGGGTTGGATACCTATTATGGAAAAGATCCATATGATATTTTTTCATATTCATGGAGGGAATTTTAATATCATATTAGTAGGACCATTATAGGTTTTATGGGGATGGATTGTCACTCATTTCAGAACCTATACTGTGCAAAGTGGGATCCATGTCTTTAAAAGTTTATTTCGACCATCTGTTCAAGCTTTCTATTGTATTTTACCTTTTTCATTGACACCTTATGACATTAAGGTAAGGTTTAGTATATTCCAGGTGTTCTATATTTTCTATTATGGGAATATGCCTATGAGGTTATTTGTTGATGACAGAATGACCATATTAGAGCTAAGATCATACATGCTAGCTTTTAGAGATGGTGTATTGGCCACTAGGATTGATAGGGAAATCATATGAAAAGCATAATATCCTTACAAATTCACACATCAATTCAAATTCTTGTAACATATTATTGAATCTCCTCTAGTGCATGTCAGATTAAAGAAACATCTGATGGTGTCTCAACAACTATGGTTGCTGATGACTGTAGAGAAAACCAGGGCAATAATTAATTTACCTGTTGCTAATGCAATGGGTAGATTGACTATATGGTATGATAAGAGTTGGGTTGCATCATACCCTGAAGGGGTGCTAAATAATATTGTATCTTGGGTTATAGTAAAGAGAGGAAGTAGGAATGAACCTTATCATTTGGAAGGAGCTTCTTCATCATTAGAGGTTGATTCATTAAAGTCATAGGGTAAGGATGAAGGATATACAAGTTCACCAAAGTGACCTCATACAACATACAATCCATCTACCAGAGTGAAGCAGGATAAACCATCATCACTAACTGAAGTTTCACTAATACGGTCTAGTAGTCATTGTTCAAAAGACCAGGGGGTCCTATTTGCTCATCCACCATCTATGACGGTAGGAATTGGGAATCCTGTCAGATCTAGGACTGTGGGATAGTCTTCACAACAAGATAGAATATACTATGAATATGTATGACTAGAGGTGGTTAAAACATGTAAAATCATGAATTGTGATTCTGAAACCACATGGATAAATTTATGTGAATGGTTAATATTCCAAGAATAGGGGATCTGTGGGCTTCATATGATATCCAATTTGAG
Source organism: Viscum album (assembly GCA_963277665.1). Taxonomy (NCBI): domain Eukaryota; kingdom Viridiplantae; phylum Streptophyta; class Magnoliopsida; order Santalales; family Viscaceae; genus Viscum; species Viscum album. The sequence goes on along the minus strand of OY728130.1, from coordinate 627,541,422 downwards.
AATAATCCTAATGAAGTAAGGATTCATATTCAGGAGTTGTAAATGCTCATATATGAAATTGATGAATCAATTCCCACCACAAAACGAGTGAAGAAGATGATATATCGTTGCACCAATGAAGGGATTGACCCCTTATTTGATGAACAATGGTGAAATATATTCAATCTTTAAGTTGTAAGTTTTCTTTTTCTCATATTATTTTTTTCTTCTCTATTTGAATTCAGTTAAAGAATTATTACTTAGGGGAAATACTGTCTTAAATTAAGGATGACGAAGGGAAAGATGACTGAAGTTCCATCACCATAGTATAGCCTTGGTGGTAATGTACTTGGAGTTATTGGATCACCCCATGAATTAGGAGAGATATATCCAGGCTGATAGGACATAAAGTGTGAGATGGCTTGTGGATTATAGTCTCTAATACCTATTTTTTGGGGAGGATGATGCAAGTCCATACAAAAAGAAAAAAAATAAGTAGATACACCAAAGAAAGAAAACTATGGTTAAAAATTTTCTCAGTAGTGGTAAGAATTCATGACAAAATTAATTTCAGCCTTATATATTAAAATTGTTTAAAATTCTTTTAATTATAGGAACTTATTATATTTCTTCCATTAGGTAAATTATTGATGAGTGTCAGGGGACCAAAGAGGAAACTTCTGGTCAAGTGAAATTTTTTTCCAACAAAGAAGATCCTTTGAATGAAGGGGTATCTAGGCCAGAAGAAACAACATATGTTCCTGGAACTGCTAATATTCCTTCTAATAAGAGAGAGGATACATTTGGTAAGTTAGAAGTGATTCATGAGAAAATATGTGTATTAAAAATTGGCTTTCATTTCTATAATATTTCAGGCTCATCACATGCACTGTCAAATCCTACGATGACTGATGCTGACCCTATGTCTATCATTAAGTAGGTTTATCATGGTCAAAAGTTTTCAGAGGAGGGTCTTGAACCAACCACTTCAAATATTCTCATGGGTGGGACTAATATGGGACTTGGGATGTCATGGGAAGCTATAATAAATCTTGGAATGTCTTTTGAAGAAACATTGGAAGATGTTAATATGCCCAATGCTTTATAAGAATGGGAATTTCCTTATATAGAACCAAGTGGCGGTGAGTTTTTATTATCCATATCATTAATCTTATCATTCCGAATTTTATAACCATAATTGGATGAAATGTGCATCTCTAACTACAGAAACTGCAACATTGATGATTTCTGGTGAAAGCATCGACATCACTATCAATCCCACTATTAAAAAGGTGTTGTCTCAAGTGAACCTTGAAACAAAAAATCTTCCTGAGGTTCATCTGGAGAACTTTGAGTAGGTTAAATAAGATATCTCACATCAAGAAGTGTCAGCCAAAACTACTAAGGATCTAAATGTTGAGGAGGAGTCTTCTCAAGCTACCGATATGTTGTTGGGTAAGGGTTATCAACATTGTGATTATTCCTTCTCACACCATTACTTTGAAGTTAATCCTGATTTAAATTAATCATGTAGGATTATCATTTTCAATAAAAAATTCAAAAGGTAAAATTTATGCATCATCTCAACCAGCATCAGGAAGTAAAGCATCCACTATTAGAGAAGGAGAAGAACAAGGCACTTATTTAAGTGAATTAATCCAAAAATATGTCCCCCCTTATGATAGAAATTCTGAATCAAATCTTGAGATTTAGAAGGATCTTTTCCTTGCACAATACAAGTCATGTTAGAATATATGGAAGATAATATTTGAGGTTCCCCTAGAGAAACTGTCTTAAAAAATTCCATGGATTTTAGATATGTTCAATACATTGGGATTTGAAAGTTTTGAATACTGTGAAATCCATACTATAGTGAAAGAGGACATTTGAAAAAGGGAGTAGGAGTAGTAACTTTGAAAAGATCTGGTAAAATCCAGACTATTTTCCAAAACCAATGAATTCCAAGTAGCATTATCCTGAGGCCAATCATACTGCAAAGGTGACATGACTCAAGTAGCAAGTTAATGATAATGATATTAAAATGTTACGTCTTTAATAAGAGTTAAATACTATTACAAGGGATCTTGACCAACTTCATGGTTCGATAGAAGAATACCAGAAAGAGGGTGAAAAATCCATTGCATATTAAGGAAGCACTTTTTCAAGCTCAGGAGAATGAGGCTGTTTAGCTAACTGAACTTCAACAGGCAGCTGATGGAGCTCAAGAGGCTATCATACAAATGAAAAGTTATGTCATTGACCTTTTGTGATTCATAATGGATAAAATATAATTTATTGATGTTCCTATGGGACTTTTATTGCTTATAAATGAAAATAATTTTGTTTCATAATCATTTACATCTTCATCCCTGATTTTTTTAGCTAAACCAATGACCATAACGAGTATAGTTTTATTTTTACTAGATAACCACAAAATTTTTCATCTTTTACATCATTACCCTGATTGTTTGACTAAGCACAATATTAAGGCGACTTATCAGGTAAGATTTAAATTTTTCTTAGATTCCCCTTTTTTAGTTTTCAACCTAACATGATTTTTTTCCTTTTAATTTTATTGCTCGATATTACCTTGACCATACAGAGTGTAAGTCTAGTGCGCTAAGACTCAACTTTTGTCCAGATTTCCCTTTGAGGGTTTTCAAACTGGTGAGTATGACATCTCTTTTCATTAGTAGTTTAAAGTCATTAATGTTAGACTAATAAGGCTAATTCTTAAGGTCAAATATATTTGACCATGGATTTTGAGATTATAACCCAAACAAGGCTTGATAGTTGGGGAAAGACCAAATATTATTTAGATATTTCCAAGGGGAATTTTGATTCATGTTTTTTTATGGTCACCAAATCTAAAAATTTATGTATAGAAATAAAGGAGGTCTCTTCCAAGAACAAAGTTACCATTTCTTGATAAACCCATTATGAGGGCTATATTATGTAGGGCCAACTAGGGAATGTGTTGCATATCCAAACAATGACATCCTTTAACTGACATGACAATTATATAGGAAAATTTTATATAAGGAAAACAGTGGCATGTGATGCATAGTCAGGAAAAGGAACTCTTAATAATTCTATCATTCTATTGCTGATAGACAAAGGGATTAAGGATTTGGATGTCTAAAGGCCATAGTTGATGGGTTTTCCAAGGAAAGTTACATCTTAATAAATGGTCCATTTATGCCAACATAGGCTATGAATGAGAAACCACTCATACATGAATTTGGTATGTGAATGAGGGTGCATTTTGTTAGAAAATGGTTTTATGATATTTTTTATATGCAGTTTTAAGTTTGTATCATGGAAATTATTCTATGAAATTTCAAGTCATGAAACAAGGACATTAAAGGGAGATTTAATTTAAGGTCTTTAGCTCTGACCAGAGATTTTATGGTTCTCTAATTTTAGCTAATTTATCTGGAAATGCACTACCATATTCAGGTATGGAAGGGGATAATTGTAAGCTATGACTTGGGTATTTTTGAATTTTAAAAACGATATGGTAAAAGAGATAATGGAATTAGAGGACGTCTTTTCCAATAAATAAGTTACTATTTCTTGAAAAAACCCATTATAGAGGATGTATTATGTTGGTATAACTAAGGCATGTGATGCATAGCCAAATGGTGACATCTTTTGTTTGACAGGCCTGTTATGTAGGATACTTATGCAAGGAAACCTAGGGGTACATATTTCATGTTTAGGAAAAAGAGATCTTGGGTATCAGACATTCTATTTATAAAAGCTGAAGAAAGTTTATGGAGATTCAGATTTTCCAAAGCACAAAGTTTGGTTTATGGAGAAAAGTTCCTAAACACAGAACAAGTATTTCCAATCATGATTTCCAAATAAAAGGAGTAATTTGTTCTCTATGAAGGTATGACCCAAACCTAGGATGTATGGTGCCTATAGTTTTAGGTCATATGACTAGGACTATAATATCGTGGAAATAATGGATGATATGTGGTCGAATGATCAAGGTTATTTCAATATAATTTGAACACGTGGAGAGGAAAAATGTGTATACCATGGTCTTGGAGTATTTTAGGTCAAGAGAAATGATATTTCAAAAATATACAATAGATAACCGCTTTAAAATACAGGTTCTTTTATATCATCATCAAAGTTTGAAGGGGACATAAGAGGATTATACCAAGAAAGAAGTTACCACTATTTGAAAAACCCATTATGGGGACTGTATTATGTAGGGATAGCTAGGAAATATTCTTTATAGCCAAATAGTGTAATCCTTTGGATGACATGCCTGTTATGGAGGTGAATTTTATGCAAGGCCACATAGGGGCATGTACTGCATAGTCAAGAACAATATTTATCATGTATTAGAGACTATACTATTAAAAACTGAAGAAATATTATGAATATCTGAAGGTAATAAAGATTAAGAGTGTGAAATGATAAGGGGTGATGTTCAATGCAGAGAAGAAATATTGGAATCAATACTGGCCATGATTTTGGAGTCCCTTACATAGATCTGACTCATATGTATAATGAGAATATCTTTTGTTTCCTTAGTGGGATCTCTAAGGAGAAGACCCAAAATAAAGGGCTCCTACATGTATTTTTAATTACATGAAATAGATGGGGAATTTTCTTTTATCCCATAGATGGAACTAAGATATAAGTCCTAGTTTTCACTACGTCTCTCAATAGGATGAGAATCAAGACTTAAATAGTTCTTTGGGTACCATGCAGTTTAAAGTCTTGCAGTAAGGACATTAGGGGCTTTGATACAAATAGAATTTTAATCTCCTTATCTAGATATAACTCATACAGGTGACAGAAGAGGCTTTTTAACATTATTATATAACTGGACCCAAGATTGAAAATATGGACATCACTACATATCTCATATAAATGTTAATCAATCCACATGTATTTCTTGTAGGTATATGTAGTTTATCATCATGTGGTGTGGACATGAAGTGATTATATTGTGAAAAGTAATATTGAGGCCGGACCAGAGAATATGACCCAGGTGTAACTATGTATCTTGATGAAGCAAGAATCAAGCCACATGTAGTTCTTAAATAAATATTCCCTCAATCTAATTAAACCCACAAGTGAGGGATAATGGGGGGTTTTCTGAATATGAGTTCATACATAACATGGAAATGCATATTTAATCTCTTCATATAGATATGGTTCATACATGGGAGAATAAATGAATTAATTTAATGATTTTATGGCTAGGTATGAGATTTGAAAGTCTGGACATTGATACATGTCTCATATGGTTGAGAATCAATCAAATTCCTATATAATTTAACATCTTGTGGTGAGAATGAAGGTGAACTAACATGAAATGACTACATATCTCGTAAAAATTAGAATCGAAACACACATAGTTTTTTAAGGAGTACATGTAGTTTATTTTCATGTGATGAGGACATATAACCCAAAATAAGAATTGAAATACCTAATTTATGTTGATAAGTTCTTTACCGAATTTCTAAGCCCACATGAGATGTGCTCGGTTTGAGAAACAATGAGTGATAAAATGTATCTTATGAAACACAAAGGTACAAAAATTGATGGATAAGGGTATGATAATTATATAGTGGTCGAGACATGTTATAGGACCTGGGAACCAATACCTATATTGCTGAAGTAAGAATCAATCCACACATAGTTCTTGAGATTGTTCCCCATATCAATCAAGTTTTGACATGGGGAAGAGGGATTTCTTTTTATAATTTCCAGGATGATGGTTGGGCCTAAAGAAAAAATTATAGGAATCACCATATATCTCATTAAAACAAGAATCATCTTACAAGTCATGAAATAAGCCCCTATGCAAATTTGATTTATGCATAGGTAAAAGAAAGAGGGGTTTCTTTCATGAAATTACAGCTGGGCCCAATATTAGAGATCTGGGTGTCACTATGTATCTCATATGAATGAGAATCAAGAAACATGTAATTCTTGAAATATTACCTATACTGGTTTGATTCATACACATTGGGAATAAAGGGGATTTATTTTATCATGGCTGGTCCCAAGATTGGAGATCTAGGCGTTTCTATGTATCTTATTGAAATGAGAATCAAGAAAAATGTTGTTCTTGAAAAGAACTTTCCCTACAGAAATTGAGTTTTATGTGGGAGATTGGGGATTTAAATACATTCTGTAATAATGGTTAAACTTAATACACAAGATGGTATGAAGATTAAACCATGCATTTTGGAAGAGTAATCTGTATAGATTTGGTTCATATACTAGAGGAAAATGAGAAATAAATTTCTTTATGGTTGTGGATGGGCCTAATATTAGAGATATAGGCATCACTATGTATCCCATTACAGAATCAAGAAACACGTAGTTCTTAAAAGTTGTATTCCATATGCAGATATGAATCATAAACACAAGGAATGTGGGAATATTTATTTTGTTGTGCCTGGGACCAAGATTGGAGATTTGAGTGTCTCTACATATCTCATTGGAATGATAATAAATCCTTACATAGTTCTTGAAAAGGGGTATCTATGAAGATATTATTTAAACATAGGGAGAAATGGGACTCACGTGACACTAAGGAGTAGCAATGATGTGAGTATTGCTTGCGTATGGAAGATAATAATTTTTAAATGACCAAAACGAATGCCAATTTGTGGTATCTTGGGGTATTTCTTAACATAAAATTAAGTAGATGTTAACCATACATTTTAATTTCATGTATTGAGGAAAAATGATGTCATACAACTTAAGGTCATGCAACAAGGACAAAGACCCAATGCATTTTAACATCATTCAACATGTATGCATATGGTTGTTATGCAGTTTAATGTCTTGTAACTAGGACATTAATATGTGTGATTACACAAAGTAATTTTTCAAGAATCTTTCATTGGTTGTAGTTGTAATAAGTTTCCATCTATTGAGATTTGGGAATAGGATTCATTAGTGTAGACCTTATGTATAGAATAAGGTCCTTCCCACTTTGCCTCAAGCTTTGGAGGCTTCTTTCCTGGTATCATCAGAGTTATGTGGACTAATAGCAATTATCCTTGCAGGAATGAGTGGAGGCAAACTTTCTAGTTAAAAGATCATTCTATTCTATTATGATAGACTTCAAAATGATGCAAAGTATGAAATCGCTTTTCTTTTAATTGTTCCATCTCATGAAATCACTTTTGAGACTATTCATCTATAGATAATTGATCACAAATGGAAAATCAGAGTGAAGGAAACTGAATTTCAGTAGGTAGAACTAATTCTATCCCTTACACCAATGAATATGGGGTGGATCATGTTGTAGTACAATAAGTAGTCCGATGATCCCCCATGGCATGCAAGATCTTATTAAGAAAATAATTTTTATATTTATCCACCATCTTTTGGATTATATTCGATAGAGTCTTGTTGAAAGCCTCTATCTATCCATTGGACACTGTATAATAGTGATATGAAAGGTTGTATTGATATTGTGCACATGATATAGCTTCTTTAACTCAGCATAATAGAAATTGGTGTCATTTTCCCTTAATATGGTATGAGGGAAACCAAATATTTTAATGATATTAGCTTTTATAAAGCTAACAATGCTTTTGGCCCTGACTTCTTTGAGAGGTATTTCCTCATCCCATTTGGAGAAGAAATCAGTAGCAGTAAAAATATACTTTAACTACTTAGTTGTAGCTAGAAGATAGGGTCCTACTACATCCATTCCCCATATAGAAAATGGAAAAGAGTATTTAGATGTTTGTAGCAACTATGGGGGTTGATGAATGTATTTGTCATGAATTAGGAATGGATGCCACTTCTTAGTGAAATCTATGTAATCCTTTTTCATATAAGGCCAAAAGTATCCAAGCCTTTAGATTAGATCAGAAAGACTATTCTCAGACTGGTGAGTACCATAAGATCCTACATGTACTTCTTTCATGACAGATGTGGTTGCATCCCCATCAATGAATCTGAGAAAAATTCCATTGAATCCTCATTTATAAAGGATTTAATGATGATTTGGGCCATCATAAAGAGTGAAATTAACTACTCATCACCATATATGTTCTCCTTTAATTCTGTCTAGTGGAAGTACCCCATTTTAGAGATATTTCATGATGGGTGTTATCCATCTCATGGTATGACCATATGGATCATATTTGGGACTATTTTCATTGATTTTATCTATTTTTGATTTGAAAAAAAGGTGAAACCACTCGATGATGAGGAATGCTAATAATTGTTTTGTCCTGATTTATATCTCTAAAGGCTGTGGCTACATTTTACAATGCATCTTCTTGGGCATATTGTGACGGCGGGACATAAGAAAATGTTGTCTTTAAGGGGAATTCTACCATTAAACCTCAGACATAATCACACAGGGGGATTAGTTATTCTTTTTTAATGGTGTAATCCCTATTGATTTGTTCGATTACCAATTATGAATCACCTTTCACCTCCAGAAAACTCACTGGTACTTGGAGTGATAATTCCAAGACTATAATGAGAGTTTGATATTCTGCTTCATTGTTGGTACCACCTTCTGATAATAGAAAGGAATATAGAAACACTACCTTATCTAGAAAGATACGCACAATTCCTAACCCAACTTTGTTGATTTTAGGGTTTTCTATTATCTTCCATGTTGGACTTCTAGAAGAACCATCAAAGTAAATTTCCCATATTTGGGGACTTTACTAAATAGAGAAGATTTTTTCATTAGGAAATTCAATATTCAATGATGTCTCTTCCGCATACGGGTGCTCAGTAAGAAAATATACTAAATATTGGCCTTTTACTGATTTAGGAGGCACAAAATGTATATCAAACTATTGCAGAATAACCACCCACTATTCCAAATGTATTGTAAGCATAGGACAACTAGGGATAAATATAAGGCTCCGGCCTTAAACCTTACTTAATATTGAATTAAACTAATAATTCACGTTGAGGATCTTTTCAGGTTTAGAGTTTTAGAGAATTAGAACATAACTATTACATCTCAAAAGATTACAAAGTAGTCACTTCTACTAAGTTTCCATAAAAAAAACTCTTAAAAGAAACATGTCTAGTTCCATGTTTTATATAGCATGACATTCCCTTGATCCCATCCTTGACCTTATCCCACATTAAGTCCTGTGAAAAACATTTCAAAAAAAACTTGGTGTGAGAATAAAAAGCTCAGTAAGGGATACACAAATAATGAAAACTGTTAGTTTTTCAAACATCAAATAAACCATATATACTCTATCAAAGTAGTACATTCACCTTCATGAAGTAGTAAAAACTCTTCACTGAATAAAGTATCATTAATTACCTTTTTGTAACCAAAGGATTACCATGAAATCCATAAAAAGAACACATAACATATATAAAGGTAACTTGGGACATAAACATACTTAAGTGGAATAACCATACGGTCGACTTCCACACATATCACTTAATGGAATAGCCATACGGCCAATTTCCATACATACTTAATGGAATAGCCATACGGCCGACTTCCATACCCAATGCATTGGAGGTTATAATGTAACCACCCGTCCTGGTATTCACGACACCACCCGTCATATGGTTTATAACGTAACCACCCGTTAAAATGTCCAAGTACCAATATAAAATCATAAAATAGAAAACCAATATAAAGGAATGATAACATTTCTACATTTCAATCACAATATATCATAAATATATTGACATAATAGAATCCTTTATCAAAACCATTTTCAATACCAAAATACATAAAAGAGTATATGGTATTTATTTAATTTTAAAAACATAACGGCTTGTTGAGGAAGCCAGAGCCCAAATAATACTCGTGGCGGCGGAAAAGGTCGTTGTCACCGCGTACGTTAAAAAAACATTCTTTTTTGTCGTTTAGTAAAATGCTTCGTATAAAAATATTCCTTTTTTATAAAAGTAAAAGTCAAAGGGGTTTATACACCATATAAAAGAAAGTTGTGTATAAAACAAAATATGCCTCAATGAAAGGAGATTGAGACGAAGTCCCTTACCTCGGGTCCGACTTGACTCGATCGTTCTTTAACGTCCTGAATAATAAACTTGAGTAAATTTATACTTGATTAAGAACCTTTTTAAAGTTCATTATTCCTTTTATATCACTTATTTCCATGTTATAAACATTATGTAACCATTTAAGTTAATAATGTTTGTTTTCTCAATATTTGGTTCTTAAGTCGAAAGTGGACTTCTTACAATTACATGTTGTTCGTGTGGTCAATGGTTCTTTATATCCAGAATGAAATTCCCAATTTGTATATAATATGTATCATATATATCCAGCATATACATGTATTTATAATATTACATAATCATTTAGAGGTAAGAAATGAAATGCACCGTTCATGGAGACGGTAAGCCGTACGTACGCATGAACGCTACTTTCATTTCTTTGTCATATTAATGGAATTAAAACTAAATGAGAGGTATGTATATTTTAATTCCAGAATTATATTCATCATTTAGATATATAATTAATTATATATATCCATTATATACATGTACTTTTAATAGTACATTACATTTGGGGATAAGAAATGAAATGCACCGTTCATGGAGACGGTAAGCCGTACGTACGCATGAACGCTACTTTCATTTCTATATCATAATTTAATGGAAAGAAATAATAATGATATAGAGGTATATTATAATTCCAGTATAACATCATATATAATAACTTTAAATCCATCCTTTACACGTCCCACATATGGCATTAACGAATCACATCACTTTGAGGGGGCTGTAGTCCGCACTTCCTTAAATGAAGATATCGTGTTTACCCATAATGTAAACCATAAAGGTATGCCCAAAATGAAAAATAAAGAAGCTTAAAGAAAAAATAAACATATTATATATCATATATAAAAATATTGACATCATAATGGCCACCCTTGAAGGTGTTAAATGAGTATTGAACAATCATCGTTTCGGGAGGCAGAATTTCGCCATCCACAGAAACCATATGTTCTTTAACCATTTGATGTGGTTGTGTGAGAGTGTAGCTCAAATAAATCTTATAACAACATACTAGTATATTGAAGATACTGGTGTTGTTACAAAAGAAGTAAATAAAAAGAGTTTAGAGGGTTGGAGAAGCAAAATAAAATAAATGAACAAGAGAGAATGAATCACCTTTAAAAGTGTAACTCTTTTTGATTTGAGGCTAAAGGATTCCTTTGAAAGGATTATGCCCAAAGGGAATACTCTAGGATGAGGAGAGGGATTTGGAGAGAGTAATTGGGCAGGGGTTGGCCGTGCCAAAGGCTTGAGGAGTGTGTGAAATGAGGTAGAGGTGGGGGCCTTTTATAAGTGGAGAGGAGGGGCACTTTTGGAAAGTAAAGAAATATTACTTTATTTGAAAATGTTTTTCGGTTTTAAAAGGTCCCACATTGATATAATTCGTGGATACGGTGATAAGGGTTCAAAATCCACTCATCCAATTGGTTTTTGACAAGCTTATTTCATAGATTTTACATTATCTTTCCATTTTATTTAAATCGTTAAATAGTGATGTCATCGCTGCATCATTATTATGTCATAAATAATTTAATTTATTTAATGTCTAAAAATTATAAAAAAAATACTATGATGCATGAAATCTTTTCATATTTCCAATGACAATTTATAATCAAAATTTGGACCTGTGTAACCCTACGTAAAAATTGTGTTAGTAAAACATATTATGTTTGTGTCATTTTTACTTTTACATTAAATAAAAAGTAATTTATGTCATTTCCCAACCAAAGTGTCCCCATGGGGTCCCCAAGTTGACCCATGGCTTGTATTGGTCGGCCATGACACAAACAATGAGTGTAGGACATGTGTCAAGCTCATCTTATTTTATTAAAGCATTATTTTTACCTTAAACTACACTAATTACCACTAATCGCGATTAAGAACGTAATAAGTTACTATTCACCAAAAAATTATTATAATCTCATTGAAACACATTTTAATTCTTAATGAAAACCATGTATGTCAGATTTTTGAAATTCAAAACACAATGATGGCAAAATTTCATTTAAACGGAAAATCAGTCTTTATAAGTACCACTTAGTGGTTTCACTATTCATCAAAAAATTGAAGTTTTTCAGAAAATTACCAAAAATTCACCCTAAGCTATATTTGATATTACGAATTCAAAAATGAAGTCTATTTTACAAAATTCAAAACATATAAGTCACATTAATTAATTTAATAATTAATTCCCGCTGTCATAGCAAATAGCGTGTTTTTATGAAACAATAAGTATCAAAAGATTGACACTAGTTTAAGTCCGATTTCAAAGTGAAATTAATTCCAACGACCACTATTGGATTTAATGGTAAAAATATTTTCTAATTTCACTTTAAAATCAATTCAAAAGATAATATAATCATATAAATAAATTAGATTAAAAAGAGGTTTTGAATTAAAATACAACATTTTACACTATTCATTAAAAAATGAACTTTATCAGAAAGGTACCAAAAATTTACACAAAGTAAATTTTGATGTCCCGATTCTAAAGATGAGTTATATTTGGTCCAATATAATTTATAAGATCGATCAAAACTATATTTAATGACGGTTCTCCGTCAAAAGGTGATAAGTGGACCTTTCGTGAAAATTAGGGTATAAATGCCTAAAATTGAACTCTTTCCGTATTTTAAGCCTTTATCTTTTATTGGGTAAATGTAAAAACATTTAAAAATATATATAATCATATTTTAGTTATTTCTATCCGTTCCCGCCAGTACAATGGATACTCGTTAACTAACATTTAAAATAATATTATTTTATTACTTGTGTGCAACGTAAGTTTTCAAAGAAACTCATCATTGCGTTCCGAGTACGCTATCGAATGTAGAAACCCCTTTTAATTAAAATTAATATTTAATTCGTAAATATTAATAAATATGAAAATTCTTTATTCTTTATTTACCTGGGATGTTACATCCTTCCCCCCTTTTGGGAATTGCGTCCTCGCAATTTTATTAACTTATCAAAATAAGTGGGGGTATTTATCCCTCATAGCATTTTCAGATTCCCACGTTGCCTCTTCAATCACATGGTTTTTCCACAAAACCTTTACCTAATGAATCACCTTATTCCGTAACACCTGCTCCCTGTGGTCAAGAATCTGGACCGGTTGTTCCTCATAAGATAGGTTCTCTTCCAGCTGAACTACCTCTGGACTCAAAACATGAGATGGATCTGGCATATACTTCCTCAACATTGAAACATGAAAAACATTGTGTACCTGAGATAAAATCGGAGGTAAAGCCACCCAGTATGCAACTGATCCAACTCTCTCCAGAATTTCATATGGTCCAATAAACCTTGGACTCAGCTTTCCTTTCTTACCAAATCTCATCACACTTTTCCAAGGAGAAACCTTGAGAAAAACATGATCACCTACCTCAAAAGATAGATCCTTCCTCCGGTTATCCTCATAACTCTTCTGCCTGCTCTGAGCTGTTCTCATGTGCTTCTGAATCAACTGAACTTTTTCTGCCATCTCTTATACCAATTCTGGTCCCATCAGCTTCCTTTCACCCACTTCATTCCAAAATGCTGGAGTTCGACACCGATTCCCATATAATGCCTCAAATGGTGCCATCTGTATACTGGAATGAAAACTGTTATTATAAGAAAACTCAACCAAAGAAATTTGTTGGTCCCAACTTCCCTGATAATCCATAGAACAAGCTCGTAGCATATCCTCCAATGTCAGGATTGTTCGTTCTAACTGCCCATCTGATTGAGGATGAAAAGCTGTACTAAAATTTAATTCCGTACCCAATGACTTCGGAAGGCCTTTCCAAAAGTTTTATGTGAACCTGGTATCACGATCAGATACAATGGAGAGAGGAACTCCATGTAACCTGACTATCTCTTTAAGATACAAACGGGAAAGTTGATCAAGAGAGAAAGTATCTCGTATAGCAAGGAAATGAACAGATTTGGTCAAGCGGTCAACAATAACCCATATTTCATTATTACCTCGAGATGTCTTCGGTAATCCAACAACAAAGTCCATGGATATGTTTTCCCATTTCCACTCTGGCACTGGTAAAGGATGAAGCATCCCTTTCGGTAACTGCCGCTCTGCTTTAACCTGTTGACATGTCAAACACTTCATAGTAAAATCAGCAATATCTCTTTTCATTCCATCCCACCAGTAATACTCCCGCAGATCTCTATAAATCTTAGTACTACCCGGATGAACTGATAACGGGGAACTATGAGCCTCACATAACAACTCATTCTTCAACTGTGAATCACAAGGCACACATAACCTCTTCCCAAACCTCAAAACACAAACACAAACTTATCCAAGAACTCCTGGAAAATTTTATTCATAAGGTCCATGAATACAGTAGGTGCATTGGTTAACCCAAAATTCATAACTACAAATTCATAATGGCCATATCTAGTACGGAATGTAGTCTTCAGAACGTCTGCTTCTTTTAATTTCAACTGATGGTACCCTGACCTCAAGTCAATCTTCGAAAAATACTGAGCTCCCTGGAGCTGATACCACTTCATTCGATGGCCCAATATCTGCTGAAGTTGTTGCAAAGGATTTCACCGCCCCTTTCTACTTGTAGTCTAGCTGCATTCCCCCAGTTGAGTTCTTCGTTGGACACTCGTTTGCATAATGACCCATTTCATTACACTTAAAACATATTACCATTAGCTTTTCATTTCCTGCTTGATCATCTTCCTTACAGTTACGAGCAATATGACCAGACTTACCACACCGAAAGCACTTACCAGACTTGGATAAACATTCTCCAGGATGAATTTTACCACACTTCTCACAGGATGGATATTTGGTTTTCTTACCTCCTTGCTTCTTTGATGAATTCTTCCCCTTTGCCTGCCAACTAGACCTCTTATTCTGTTGTTTATCATAGAACACCTGATCATCGGCAAACTCCATTTCCACCTTCTCCGCACATCGAACAAGTTTTTCATAACTTTTGAACTCACGAGAAGCTAAAGCCCTTCGATACTTTGTCTTTAACCCTGAGTAAAAACGGTTTATTTTACTATCAAGATCTCGTATGAAGTTTGGAGCATACCTTGCCAATCGAGTGAACTTTTCTTCATAAGCAGCCACTGAATCATCCTCCTGCCTCAATTCTAGGAACTGTTTTTCCATCCTAAGACGAAACACCTTAGGAAAATATTTCTCAAGAAACATACCTTTGAATTTGTCCCAATGAAGATCCTCAATCTCATCACTATCTCTTATATTTTTCACCATCGACCACCACTGATCAGCTTCACCTTCAAAACGGTAAACAACAAGACTAACCTTTTGATGTTCTGAACACCCCATGACATCAAAAATCTTCTCCAGTGCTTTAATACACCCTTCATCTTGAACAGGGTCAGATGATCCTCTGAATGATGGGGGATGTTGCCTCATGAAATGTTCCACCACTGACATGTTCCTCTGCGGTTGATCTGGCTGATCTCGTGCATGGATACCACCACCATTTATAGCCTGAGTCAACTGTGCCATCACTGCAACAAACTGTTCAGTTCCGATTCCGACCATCTCAGGTTGCTGATTTGGAAGGTTATCTTCCTCCTGATGTTGTCCCAACATAGCTGCTTTTTTTCCTCCGCGTAAAACCATTCTGAACACAGAAATATCTTAGGCGAAGCAACATGGTAATCCGTAAATGCTATATCATTTCAATCATATTATAATTTAACACTTTTCTAACTCCTAAAGTTGTCTAAACCAACCTCTGATACCAACTATAAGGCCCCGGCCTTAAACCTTACTTAATATTGAATTAAACTAATAATTCACGTTAAGGATCTTTTCAGGTTTAGAGTTTTAGAGAATTAGAACATAACTATTACATCTCAAAAAGATTACAAAGTAGTCACTTCTACTAAGTTTCCATAAAAAAAACACTTAAAAGGAACATGTCTAGTTCCATGTTTTATATAGCATGACATTCCCTTGATCCCATCCTTGACCTTATTCCACATTAAGTCCTGTGAAAAACATTTCAAAAAAAACTTGGGGTGAGCATAAAAAGCTCAGTAAGGGATACACAAATAATGAAAACTGTTAGTTTTTCAAACATCAAATAAACCATATATACTCTATCAAAGTAGTACATTCACCTTCATGAAGTAGTAAAAACTCTTCACTGAATAAAGTATCATTACTTACCTTTTTGTAACCAAAGGATTACCATGAAATCCATAAAAAGAACACATAACATATATAAAGGTAACTTGGGACATAAACATACTTAAGTGGAATAACCATACGGTCGACTTCCACACATATCACTTAATTGAATAGCCATATGGCCAATTTCCATACATACTTAATGGAATAGCCATACGGCCGACTTCCATACCCAATGCATTGGAGGTTATAACGTAACCACCCGTCCTGGTATTCACGGCACCACCCGTCATATGGTTTATAACGTAACCATCCGTTAAAATGTCCAAGTACCAATATAAAATCATAAAACAGAAAACCAATATAAAGGAATGATAACATTTCCACATTTTAATCACAATATATCATAAATATATTGACATAATAGAATCCTTTATCAAAACCATTTTCAATACCAAAATACATAAAAGAGTATATGGTATTTATTTCATTTTAAAAACATAATGGCTTGTTGAGGAAGCCAAAGCCCAAATAATACTCGTGGCGGCGGAAAAGGTCGTTGTCACCGCGTACGTTAAAAAAAACATTCCTTTTTGTCGTTTAGTAAAATGCTTCGTAGAAAAAGATTCCTTTTGTATAAAAGTAAAAGTCAAAGGGGTTTATACACCGTATAAAAGAAAGTTTTGTATAAAACGAAATATGCCTCAATGAAAGGAGATTGAGACGAAGTCCCTTACCTCGGGTCCGACTTGACTCGATCGTTCTTTAACGTCCTGAATAATAAACTTGAGTTAATTTATACTTGATTAAGAACCTATTTAAAGTTCATTATTCCTTTTATATCACTTATTGCCATGTTATAAACATTATGTAACCATTTAAGTTAATAATGTTTGTTTTCTCAATATTTGGTTCTTAAGTCGAAAGTGGACTTCTTACAATTACATGTTGTTCGTGTGGTCAAAGGTTCTTTATATCCAGAATGAAATTCCCAATTTGGATATAATATGTATCATATATATCCAGCATATACATTTATTTATAATATTACATAATCATTTAGAGGTAAGAAATGAAATGCACCGTTCATGGAGACGGTAAGCCGTACGTACGCATGAACGCTACTTTCATTTCTTTGTCATATTAATGGAATTAAAACTAAATGAGAGGTATGTATATTTTAATTCCAGAATTATATTTATCATTTAGATATATCATTAATTATATATATCCATTATATACATGTACTTTTAATAGTACATTACATTTGGGGATAAGAAATGAAATGCACCGTTCATGGAGACGGTAAGCCGTACGTACGCATGAACACTACTTTCATTTCTATCTCATAATTTAATGGAAAGAAATAATAATGATATAGAGGTATATTATAATTCCAGTATAACATCATATATAATAACTTTAAATCCATCCTTTACACGTCCCACATATGGCATTAACGAATCACATCACTTTGAGGGGGCGGTAGTCCGCACTTCCTTAAATGAAGATATCGTGTTTACCCATAATGGAAACCATAAAGGTATGCCCAAAATGAAAAATACAGAATCTTAAAGAAAAAATAAACATATTATATATCATATATAAAAATAGTGACATCATAATGGCCACCCTTGAAGGTGTTAAATGAGTATTGAACAATCATCGTTTCGGGAGGCAGAATTTCGCCATCCACGGAAACCGTATGTTCTTTAACCATTTGATGTAGTTGTGTGAGAGTGTAGCTCAAATAAATCTTATAAAAACATCCTAGTATATTGAAGATACTTGTGTTGTTACAAAAGAAGTAAATAAAAATAGTTTAGAGGGTTAGAGAAGCAAAATAAAACAAATGAACAAGAGAGAATGATTTACCTTTAAAAGTGTAACTCTTTTTGATTTGAGGCTAAAAGCTTCCTTTGAAAGGATTCTGCCCAAAGGGAATCCTCTAGGATGAGGAGAGGTATGTGGAGAGAGTAATTGGGCAGGGGTTGGCCGTGCCAAAGGCTTGAGGAGTGTGTGAAATGAGGTAGAGGTGGGGGCCTTTTATAAGAGGAGAGGAGGAGCACTTTTGGAAAGTAAAGAAATATTACTTTATTTGAAAATGTGTTTCGGTTTTAAAAGGTCCCAAATAAATATAATTCGTGGATAAGGTGATAAGGGTTCGAAATACACTCATCCAATTGGTTTTGGACATGTGTATTTCATAGATTTTACATTATCTTTCCATTTTATTTAAATCGTTAAATAGTGATGTCATCGCTGCATCATTATTATGTCATAAATAATTTAATTTATTTAATGTCTAAAAATTATAAAAAAAATACTATGATGTAGGAAATCGTTTTATCTTTCCAATTACTATTTATAATCAAAATTTGGACCTGTGTAACCCTACGTAAAAATTGTGTTAGTAAAACATATTATGTTTGTGTCATTTTTACTTTTACATTAAATAAAAAGTAATTTATGTCATTTCCCTACCAAAGTGTCCCCATGGGGTCCCCAAGTTTACCCATGGATTGTCTTGGTCGGCCATGACACAACCAATGAGTGTAGGACATGTGTCAAGATCATCTTATTTTATTAAAGCATTATTTTTACCTTAAACTACACTGATTACCACTAATCGCGATTAAGAACTTAATAAGTTACTATTCACCAAAAAATTATTATAATCTCATTGAACCACATTTTACTTCTTAATGACAACCATGTATGTCGGATTTTTGAAATTCAAAACACAATGATGGCAAAATTTCATTTAAAAGGAAAATCAGTCTTTATAAGTACCACTTAGTGGTTTCACTATTCATCAAAAAATTGAAGTTTTTCAGAAAATTACCAAAAATTCACCCTAAGCTATATTTGATATTATGAATTCAAAAATGAAGTCTATTTTAAAAAATTCAAAACATATAAGTCACATTAATTAATTTAATAATTAATTCCCGCTGTCAGAGCAAATAGCGTGTTTTTATGAAACAATAAGTATCAAAAGATTGACACTAGTTTAAGTCTGATTTCAAAGTGAAATTAATTCCAACGACCACTATTGGATTTAATGGTAAAAATATTTTCTAATTTCACTTTAAAACCAATTCAAAATATAATCTAATCATATAAATAA
Source organism: Viscum album (assembly GCA_963277665.1). Lineage (NCBI taxonomy): Eukaryota > Viridiplantae > Streptophyta > Magnoliopsida > Santalales > Viscaceae > Viscum > Viscum album. Next base: position 627,522,166 of record OY728130.1, on the reverse strand, counting down.
ATTAGATTAAAAAGAGGTTTTGAATTAAAATACAACATTTTACACTATTCATTAAAAAAAATGAACTTTATCAGAAAGGTACCAAAAATTTACACAAAGTAAATTTTGATGTCCCGATTATAAATAGGAGTTATATTTGGTCCAATAGAATTTATAAGATCGATCAAAACTATATTTAATGACGGTTCTCCGTCAAAAGGTGATAAGTGGACCTTTCGTGAAAATTAGGGTATAAATGCCTAAAATTGAACTCTTTCCGTATTTTAAGCCTTTATATTTTATTGGGTAAATGTAAAAACATTTAAAAACATATATAATCATATTTTAGTTATTTCTATCCATTCCCGCCAGTACAACGGCTACTCGTTAACTAACATTTGAAATAATATTATTTTATTACTTGTGTGCAACGTAAGTTTTCAAAGAAACTCATCGTTGCGTACCGAGTACGCTATCGAACGTAGAAACCCCTTTTAATTAAAATTAATATTTAATTCGTAAATATTAATAAATATGAAAATTCTTTATTCTTTATTTACCTGGGATGTTACAATAAATTTGAGAAGGTTATTATGACATACCAAGTGGACCTCATGATACTGTAAATAGTGTATCAATTTCTGAACTGAAAATTTTAATGCTAGGAAGCTTTTCTCAATATCATAGTTTTGTGTCTCTGCATCGATCATGGTTTGACTAAGATAGTAAAGGCTATTTTCATTCCCAACATCATTCTTTTGTGCAAGGAACATGCCCAATGATCACTCCGATGATGTCACCTAAAGAATGAGCAACTTTTCTTCAATAGGTGGCATCAATACTGGTGGGCTTAAGAGGTATTTCTTGAGGATATAAAATCATTCTTGGTAGTCTTTGGTCCATTGATATGTGACCCATATCTTCATCAATTTGGTTAAGGTAAAACACTTGCCTGCCAAAATGGCTATCAAGTTCCGGATATAGACTAAGTGTTCTTGAAGTCATTACAATTCGTTCAAGTTTCTAGGATGTGACAAGCTAAGGATATCCTTATTCTTCTCAGGGCTGACTTCAATTCCATGATGATGTATAAAAAATGATAAATTTCCACAAGGTTACCCCGAAAGCACATTTTAAGGGGTTAATATTCAAATTATGTTTCCAAATCTTGCTGAATATGGTCTCTAGAGAAGCCAAGTGATCAGAACGTTTTTTAAACTTAACCAATATATTGTACACATATCATTCAATGAATATCCCCCAAAAAGTTGTGAAAATGTGGTGCATTGAATGTTGATATGTCGCACCATCATTCTTCAAGACAAAGGGAATTAATCGATAAAAAAATATGCCATGAGGAGATATAAAAGTAGTGGATTCATCATCTTCTAGATCCATTTGGATTTGGTTATACCCATAGTATCCGTCCATTAAGGAGAGAGCTTATTAGCCGGTTGTTACATCAATCAAAAGTTCTGTGATTGGAACTGGAAAGTCATCTTTGAGAAAATTCCAGTTAATATATCTGAAATCAATGAAAACTATGATTTTCCAATTATTCTTTTTTACTGGGATAATATTGGCCATCCATTTGGGATATTTCACTTCCCTAATAAAGTCATATTTGGAAATCTTGTCGACTTCAGCCTCGATTTTGGAGGCATGAGTTGGGTGAGTTATTCTTGCTGCCTACTTAAATCCCCAATGCCCTTCTGGAAAACCCAAATGATTAGTGGCCACATTGGGGACAAGGCCCTAAATTTCTATATATTTCCAAGCAAATAAATCTTGGTGATGATTTAGAAAAGATGTATCCACCTATTTCTCTTTGTAAGTCATGTTCACACAAATTAGAGTGGGGCGTGGATATTCATTTGTACCCAAATTTATTTCTATGATCTCATCCACAGTGGTGTAGACACCTTACTCAAATAATGTAGGGGAGTTCCTGAGGTCTCCCTCCTCTTCCTATTATTCACACATCCCTACTTTTTTCTCTAATTGAACAATAGGTGTTGAATCCAGACTGTTAAATCTAGGGGAGGAGTCAACATTTGGACATCCTGAAGAAGAGGCAAACCCATATCTTCCACTGTATCCTCAACATTGAATACTTATTTCCCTTGTTACCCAATCAATTACAGGGAATTCAAGTTCATAATTAGATTCATTATTTTCATAGGTATCCATTAAGTGAATAACTTTAACAAAACTAAAGATCAACTCCTTATCTGATGAAGATTCTTCTCCACAAATTGATTATTTTTGAGCTATTTTGTGGGGAAGTTATCATGTTTTTGATATAGTTGGAAAGAAATATACCAAATTCATGGAAATATTTGGCCTTTCCATGACCTCATATTCTTCCAAATTCTCTTTATCCTTCTGACTATGTTGCTTCTTTGAGGATTGGAATTTGGTGGGATGATATTTTGATGAATATGGATTGGTTAAAATGGAATTGACATGAGGCTTAGTCAGTTTTTTCAACTATGTTCGTAGAATTAAATGAGTTCGATTTATTATATTCCTGACAATCCAATCATGAAAATTCTGCACATTATTTATTTTGACTTTCTACTATTCTTCTTATTCCTCTAGATCAGAAATAGTAACACATGCTACCAGGGCTGATGAAATTTTTAGTTTCACTTGTCCATATTCCACCATCTTTTGAAGGAGATCTTTGAAAAAAACACTCCTGTATGGGGTGCCCTAATATTTTATGGAAGGGACAATAGTTTGTGAGGTACTCATATCATTCTTTGTTCGGTTTCTTATCTCTTATCAGCTATGATAAGTTTTTTTTCTAAGGATAACATGAAGTAAATAGGAACCTATTCATTTCAAAAAGAATAAAATTTGTTCTTTAACTACTCAAAAAATATTCACCTCTGATCTTTTTTATCATCTTGATGTGGTATTCATTGTTCCTGATGCTCAAGAGGATCCCTAAGGTATGATGATGTCTTTGAAGTATAAGCAGGTATAAGTGCTTTCTTGAGTGTAACTGTAGCAGAATATACTCTTCCTATTCTCCTTCCTGAAGCTGACTGGATTACAAAAGGCTTAGATTTGGTTTCCAAAAATGTAATTCTCTACTTGTTGGGTGATCAAAGAAAGGTATCAAAACCATCTTGTGTATTTCATAAGGATTAGTGGTGTGCACAAATCATCAAAGATATTTGTCACACATATTGTTATAAAATCTTCTTGAGGGAGTGGTATATTCAAGGACTCTGTTAATCCTTTCCACCAAGCAATGAAATCTGAAACTCTTTCATTCTCTTTTTTTCAGTTCTTAATATCAAAGGCTTTTGTCTTCTGTAGCATTGAGCTAAATTGTAAAGGAATTTCTGAAAGAGGTCTTCCCATCCAGAGATCGACCGAGACTGAAAACTTATATACCAGACCAAGGTCATCCCCTGTAGTTATTGCACAGAACATCTGATATTTACCGCTTCTTTTTGTTGATGGGTTCCCATCATGGGATCACAACAAGAAACGAAATACATCATGTTATTCTATAGATCTACTGAACTGTTAAAGATTGGAAATGTGGTATTCACAAATTTTGGCGGTGGGGGAATGAGATCTACCCACTCAGGGTAAGCCTTCTTTTCTAGTTTTATTGGCGTGATCCCTTCTTATATAGATTATAATCGAGTTATTAATAACTAAATTGTATTTATAATCATTTTTGGAATATCTAGATGAGTTGGGACCTATAAAATTACAATAGCTGGAGCCCGAATAGGTGCAACAACTGGAAAAGCCACCAGTGGTGGCACTACTGGTATTGTCTTGGATAGCCCATGGGGACAAGCCAGTAAGTATGTGCTTGACCCTGTTATGGATGTGTAACCAATAGAGGGAATTCATTATACACATCTATAGTTGCAACAAAACCTCTTTTCTAGATATTTCTTACTGGATGTGCAAGCTAAGGATCTTCTTGTGGATCATGTCTGACAGGAATGCTACTTTGGAGTTACTATGCATCGAGTCTTCTCAACTCCTTCATCTCCTAATATTATTAGGAAAATATTTCTTCAAGAAAAATATATTAACCTTATCTAGTGGAAAAGTGAGACATGATCAGACCTTTAACTTTCCTCTAGGTAGGTTCCTTTCAAAGAGGTGGAAATTGATTATTCTAGGGAATACATAGATTTTGAGTAAGCCTTTGATTTTGGGTATGAACACCTCCTTCATTTGCTTTGGTGTGTGCTATATTATGAATAAGAACTTCATCATCCGACTCCCACAAATTGGACTCATTTTATAGAGGATCTTTTGTAGTGGCATTAATGACATTCACTGATGCATAATGAATTAATGAAATTCTATTAGCATCTTTTAATGTCATTTCTTCTTCATCCTCCATGAGATTTTTTTCTCCTATTTGTTAGTTCCCCATGAATTGTTTGAGAGAAATTAATTTGACGGAAATACTTAGATAGATCAGTTGTACGTTCACTTTGTGGATTCTTCCCAAATCAGAAAAAAACCCGACTTCTACTGAGGAGAGGATTGTGGATGTGAAAAAGCCCCCAGCCCTATGGGCGTGGGATATTCTTGTTCTTCTTCCACAACCCTTTGGGATCTACTTGTTGACTCCAAAGTTTGGGTAAAAAAAATCCCCCATCCCTATGGGATGAGGTGGCTCTTGAACTTCTATGGATTCTATCAGTGTTGTCGCTCTATGAATTTTACGAATTATGGTCTGAACATTGGTTGGGTGCATTATCTGTCACCCACTTAAATCACATATTGTGAAAGAACGTTGTGATATTTCAACTATTTTTATGATCTGATGGATGAAATTATCTAAGTGGGAAACCTTCTAAATGTTCTCAATTTCTTGATGAAAAAGTATCACAACATATTTCTCTCTTTGGTATTGAATTCTGTGAAAACCGATTGAGGTCTGTTCTTGTTGAGAATCTATTTAGTCATGAATAGAATTTGTTTTTTCTAGCAAGCCTAGGGTAATAACATTTCATGAGAACAATTTTAGAAGGCTTTACTGATTTTGGAGCGCAGTAAAATGAAATGCTCCATGTGAACCCCATCCTCTAATATGAAACCAAATGGGGTTTCCACGATCAATTTTCACAACATCTTTAATGCATTAAGGCATGCACGTTGAAGGGCCTCCTGTTGCTTCTCGATTGTGGGATGTTGAGAAACCTATGGAGATGCCAAGTTAATTTGGTGCTCCAACCCTTATATTACCTTGACATGACTTCAATATCGATCATATGGTAATAATTTGATTTTTAAATGATGAAGAGTCTTCCACAGGTTGAGGTAGATATCATGAATGTAATATTCTACCATTATTTATGGAATTCTGTATTGAGAGGTTTCGAAAATCCAAAACATGACCGGTATTTTACCCTTATCTAGTTGTTTTCTTATATTCAATATATCCTATTCATCTTTTCCTAGAGGTTTCTCAACATGGTTCTATGAAAGTGGATGATTCTCGATTACTTTATCACATTAAATGGGATCTGTTGATGTTTACCCTACTATTTTAGAATAAAAATGACCTAAAGGAGTTTTTTAGAATAAGCATCACATCAGGATGTATTCTAAAGGGGAAATTATTTCACCTGCTAGAAACAAGGCATCAGACATGACTTTCCTTATGTTTGCAAGTGCCTCAAGATAAGAGGGATTTCCCATCACTATATTATTAGTTGGAGAATTTTATTGATAATGAAAAACACTACTGCAGAGAGGATTTTCATAGAAAATTCCATCATTGGGAGAACCACCATGGTGGATTATAGCAAGGGATAAATCCTCTTGCTCTTTGGTCTTCTGGTCAAACAGAGGGTTTTTGTGGCTCTCATCTAGAGATTGGTTATCTAAATTGAATGAATTATCATGAAGAAATCATTCATGATGAAGTATCCAATGAGGAAATTCAGAATTACTTCTAATACTCCCATTATTTGGTAATGGAAGGGTTGGATATTTTGTTGTAATAGATTAATTTTTGAGGGCTTCAAGAACTCCATCATTAAGAGGAGCCAGATCAGATATTGACTCTTGACTCTCCAACTATGCTTAGTGAAACTTCATCTTAGACGCTCTATTACATATAAATGGGGAAACTTACTGGGAAAAGTGGTTATCATGAGTAGGTGTATGTGCCTTTTTTGGAGTGGCTGTCAAAATAGACTTATTATCTCCAATTGGAACAAGTTTATGTGCCCAATCTGATTGTTCGTCTGATACGGAGAAGTATGAACCATAGCCCCTAGGATTGGAACATTGGTTTGTATCTACTATGGGATGGCATTCCAATAAGTCATCCCAGGTGGGGGGATATAATTATGTGTTCATCCCTCTGGTACTGCTGATGTTTCTATTATGATATTCTGGTAAGATTTCAGGATATGCACAAGAAATCGTGTATGCCCTTTCACTATTTCCAAAATGTGATTGGTAACTTCAGTTTCTAAAATAATAATATATTTACATTCCATATTTGGAGTATGTGTATGTAAATTATCATATCCTCCTTTTCCTGTAAATGGATACTGACAGTTCTAATGTATGGGGTTAGAGAGTTGAGTCTGCTCCAGGTTTATTGTCCGAGCTTTTTGAGTGACTTCTATGAGTGTTTCTAAACAAGAATATTAGAAGGCTTGATGGATGATAGAAGGTTCATGTTCCTACTGGAAGTTTTGTTCCAAGCATGGTTGATGGAATTATTTCAATGATGATATAAGAGACTGTTTTAAGGCTTGGTGTGTGCAGATAGGTGTGTGTTCCTTCTCACGGTACTCCACCAGATTTGAACGGTGGGATTGGTTGAGTGCCACAAAAAAAGTATGTTGGCTGGTGGAATTAAGGAGGACGAGTTTTTGAACCTATTTATTGATTTCCTTCAAGATGGGTTGATGAAATTCTTCGGAGGGGGAAAAGGTAGAACCTACTCCCTGTTGGATGGTTGTTGTCCTTGGCAGTTCATCTTGCGTGCCTAGGTCTGAGGGACTTAGGCCAAAAAATGGAATATAACACCCTCATAATGTTAAGAGTTTGCTACCACATGATTTTGGTAGTAGTGATTGTTGGCAGAATCCCTCAAGATGGACCCCTGTGTATTTGTGATGAGGCCATGGAAGACCTCTTGGTCAACCTACCTGGAATATTGGAGGGATTAGTGATTGTATTCTGGGGATAAATTCCCAAAAAGATTGAAGATGGTGGTTGGTACCGTCTAATTCGAAACAACTGGTCATCATTGACCAAAAGACTGAGTGTTATTCTTGATTTGGAGGGCCTATTGGGAAGCCTCCAAGGTCGAGATAGTACCATGTTGATGGTACTCTCAGACCAATGCATTAGAGACCAATAATTGAATACGCTGAGTTGGTGATGACATCTTTTGAATAGATGATGATCTAGCTTGAACAACATCTGGGGCATTCACAGGTGCAAACTTGAAGGAGTCCATTTGGAATGAAGGTATTTCTTGGAAAGAAGTACCTGTATATATGAAAAATACAAAACATGAACTCTATTAAAGCATCCTCTTTTAAATGAAAAATTGAATTATTGATTCCCTTGTCTGGACCTCTTTATCAATTTATAGGGGCCTGAAATATGGGTAACAGTAACATCTTGGTTAAGGAATCACATCGGGTTCACCATTTTTTTATTTTGACCTAGAACGCGTGTTCTTATTAGGAATCACTACTTCGAGACCGTTTCCATTAGATTTATTTGTGGAACTAAAAACATCCAACGGTTCTGTATCCAAAGAGACCTGCTTTCCAAAGACAAGAGTTTGTTAGGTTTGTTGACCTATGATACTTAAGAACTCACATTGGTCATGAGGATAGGAGGTCAGGCTCATCACACCCTTTTGGGTGGAATTATTTCATACTCTAGGACTCTATTATAGATTTATGATATGTTCATGAATCATTATTAATTTACCAAGTATAATGTATGTTTCCCTTGAGATTTTAAATCAATTATGTAGCATGTATGAAATTTATAATCATCTGTATGTATTCAAACTTATTAATTAATAGAGATATACATATTTATTCAAGGTTCATCATCAATGGTATCCTCTCATATACTACTTAGATATTCTTTAGCCATTGTTATGATGATGCTAGTTTTTTTATGCCACTCAGTGGGGAACTCAAGAGTTTTTGGTCATACAGGTAGAAAAAAGTTGTTTTGATGTAGGGATCGTACCCATAAATATGCTTCATATATATCCTTGTGAAATGAATCATAACCCTCCAAAGTTTGGTGCCACTTAATGGGACACATCAAACCTTTTAAGGTCGTGTGATAAGGACCTAACCATACAGTTTGGTTTTATGTTATAAGGACATATTAGATAGAATATTCCTATTCAAATCTTGGTATGGTACTTAAACCTAAGAATCCTCTAGAACATGGAAAGGATATAGGTTTTGATGTTGGATTAGACCCTGCTGGGAATGTATCCTAGAAAGAACAGGGTTGATTGGGAGTGTTGGGTTTAAACCTCAGGGAGTCTTCTTACGTATCCCACATGGATGATAATCAAAGCCCACATAGTTTGGTAAGTCTCATAGGAGAATATCGCCCTCTTAGAGAAATAGATTGGGGCTTGCTCTTAAAGAGGATTCCATTGTAATAGGGTCACAGAGAGATGTATTGAATCATGTAGATTTAGGGAGTCTTAATTTGTGGTTTACTTCTAAATAGGATTCCCAGACAAAGAGAGTTTGGGTTGGACTCCGGAGGAGGATTTTTAATGAGCTTGGGCCCTGGGTGAAGGCTTCCTATGTATCCCAATTTTGGTGGGAATCAGTGTTCCTATAGTTCAATAATGAGTTGGATTGTGCGAATGTGTGATCATCACAAATATCTAAGCCCATGTGATTCATGATCAGTTTGAGAAATAAGAGGATGTAAAAGATAAAATTGGGGGGAGATAATTAAAATTTAGTGAGACCCAACCGATGAAGTGTACGAATGGGAATGAGGTTGACTCCTGATCCATTATTAATAAAGGATCATCAGATGTCTGTTTCATTAAACTTTCTAGATAAATACAAGGGATTGATGTGTCTATGTACAACATAATCTTCATATTGATCCATAAAAGATATGAAATCATGAAATTTTGCAAGATCATTCTATATACGGTAGACCTCAGCAGTAGAAACCTCAATTTTAAACTCTTTAGAACTTGAAAAAGCCCTAATAAGTTTTTTTATGATGGTATTTTAACAGGTTTAGAGAATCCAGGATTGATAAATTGGACAATACTTGAGGTAGTTTCTTTAATATGTCATACATCTAGTCCAAAGGTTTGTGTTTTCCAGTATGGTGATGTTGTTTTGCAGGTGCCTTGGAAGTTTATGCTCTTGATATATATAGACCGTGTGTTGATGTAGAAGCTATAAATACTTCTTCTCTTGATGGGTTAGGCTGATTAGGTTTTCCCACCTACTGAGAAAGTGGTGATATAGCCTCTAATTGGTCTTCCAAGATGATCATGTCAGGGCTAAACCTGTCATCTATGGGATAATTCTCTTTTTCTTGCTGAGCTCGTCGAAGATATCTCTGATGAGTTTCTACTGCATAAACAGTTAGAGTGGGGGTATAATTAAAATAGTGGATTATAGAAAACCCACATCTTCCACTGTATCCTCGACATTGAATACTTATTTCCCTTGTTCCCCAGTCAAGTACAGGCGTTGACGCTCCTTTCGTCACAGAATCTAAATATTGGAAAAGGGGAATATCTTAGCTCAAAGTAATTCAACCTTTGGACAAATATCAAAAAAATTGACAAAGGAAGGAATAAGAAGAATATTGGGCAAGGCTCGTGCAAGTTCTACAATGGCTGCACAAGTATACTTGCATGCCACAATGGTCGAGCAAGTACACTTGTGCGCCGAAGTTGGTCGCACAAGTCACTTACGCGCCCTAGGTGATAACCGCCCGAGGTCTTCTCTAGCCTATAAATACCCCCAGTGGGCCCCCCATTTGGGAGAAATTTTTCCAAAATTCACATACAGAGCTCTGAATGCCCAAGTCTCTTCTTCAGGTCTTCTGAACACTTCTAAGGTAATTCCTTACCTATAATGGAAGGTCAAAACAAGAGGAGTAAGGTCTAAGTGTAATAATTCACTAACACTTGTGAGCCTAAGTGGTTTTACCCTTAAGGGAAATGGACACACTTGCGCGCCACCCAACATCTTCACCAGAATTTGTGTGCCATCTTCTGGAAATCCTCTAGGGATAATACCAAGGGTTGGAGCCAAGTCTCGCCCAAGTATTAGTCTAAGGGCTAAAAATCGCGCAAGTACCCATGTGTCACGCAGGTATACCTGCGAGACCAGGACTTGTGCGCCCACGCAGTACCTGCGCGCCTGCCAGGACTTGCGCGCCCCTACCTTTTTGGGTCCCTTTCCTGCCCACTTCACCTCTCTTATGTCATTCCACTTCTCCTATTCAATATTCAGTCTTCAAGACACTCTTCAAAGCCATTTATGGCATGGTTTCTTGATTTGACTTCCTTATCTGAGAGGAACTCCATGGAACATCTCTCAAAATCTAGTGATTTACACATATTTATGTCACTAAAGATTGAGATTTAATTCATTAAACCTCATCCTTTAAGATGAGAGAATCCTTAACCTGGGCCTCCTTTTCAAGAGTAAGCCCCAGTCCAAATTCTCATTACTGTGGGCATCCTCTTTAGGAGTAAGCCCCAAGTCCTCTAATCTGGGAATCCTCCTTAGGAGTAAGCCCTAGTCTTAAAAAGTTCCCAAATATGGGCATCCTCCTTAATAATAAGCCCCAGCCATAATTCTATTAACCTGGGATTCCTTTTCAGGAGTAATCCCCAATATCAAATATGGACTTCCTTTTCAGGAATAAGCCCCAGTCTCAAATATGGGCATCCTCCTCTGGAGGAAGCCCCAAGCATAATTATATTAACCTGGGCTTCCTTTTCAGGAATAAGCCCCAGTCTCAAACCTGGGATTCCTTTTCAGGAATAAGCCCCAGTTTCAAATATGGGCTTCCTTTTTAGGAATAAGCCTTAGTCTCAAATATGGGCATCCTCTTCAGGAGTAAGCCCCAAAGTCCCTTAATTTTTCAAGTCCCTTAACCCAGGCCTCCTTTTCAGGAGTAAGCCCCAGTCCTAATTTCTCTTAACCAGTCCTAATTTACTTTTGATTTGGGGCTTCTTTCTCAGGAGTAAAACCCAATCATAAGTCCCCTCCTAACATGGGAATATTCCTTAGGAGTAAGCCCCAAGATTAGAGTATCCAAATCTCCATGAAGCACATATACCTTTATGGACCCTGTTCCTAGATTTATTCCCTGAAGTAAATCTTAATCCTCATCTATTTGGGCAGTCATAAACACATAAGCCCCACATCATTGCATCTTTCATGGCACAATTGTCCGGTTTCACCAATACCTCTTGTTTCTCACACCGAGCATGACTCACGTGAGCTTAGAGCGTAAAAGTAATCATGACTTATTTCTTTGAGCCATAAATCATTCATAAGCATCATACTCCCTTACTCAAACTATGTGGGTTCTAATTCCTTTTCCTAAACAAAGGATACGCAGGTAGCCCATCTGCGGGTATGATCCCAACATTGAAACAATCTATGTCCTTCTGAATGATAATAAACTTCAAGTGCCCCATGGAGTGGATTTAAAACCAGTATGGTCATCATAATGACCAAGAGACTTTTATGTATTTTTAAGGATACCATCAACTAAGAATCTATAACAAATACAGATGATTCTTCATCGATGAAGAACCTCGAATACATATAAAATATTCTCTGAATTTCTTACGTACCAATCATTGATTATTAGTCTAAAGGAAAGCTCATTTTTATACTTGGTAATGTAATATGGATTCAAGAACATAACTTAAATCTATAAAGAGAGTCCCAGAGTAGACAATAATTCCCCCCAAAAAGGTGTGATGAGTCCGACCTCCCATCCTCTCGACCAATGCAAATTCCTAAGCTTCATCAGTCCACAACTAATGAGTGCCTACCTTTGGAAAGTAAATACAAATGGATATGGAATCATTGGATGTTTTTGGTTCTACGAACAAACCCATTAGAAATCGATTAGAATGTTTGAACCTTCCATCAACGAGGTCATCCCCAATTCCAGAGGGAAACAAAAAATGGTGAACCTGACGTGAATCCTTAACCAAGTTAAAATAATGTTTTGCTTGTTTGTTAGGCACCTATTTAAAACTCAATGAGAGGGCCAACAAAATTGTCATTGCCATATGTTCTCATCCAAAAGATGTAGTGGTTGAATTTATCTCGATTACATATGTTACATCAAACATGAACTCTTTTTCAAGATTTTCTTCATTCTAAGAAATGGATGCTCTCAAGTTCACACCTATGAATACCACTGCTATGAATACCGCTACTGAAAATGCCACTACTGCTACTCCTATTGGATCATCATCCACTCTGAGGACAACATCACCTACTCAGTGTCTTCAACGCTAGGTATCAAATGCACTGGTTAAGGAGTACCGTCAAAACGGTACTATTCCAACTCTGGAGGCTGCCCGACAAGCCCTCCAAGTGAACAATTCACCTTGGTCGTCCGGATAGTGACGACCAGTGATCAAGAAGTAGGTGGTGCTAACTACCATCGCCAACCGTTTCGGGTCGTTATCCCCATAACGCAATCACCATTCACTGCCATATTCTGGGGAGGTGAATGAGAAAGTCCCTCAGGGCCTTAATTCAAAGAAGCAGGAGTCCTTCCTGAGGGATCCTATCAACAATCGCCGCCAGACTCATGCGGCAGTACGCCCTCAAAATGATGAGGGTACCGACTCCAGGCGTTCGGCTCAGGTTCCTCAAACCCGAGCAGGCAAGATGAATCACCAGAGGTGAAATCTGGTCAACAGTGAGAAAGTTCTCATCTCTTCCATCTTCGGAGAAGTCCACCAACCTAACTTGGTTGAAAGCAATGAGCGGGCACATACACCTGCCCGTTTTAATTCTGTTGTCCAGCAGACTCATCTGGAAGCATCACGCCAATCCCGCCAGGAAATTCCGGTGGAATACTATAGGCAGGAACATACACCTATTTATACACCATCAGCTAGTCAGTAGGCTCATCTGACTACATATGAAGGATCTTGTCAACCACGTTCGGAAAAGTGAAATCAGCAGGCACATACACCTACTAGTATTAATCAAGCCTACCAACAGTCTCACTTGGTAGCACACAGAGAAGTCAGTCGGAAAGCTTTGGAGAAAAATAGGAGGCAGACTCAACTCTCTGCCCCCACACTTGAGTACTGTCAGGATTCACTGACAGGAAAAGGAGGATAGGAGCAGGCACATACACCTACTCCAACCACGGAATGGACGTATATCCCCGTTCCGACATCTGAAGTCACCAAGCATATTTTATGAATGGTGAAAGAGCAGAAGCAAATCCCTGCTCATATTCTAGATGCTTGCTAGGATATTATAATAGCTTCAGCAGTATCTTAGGGAAAGACACATAAATCTATCCCTACCAGTGGAGTGACACATCAACAGTTCACTCTGGAACAGACACACACATCTATTCCAGTCCAAGAGGGTTGTGGGGAATACTCCCCCATATCCTACAAACAACCAAGTCAGGCACATACACCTGATTTGAGTAGAGATCGTGAGCCTAACCTGGCCATCTCTCCTGACCAGGCACATAAACCTACTCAGAGCAGCCACTTTCATCAACAAGTGGTTTCCAAGGCGAGTAAGAATGCTTCAAAGAAGAAGACCCGCCCATCACCATGGTGGTCCTCCCCATGATGATGAATTTCGCTGCGAAAGTCCTCTCCGCAGTAGTGATGCACATTTCCCGGAAAATGCCCCAGTGGAAAATGTAATGCTGAGAAATCCTTCTTATCTTGAGGCACTTGCAAATGAAAATCCAGTCACGTCTGATGCTTCATCGCTAGCAGTTGAAATACATTCTCAATCGGAAGATAGACCAGGGTGTAGGTCATTCTCCGAACCACCCCTAAGTCATGCATCTTCTAGTTTGATTAGTGGTTTCTCTACCAATCTTGTTGAATCCGATGAAGCAACAAGGAAGCACCAGCTCTGGTCAAATCATGTAGAAAAATATTTATTGAATGATAAAGAGGAAATTATGAACATGAGAAAACAACTGGCAAAGGGTGAAGTGCCAGTCATGTTTTGGCCCTGGATGACTCTCAGTATGACATTCCAGAGATGTTGACAGAAGATGGGATTCATGATATTCGTCTCAACATATGGAAAACTCTTTTTCAGTTGAAAAAGAAAGTATTATATTATGATGAATATGAAAATCATGTTAAGATAATAGAAGGGTTACACCATCAAATTGACTTAGAATCTTTATCAATCTCTCGATATCCGAAGGCTGAAAAGCAACAGAGAGCCCTTCAACGTTCATGCCTTGGTGCACTAAGAAGATTGTGCCAGTTAATTACCAATGCCCCATCTGGTATTCATGTCAGAGGATAAGGTGTTCATGGAGAAATACATTTTACTGTGCTCTCTAGTCAGCAAAGCCTGCTGGAAATGGTCTCATGCAATGTTATTGCCCGTGGCCGGCCAAAGTCAATGGGTTTTTTTGTAATCAAAAGCTTGCCCAAGAATAGGCCTCAACTATTTCTTCTCAAAATCAAGAATAAAGAGAACAAGTTGTTGAATTAATCCTGCATCAATAAAACGAGAATATTGAACATGCCTCTCGTATGGAGAAAGCACATCATCAAGTGACAGAAGTGTCAGAAATCATCCAATGGTCTTTCGAGCCGGGTGATAAAAGTGGATACAGGTTGATGCATCCAGCTAATTTCCGGACTATGGTCCGAAAGATTAGGAGAGATTTTAAGAAAGTCTAAGACATAACATGTCAAGAGCCACCCCATATTGCCAGACTGGGGACTCTTTTAAACCAACCCTCAGAATCAACAAATAGAATTCGAGGAGTTGATCGGGAATAGCAGGAATAGCCCCAGTCCACCGGACTGGGGACTTTTTCAAATCATCAATCCCCTCCTCAGAAAAAGTCGATCTTTTCTCAATTGGGGAAGAGGCCTCAAGAGGAACGAAGAGTCAAATTATCAGGAGATTCCCTCCAAATTACGGTTTTTCAAGAAGTTCCTGAGGGATTGAATCAACAAAAGGCAATGTCTCATCAAAGACATGGAAGAAGATAATATCACAGAAATGATGATAGAAGGGATGTGATGCGTTATGAATCAATCAATGTCATCAATGCCATTGTTTCTGATCCACCATATGAGGTTCACTCATGGGACTCAGATGAAGAGGTTCCTACTCAGGAAGTTGTATGCACAAATACAAATGAAGAAGGTGTGCGTACACGAAATCAAAGATTTACCCAAAATCTGCGTGTTCCTTCAAATAACCCACTTCCCCCTCTCCTAAATGGATAAAACAAGGGGAAGGGAAAGAATCAGGTTACATATCCTTCCTCTGTAGAAGGACAATCTCTCTCACTAGAGAAAATATTTGAGCAACAGGAGGAAGAAATGAAGGAATTGAGGAGGATGAATGCATAACTACTTTAGGGTAGTCTTCCTCCTAAGCGTGCTGGAGTCAGTCAGCCAAGGGAGTTTGTTGCAGCTACTGAGATGGATCAAGAATATCCTCCTTTATCGGTACACCCTCACAGGTCTAATCCTACAGGTCAAGTGCAACAAAAATTGGCAGTATTGCCATCGGTTGTAGTACCAGCTGCCATACCTGTCTAAACTCCAGTCATTGCACCTACCCAAGTCCAATTTCAACCAGATGTTTCTCAAATGTTAATAACTACCATTGAGTCATTAACAGCTCGGTTAGAGACTATGGAAGGAAAGCGTGCGAAGGTTCAACCAGAAAAGAAAGCTTACCCTGAATGGGTAGATTCAATCTCTCCCCCATAAAATTTTGGGAATCCTGTGTTCCTTATTTTCAATGGATTAGGTGATCCTGAACAGCATTTGACGCATTACGTGTCTTGTTGTGATCCTATGATGGGAACTCCAGAGCAGTAAGAAGCAGTGAAACTCAGATGCTTCGTGCGAACCTTGCAAGGACAAGCTTTTGTCTGGTATACAAGCTTGAAATCCCGGTCAATTACCAGATGGGAAGATCTCTGTTAATGATTTCTTATTCAATTCAGCTCAACTTTTCCAAAGACAACATTTTTAGATATTACAAACTATAAGAAAAAGGATTAATGAAAGAGTCTATGATTTCATTGCTCATTGGAAGGGATTAACATATTCCCTGAGCTTAGCACTCCCTCAAGAGGAATTGTTGCCAATCTGTGTGGCAAATCTGTGTGTTGAATTACGCACACCACTGATCCATGTGAAATACATAGGAGGGATTCAAGAACTTACCTCAATCGCTCAACAGATTGAAGATTCTCTTATACAGACTAAGGCTAAATCTCGTGTAATTACATCAGCTCCAGGAAGGAGAATGAGTAAAGCATAAACTGCTATAGTTATGCTTAAACAGGAACCTGTACCTACTTCTACCTCAAAACCTTCATCTTCTCGAAGGGCTCCACCTCTTGAGCGTCAACAACAAAGTATGTTTTGTCAAGACAATCAAAGCGATCAAAGATGGAAACAGTTTGAAGAGTTGAAGAGTAAAGTTTATTCTTTTTGAAATGAAAAAGTTCCTGGTTACTTCATTTCGGCCCTGGAGAATAATTTGGTTCAGCTGCCAAGGCCTAAGAGGCCAAACAAGGAAGGATATGAATACCATCCCAATTATTTCCCATTTCATCAGACGTTGGGGCATACCATCCAGGAGTGTTTTGTCTTCAAAGACCTCCTACAAAAGATGGTAGACTCGGGTCAAGTCAAACTGAAAAGCTCTTCAGCCCAGGTAGCATGTGTTACTGCCACAGTTCCAGAGGAGGAAGGCGAGTGGCAAGAAGTCAAAACAAAAAATGCACAAAAATATGATGATTGGATGGTCAGAAATATGATCAACCGAACTCATGCTATTTTTTGAACACAATTGAAGAAACCAATTGTACCTTATTCCATGAATACCGCATCAAAATCCTCTTCAGAGGGAAAATCCTCAAAAGGGCGGCATAATTCCAAGAAGGAGAAAGAATCAGAAGAAGATGAGTATGTGTCAAGGCCTAAGTTGTCTTTGACTCTGGTGGACTTCATGCCATCTACTTCGAAGCAACGGGCACTACCCTACCAAACGGCACAGCCTAAATTCTCTAGTCAGGTAGAATCCTCATCAGATGAAGAGTTGATTTTTGGTTCTGTTAATATGATTCAATTAACAGATCCATATGCCAGTAGCAGTTTCAATTTCGATGAGCCTGAATTCCCTGTATCAAATAGAGGAATCAGAGGAAGTTCCAGAGGCTCAGGATACAGGGGAAGACGTGGATCTTTCAGAAGCCACTATTCCAATTCTACCCCTGCTAGAACTGTGTACGCAGCAGAAACTCGTGGTAGAGCCCTTCAGCGAGCTCAGCAAGAACATGCAAGTTCTTCTACCAATAGCAAATTCAGTCCTGGCATAGTTATTCTGGAAGACCGGTTGAAGGTTCCATCTTCTTCCTCTCAGCAAGTGAATGGATCTAATCAGTCTAATCTTCCAAAACCAGGAATATTTCCAACTCCTATCCCAATACAAGATGCATCAACTTCCAAAGCATCTGCTTCCAAGGCACCTGCTAAACCATATGTTCCTGTTGGGAAACACAAACCTCTGTATCAAAAGTATGATATATTGAAACACTTGGCCCAAGTACCGGACAAGTTATCAATTTTGGATGCTTTGAATCTATCAAAGGATCTTCGGGAGTCACTCATTTAGGCTTTGTCAAGTCCTCAGGTGTTTGAAACTGAAATTGCTACAGTTGAAGTCTATCACATAGAGAATAATCCTGCAGAATTCCATGCAATAATATCTTTTACTGATGAAGATGAAGATGATGTTGTTCATAGACATATTAGACCTTTGTACTTATCTGGAAAGTTCAATGGTGTAGACGTCCAAAGAGCTTTCATTGATAATGGTTCAGGAGTAAATCTCATGCCCATTCGTACGCTTCATCGATTGGGCCTCACAAAATCTGATTTATCTCCTTCAACTATGATGTTACAAGGATATGATAAAAATGAACAAGAACCACTAGACGAAGTTACACTCAGAACTCAGTTTGGAGATCTTGTTTCCAATTCATATTTCATGGTTGTTGATCAAGACTTAGCCTTCATCATCTTGCTAGGAAGACCCTGGCTACATCAACATGCGGATATCCCTTCATCATACCATCAATGTCTCAAATATTGTTTCGATGGTCAAGTTGGGACATTATATGGTGATAAGGCCCCACTCAAGACATGTGAGTCTCAATACATTGAGGTAGAATTCTATCACATGAAGGGAAGGGAGAAATCCACAACAAAGGAGATCACCAAAGTTAATGCTTTGTATGGTTTGGAGAAGATTCCAGTAAATCCATTTGCGCATCTGAGTATAGATTATGTATTGCCTATCAGTCAAATTGACAAGATAGATGCAAATCAAAATACTCTTATGGAAAGATCCATAATGTCAATTACGACAATCGATCCAGACAACATGGGAGAAATTGGTGATTATCCAGGCAATGATGAAATTCCAAATAGAGATGTCTTCATTTCATATGCTGAAATCCAGCAAGTCTATACTTCACCAATCAGGCTAGAAGAAGTTATAGCAACATCAGAGGTGAACAATGATGTCGATTCTCAATCCATCATCTCCTCTTTATTACCCAAAGAAGACCCTTCATCATTAATTGGGTCAGAAATGGAAGCTTCTTCTTCAAGATGTCAAAATTTTGACATCTCTTCTGATCATGAAAATTATGCTTTATCATCTACTATGCAAGTAGAAATGGAAGAAATAACACATGATGAAGAAGAAGAGGAAGATCTCAGAGATTATCCTCCAACATTTGAAGAGGGTATCTCTACCATCGTGGATGAACTTAGAGAAATAAATCTGGGTAAAAAAGAAGATCCACGCCCCACTTTAATCAGTGCGGCCATGACTCTTGAAGAATAAGAGATGTATATTTCCTTTTTAAAGAAAAATCGAGACATATTTTCTTGGAACTATACATAGATTCTCGGGCTTGATCCTGATGTTTCTACTCATCATTTGGGTTTACCAGAAGAACATCAAGGATTTAAGAAAGCCTCAAGAATAACACACCCAACTTATGCTTCCAAAATTGAAGTTGAAGTGGATAAGCTTATCAAAGATAACTTCATCAGAGAAGTTCAATATCCCAAGTAGTTGGCTAATATTGTCCCTGTAAAGAAGAAGAATGGACAAATTAGAGTTTGCATCGATTTCATAGATCATAATCGGCATTGTCCTAAGGATGATTTCCCAGTTCCGATTACAGAACTTTTAATTGATGCAACAGCTAGCTATGAATTACTTTCCTTCATGGATGAATATTCCGGATATAATAAAATCTGAATGGCCCCAGAAGATGATGAATCCATAGCCTTCAGAGCCCCTCAAGGTGTGTTTTGCTACCGGTTAATTCCCTTTGTCTTAAAGAATGCAGGTGCAACATATCAGCGTGCCATGCATCGTATCTTCAAACCCTTTTTAGGGAAGTTTGTTGAATTATATGTAGATTATTTGGTGGTTAAATCCAAAAAACTTTCTAATCACTTGGCTGATTTGGAAGTAATATTCCGCAAGCTTCGACAACATAATTTAAATATGAACCCCTTAAAATGTGCTTTTGGGGTAACCTTAGGAAAATTTCTCGACTTTATTGTACACCATCGTGGTATTTAAGTCGATCCTGAGAAGACAAAGTCAATCCTTGGTATGTAACCTCCTCGAAACTTGAAATAATTAAGAGGACTTCAAGGAAACTTAGCCTATATTTGGCGTTTCATCGCCAATTTGGCAGGAAAAAGTTTACACTTCACCAAATTGATGAAGAAGGGAGTCACTTACTAGTGGACTGAAGAATGTCAAGAAGCATTCAATATTCTCAAGAAATAACTCTTGAGTCCACCGGTACTCATGCCACCTGTTGATGGAAGACCACTTATATTCTATGTGACAGCTCTAGAGTGATCATTGGGTGCCTTTCTTACTCAGAATAATGACACTGGGAATGAAAACAGCCTCTACTACCTCAGTCGGACTATGATTGAAGCAGAAACCCGGTATTCAAATATTGAGAAGTGCTGCCTGGCATTAATCTTTGTAGTTCAGAAATTGAGACACTACCTGCAACATCACAAGGTCCAATTGGTATCTCACAATAACCCTCTCAAATTCATCCTTAGTCGTCCAATGCTTACAGGATTTCTGGAAAGGTGGGAAGTTATTTTTCAGAAATTCGACATTCAGTATGTGTCTCAAAAGGCAATAAAGGTCCAAGCTCTGGCTGATTTCTTGGCTGAACACCCTTCAGTGGAAGACACATCTTCAGATATTGAACTACCTAATGAGGAAATATTCTCTATTCAAGGAAGTCCTCAGGAATGGGAAATATATTTTGATAGTTCTTCCAGAAGTCCACCAGGGAGGAAAATGGAAAATCCAAAATTCAACAAAGTTGGCTTAGGAATTGTGCTCATTTCTCCAGAAAAGGTAGTGTTACCTTATTACTTGTTATTGTGGGAAGGTGGTACCAATAATGAAGCATAATACCAAGATCTCATCACATGCTTGGAATTGGAACTTCAAGCATAAGTGAATCAATTAAAGGTGAAAGGTGATTCATACCTGGTAATCAAACAAGTCAATGGGGATTATACCATCAGAAAAAAAGAACTAATCCATTTGTATTATTACGTCAGAGAGTTAATGGTGGAATTCCATTTGGAACCGAAATTTTCTTATGTTCCGCGATCACAAAATGCTCAAGCTGATGCACTGGCTAATATAGCCACAGCTCTGGCAGATCCAAATCGGGATGAGAAAACCATCAGTATTGCCCACCGTTGTGCAATTTCACCTTATGTTTGAATTAGAATAGAGGAAATTAATGAAATTAGTCCCATTCCTGAACTGTATGGTCATACTATAGGATGGATGTCACCTATCAGGGAATACCTTCAAAATGGAACACTTCCACCTGATAGAGCCGGGAAAGAACAAATCCGGTGACGTGTGGTAAATTTTACTCTTTATGATAGCCCAGATCACCTAGAGAAAATTCTATACAAGCGTGGTTTTGATGGAGTTCTCTTCAGATGCATTGATGGTGAAGAGACAATGGCTATCATGAAAGAAGTGCATGCAAGAGTATGTGGTGCCCACTAGTATGGACATAGACTGTCTGATCAGATTCGAAGGCTTAAATACTTTTGGCCTTCAATGATACAAGATTGTGTTGATTTCACAAAGAAGTGTCATTCATGACAAGTACATGACAACTTCATTCATCAACCTCCAGAGTTTCTTCATACAGCTAAATACTCATGGCCATTTTCCACATGGGGAATGGATGTGGTGGGACCTTACCCTTCAGCTACGGCCAAGCAGTTTAAGTATATTCTTACTGCTACTAATTTCTTTTCCAAATGGGAAGAGGAGATAACTCTCAAGGAAGTCAGTGCTAAATGCATTTTTATCTTCATCAAGTCTAACATCATTACCAGATTTAGTGTCCCTCATACCATATTGACAGAAAATGGCACCAACTTCTGTTCATCCGAGGTGAAGAAATTTTATCAAGAATACAACATCAAATCCAACCATTCATCTCAGTATCATGCAGCAGCCAATGGCTAGATAGAAGCCTTCAATAAGACTCTGTCAAATATACTGCAAAAGATGGTGGATAAAGATAATAAATCATGGCCTGATAAACTCTTCCATGCTTTATGGGCTTATCGGACTACCACCTACACTGCAACGCGGTCAACTCCATATTCACTGGTATATGGAACAGAAGCCGTCGTGCCCATTGATGTTCAATTACCCTCACTCAGAGTAGCCATTTTTTATCAGTCATCTACAGATGAGCAATATAGAAAGTGATTGAATGAATTGGAATGGTTAGATGAGAAAATATTGTGCACTTTTCACCACTTGGAAGTCTATCAAAATCGAATAGCATGAGATTTTAACAAAAAAGTTCATCTTCGTTAATTCACTCAGTGAGAATTGGTATTAGTTCTCAGAACTCCAATGATACCAGGAATGAAACCTCCCAATCTTGTGCCAAAATGGGAAGGACCTTACTCAATACATAGGGTCTACTCCAATGGAGGCTATTCATTAATCGCGATGGATGGAGAACTCATCACTACTCCAACCAATTCCATATTTTTGAATAAGTATTTTTTATAAACACAAAATATATCATCATTGGTCCGGTATGACCTTAAACTGCAGCACCGTCCAGCAAGACGTTAAACTGCATAACCAACGGTCCATGCATATGACCCTAAACTATTTGCACATATGTCCAACATGACGTTAAACTGTGTCCCCTTCATCGTCCATGCTATATGACGTTAAACTATACAGAAACAGTCCATACATATGACCTTAAACTATTTGTATTCCATTCGTCTCACATGACGTTAAACTGTGACGTCCTAACTACATGACGCTAAACTGTACAGAAGTCCCTTACGTCCTATGAGATGTTAAACTGCATCATCAATAGTCCATATATATGAACTTAAACTATTTTTACTTTCGTCCAACATGACGCTAAACTGTGAAAAAGTTCCCTAATTAGTCCAACATGACATTAAATGGTGTACTCTTTTGTCCTCACTGCATGACATTAAACTGCACAGTCCCCCTTTTATCCAACATAACGTTAAACTATATTGTCCTCATCGTCCTAACTACATGACGCTAAACTGTACAGAAAGTCCTTGATACATCCTACATGTCATTAAACTGTACTTTTTCCCTACTACATGACACTAAAATGTGTAGCACCAATAGTCCTAACTGAAAGACTTTAAACTACATAGTCCCTTTATATGTCCTACATGACATTAAATTGTGCATCGTTAAGGTTGTTGTTACCTATTGTTTCTCACATCGAGTATGAATCACATGATCTTAGATCAAACTTCAAACATAATACTCTCTCTGGGCTACTAACCATGTGTAAGTCCCAACAACATCATTTTTTAGGTCGTTGTCCCCAAGAACAACTTGATCATTAATTCATTCTTTAATTGAACTACGCGGACTTTGATCCTTGCCTTCCAGGCTGGGTACATAGGCAACCTCCCAAGGTTCAAACCCAAAACCAATCTCTTCACATCAGTTCACCTCCATCTCATACGATGTTGATTCATGAAACCACCCCTAGAATCAATATCTTTACATTGGTTCACTTTCGTCCTTACTATATGACGTTAAACTGTACAACACTTTTTGTCCTGTACGACAATAAAACTATAATATTCTTTGATACCCTCACCTGAGAGGGAACCATTATTTACATTGATTTTTCAATCATGTTTCATTCCAAAGATTACGTGCATACATGGCAATGTCCAAACATTTTATCTTGGGTTAAACCATCATTGCACTAAAGTCCCCTTTCACCATTCACATGTACGAACCAAATTTGTACAGAGGGTAGTTCTAGAACTACGTGGGATTGATTCCCATCCTTATGGGATACGTAGGAATGTTCGAGTGTCCCTCGAATCTAGCCCCAAGTCTTTGGGCCTAACCCCAAATTCCACTTTCAGTCCCTTGGCTGAAAATTCCCCATGAAAACACACAATGTGTATTTATTATAATGGTCCAAGATCTATGACCCTAAACTAAGATCTCTAATACTTTTGTCCCACACGATGTTAAAATGTAGTTTAAGAACTACGTATGGCTTTATTCCCATCCTTATGGGATACGTAGTGAAGTCCAACATTTCAATTCAGGACCCAGCCACAACATGATTATGGTTAGCATTGATCTGTGTATCTCTATATACATCGGAAAATACCCATCTTTATGTGTCATAATCCTAACCTTAAATATTTTCATATCTTCATAACCCTTTTCTTGAATTTTAATCACAAAAATGTCAAATTTCTGAGAGTTCTTTTACCTAAATATGCAGTACGTGCCCTTAGGCGGCCTTGCATAAACAGTCTCCATAATAGATTTTTCAGCCAAAAGATACTATTATTTGACTATGCAGCTAATTCCCTTAGGTGTCCCTACATAATTCAAACCCCTAACGGGTTTGTCGGATACTGGTAACTTCATTCTTGGTAAGAAAGCCTCTTTTGTCCTCATTGGTCTTAAGTGACAGTATGTAGGGATCCGCAAAAATAGCCATCCTTAACATATTTGTCCCACATCCTTTTTCATGATCTGAAAGTATTCAAGTCTATGGTTTATATTCTCCATCCCTACGTTTGGGTCAGACCTTCGTAGGAGTGATATCCATCCAGTTCTTCAATAATATTGTTTGGAAATATCTTCTCCATATTCAAGTACCTCTTTCCATACAACAAATTCTATACTTTGAAAAATTTGAATCTCCATAAAATTTCACTGGATTTTTAGCACTAGGAAAGTAAAGTTCTGAGAGTTCTTTTGCCTGACTATACAGCACGTGCCCTTAGGAATCCTTGCATAAACAGTCACATAACAGACTTGTTAGCCAAAAGATGCTATTTATTTGACTATGCAGCCAATGCCCTTAGGTGGCCCTGCATAATTCAACCCCCTCACGGGTTTGTTAAATAATGGTAACTTAATTCTTGGAAACTACTTCTTCTAAATGAATTTTTAGCTCTTTTACATATCATTCCTTAGATTCAAATATTCGTAAGCCATAGGTTACATATTTTCCCTCATACTTGAGTGTGGTAATGTGTTTTTAGATAAATTTTCAAGGAATTGAGTCAATTCTAATTCATTCGGTCAAAGCTATTTCGACCTTAAACATTAGCCTCTGTATGTTCGATGTGCATGACTTTAAACTGCCCACAAAAGACAAAGGAACTCTGAGTAAAAGTCAAGTTCCAGCTCACTAAACATACATTTTGTATGATTTAGGTAATATTGAGCAATTAAAAGATTCAATGTTTGTAGGGTTATTTATATTAATCCTAGTAAAAATCAAACTATGCTTCTTTTTCTTCTTTACCTCAGAGTCAAATCCTCTTTTCTCTCTGGATCCAACTCTGAGGGGGGGCTTTTGTTGACACTCCTTTCGTCACAGAATCTAAAGATTGGAAAAGGGGAATATCTTAGCTCAAAGTGATTCAACCTTTGGACAAATATCAAACAAATTGACAAAGGAAGGAATAAGAAGAAACTTGGGCAAGGGTCACGCAAGTTCTACAATGGTCACGCAAGTATACTTGAACGCCGCAATGGTCGAGAAAGTACACTTGCGCCTCGAAGTTGGTCGCGCAAGTCACTTACGTGCCCTAGGTGATAACCGCCCGGGGTCTTCTCCAGCCTATAAATACCCCCGGTGGGCCCCCCATTTGGGATAAATTTTTCCAGAATTCACATACAGAGCTCTGAACGCCCAAGTATCTTCTTCAGGTCTTCTGAACACTTATAAGGTAATTCCTTACCTAGAATGGAAGGTCAAAACAAGAGGAGTATGGTCTAAGTGTTAGAATACACTAAAACTTGTGCGCCTAAGTGGTTTTACACTTAAGGGAAATGGACACACTTGTGTGCCGCCCTAATTCTTCACCAGAACTTGCGCACCATCTTCTAGAATGCCTCTAGATATAATACCGAGGGTTTGAGCCAAGTCTCCCCTAAGTATTACTCTAAGGGCTGAACATCGCGCAAGTACCCATGTGTCGCGCAGGTATACCTGTGCGACCAGGACTTGCGTGCCCACGCAGTACCTGCACGCCTGCCAGGACTTGCGCGCCCCTACCTTTTTGGGTCCCTTTCTTGCCCACTTCACCCCTCTTATGTCATTCCACTTCTCCTATTCAAGATTCAGTCTTCAAGACACTCTTCAAAGCCATTTATGGCATGATTTATTGATTTGGATTTTTTATCTGAAAGGAACTCCGTGGAACATCTCTCAAAATCTAGTGATTTATACATCTTTATGTCACTAAAGATTGAGATTTCATTCATTCAACCTCATCCTTTAAGATTAGATAATCCTTAACATGGGCCCCCTTTTCAGGAGTAAGCCCCAGTCCAAATTCTCATTACTATGGGAATCCTCTTTAGGAGTAAGCCCCAAGTCCTCTAATCTAGGCATCCTCCTTAGGAGTAAGCCCCAACCATAATTCTCATAACCTGGGATTCCTTTTCAAGAGTAAGCCCCAATCTCAAATATGGGCTTCCTTTTCAGGAATAAGCCCCAGTCTCAAATATGGGCATCCTCCTCAGGAGTAAGCCCCAACCATAATTTTCTTAACCTGGTATTCCTTTTTAGGAATAAGCCCCAATCTCAAACCTGGGATTCCTTTTCAGGAATAGGCCCCAGTCTCAAATATGGGCTTCCTTTTGAGGAATAATCCCCAATATCAAATATGGTCATCCTCTTCAGGAGTAAGCCCCAAGTCCCTTAACCTGGGCCTCCTTTTCAGGAGTAATCCGCAGTATTAATTTCTCTTAACCAGTCCTAATTTACTTTTGATTTGGGGCTTCTTTCTCATGAGTAAAACCCAATCATAAGTCCCCTCTTAACTTGGGCATATTCCTTAGGAGTAAGACCCAAGAGTAGAGTATCTAAATCTCCATGAAGCACATATACCTTTATGGACACTTTTCATGGATTTCTTCCCTGAAGTAAATCTTAATAATAATCTATTTGGGTAGTCATAATTACATAAGCCCCACATCATTGCATCTTTCGTGGCACAATTGTCTGATTTCACTAATACCTCTTGTTTCTCACACCGATCATGACTCACGTGAGGTTAGAGTGTAAAAGTAATCATGACTTCTTTCTTTGATCCATCAATCATGCATAAGCATCATACTCCCTTACTCAAACTACATGGGTTCTGATTCCTTTTCCTAAACAAAGGATACGTAGGTAGCCTATCTGTGGGTATGATCCCAACTTTGAAACAATCTATGTCCTTCTGAATGACAATAAACTTCATTTGCCCCATTTAGTGGCTTTAAAACCAGTATGGTCATTATAATGACCAAGAGACTTGTATGTATTTTTAAGGATACCATCAACTAAGAATCTCTAACAAATACAGATGATTCTTCATCGATGAAGAACTTCGAATACATATAAAAGATTCTCTGAATTTCCTACGTACTAATCATTGATTTTCAGTCTAAAGGAAAGCTCATTTTTATACTTGGTAATGTAATAAGGATTCACAAACATAACTTAAATCTATAAAGAGAGTCTCGGAGTAGACAATAATTCCCCTCAAAAAGGTTTGATGAGTCCGACCTCCCATCCTCTTGACCAATGAAAATTCCTAAGCTTCATCAGTCCGTAACTAATGAGCGCCTACCTTTGGAAAGTAGGTCCAAATGGATATGGAATCATTGGATGTTTCTGGTTCTACAAACAAACCTGTTAGAAACCGATTGGAATGTTTGAACCTTGAATCAATGAGGTCATCCCCAATTCCAGAGGGAAATAACTGGGAATTCAAGTTCATAATTAGAATCATTATTTTCATAGGGATCCATTAATTGAATAAATTTAACGGATCTAAAGATCAAATCCTTATCTGATGAAGATTCTTCTCGACAAATTGATTATTTTGAGCTATTTTGCGGGGAAGTTATCATGTTTTTGAGATAGTTGGAAAGAAATATACCAAATTCATGGAAAAATATATACTTTCCATGACCTAATCTTCTTCTAAATTATCTTTATCCTTCTGACCATGTTGTTTCTTTGAGGATTGTCATTTGGAGGGTTGATCTTTTGATGAAGATGGCCTGGTTGAAACAGAAGTGAAAGGAGGCACAATCAGTTGTTTCAACTATGTTCGTAGAATAAAACGAGTTCAATTTATTGTTTTCCTGACAATACAATCATCAAACTTCTGCACATTATTTATTTTGACTTTCTACCATTTTCCTTCTTCCTCTAGATCTGTAATAGTAACACATGCTACCTGGGCTGAGGAACTTTTTTATTTCACTTGTACAGATTCCACCATATTTTAAAGAAAATATTTGAAAAAAACACTCTTGGATGGGGTGAACCAATATTTTATGGAAGGGACAATATTTTGGTAGGTACTCATCTCATTCTTTGTTTGGTTTCTTGGGTCTTTGCAGCTGGACTAAGTTGTTTTCCAAGGGAAAAATGAAGTAAAAAAGAACCTATTTATTCCAAAAAGAATAGACTTTGTTCTTTAACTCCTCAAACCATCTTCACCTCTGATATTTTTTATCATCTTGATGAGGTATTCATTTTTCACGATGCTCAGGAGGAGCCCTGCGGTATGATTATGGCTTTGAAGTATAAGCAGTTATAAGTGCTTTCTTGAGTGTAACCGTAGCAATATATACTCTTCCTATTCTCCTTCCGAGAGCTGACATGATTACATAAGACCTATCTTTGGTTTCCAAAAATGAAATTCTCTACTTGTTGGGTGATCAAAGAAAGGTATCAAAACCCACTTGTGTATTTAATAAGGATCAGTGGTGTGAAAAACTCATCACATATATTTTTCACACATATTGTTAGAAAATATTCTTAAGGGAGTGGTATATTCAAGGACTATGTTAATACTTTCCACCAAGTAATGAAATTTAAAACTATGTCATTCTCTTTTTTTTTCAGTTCTTATGATCAAAGACTGTTGTCTTCTGTAGCATTGAGCTAAATTGGAAAAGGAATTTCTGACAGAGGTCTTCCCATCCAGTGATTAATCGAAACTGGAAACTTGTATACTAGACCAAGGTCGTCCCCTGTAGTGATTGAACAAAGTAAATGATATTTATCACTTCTTATTGTTGAGGGGTTCCCATCATTTGATCACAAAAATAAATTAAATACGTCAAGTTCTTCTCTAGATCTACTAAACTCTTAAAGATTGGAAATGTGGTATTCACAAATTTTGGCAGTGGAGGAATCAAATCTACCCACTTGGGGTAAGCCTTATTTTCTATTTGTACTAGTGAGATCCATTCTTATATATATTATAATAGAGTTATTAATAACTCAATAGTATTCATAATCATTTGGTGAATATATATATGAGTTGGGACCTGTATAGGTACAATAGCTGGAGCCTGAATAGGTGCAACGACTGGCAAAGCCACTGGTGGTGGCTGCTAGTATTGTCTTGGATAGCCCATGGGGATAGGCTAGTAAGGATGTGCTTGACCCTTTTCTGTATGTGTACCCAATAGAGGGAATTCATTATCCACATCAATAGATATAACAAACCCTCTTTACTGGATATCATTTTCTGGATGTGCAAGCTGAGGATCTTCTTGTGGATCATGTCTGACAGGAATGCTACTTTGGAGTAAATCTGCATTGTGTCTTCTCAAATCCTTCATCTCCTTCTCTTATTGGGAAAATATTTCATAAAGAAAAAGATATAAACCTTATCTAGTGTAAAAGTGAGACATGATCTGACATTTACCTTTCCCCTTGTTAGGTTCCTTTCAAAGAGGTGGAAGTTGATTATTCTAGGGAATACATAGATTTTGAGTAACCCTCTGATTTTGGGTATGAACACCTCCTTCATTTGCTTCGGTGTGTACTATAATATGAATAATAAATTCATCCTCCTACTCACCCAAACTATACTCATTTTCTAGAGGATCTTCCGTAGTGGCATTAATGAGATTCACTGACGCATAATGCATTAATGAAATTCTTTTAGTATCTTTTAATATCACCATCTTATTCGTCCTCCATGATAATTTTTTCTTCTATTTATTAGTTCCCCATGAATTTTTTGATAGAAATTAATTTAAATGGAATCCTCAAATAGCTCAGTTGTACATTCACTTTGCGGCTACTTCCCTAATCAGGAGAAAACCGACTTCTGCTGAGGAGAGGATTGTGGATGTGAAAAATCCCCAGCCCTACGGACATGGGCTATTCTTGTTCTTCTTCCTCAACCCTTCAGGCTATGTTTTCTGACTCTGAAGGTTGGGTTAAAAAATCCCCCATCCCTGTGGGATGAGGTGGCTCCTAAAATTATATGGCTTCTATCATCATAGATGCTCTTCTAATTTTATGAATTTTGGTCTGAAAACTGGTTGGGTGCATTATCTATCACCCACTTAAATCACCTATTTTGGAATACCGTTGTGCTATTTCAAACATTTGTGTGATCTGATGGCTAACATTATCTAAGAAAGAAACGTTCTTAATGTTCTCAGTTGCTTGATGAAAAAGTATCCGAACATATTTCTCTATCTGGGCTTGACTTCTGTTAAAACCGATCATGGTCTGTTCTTATTGAGCATCTCTTCAGTCATGAATAGAATTTTTTTTGTAGCTATCCTGGGGAAATAACATTTCATGAGACCACTTTCAACATGCATTACTAATTTTGAAGCATAGTGAAATGAAATGCTCCATGTGCACCCCATTCTCTGATATGAACACCAAATGGGGTTTCCATGATCAATTGTCGCAACATCTTTAATGCATTTAAGAATGCATGTTGAAGGGCCTCCTGTTGCTTCTCAATCATTGGATGTCAAGAAAACTAGAGAGATGCCAAGTTAATTTGGTTATGCAACCCTTATATTAAATTTAAATGACTTCAATATTGGTGATATGGTAATACTTTTATTTTCAAATTATGAAGAGTCTTCCACAGGTTGAGGCAGATATCATGAATGCAATGTTCTACCATCATTTATGGAATGTTTTATTGAGAGGTTTCCAAAGGACAAAACATGTATGGTATTTTACCATTATCCAGTTGTTTTATCATATTCAATATATCATATTCATATTTTTCTAGAGGTTTCTCAACTTGGTTCAACCAAAGTGGATGCTTCTCGATTGCTTTATCAGAAGAAATGGGATCAGTTGATGTTTTGCCTACTATATTAAAAGAAAAATGACCTAAAGGAGTTTTGAAGAATGTCCATCACATTGGGATGCCTTCTAGATGTGAAATTATTTCACCTACTAGAAACTAGGCATTAGACATGACTTTCCTTACGTTTGCAAGTGCCTCAAGATAAGAGGGATTTCTCATCACTACATTATCCGTTGGAGAATTTTATTGACAATGAAAAACACTACTTTAGAGAGGAATTTCATAAAAAATTACATCATGGGAATATCCACCATGGTGGATTACAGCAAGGGATAAATCCTCTTACACCTTGGTCTTCTGGCCAAACGAAGGGTTTCCGTAGTTCCCATCTAGAGATAGGTTCTCTAAATTGACCGAATTATCATGAAGAAATACTTCATGATGAAGTATCCAATGAGGAACTTCAGAATTACTTCTAATACTCCAACAATTTGTTAATGGAAGTGTAGGATCTTGTGTTGTAATAGATAAATTTTTTAGGGATTCAAGAACTCCATCATTAAGAGGAGAAAGATCACATATTGACTCTTGATTCTCCCACTATTCTTGGTGAGACTTATTCTTAGATTCTCTCTTACATGTAATTGAGGAAAATTATTGGGAAAAGTGGTTATCATGAGAAGCTGTATGTGCCTTCTTTGGAGTGGATGTGAAAATATACTTATTATCTCCAATTGAAACGAGTGTATGTGCCCAGTATGATTCTCTGTATGATATGGGGGATTATGACCCATAACCCCCTGGATTGGAACAGTGGTATGTATCTACTCTGGGATGGAATGCCGATAATTCATCCCAGGTGTGGGGATAGAATAATGTGTTTTTCACTCTGGTACTTCTGAGGTTTCTGTTTTGATATTGTGGTAAGATTATAGGATATGTGTAGGAAATCATGTATTCCCTTTCACCATTTCCAAAATGTGTTTGGTAACTTCAGTGGCCGAAATGGGATTATATGTCCATTCCATATTTAGAGTATGTGTATGTAAATTATCCTATCCTCCCTTTTCTGTCAATAGATACTGACAGTACTCATGTATGAGGTTAGAGTGTTGAGTCTGCTCCAGGTTTGTTGTCAAAGCTTTCCGATTGACTTCTCTGACTGCTTCTAAACAAGACTATTAGAAGGCTTAATGGATGCTAGAAGGTTTATGTGCCTACTGGATGTTTTCCACCAAGCCTGGTTGATGGAATTATTTCAATGATTATAGAATATACCATTGGAAGTCTTGGTGAGTGAACATAGGTGCATGTTCTTTCTCACAGTACTCCACAATATTTGAATGGTGGGATTGGTTGAGTGCCACCAGACGAGTCTATTGGCTGGTGGAATTAAGGCAGACAAGTGTATGCACCTGTTCATTGTTTTCTATCAAGCTGGGTTGATGGAATTCTCTGGAGGGGGAAAAGGTAGAACCTACTCCCTATTTGGTGGTTGTTGTCCTTGGTTGTGTTTCTTGTGTGCCTAGGTCTGAGGTACCCAGGTCGGAAAACCAAAGATAACACCCTCATCATGTTGAGAGTTTGCTACTGTGTGATGTTGGTAGTAGTGATTATTGGTAGGATCCCTCAAGATGGACCCTTGTGTATTTGGGATGAGGCCATGGATGGCTTATTGGTCAACATACTTGGAAAAGTGTAGGGATTAGTGTTTACATTCTAGGGATAAATTCCCAAAAAGATTGAAGATGGTGGTTGGTGTCATCTAATTCTGAACCACTGGTCATCGTTGACCAGACGTCCAAGGGTTATTCTTGATTTGGAGGGCCTATTGGGAAGCCTCCAAGGATATGATCGTACCATGTTTATGGTACTCTCAGACCAATGCATTGGGGACCCATAATTGAAGATGCTGAGTTGTTGATGACGTCATTTCAATGGATTATGATCTAGCTTGAGCAACATCTGGGGAATTCACTGGTGAAAACTTGAAGGAGTCCATTTGGAATGAAGGTTTTTCTTGGAAACATTTACTTGTATATATGAAAAATAAAAACCATGAACTCTATTAAAGAAACCTCTTTTAAATGAAAAATTTCATTATTGATTCCCTTGTCTGGATCTCATTATCAATTTATAGGGGCCTGAAAGATGGGTAACACTATCATCTTGGTTAAGGAATCACATCGGGTTCACCATTTTTTTTTGTTTTTACCCATAACACGTGTTCTTATTTGGAACCACTACTTCTAGATAGTTTCCATCAGATTTATTTGTGGAACCAAAAACATCCAACGATTCTACATCCAAAGGGACCTGCTTTCTAAAGGTTGGAGTTTTTTAGGTTTGTTGACCTACGATACTTAAGAACTCACATTGGTCGAGAGGATGGGAGGTTGGGATCATCACACACTTTTGGGTGGAATTATTTCATACTCTAGGACTCTCTTATAGATTTATGATATGTTCAAGAATAATTATTAATTTACCAAGTATAATGTACGTTTCCCTTGATATTTTCAATCAATTATTTAACATGTATGAAATTTAGAATCATCTGTATGTATTCAAAGTTATGCATTAATAGAGATATACACATTTATTCAAGGTTCTACATTAATGGTATCCTCTCATATACTACTTAGATATTATTTTTCCATTGTTATGATGATGCTAGTTTTTTAAGCCACTCAGTGGGGCACTCAAAAGTTTATGGTTATCCAGGTAGACAAAAGTTGTTTTGATGTTGGGATCATATCCATAAATTGGATACATATGTATCCTTGTGAAAGAAATCAGAAACCTCATAAGTTTGGTGCCTCTTAATGGGACACATCACACCTTTTAAGGTCGTGTGATAATGACCTAACTATACGGTTTAGTGTCATGTGGTAAAGATATATTAGACAGAAGATTCCTATTCAAATCTTGGTGTGGGACTTAATCCTAAGAATCCTATAGAACTAGGAAAGAATATAGGTTTCAAAGTTGGATTTGAACCTGATGGGAATGTATCATAGAAAGAACATGGTTGATTTGAAGTGTTGGGTTTGAACCTCAGGGAGGCTTCTCACGTATCCCACTTGTATGAGAATAAAATCCCACATAGTTTAGTAAGTCACATAGGGGAATATCACCATTTTATAGAAATAGATTGGGGATTAATCCTAAAGAGTATTACCTTGTAACAGGTTCTATGAGAGATGTATTAAATCTTGGTGATTTAGGGGGGATTAATTTGGTGTTTACTTCTAAAGAGGATTCCCGGATTAAGAGAGTTAGGGTTGTACTTCTGAGGAGGATGTCAAGTGAGATTGGGCCCTAGGTGAAGGCTTCCTACGTATCCCAATTATGGTGGGAATCAAAGTTCCCATAGTTCAATAATGAGGTGGATTGTGCATATGTGTGATCATAGCAAATATCTAATCCCACATGATTCGTGATCAGTTTGAGAAATAAAAGGATGTGAATGATTAAACAAACCACACACTTTTTTGTCTGCTGATGGAAGAGGTCGAGACTATGATGAAAGAAGTCGAGGAGACGATAGACGAGGTCATGGAGCAATGAACCCTTCAATGTGAAATGGATGTGATGGTTATTAGATCCAGCCTGAAATACTAGGGGATTACTCTAGGAGGGATTCCCTAAAATTGATCTCAGTAGAGGAGGGAGACTTTTCATTTGTCGAAAAGAAAAGAAGGTGTGAACCATACATTCCCTACCTGGGAAATGAGGCTCTAGGTTTTAGAGACAAGGTATAGAAATGTCTTGAACCATAATCCTCCAAATCAGGAACTCCTCAACACTATTCCTAGTAGAAGAGCCCTTGTGACCATGGAGATACAACTCCACCGACATTGCATTTACCCTAGCTTACTAATAGGAAAAGTATAGGAAACCTCTGACCGTATAGATACAAATCCAAATAGGATACATGATGGTGTGCCTTTACCTAAGGTTTTTTAAATAGAGAGGTCTTGGTGGAGGTTTTAACATGATTGATTTTAGACAAGGGATCCAATGAAAAAGAAGATCTTCCATGAATAGATTTTAAGGAGGCTTCATGAAAGGCTAGAATAGGTGGAAAAAGTGAAGTAAACGAAAGATGGGTGGTCAAGTCTATGGTGTGCAGGTATTGGGTGAACAAGTAGGGTTGGGAGACCTAATATCACCTTAAGTGATGAAAAAACTAGAGGATAATACTTGGGAAAAACTTTGTTTAATCATTCAAGATTCTTCACAAGTATTCCCAGAAGTGGGGTGCTCAAGTTATTGTATAAGGAATAGAGGGCATGCAAGTGTTCTTGATTTAGGGAGGTTGGGTGCTTTGGGTGCATAGGTGTTACAGATTTAAAACATTTAATAGACTTAAGTTATATGATCCTCCTTTAATCCCCTCTCCTTAGATGTTAAAGAAATACCTGTGATGTTTCAGAAGACTTGGGAGAAGCACTAGGGAGACTAGATAAGCAATTGGTCTTCGAGGAAATTAGTCCATAAAAATGAGGACCCCATGGGTCTATTTATAAGAAAAATAATACCTTTGGAGAAGGATGGTTTGGTGTGAAAGTGACTTGCGCACCGATGGTGTTTTGGCTAAACTAGGGAGATTTCAATTTGGACTCTTTTCAAATCATGAAATCATCCATGTGTTTTCTACTCTTTTTTATAAGTTATTTTCCTTTGTCACGTTTTCATCCATGAAATTGAATGAAGTGTCAAAATTTTCACTAGGGTATAGAGAGTTCATTAGGTAATAACATAGGTTCATTGCTTCCTCCTTAAAGAGGAGTTCCCCTTATATTCTATTAGTGTGTGCAATCATGGAATTTTTGTAGTGTATTTCTGAGTCTGCTAAGGTAGTTCCATGCATGTGGAATAATAGGCCACATGTAGAGGTTTTGTTTAAGGATGTATCAATTGGGTTTAGGAATAGGCTATGGGAAGATACACGTGTCTCACACCTGGTCTAGGGGACCTCAATAAGTGGATAATAAGGCTTTATATGGGACTTTAGGCTACGAAGATAGTTAAGGGATTTAAGGTAAGAATATACTACATATGCCACTAATGTAAATTTCTCAAGCTAATCAAGGATTGTAGTATTAGGGACATGGATCAAATGTGGTTATGATTTATACTTTGGACTAGGTTCCAACTAATAGATCATAGGGTCTTTCAACCATGATAGGTATATTTTTTATTTATTCTACACTGTTTATTGCATTTTTTGATAGAAAAGTGTCTCATTCCATTATCTTTACTCGTGTCGTTTCTGAATTGGGGTTATCTATGGAATTTGTTTCTAGTATATTGGATCTAGATTCAATCAATAAGAAAGATGTAGGACCATATTTGGAAATTCCCAAAATTTTCTATAGTTATTTGGTAGTATGTGATCATACGAGATTCTATTATTTTAGATATTTAATGTTTTTACATTATATTTGAGATGGATTAGCTAACGTTCTTATGTGAACACATTTATTTCTATCATAGGTGGGCATATTTTACTTCCCTATCAAGGAAGGGGTATGTTCTCATGGATGAATAATAAGTTTAGGAAGGTATATAGGGGCCTAAACTTAGTTATACATGATCCATTGAATCATAGGTGGTGGGTATGGTCCTTTTAATTAATCAGATGACAGTTCCAACTACGTTTTTCCCTAGTAGGGGACCACTTAAGAACTTTTTTGGATGATTTCTAAATATTTCCACTAGAGAGGGAGATCGAGTTGATGATCGATATCATGCTATGTGTAAAGACGATATATAAAAATTATTATTATATGGAACTGAATGAGTTGAAATATCTGAAGGTGAAGCTCATAGATCTTTATGAGTAATATTTTTTTTCTGAAGTATCTTTCCTTGGGGTGATCAATTTTTTTCACCAAAAAGAAAAATTGTAGCCTAGAATTATTTGTGGATTAATAGAAGGTGAATAAGGTTATGGTGTAAATAGGTATCCATTATTGAGAATAAAAATATTACTTGACTAGTTTAGGGGATCCCATTAGTTTTCTAATATTGATCCTTGATCAAAACCATCAGTTATGGGTTTGAGAAGAGGATATAACAAAAACTAAGTTTATTTGTTGGTATGATTTATATGAGAAACTTTTGATTCCATTAAATCGTACAAAATCGATAATGGTGTTCAGGTTTCTCATGAAATATATATTCCATTATTACCATGACTACTTCTTTGTGGTGTTTATCGATGATATTTTAGAATAATCACGAACTCAGGATTTTCATACTGGGAACCTATAAATTGTATTGATTATTCTTTGAGTGCATTATCTTTATGTTGAATCAAATTTTAATTTTTGGATTCAAGAGGTGTTATTCCATAGGCATATGATATTAGAGGGAGGAATCTTTATTGACCCATAGAAGATTCATTTAGTGATGTTGTGGGAACTACCCCAGAATGTGTTTAAGATTAAGAGTTTTCTTAACCTTGATAGGTATTAAAAGATTTTCATTGTGATTGTATCTCACTTGAAAAAACATATTACAGGGTTTATTAAGAATGGAGTGAAATTATTATAGATCGATCGGTTTGAAATATATTTTTAGGAGCTAGTTGAGATATTGAAACATGCTTCGATTATAATATAATTTGACCCATGAAAGGGTTTCCATGAATTAAAATGGAACTAGATATGGCATGGGAGTTGTCTTGATATCATGAGATTATTTGGTCAATTAAGAGTCTTGTTAGTTATGAGTCCTTGGGAATAACTATTCTACCCATGATTTGGATATAGATACTGTGGTTCACACCTTAAAGTGTTATAATTATTGTCTCTTTGGTGAGAGATTTTTTATCTACATGAAACTTAATAGTTAATGGTGTATATTATTCTAGTGAGGCTTGAACCTATGACAAAGGAATTTGGTGGAGTACCTATAGAAGTTTGACTTATAGATGGTGTATGCCCCCATGTGAAGTTATGACCCATATTCTATTGAACGATGCCCCGATCTAGTGGGCCACATGGCCTCAAGTGCACCTCCCCATATTCCAGAGGCTGTTGACTAGCAGTGAGGGTATAAGGTGGTATAATGGGGAGACTATACTCTCATGTTCAGAGTAGAACAACTATGAAATATATAGATAAATAACAAAATCATAATAATAAGCTAACAACTGGAACTATAAGGTAAATCATGCAAATGGAATAAATAACTAGTAACCACAATATATAGTATCATATAAGGAATGATGATATGTCATATGTCCAACAAAAAGGAGAAGTCAATCATGCTATACAAAACATGTATAAAAAAGGAAAAAATACACAAAAGGACCATCTCTACTAGTATCATGAGCTACACATCGGTCTTATGCTCCCCTACTCCCATGCTATAAACATGTCTAGTATCAACAACTGGGTTATTACCCCTGTCTCTACCTAGATTTCCTTAATTTTCCCATGTACCATCAACAACCTAGATAAGATGTGACATAAAATCATTAGGCCACCACCAATGGTGTTTATAAATATCTATCCAGTGAATATATTATGACAATGTGTACATAATACAGTAAGAAGTAATAAAGCTGTAAAGGCTCGACACTAGTTCCAAAAGGACACCAGGCTGACAGTACCTTCTTAAGGCAAAACTGGAAAATCTCTGAACAAGTAACCAAATGTATACACATATATAGACTATATACATAGTAATATCTATATATATATATATATGGATACTACTATTATCCTTGACTTGAGTTGTAACCCAGGCATCCATATGCTATAACATGATTATTATGAGTATCAAGGGATGCTATGGCTAGAATCACATGAATATGGGAACCCATGCCCAATATCATAGTAATAGGGTCACCATGACCATATATCACAATAAGGCTCATCATGCTTAGTATCACATAAATAGGGGATTTCATGCTCAATATCACATTAATAGGGTCTCTATGACCATATATCACAATAAGGGTAGTTATTTATAGTAATCATAGGGTCAACATGCCCATATCATTTTTATAAGGGACCTCATTCCTGAATCACATTTATAAGGGACATCATGATCAGATCATATCACTAGGGTCTCCATGCTTGTATCAAAATCATAGGGTCACCATACTTGTATCATAATTTAATGAGGGTCATCATGCCCATATATCACATTAGCATCAGGGACTCCATAACCAAATATATAACATGAAAAAGGATCACCATGACTAAATTATAATAGATGGGTCCCCATTCCCGATTATATCAATTATAAACAGTTTATGATTTTATCAGAGATAACAATTAATTCATAATACATTAACATTCATTAATGATAAGGGTGTAAACATTGTTCTATTTAATTTGGTGATGTGGTCATACCAATCATATATATTCAATTTATTTAAAATTTACAAGTGTGTTAGCCATGCTATACTACAATAATTACCCATTTTTTCTATGATATCACAATGTATAAGTAAGGTCAAAAACACCGATAAGTGATTTGACTATATAACCAAGGAAGTCAATTAGAAAAATAAAAAGGCACAGAAAATGGGTGGATCACTCTAAGTTGGATCATCTCCACATGTATTGGGTTCTATAAAGTCATTAGGTTCCAAGTAGGGAAACAAATTTATGGAAGATTCAATTTAGGGGAAACACACAGTGAAACCGATAAGCAACAGAATGACACATATTATAAAACTTTTCAACTTTGAGGGAAATGAACTATACCAACTATGTTATACATGTATAGGATCACTATTCTAGTATGAATACTTGCTGTGGTATAGATTGAGAGAGAAAAAATAGATGAAATCCCTGAAAATGGGGCATGTGAGATTGCCCCAGAATAACTCAATCAAGAGAAAGAAAAATGAAAAAAGGTTCAAGTTGAATAGAGATATTACTAGTGTGCATCCAATGGGATTAATAGAGATCAAATCGTAGTCTATATTGGAGTTTTATCAATGAAACTAACTTGGAGGGGCTTGATCTCAAAATGGGAGAGAAAGGGTCTCTAATCCACTAGAAATTAAAATATGAGAAGAGGGGTAGAGTTAATAGATTTTTTAGGGAAAGAAGGGTAATTTTACCTAGAAATTTTGGTTTTCATGGTTTGGATGCACAGTAGGAAAAAACATACACCAATAGTGTGAGGTCCACTTTTGAAAAAGGGTACCCACATGGTTAATGAACATAGTTTGACTAACCATACACAAATTGTGAAATATTACTCTGTTAAAAATTATAGAAATTCTGCATATGCATGTGGCCCGGGACACATAGTTAGGGAAAACCTTGAACCCTACATTTACCTATGAAATTCATCGAATGGTTTGGAAAAAACATGCAGGATGGGATGCATTGTTTCTACTAACTGTGAAACCCAGTTGTTTCTTCCACCAGCTGGGGTTTCAAGCTTCGAACAAGCCCCAAAACCCCTATTTCCTCCATGGAATCACTAGGAATACACATTATGATAAAACCAAATATTTCAACTGAAATTTAATGGATTCATACATCATATAAAAACTATGTTCTTACAGTCTTCCCCCTTAAATCAATTCATCCACGAATTACCCTTCCATGGGAAGTGAAATGCTGTATGAGAACAACTCCGACCACAGAGCATGGACATTGTCCTCCCCCTCACAAGTCTTTTCCTGTACCTATCCATGCCTCCATAACACTCATACTAAAGAGATAGACCAGCTACAAATATCCATCTTTCTCTAGTCAATGATGTGTATAATATACTCCTAAAAAAACATCAAAATCTAAATCAAAATCCTTAGGATAAAAAATATGATACAGGTTGTAATAAAAACCATGAAGCTATGAAACATGGAATACATCATGAAAATAATGATAAATTTGAGGTAATAGAAACTGATAGGCTACCGGACCAACTCTATCTAAGATCTCAAATGGCCCAACATAATAAGGAAAAATCTTCCCTTGCCTCCATATCTATATATTCAAAATTCTGGGTAATACCCATAAGAAAACATGATCTAAAACCTTGAGATTTAGATTCCTTCGATGAGGATCAATATAATATTTATTTCTAGATTAAGTGGTAAAAATAAACTTCCTGACAAGATAAACCTACTACGAAGTCTCCTAAATGAGACAAGGACTTAGTAGTGCTACCTATATTACCTCTAACCAGAATAGTGGTGAATAAAATGGCTTACCGTATAGGGAAACATAAGTATCTATTTTTATCATCGGCTAAAAACTATTTTTATAGGTGAAATTTATGAAAGTAATATTATTTTACCAAGAACTTCTTAAATAAAGGATACATTCCCCGAGCATGTCCTCCAACACCTGAATAGTCCACTTCGATTGGCCATCAGTCTGAGTTTGGAAGGATATGCTCAAAAGCACTTGTTTACCCATAACCTTTTGTAATCCCTACCAAAACCTCAATGTGAAAAAAGATTCCCTATATGAAATGATAATACAAGGGACCCTGTGTAGACATATAATCTCATAGACATACAGTCTTCCTAACACATCGATTGAGAAATTCTTCCAGATAGAAAGGAAGTGGGATACCTTTGTTAGTTTATCCATAACTACCCAAACCGTGTCGCTACCTTGAGGTGACCTTGTTAAGACGACTAAAAAATCCATAGAAACATATTTCCATTTCCATTTTAGGACTGATAGTAGTTTTAACAACCCAATAGGTCATTGGTTCTCTGCCTTCACGTACTAAAAGGTGGAACACCTATTGATAAAACATGATATCTGATGTTTCATCCCTGGACACCAATATTGTAGGCACATATCATGATACATATTGAAGGTACCTAAGTGAACATCCCACTAAAAAGCATGCATCACTTTCATAATATCCTCTATAAAGTACATGGGAACTCAGATACACCCACTTATATGGATTATGTACTCACCATCAGTAAACCAATCTGGTGGTGGTCCTCACAAGAAATACACTCTCATAGGACCATGCCTCTAGGATGTTA
Organism: Viscum album; assembly: GCA_963277665.1. NCBI lineage: Eukaryota > Viridiplantae > Streptophyta > Magnoliopsida > Santalales > Viscaceae > Viscum > Viscum album. The sequence goes on along the minus strand of OY728130.1, from coordinate 627,480,212 downwards.
AAACTTCCATATCTTCACTCTATCCAAAAGTGAAGAGGTCACTGTTAATGATGAAAGTATATACTATCCCTGATGGTCCTACACCTCTACATGCATATCAGAAAATAGTTCTATAAGGTTCCACTCGCTACTATCCTCTTAAACTACATGTGTTAGATTCCTCTTGCTCAGAGAATCAAAAACAATATTGCCTTTATAATAAATATCGGCTAGATAGAATTCAAATAACTATATATACTTCAACTATATTCACTACCAATGGTTTAAGTCACACTGTATAAAAATATACCTAAGGATTTTGTGGTTCATAAACACCACAAAACACTCTCACAATAGGAAACACATCTAAAAATGTAAGGCGTGAAAAAAATCTGCCAACTTGAGATCATGAATTGGTTAATTATACTAATGATTCCTCAAATTCCATGACTTATACACAATTAATCAATATTTATAAATAAAAAATGATCCCAGATCAACACTTGATGCATCACAGTATACTGTACATGTTCTTCATGGTTCTATAAGAATCAAGACTGACACAGATGTCAATCTACCTTTCAGCACTTGAAAGGGTGTATTATAGGATTTTGACCATCTAAAATTTATTCCCTTATTAGTCAATCCCATAAGAGGTGATTCTAATAATTAAAATTCATGTGAGAAGAACCTATAATAACCATTCATCCGCAAGAAACTCTTTATATCAAAGACATTCAGGGGCTTCTCCCAGGTAACTATAATACTAACCTTATCTAGGTCCACTAAAACTTCTTCCTATGAGATTATATGAACCAATAAGTGAACCTTGCTGGTCAATAAGTGAAATTTACTGAAATTATCATATATATAGTGCTCTATTAGTGTATTAAAAATGATATCAAGATGTTTTTCATGGTCACTTTAAGTATGAGAGCACTCCAATATGTCATCTACGAAGACCACCATGAAGAAATCTAGATAGGGGTGGAAAACCCTATTCATTAAATTCATAAATACAAGAGTCATTTTTAATACTAAAAAAAATAATGAGATACTCATATAAGATGAACCAACTATGAAAATATGTATGTGGAATATATGAAGGCCTCTATTGAACTTGATGATGTCCCAATCTTAGGTCAATCTTTGAGAACACCCTCACTACTATGAGTTGGTAAAAAATACCATCTATATGTGGTAATAAATACCTATTTTTTACATTAATGATATTTAATTTCCAGTAATCCACACAAATCCTTAGTGTTCTATCCATCTTCTTGAAAAAAAGGACTGGTGAACCCCAGGGAGATTTACTGAGCTGTATAAAACCCTTGGCCACTAAATCCTCTCACTACCTCTTGAGATCCTAAAATTAGTAGTATCCATCCTTTAAGAAGAAATAAATACCAATGAAACTCCATGCACTAGGATGATAGTAAAATCTACCCCTCTCTCTCAAGAGGTATTCTAATAAATTCATTGGGGAAAAAATTCATGAATCGATCGACTACAAGATGTAATTCACTATAATGTAATTCATTATCATCCATGAAAAGAATATCAATCTGGGTGGTCACCAAACCTATCCCAAGATGCTCTGTTTGACCTATATTAGCATGGAAACCCCACTCACCCTTGTGAATATAACTACTACCCTCTCGTGATGTAAATGACACCCTATGGTGATAAAAATACATATAAACATGATAGGGGACAAACCAGTCCATCCTGAGAATGATATCGAAGCCCATCATCCTAATGTAAAAAAGGTCCCATAAGAAATTATGTCTTCTTACCTCAAGAGGATAGTCCCTACATTGGCGTACACAATTTGACCATAAACCCAAAGGTGTATCAACCATCATAATGACACAAGAGCATGCAATATGAATCCCAAGGATTTCCACAATAGAAAAAAAGATAAAGTATTTTGATAAACCTGTATCGAGAAAAGAATATGCAATAGTAAAGGCTACCAGAATAGTATATTGAACAGTAGATGGACCGACACCCTGATCCTCTACTATAAGATACACTAAAAAAATATGGCATGATCCCCGACCTTGTGCAGCAATCTAACTACCTAGAGTATGTCTTATTTACCAACTTTGTATATCTGAAGCCTAAATACCATTTCCATAACTTCATCCTATAACTTTATGACTAGTAGTACTCTAGTTACCCACCTATAAAGGTTCTACTGATCATACTATTGAAGGTGGAGATTCTATAGATCCTTTCCAACTCATAATAGATGGTAAGGTCTTGTAGAAATGTTGCAGATGACCCAATCTTCCGAATCCTTGGAATTTGATAGGGTATCTAGAAAACTGGGGATTCTTATTCCTAGGATTTACAAATTGGTGAAAAACTATATAACTATCATAGGGTGTTACCTGGCTACTGCTGATCATGTATACAGTCTCAAAGTGTTGCTTCCAACTGCTAGTCGAATGAGTAACCTGTCTCAGTTCTGAACCACCCTGGCTCAAACCCTCTATCTCTCATAGGTTTTTTTATCAATGATGAGGTCTTGGATCACTATATTATATATGATAGTGAATCCAAGAACAATTACCTAAGAACATATAGGATGACTAATCCCATCCTCAAACCGTTCCACTTTTACTGGCTCATGAGCAGTATATAGATTGGAGAAAATCTTTGAAACTTTATAAAACATGTTTATTATACCATAACTATCATATAACCCTACTTCAAGTTCATTAAATCCCTGCCATGATCATCCCTCTAGGTCTCAGGGAAGAAATAATCATCTAATATTGACTGAAAATCCCTCTAAATCACTTCCCGATACTGACATGCTTGTTTTAGAATATCCAACCAATGTTTGGTGGATCCACGAAGCATATAAGTAGTGAGATTAAATCTATTATCAAGAGGTCTATCAATATTATTAAAGATATATAATACTATATCCATCCATAAATCTACAGCCTGAGGGACACCATCCTCTGAAAAGGTCGGTGGATGCTGCTACTAGAACTCCCACATAATCTCTCCCATAGAAAGGGAGGCCACGGTGCTCCTTATACATATGCATAAGCTATTGAAACTCCCATTAAAACATGACAACATCACCCACATATGGGATAATAGGAGGTTCTATAGGTGGAACCACAAGAGGTATAACTGGTGGCTCAGTTCCCACCACCTCTAGTGTATGGTCATCACCACCCTCCTAGTGAATGAAACAAGGATTCCATGGTGGAATAGATCTAAAAATTCAAAATGAATTATTTATATAGTATTGATCATGGTAAAGATCATTAAAACGTGAATAAGATAAGTAATAAAATTTCTATGTAATAGTCACACCCCTATTCCTGCACAAAGGGCCAGGGTTGGGTGATAGGAATATTTATATAGAACACAAGATATATAACCTATTACCCAATACTATGGTTGGGTATCTATCAATATCTATGTTTTAATTTTATGGCCCCCATTATAAAGAGTTTAAATTTTAATTTATAGAGGAAAAATCAGTTTAAAAAGTAATTGGCATCCCCATTTACCAATGAACATTTCTTTTAATATTTTAATATCATTTAATTTTATTCACATTTGAAACATTTATCCTTAAAGTTGGAACTTTATGGATCACAAATTCCAATTTACAAGGGACCACACACCTCAAAAAATGAAATTTGGAATCCATTTAATACCAACCAATCAATTATCAATTTCATACATGAAGTGTTCACACAATTCATGGACATAGTAATAAGAACCAAACATGTTGCACGCAATGCACGATCTAAGTAAACATGGCATGAAATAATTCATGACACATAAATCCTATAAGGTTCCTAAAATGATGTGTGATCATGCTTAATTTCGATATTGTTCCAAGTATAATATATAAACAATATTCATAACGATAAACATCCCACATCATGTGTGTCACCCAAATGTGGAATCAAATCATCCGTAATAAGCAAAATATAGAACAACATGTACCATCCCAGGGAATTTGGCCTTTCCCTATACGTTAGTTAGCTACTCCCAGTCACAGTTGAATACCAAACTCTAAAACATTACTAATATCATATCTAATATCCCTAAAAAACATGACAGAAAAATAAACCTCTGATACCACTTTGTGAAGACTTGACCTAAATACCACTGAATGGTTCCCCGACATGATGGGCCACATGGAATCAAGTTGACCTCCCCATATGCCAGAGGCTACCGGCTAGTAGTGATGGTATTAGGTGGTATAGTGGGGAAACTATATCCTCATGATAATAGTAACATAATAGTGAAATAGATAGATAAATAGTGGAATTATAATAATAAACTAACAACTGGAAGCAAAGGGTAAAGCACAAAAATGGAATAAATAACTAGTAACAAAAATATCCAGTATCATATGAAAAATAATGATTTGTACTATGTCTAGAAAAAAAGCACAATAAAGAAAGCTATTTAATAAAAGTAGAAAAAAGGGAAAAAGTCTCAAAATAGCTATCTTCACTAGAATCATGAGCCCAACTTGGTCCTATGCTCTGTTGATATTATGGTATAAACATGCAATTTATCAATAACTGGGAACATAAAACTATCCATACTTGTATCCACATAATCTCTCTGGGTACCATCAATAGCCTAGAAAGGGTGTGAGATAAACTCAGTAGGCCACTACCAACAATGCCTATAAATATCTAGTCAGTGCATATAATATGGTAGTGTATAGGTAATATGATAAGAAGTAATAAAGCGGTAAAGGGTTAGTTTTGGTTCCAAAAGAACACTAGGCTGACTATACCTACTTTTTCCAAATCTAGATAATCTCTAAACAATTAACCATATGTTTACATATATATGGACTTTATATATGTAGTGATATCTACAACTATATATGTTGATACTGTTACTGTCCTAGAAATGAGGAATAACTCAAGCATCCTTGAGAGGTAACATGAGTATCACAAGAATCAAGGGATTCTATGCTCAGTTTCACATGAATATGGGATACCAAGACTGGTATCATAGTAATAGGGTCTCCATCCTCATATATCACAATAAGGGTTTTCATGCCCAATATCACATAAATAGGGGATTCTATGCCTAGTATCACAGTAATAGGTTCTCTCTAACCATATATGAAAACAAGGGTCATCATTCACAGTAATCATATCATAGGGTCACCAAGACTATATCATGTTTATAAGGGATGTCATGCACATATAATATCACTAGGTTCACTATGCTCATATCACAATCATAGGGTCTCCATGCCCATATCAAAATTTAATGAGGGTCATTATAACCATATATCACATTATTAGAAGGGACACCATGTCCATATATATATAAAATAAAAAAAGTAACCATACCAAAATTATAATAGATGGTTCTCCATGACTGATTATATCAATTTTAAATAGTCATGGATTTAATTAGAGCCAAAAATTAATTAATAACTCATTAACATTCAATAATAATAAGGGAATAACCATTGTTCCATTTAATTAGGTGGCATGGTCATACCACTCGCTTCTATTCAATTTATTTATAATTAATAATTGTGTTATCCTTTCTATACCATAAAAATTACACATTTCGTTTATGTTATCAAAATGTAAAAGTATGGACAAACACATGAATGGTTGATTTGGATATATAACCATGGAAGCCAGTTAGGCACATAAAAGGGAACACCTAAAGGGGTATCTCACTCTAAGTTGAATGTTGTCAACATGTATTGGGTTCTATAAAATCATTATTTTCTAAATAGGGAAACCAATTTAAGACTGATTCAATTTAGGGGCAAAACATGGTGAAACTAGCATGCGATATAATGACACATACTATAAAATATCTCAACTTTGATGGATAAGAAATAGACCACCTACTTTATTCCTTTAGGGGATAACTCTTCTAGTATTAGCCTTTGGTTTGGTCCATATCAAGAGAAAAAGAAAAAAATGAACTCCTTGAAAATAAGGCATATGAGCTTGCACCTAAATAACTCCGTCGACATAAATAAAAATGATGAAAGGTGAAATGTGAATAGAAATATTACTGGTGTGAATCTAATGAGATGAATAAAGATCAAATTGAAGACTGGATCAATGTTTTTTCAACGAACCAATCTTGGAGGGACTTGAGCTCAAAATGTGCACCAATCATACGAAGGCCGCTGTCCCAAATGTATACTCACACAGTTCATATGCACGGTTTGACTAACCATGTGTAAACCATAAAATATGTATCTACTAAAAATTACAACCATTTTTTATGGGCTTATGGCCCTGGGAGTATGGTTTTGGAAAACTGTGCACCCTTCTTTTCCCAATAAAATTCCCCACACGGTTATGAGAAACCATGTAGGATGAGTGGCATGGTTTCTACTAACCTCGCAACCGAGTTATTTCTTCCACAATCTGAGGTTTCGAGCTTCAAACAAGCCCTGAACACTCCCATTTTCTCCATGTACTCACTAGGCATCTGTATTAGGTTTAAAAAAAATATTTAAACTGAATGTTTAATGATTCATACCTCATATTAAAGCTGGGTTCTTACACCTAGATAATGGGAAGATCATGGGGGATTCTCTTAGTGGGAAGACATTGGAGCAGGGGGTTTTGGTATTTGGTGAGGTGTGGAAACTAATGAGATTACTCACTAACTAGAATATTCATATTCCAAAGGGATGATAGATTGTGACCTTTTACCCTTTGGTCATTACCCTATCATTCGTGGACCAGGTAAAGGTCGACCATGACCATGATTCATATTTTATAATAATGTAAAAATTGATCATTAGTGATTACTTTGTCCCAAGATATTCATATGATGAGGAAGTTTTTCTTTATATCCATGAATGGGCAGTGGTCCCTACATCCACAAGGGAGGATGTAATGGCACAAGATTTTAAAAGAGGAACACCATTTTCGATAGCGTATATGAAATAAAACACCAATATTATAAGGGAATATAACACATTGAGACTTTATGATATATATATTTTAAATAAATTCAGTATCTTTAATAGATTATGATGCACAAAACAAGAGTCTTAAATAAAATGTGATACTCTATTAAAATATTTATTATTTAAATATAACCATTCTAACCTAGACAATAAGTTGTTAGGTATGAATATGAATAACTAAATTATGAAAATTATATGGTTTGCACATGTATATAATAAATTAAATAGTTATTTATTGATTATAAATAAAATAATAATCATTTTAAATAAAAATAAATGTTTTCTGAAATACTGTATTTTTCTAAGAGAAGGTTTAGTCATGTTTTTCACACATAATTTTAAATTAGATTTTACCAATTTTAGAAAATTTATTTGAAAAAATAAAATTCCATTTTTAAATCAACATGTAAAAATTATATTTGGCCTACTTTTTTGGGATTTTTTTAAAAGATTAATTTTTTGTTGAAGAGTGAAAAATACTTATTTATATTGAAATATGCCATCTCATTTAAATTATTTACTAGTTTAAATAATATTTTAATTTTTTTATAGTAAAATTAATTCTATAATATTAAAATTTAAAAAATTTAGGTCATTGGATTCAATTTCATATTGAATTCTAATATAAAAACTTTTTAAGCTTTTGATAATTTTATGTTGGAAAAACCATTTTTTCGACGCGTTTATGGGTTGAATTTTAAATTTAATTCTTCAAATTATATGAATTTAATTTTAAAAAATGTATTAAAAAATTATAATCAAAATAATTTTTATTTTCTAATAAGTTCAACTTATTTTTGGACCATAATTAATAGTAAAAATAGTAAAAATTAATTATCGCATTTAAGGTAACTAATGGGTTTACCGAGGGGTTAAAATTTGAAGATAAGGTTAAAAAGTAATTTTTTGTCCAAAACCCATTTTATGGACATATTTATACCTTATAACCTCTAAGTTTAAATAATTACCAATTTTAGATTCTTTTTGTAAGAGAAAAACATGGGCATCACTTTACCTTTTAAAAAATTCCATATGTGTCCTCTCCCCCCCTTATAAAGGGATTCCCCTCTCCTATTTATTCACACATAAAAAACATTTTAGTTCTACCAATACCTACCTAAATATCTCATTTAATTCACTCCACAAATTCTAGAGGCCTTATTTTTATTATAAATTCATCCTAATAATTCTTTATTTATAAACATAAAGAGGCTCTCTGAAGAAGGGGTAAAATTATAAAAAGTGCATATTTGTTTTATTTATTTTTACACAACATTAAAATCATATTAAACTATGATAATATAATAAAAAAGTATCCCATATATTCTAAGATTTTATTAAGTTAATGGAATAACCCATATCCATTTCCATTTCCATCATATGGGAAACAAAACTGTCTATTATGTGTACAAAGTACTATCGCCTCACGAACCGATGTAATTCATTTTCCATAACCACTTTTCAAGGGTGGATATAATGATGTATTTAACATAAATATATTATATTTATGAAACTATTATACTTTTTTAATTATGATATCACATATACCTTCTTACGTTACATTTCGTGGGGGGATACGAAATTTTTACTTGTGTGTACGGTGGACTGGCGCCTCACGAAGCGATGTGATTTGTTTTTCACTAAAACTTTACTTGGAAAGAATTAAAGAAAAAGTTAATGAATATATTTTATATTAATGACCTAAAAACACTTATGGAAATATAATATCACATATAATTTCTCACCTTCCAATCTATTAGAAAAAATAATGTTGCTAGTGTGTACGTGTGGACCACTACCTCCATGTAGTGTTATGAAACGTTTTTCATTTTATTTTTATATGGATAGTAATAAGGATATATTTGATTAATATAAATTATATAAAAAAAATAATAATGATTATATATTTATATTAATTAATATTTATTTTTCTTTATTTCCATCGATCAGGAAAATGCAAATATCGTTCATGCGTACATACGACCTACCATCTCCATGAACGGTGTAATGTCTTTTATATCTTTAACTTTTATGGATTAATCTAAATAAATATATAATTAATATATAAGATATTTATATCATGTTTTATATTATTAAAAGTGTTTCTAAATAAAAAAAATGATATTGGATGATGATGCTTACTCGAATCAGTGATTTTAACAAAGAATTGTGAATACATAGGTGATAAAATACCATAATTAAATAATATATTTTATTATATATATTATTATGGGTTTTTAATAGATGTATAATAAACCTTTATTTATTATAAATAAATTTTATACACATACAAAGGAATTCGAACCCGAGGTAAGGGTTTCTCATCTCACATTTACTTTCATGAGACATATGCCATATTAACCACTTATTCCATTATATGGTGTATATAATACCCATTTTTATATTTCATATCACGAATGTATTTATATTTATAGTATTTAATGTTTCATTTGATGTTGTTCCTTTCATGGGGATTATGATTTAATTGTTACCAAAATGGTAAGGGTGTATTTCACAATCTCATCATTATATGGGTTTGTTTTTGTTTATGTCCCCCTTGGGGTAATTATTTGATATTTCATAAACTCAATATATTTTCTTATCCTGTAGTTATTAATGAATGTTTTAAAGTAATAATACCATTTAAAACTCTTTTGTATTGAATGTTATTGATATTTTTTAATAAAATTATACTCTATTTTTCTCTTTGGTCAACAATCCTTTTTTCTCCCAAAACCATTTTTTTTTCTAAAAAAGTTTTAAAAAAAGTTTGTAAAATTACAAAAATTATTTACTAAATAATTTTTTATCTATGTTTTAATTTTTACAAAATGGTTTGAATGGAATCTTATTGTTTTTTTCTAAAAGATATTTTTTTATCCTTTTTACAACAGTGTGAAAGGAATGTTTTTTATATTATATACGACATTTACATAATTTCCATCATCATGGCCAATAATTTCTTTAAGGATTATTTTACAAGTTTATAAGGATGTTTTTAAAAAAAATGTTTCTCTTAATATTCTATAAATTTTTTATTTCTAAAAGATATTTTCAACGTAAAAAAGGAAATGTTCTTTAAAATATTTTAATGAATTTTTTAAGATATTTCTATTCATCAATGAAAAAAACCTTATTTTACTTACACTAAATTGGTAATATTTTTTAATGATATCATCATTATAATTTTCCTTGATGGTTTATGATTTTTTTGATCGGGGATGTACTATTTTGATACCATTCACCATATTAATCTGTATTAGTTATGATTATATTGATCGATTGGGGTAATTATTAACATTTCATATGTTAGTTTTTCAATTTCAATGTTTATATTGATTATGATTCAAACATTACATATTAGTAATGTATTGAAATTATTAAGTGATGATTAGGGCCCAATATATCCTCTAGATTCTTCGTTAAGTCTCATGAGACAAACTAGCTTCTTTCGGACAATTCCTTACCTATTTATATAAGATTCCATAGCATGATGGTATAGATATAATGTATGAAATTTTTAATCCCCTCATTATGAGATTAGTTATTTATGGTCCATGTGATTATTTGGTTTGTTATAATATCCATGGTTATATTTCAAGATCATGTGAATTATTTATATGGAATTATTTGATCATCATTTATTCCTGCCATATTATTATTCCTGTTCAAGTTATTGATTAAATGTAATGTGTTTCAATTATTTTCAATGAAATATTGATTATTTATTATATATTAATGATATATTCTATTGCACGATACCCTTTCTGAGTATCTGAGCTCACCACTTTCTTATGGTTTATTTTCCCCAGGATACAAGGGAGTGTTTTATGATTGACATACAGGGTTATTATAACATGAAATATGGAATTATAAAAGTTTTTTTGTGTAATGTTTTTCAATTAAAATATGAATTTAAATTATTTATCTAGTTTTCCAAGACTAATAAACTACTTAGTCCTTGGAGATGCAATTCCTTATATCTTTTTATAATTTAATAAAATAACCACCAACTATTGGCTACTATGTTCGGGGTCTTTACAATTGGAATTAGAGTAAGTTTATTAGAAACATTGGTAAATATATTTAGAAAAACATAGATTATAGACCATAACCCCAGGATATAAATTTATAATTTTTATACAATAACATCCTAAGGTTTTGGTAAGGTAGATATTACGTGGTTTTCTATAGCAATGTATCCCTATCTAGATAGTACATATGTTCAAGGTTGTGGCATAGATGTACATAGGGGTAATAAATATGAAAATGGTGCACTGGGATTGACTCAAGAATTACTTGGTATATAAAAATGGGCATTACTGTGCACCGGGTTTGATAATCCCAGGGGATATGCTTTGAGCAATTCACATTTTATTTAAAACCCATTATGAAGGATTTGAAACATATTTTTATGATTTGAAAACTTTTCTAAGGAAACCATGTTTATGATTATGAGATTAGCAATGTATAAAATTTTCAATTTATTTTATATGTTTTATTACTTTTGGGATTATATATTATGTTTCATAATGTCATGATATAATTTAGTGTATTCCATTATTTTGAAATAGTTCTTAGTATATAGAATTGAAACCATATCAATTCACATATCCTACGTAGGGATTTTTATCCTTGGAAAGATAATGAAGCAAGAGATAGAGATAGAGTTGGAACCAATAAAATTATAACCAAATTAGGGAAACTGAATCATGTTATGGGTGATAAAATTTACTTTATGGAGCAACCTATTGATCCACCACTTGGTGTAAAAATGTTAGACCACTTTATGCATCAGAAACCTCTATCATTTAATGGGACTACAAATTCATTTTTAGCTAATAAATGAATAAGTTTGTTAGAGTAGATATTTCTTACTTTGGGAATAATTGAAATGGAGAAAGTTATCATGTAATTTTATCATCTCTCAGGAGATGTAGATCAATGGTGGTTATTGATTCAAAACACTAAGGATAAATAATAAATAGAAAATATGGAATGAAATTATTTTCATGTAAAATTCTTGGAAAAGTATTTTCCTCATGAGTAATGAGAAAATATGTAGATAAAATTTCCTATTCTAAGAAAAAAGGAAGTATAAAATGTTTCTAAGTATGAATACAACTTTACAAGTTTAACAAGGAATTCTATCTAATACATACATAATACAAAGAGAAATATTGACTGCTTCTTTGATGGGATTAATCTAATTATTTAAATGCCACTAGTATCCAAAACATTCTCATTATATAGAGACATAATATCATATAGTATAAATATAGAGAAATAAATATCCAAGTCTTATGGATTTGAAGGGACTAAAGAGAATAAGAGAATAATGAAGAAAAATACAGATACAGGGAAAAAGGGAAATAAGGATTTTTCCCCATATATTAATTTTGGAAAGTATAAATCTAGTAATTTCTTGAAGGGAATGAGTGTTTTCTACAATTTTGGAGAGAAAGTAAACCATACTTGTGATTTGGAGGGAAAATAAATATTCAAATGTGAAATTCTTCAACTATATGGATATGGAGAACTAAACAAATGAATTATCCAACCGTAAAGGAAATATACCTCAAAAAAGCTAATGAATCAAGGTTATGATTATGATATTACTATAGATGAAGTGTAATTATTAATATGAATGTGTTTATATTTAGGAATTATATCATAGGATAATTTTATCAATGATATTATGGTTATAAGAATTATAAAATGTATCCATATTGTACTATACCACTATTTTATTAAGGATTTGAGATAATATGTTAGATGGTACTAATGACCAAGAAAAGTGATTTAGTGGTAAGTTGAAATTCTTAGAAAACACATGATTGGGGGAGGATAAACCTTAATATTTTCCTGATGTTGAGATGATAATGATAAATAGGTTTTTATGAATCTATTGATAACCTTTAAGGTTTATCTTACCTTTAATGTTAAGGTAATTATGGGTTATTATAATTTGGGAACATTAAAGGAATTATATTAATAATGTTTTGGAAAAAGGAAAAACCACATACTGGGTGACAAAACAACACATCCAGCAAGACCGTGGGGTGTTAACCCACAATCCAAAAGTGACAAGGGTGCGGAAGCTACCACTTGACTATGTGATATTCTAGTTAATATTTCATTGTTTCTAGTTAAACCATTTTATAGATAAATATTAATATAGATCCAATGGTGTTACTATTAAGGTTTAGAAATTATTTTATTACATAGAATAACCTTTTCCAACCATATTGGTTTTGGAAAATATTGAAATAAATGAGGAAATAAATTCCATTATTTTATGGATCTTACAATATGTTAAAAGTTAATTTTAACGATCCAGGTATAAAAAAATCATTTTTGGACATTCATTTATTAAAGTAAGAGATGAAGTGAAAATTTATTTAAGAACAACCAAATGATGAAATTGTGATTATGAAATATAAATATATCGAGTATATTTTCTTATATTTGTAGATAGAAAATTAATTGCTCAACTTTAAGAAAAGGATTTTGAAACAAAAATGTTATCATATTACCATCATATCTAATAAATAAATGAAATTTTAAATCATCATATATTTATGGTTTTGATGTCCTTAACATTCCATTTATCATTTAATTTATTTTGATCAATGATCAATATCACTTTCTATAATTTTTACACATTTCTTCTATGTCCATATCTTCAATTCCCACCAATGTTATCCTATTTTGAAACCTAGTTATGTTATATTCTTGAAGTCATTGGTAATTAAATTTATCTATAATAAATAGGATTTTTTATTATACCTTTTTATAATGTAGGTTTAAAAAAAATTTATTTTGAAATTTCTAACCCTTAATTTCCGAGATCAAGATTAAATTGGAAGGATGAAATTTATTTAAGGGGGTAGAATGTAACACCCACATAATTTAAAAGAGGAACATCATTTTTATAGTGTATATAATATGAAACACCAAGCTTATAAGAGAATATAACACATTTAGACTCTATAATATATTTATTTTTAAATTAATTCAATCTATTTGATAGATTACGATGCATACAATGTGGAGTTTAAAAGAAATGTGATACTATATTAAAATATTATTATTTAATCATGAACATTATAAACTCGATTTTAAGTTGGTGGGTAGGAATATAACTAACTAACTAAATAAAATTATATGGTTTACACATGTTTAAAATAAATTTAATGGTTATCTATTGATTAAAAATAAAATAAGAATCATTTGAATGAAAAATAAATGTTTTTTGAAAAACATTATTGTTAAAAAGGCTACTTAGTCATGCTTTGGTCATATAATTTAATATTAATTTTTAACAATTTTATAAAATTTATTTGAAAAAAATAAAATTAGTTTTTGAAATATACATTTCAAAATTATATTTGGGTTAATTGTTTGGATTTGTCGGAAAATTTTAAATTTTTAATGAATAGTGAAAAATAATGATATTTATTGAAAACTATCTTTTGATTTAAATTATATAAAATATTAAATAATATTTTAAATTGTTTTTAAATTAAAATTAGTTATAATTTATGTAATTTATTTCTTCAGAGTCAATTTTATATTGAAGTATGATATAAAAGTTTTTAAACATTTGAAAGTTTTTATTTGGAAAAACAATTTTGTCGACGCATTTTTAGATTTAATTTTAATTTAAATCCTTACACTTCTGTGAGATTAATTTTTAAATATGGATTAAAATTTTTAATAAGAATAATTATTGTTATCTAATAAGGTAAAAATAATTTTTGACCATATTTAATAATGAAAATATTAAAAATTAATTATCGAGTTTAAGGTATAAATAAGTTTATCAGGGGTTAAAATAAGAAGATAAGGGTTAAAAATTACCTAAAAGTTTTCCAAAACCCATTAGATAGATATATTTTGACCATATAACCAATAAATTTTTATAATAAACAATATTTAGGCTTTTGGAATTAAAAGAACATGGGTATCAATTTATCTTTTAAAAAATTCATTGTGTGTATTTTCCCCCACTTATAAAATTCCACTACTCTCCTCTCCTCTTCACACTTTCAAAATAGTTTGGTTTGGAAAATACCTAAAAAAATCTCTTCATTAATTTAATAATAAATACTATATGAATTATTTTTATTTTTAATCCCTCATAATAAGGCTTTAGGTATAAACCTAAAGAGGATCTCCAAAGAAGAGGTAAAATCCTAAAAAAGCACATTTTTTTATTTCTTATTCCACATCCTTCAAATCATCTCTAAATATGATAATATAATAAAAATAACTATACCATATAAAATTATAAATTATTATATAAATTTAATAGCCCATATCCATCTCCGCTACTAACAAATGGGAAATAAAACTATTGATCATGTGTACGATGAACTGTTGCCTCACAAACCGATGTGATTCGTTTTCCACAACTAACTTTAAAAGTTGGATATAATGATGTATTTAAAATATGTATATTATTTATTATATTATTATACTTATATAATTATTATATCACATATACCTTCTTATATTCCACTCTATAGAGGGATACGACAACATCGCTCGTGTGTACGACAGACTAATGCATCACAAAGTGACGTGATTCATTTTTTTTATTATTCATTACATGTAAAGTTTTAAAGATACATTTACTGGATATATGTGATATTTATGACCTTAAAATAATTATGTAAATATAATATCGCATTTTACTTATTCCATTACAATTGGATATAAAACAATAACATCGCCCGTGTGTTGGTGTAGACTACCACCTCTTCATAGTGATGTGAAATATTTTTCATTTTATTTTTACATGGATGATAATAAGGATTTAATTTATTAATATAAATTATATAATAATAATAATAATAATAATAATTTTTTAAATATTAATTAATGTTTTTTTATTTTGTTCCATCCATCGAGAAAATGGAAACAACGTTCATGCGTACGTACAACCTACCATCTCCATGAACAATGTAATAAATTTTCCATTTTTAACTTTTATGGATTAATATAAAGTCATATATAATCAATATATATGAAATTAAAATCAAGTTTAAAATTCTTGATATGATGGAAAAATTATCAAAGTAAAATGAATGAAAATACTAAATCAAAACATACATAAAAAACAAAGCTATTATTATCCAAAATAGTGATTTTAACAAGTAATTATAATAAATGGGTGATAAAAGACCATAAGTAAACCATATATGGTGTGATATATATTATTATGGTTATTTAATATATTTATTATATAGGAGGTTTGGACACATACAAAGGAAGTCTAACACGAGGTAAGGGCTTCTCTTCTCAATTTTAATTTCATGAGACATATTCCATATTTACAACTCAGTCCTTTTTGTTGTGTATATAATACCAATTTTCATATGTTATGTAATTAATATATTTCTATTAATGGTATTTAATGTTTCATTTTAATTTATTTCTTTCATGGGTATTTTTATTCAAAATTTACAAAAAAGATAAGGGTATATTTCACAATATTATCATTATTCGGGATTGTGTATGTTTAATCCGCCCTTGGTGAAATTATTTTATATTTCATAAAATTAATATATTTTATTTTTATCTATTTATTCATGAACATTTTCATGTAATTTTTCTATTTTATCTCTCTTTGTTACTTAAAATTATTAAGAAAATGTTTTAAATAAAATTTAACTTTATTTCTCTCCTCGGTTTAAAATACCATTTTCTTCTAAAACCAAGTTTTATAAATATTTTTCCAATTTTTTAAACATTATTAAAATGATTTATTAAAGAAATTACTACCCTTGTTTGAATTTCTAGAAAATGTTTTGAAGGAATTGTCTTGTTGTTTTATGAATGAGGAACTTTTTAGCCTTTTTAAAACAATGTGAAAGGAATTTTTTTAACTTATACAACATGTATGAAATTACCCAACATCTTGACCTCTAATTGATTTGAAGATTCACTTAAATTTTTACAAGGATATTTTTTAAGAAATTTTTTTCTTAATATTCTATAAATTTTGGATTTCTGAAATTTGTTTTCAAATTAAAAAGGACATTTTCATCAATATTGTTTTTAATTGAATTTTTACCCTATTTCTATTCATCAATAAAAAAAACATTATTTTACTTATGATACATTAATAATATTTTGTAATGATACCACCCTTATTATTTGTTTGGATGGTTTATGATCAGTTTTACTGGAGATGTACTATTTTGATACCATTCACCATATTACTCTGAATGGTTTATTATTATGTCTATTTATTGGGGTAATTATTAATATTTCATATGTTAGTTTTTAAATATGAATGTGTATATTGATTATGTTTCACCCATTTAATATAAGGAAGGAATTAAACTTAATAACTGATGCTATGATCATTCTATTTCACCTCGATGCATTGATAGGTCTTACGAGACAAACTAGCTTAGGTTTTTAGCCCAGGCCTTACCCATTTATGTAATATGTAACACCCCAAGCTTTCACGATATGCTTCTCTTTCAATAATGCAATAGCTTGCATTGTATGCAAGTTCGAGATTCTAACACACCGATACCAATCAAAGTAGTAGTTATGAATAGTAATACCCACTTTTTGAAATTATATAAATTTTATATTTCAAAATGGACTTCATTTTTGTATTCAGAATATCGAAATTATCCTAAGTTGAATTTTTTGTAATTTTCTGAGAACTTCCAATTTTCTATGAGTAGAGAAAATACTTAAAACAAATTTTTTAATCAAAATAATTTATAGTGATAAATTATACTATTGGGTGGTTTTAAAGTATAATTAGAATATATTTTACAATTTTATCCAATGTTGGTCATTATAATTAATTTCACTTTGAAATTGGACATAAACAATTGTCAATCTTTTGATATATATTGCTTCTTAAAAACACGCTATTTGTTGTGACAGCAGGAATTAATTATTAAATTAAATAAACCAACTTATATGTTTTGAATTTTTTAAAATAGACATCATTTTTGAATTAGGAATATCAAATATATCTTAGAGTGAATTTTTGGTATTTTTTTGAAAAACTTCAATTTTTGATGAATAGTGAAACCACTAAGTGGTAGTTTAAAAACTAATTTTTCGTGTAAATGAAACATTACCACTTCTGGGATTTGATTTTAAAAAATATAACATACATGGTTGTCATTAGGAAGAAAAATGTGGTTCAATGGGATTAAAATAATTTTTTGTGAATAGTAACTTTTATGTTTTATTAATCGCGATTAAAGGTACTCAGTGAAATTTAAGGTAAAAATGATATTATAAAAATATAAAAATATCTTGAAACTTGTCCTACACTTATTTTATGAATCATGGACGACCAATAAAATCCATGGGTCAACTTGGAGACCCCATGTATCCACTTGGGTAAGAAAATGACATTAATAAATTTTTATTTAAAGTAAAAATAAAATTGTCACAAACATGTGTTGTTTTACTAAAACAATTATTAAATGGGGTTATATAAGTTAACTTTTCAACTATAAATATTCATTGGAAAGATAAAAAGATTTCCTACATCATGGTATTTTGTTTATAATTTTTAGACATTAAATAAAGTAAAGTTTTTATAACACCATGACGATGCAACGATTACCTCATTAATTAATGATTTAAATAAAATGAAAAGATAATGTAAAATATAAGACTTACACTTGTCAAAAACCTATTGGATGATTATATTTATAACCCTTATCACCTTATCCTTGAAATATATAATTTGGGACCTTTTAAATCCGAAAATCACTTCATAATAATGTAACATTTCATGACTTTTCAACAGTACCCCTCCTCTCCTCTTATAAAAGGCCCCCACCTCTACCACCTTAATCACGCCTTAAATCCATTTGTCTCAGCCAATATCTACCCAAATACTCTTCCAAATTCCCTCTCTTACTCCTAGAATCCTCACTATGGGAAGAAGTCTTCCCAAGGAAGCCATTGGCTCAAATCAAAAAGAGTTACCCGATTTTAAAGGTAATGTCCTCACTTGGGTTCTTTTGTTTTATTTTTCTTCTCCAACCCCCTAAACTCTTTTTATTACTTTCTTTTGTAAAAACACCAGTATCTAAAATATACTATTATGTTTTCATGAGAAGGATTTTATTTACACTTACACATACCTTTGTCTAATGGTTAAAGAACATACTGTTTCTGTGGGTGGCGAATTACTGCCTCACGAAACGATGATTGTTCAATATTCTTTTAACACCTCTCATTGTGGCCATTATTATGACACTATTTTCATATATGATATATATATTATTTTTATTTTATCCTTATGCTTCTATATTTTTCATTTATGGCATACCTTTATGATTTCCATTATGGGTAAACGCGATATTTTCATTTTAGGAAGTGCGGACTACCTCCCCCTCAAAGTGATTTGAATCGTTAATGTCATATATGGGATGTATAAAGGATGGAGTAAATGATATTATATATGATATTATACTGGAATTATAATACACCTTTATATCATTATGATTTCATTCCATTAAACACGAAATAGAAATGAAAGTAGCATTCATGCGTACGTATGGCTTACCGTCTCCATGAACGGTGCATTTCATTTCTTACCTGTAAATGTTACATAATATTATGAATGAATGTATATAATGGATATATATGATATATATGATTTCTACATCATGAATATAATTCTGGATATAATGGATATTTTACCACATGAACAACTTGTAATTATAAGAAGTTTATTTTTGACTCAAGTACCAAAGATCGACAAAACGACCGTTATTAACATAAATAATTACATAATGTTTATAACATGGTAATAAGTGATATAAAAGGAATAATGAACTTGAAAAATGTTCTTAAGCAAGTAAAAATTAACTCTAGTTTATTATTCAGGAGGTTAAAGAACGATCGAGTCAAGTCGGACACGAGGTAACAGAACTTCTTAACCCAATTTCCATTCTTTGGGTTAATCTCCTACTTTCAAATTATGTCATGATATTATTACATACTATCTGGTATTTATACTTTATTTATGTTTAAATATAGTGAATAAACATAATAGATCTATTTTATTTAAAAAATTATCTCTGTAAGTGACTTCTTCTCAATCTCCTTTCATTGAGGCATATTTTGTTTTATACACAACTTTATTTTATACAGTGTACAAAAACCCTTCAATTTTATGTTTTTTTTCAAAAGGAATATTTTAATACAAAGAATTTTACTAAACGAAAAAATGGAATGTTTTTTTGTCGTATGTATGTGGTGAAAACGACTTCTCCGCTGCCGTGACCATTATTTGAGTTTCGGCTTCCTCTACAAGCCATAACTTTTTTAAAATGAAAAATAAATACCATGTTTTACTTTTATTTTATTTTGGTATTGAAAATGGTTTTGATAATGTTTTTATTATATCAATGTGTTGTATTTATATCTTGTGATTGAAATGTGGAAATGTTATGTTTCATTTATGCAAGTTTTATGTGGTACGATTATGTTATGGTTTATGATATGTTTAAAACTGTTCATATGAGGAATGCATTGGACATAATAAGTGACGGGTGGAGCCCGCTATAGCTCCTCGATGCATTGGCAGGTCTCATGAGACAAACTAGTGTCTTGGAACGGGGCCTTGACAAAATCTTATTTGTAGTCTTGGCACGATGCCTTGGCTACGTGGTTACGATAGCCTGGAATTATGCATTCCATCATTATGAAAGTGGTTATTGATATTGAATGTGATTATTCGACCAGTAGAATATCCATGTGAATAAGTAAATGTCATTATTTAATTCTAATTTTTCCATATTATGTTAAAGTTCAAGTTTAAAAGGCTTTTGTTTAGTTATACATTGCCTTAAATGTTTATGTTTATTTATGAAAGATTCCGCTATATTGTTATCCTTACTAAGCATCTGAGCTCACCCCTCTCAATGTTTTATTTTTCCTAGGATGTGAAGAAATATGTTATGACTGACCTACAGGGATAGTCTGAAGGGGATAAGAAGTGTGGACTATAAAGACTATGTTATTGTGATTTTTCACTTTATGATGTAATGTAACATTTATGAATGTATCTAATGTTTCCAAGGATACTAAACTAATCGGTCTTTCGAGACTTGATCTTTTGTGATCATGACAATGTTACACAATATTGCACCGACTCTGGGTAACTGGGGTCAGGGCGTTACAGTTGGTATCAGAGGCAGTTTAGTACTAACCTTGGAAGCTAGATTTAGATAAACTCTGATTAGAGAACATAACCCTAAGATAGACTTTGAGGATTAGTATAGAATAAATTCTTAGAATATTGGTATTATAGAGATTTTGTGAGTTTTCCAAACAATACATCCCTGTCTAGATATGAGAAGGCAGAGGCGGCTCTAGCATAGATGTACCTAGGGGTAAAACATGAAAACACCTCTGTGAGCTAGACTCAAACGGGAACTGGTGCATGAAAATGGGCCTTGCTGCACTCTTGGTTACGACACTCCCGGGGGATATGCTTAGGATAATTCTCATTTTCATTAGAAACCATTATGAAGGGTTTATGAGTATATAATTCCTCAAAGAAAACATTTTTATGATTATAGGTCAATTTATGTTAAGTGTTTTACAAGTAGGGAATTATGTATTTTGATTCATAAACTAATCTAGTTTATTCCATTGTTTAGAAATGGTTCCTAGTGGGAGTAATGGAAACCGTCTCAATGCACTCACTCCATGTAGGGATTTCCCTCCTTCTCAAGATAATTATAATGGAGATGGTGATACAACTGGTGCTGATCAACTTATCACCATACTGGGACAACTCACTCAGGTTATGAATAATAACCTTACTCGTATGGAGCACCTTGATCCACAATGTGGAAGATCAATGTTAGACCACTTCATGGGGCAACAACCACCAACATTTAATGGGGGTATAAATCCATTAGTAGATGAGAAATGGATAAACTCCTTAGAGAAAAAATTCCTCGCCTTGGGGAGTAGCGAAAGGGAGAAAGTTGTCATGGCAGTTTACCGCCTCTCTGGAGATGCCGATCAATGGTTGTCGCTAATTCAAAATACAAAGGAAGATGAAGAAGTATCAAGTATGGAATGGAGGGAGTTTAAGGAAATTTTCTTAGAAAAATACTTTCCACATGACCTTCGAGCAAATATGGAAAGTAAATTTCTGAGTCTAAGATAAAAGGAGGATAAGAATGTCACAAAGTATGAGGAAAACTTTACAAGGTAGTGAGGTATGCTACAGATTATATATGTAACCCAAGAAGTAAGATTTATCATTTATTTGATGGGTTAAAACCATTTCTCTGTCGAGAATTAGTCTCACAAACCTTCTCATCGTACGAAGATATTGTCTCATGTTCTATCAAGACAAAAACAAGAATTCTCTAAATCTTATGACAATAAAGTAAAGCAAGAGAAGAAGAGAATGGTGGAACAAGAGACAGATAAAGAGAAAAATGGAAAGAAGGATGTTCCATTATGTGATAAATGTGGGAAGAATCACCCCGGTACATGCCTAAAAGGAATGTGTGTTTTTTATAAATGTGGAGAAAAAGGTCACCAGGCTTGTGATTGTAAGGGAAAGAAAGAGGCTATCAATGTTGAATGCTACAATTGTAGTGAAATGGGGCATTATGAAAATGAATTTCCTAAGCGTCAGGAATCCTTACCTCAAAAAGGCCAAGGGATCAAGGACAATATTATGCTGTTACTACAGTTTAAGTGGAATAATTAATGTATTGGTGCTTTTGGACTAAAGGATTATATTCTAGTTATAAGAATAATGTGATATATATAAGGATTGTACTGCAGTACTTGTTGTTTTCATATGATGAAGGTAATCATATTTTTTTATGTTACAATAAGAGAAACTTTACTTTGTTTGAGGAATCTGATGATACAATTGATTTTGGAATTTAGAGACCTTTTAGAGAATGTCTGGACAAGGGTATTTTGGATGACTATAATGGTTGGAATGGATTAAGTTGAAATTTGGATAGTATTGTTTAAGGTTAAAACATAAATGAATATTATTTTTGGAATATTATAATACTATAGTTTTAGGAAAAAGACAACCTGTAGGTTGGGGGATAACCCATCGCGTCAGACAAAGTTGTAGGAATCGAACCCACAACCATAGTGCGACAGGCCTTTATTACCTACCACTAGTCTACAAGAAGTCCCTGGTTATTACAAAATAGTTTTCCTAATCTAAATAGTATATGTTAATATTTGGAACCTTGTACGATTAGGATAAATATAATATTTTTGAGTTCTATTATCTTTTTGAGTGAAAGATTGGTTTGTGGTAAAAATTTATAAAAGAATGAAAGTCTACATGACAAGTCTTTATATTTCCTTACGTTCTTTATAAATCTCCTAAATAAATTCCTCAACTTTATGAAAGGTAACTTAAAACAACAACGTTTTTGGTTAACTTTTCTTACTAGGGAATCAATGATCGTTTAACCAATCACATGTTTGTGATTTTCTTGTAGTTAAACATTCTCCTAATCATGTTTTCTACAACTCTCCATCAGACCTTGATGGTTTGTTTTTCCTCTCTTTCCATATTTTTATAGAATCCTAGTATGGGCTATATCGGGTGACCTTTGTACTTCTCTTTCTTACTTTTAATGTTATATTTTTATTAACCCTATTTCCGATGTGGGTTTTCCACAAAGTTAATTACTTTTTTCAACCTTTTATTTTCGAAGAACATTTTCAAATTGTGAGGACACAATATATTGAAGGTGGGGAGAATGTAACACCCCAAGCTTTCACGATACACATCTCTTTCAATTATGTAATAGCTTGCATTGTACACAAGTTCGAGATTCTAACACACCGTGTAACGCCCCGACCCCAATTACCCAGAGTCGGTGCATTATTACATAACATTGGCATGATCACAAGAAAGATCAAGTCTCGAAAGACCGATTAGTTTAGTAGCCTTAGAAAAACTAGATATAATCATAAGTCTTACATTACATCATAAAAATAAAAACTACAACAACATATTTTCTTTATAGTCCACACTTATATCCCCACATACTATCCCTTCAGGTCATTCATAAATTACTTCTTCACATCCTTGAAAAAATACAACATAGAAAATGGGTGAGCTAAAATGCCCAGTAAGGATAAAAATATAACAGAAACTTTCATAAATAAGAATAAATATTTAAGGAAATGTATAACTAAAACAAAAGCCTTTTAAAATTGAACTTCAACATAGTATGGAAAAAATAAAATGAAATAATTCCATTTACTTATTCACATGGATATTATACTAATAGAATAATCAAATGCAATATCAATGTTCACCTTCATAATGATGGAATGCATTATTCCAGACTATCATAACCACATAGCCAAGGCCTCGTGCCAAGACTACAAATAATATTTTGTCAAGGCCTTGTGCCAAGACACTAGTTTTTCTCATGTGACCTACTGATGCATCGAGGAGCTATAGTGGGCTCCACCTGTCACATATTAAGTCCAATGCATTCCCATATGAAAAGGTTTAAACATAACATAAACATTCATATTAAAACTAGCATACGAAATGTCAATACTTTATCCATAAACCATGAATGGTATAAAAATAACACATCCACAGTCAAACATATCACAAAACCATAAATACAATATGGAAGTTTTGTATCATAATAAATTAACTTCAAATAATCATAAAATCCATCAAAGGATGTTGACATAGATGAAATCAAAACTATTTGAGAGAAATATCTATTTTTTTGAAATCATTTAAAAGTCACACATTTATAAAGGAAGTAATTTAAAAGAGATTTTTGAATCAAGGTGTCCCATAACACTTTGAAACTTTTTAAAGGAATTAAAAGTTTAAAAACATTCATGTCCATATAACTGAATCTTTAAAAACCATTTTGAATACATGGACATTAATTAAAAAGATTTATAAAGATAAATCTTTAAAACATTTAAAATTCTGATTTTGATAAAGAGTACCTTTCATAAATTCTTAAAATATTCATTTTGAAATAATTTAAAAGTCACATAATTATAAAATAAAAAAATTTAATTTGAAAATATCCTTATAATCTTGTATGGGAAGCTTTGAAAATTTTTTAACGGCGGAAAATAGCCGCACCCGCCGTATAAGTTAAAAAAAACATTCTTACCTTAATTCTTTTGAAAAGGTTAAAAAAAGGACATTGTTTGGAAAATGACGGAAAGATTCCTTTATAAAACTCTTATAAAAATTCAAACAAGGGTATAAATGACTTTATCCCACATTCTTGTAAATAGTAAAAATGTTTTGAAATACATTTTTAAGAAATATGGATGTGGATGATAAAGAAATCCCTGTAGATTATTACGTATAAACAACCTCGGATAATGAAGAGATTGCAAAATAAACCCTTACCTTGTACTTTTCCTTGGTTGAGGATAGGTTAAACTCCTGTATAATGGTGAAATAATTGTTATTAAATTATACACGAATCATATACATTAATATGATATCATATATGATCTTTTAACATTGATTTGTTAATAATATCTTAGTATTATCGTTGTTTTGGGTGTTAACTTACTCGTTTTCTTTTATATGTTTTGTTAAGTAAGCCATGTTTTTCATGGATAGGTTGTATCTTATTCATATCCATAATGATATCAAATCCTTAAAAATTATTTTTAAATCATCAAATGATAATTATACTTGAATGGATACGATGGATAATGAATCTCATCGCGTTCGTGGAGACGGTAGTCCGTACGTACGCACTGGTAACAATATCATTCTTTTGATATTAAAATAATATATAATTGGATGGTATATCATATATACAGAATCATTATCATGTTATATTTATTATTTAAATTAATTATAAACCATTATTATACCCATCCAAATAATAATATATTGAATAACAATTACACCACGACGTGGAGACAGTAAGCCGTACATACGCACATATGGTGACATGTCATTCAATGGATGGATAGAATACTGAATATGGTTGTACCATATTTATAATAATATTACAATATATAGGAGATACTGGATTCATTATTTTAAAATGGTAATAACAAAGAAATAAGAAGTTGAAGAAGAAACGAATTTGAAAAAGGGTGGTGAAAACATTACCTCTTCTTCAGGTTCTTCCTTTTGATTTGATCAAAAGGGATCCCTAGGTTGGCTTTCTGATCAAATTAAGGCCTCTATATTGTAGTGAGGGAAGTTTAGAGAGTATTTAGGCAGGGTTTGGCTGAACCAAAAGGCTTTGAATGTGTGAATTAGTGAGAAGGGGCAGTGCCCTTTAATAAGAGGGGTGAGGGGCACCTTTGGAAAATCTAGAAATATTATTTTAAAATAAAATCATATTCGATTTCTAATGGCTCTAAAGTCGATTATTTAAAGGTTAAGGTGGGGATAGGTCTAAAACCACTCAAACAATAGGATTTAGACAGGTTTGGGTTACTATATTAACCTTATCTTTAAGTATTAACTCTTAGTTAATTAGTTTGACACTTACCATGTCACTTTGTATTTTTATATTATATAGTTAATAAACATACTATATACATCCAAGAGACCCCCAAGTGGTCCATTAATGATACAAATATCACGATATTAGTCTCTTGGACGAACCTTAGATTTTTAGGAATTTAATATCAATTAATAATATAATATTTTTTTTAAAAAATCTTTTATGTCAATTTTGACACTATTCAATAGTTGATTTTTGTAAAAATCATAACAGAATGATTACTTCTAAAAAAGTTAATTAAATAAATACTAACATGTCATATTAACCTATATGGTAATTACTGCATCATCATTGTGTCATAAATAAATTAAATTATTTAATGTCTAAATTTTATAAATAAAATATCATTATGTAGGAAATATTTTTATCTTTCTAATTAATATTTATAGTCTAAAATAAAAAATATATAACCCTATGTAAACATTGTTTTTCTAAAAGATATATGCTTGTGTCATTTTTGTATTCATTTTATCTTAATTAAAATAAAGTGTCCCTATCACTTACAAGTGGCTCCATGGGGTCCCAAAATCGACCCAAAGATGCCCATGGTCGGACATGTATCAACCAATAAGGTTAGGACATGTTTTAGGGTAATTTTGTATTATTATAATATTATTTTTAAACCTTATTTACCGGATTTACCCTTTAATAATGGTAAATAAAATATTTACCGAAGTAATTATTCAAAATGTCTAAAAATAAAAGTTACCTATTTATACAATATAAACATCCTGATTCCAAATATGGAATCCATTTTTACAAATACAAAACATAGATGTGGCAGAAATTAATTTAAAATTAATTCCTGTTGTTAAAACAAAAAGCGTGTTTTTAAGAGATAATAATTATCAAAAGATTGACACTTGTTTATGTCCGGTTTAATTGTAAAATTATGTACAATGACAAACATTGTTTTAAATGGTAAAAATATATTATAAATATAATTTAAAACCACTCAAATTCATAATTTATCAATATAAATTATTTCGATTAAAAAAGTTGTTTTTAATTAAAATTTAGTAATTTTCACTATTCATCAAAATATAAATGTTATCCGAAAAGTTCCAAAATTTCACCCTAGGCTAAATTAGATATTCCGAATCCAAAAATTAAGTCCATTTTGAGAGATAAAATTTATAAAATTTCAAAAAGTAGGTATTACTATTCATAACGGTTAGTTTGATTGGTTGTGGTGTGTGTTAGAACTCGAAGTTGCGTACAACACACGCTACTGTATTATTCAAAGGAAAGCGTATCGGGGAAGCTTGGGATGTTTTATTGTAAATTTTTGTTGTCCCCATTCTAAAAAGTAAATTTATTTAGTCAAATTGAATATATAAAAGTTTAAAATATTGGATTTAAAAAGGGTTCACTATTAAAAGTTGGTAAAAGTGCAATACTGAAAATGAATTTGTTCTTATATTATGTCTAAGAAACTCATAATATGGATTCTAAAATTATAAGGATTATATAAAGTTTAAAATTTAGTTAATAATATTCATAACCTATTTTTAATGGCTTGTTTGGTAAGTCATGGTGCGCTTGAACTCAGTGTTGCGTGTAGTGCAAGTTATTGAATTATTTTGAAGAAAAATAACACACTATGAAATCTTGGGGTGTTACACACCGCGACAAATCAAAGTAGAAGTTATGAATAGTAATACCCAATTTTTGAAATTATATAAATTTTATATTTCAAAATTGAATTCGTTTTTGTATTCATAATATCAAAATTATCCTAAGTTGAATTTTTTGTAATTTTCTGAGAACTTCCAATTTTCTATGAATAGAGAAAATACTTAAAAGCAAATTTTTTAGTCAAAATAATTTATAGTGATAAATTATACTATTGAGTGGTTTTAAAGTATAATTAGAATATATTTTTACCATTTTATCCAATGGTGGTCATTAGAATTAATTTCACTTTGAAATTGGACATAAACAATTGTCAATCTTTTGATATATATTGCTTCTTAAAAACGCGCTATTTGTTGTGACAGCGGGAATTAATTATTAAATTAATTAAACCAACTTATATGTTTTGAATTTTGTAAAATATACATCATTTTTGAATTAGGAATATCAAATATAGCTTAGGGTGAAATTTTGGTATTTTTCTGAAAAACATCAATTTTTGATGAATAGTGAAACCACTAAGTGGTAGTTTAAAAACTAATTTTTCGTGTAAATGAAACATTACCACTTCTTTGATTTGATTTTCAAAAATCTGACATACATGGTTTTAATTAGGAATAAAAATGTGGTGCAGTGGGATTAAAATTATTTTTTGGTGAATAGTAACTTTTATGTTTTATTAATCGCGATTAAAGTTAATTAGTGAAATTTATGGTAAAAATGATATTATAAAAATATAAAAATATCTTGACACTTGTCCTACACTTATTTTATGAGTCATGGCCTACCAATAAAATCCATGGGTAAACTTTGGGACCCCATGGAGGCACTTGGGTAAGAAAATGACATTAATAACTTTTTATTTAAAGTAAAAATAAAATTGTCACAAACATGTGTTGTTTTACTAGAACAATTATTAAATGGGGTTATATAAGTTAACTTTTCAACTATAAATATTCATTGGAAATATAAAAAGGTTTCCTACATCATGGTATTTTTATATAATTTTTAGACATTAAATAAATTAAATTTGTTATAACACCATGATGATGCAACGATTACCTCATTAATTAACGATTTAAATAAAATGAAAAGAAAATGTAATATCTAAGACTTAAACTTGTCAAAACATATTGGATGAGTATATTTATAACCCTTATCACCTTATCCTATAAATATATAATTGTGGGACCTTTGAAATCCTAAAAGAACTTCATAATAATGTAACATTTCATGACTTTCCAAGAGTACCCCTCCTCTCCTCTTATAAAAGGCCCCCACCTCTACCACCTTAATCACACCTTCAAGACATTTGGATCGGCCAAACTCTGACCAAATACTCTCCCAACATCCCTATATTACTCCTAGAAGCCTCACTTTGGGCAAAAGTCTTCCCAAGTAAGCCTTTGGCTCAAATCAAAAAGAGTTACCCGATTTTAAAGGTAATGTCTTCACTTGGGTTCTTTTGTTTTATTTTGCTTCTCCAACCCCCTAAACTCTTTTTATTACTTTCTTTTGTAACAAAAAAAGTATCTAAAATATAATAGTATGTTTTTATTATAAGGATTTTATTTAAACTTACACATACCTTCGTCTAATGGTTAAAGAACATACTGTTTCTGTGGGTGGTGAATTACTGCCTCACGAAATGATGATTGTTCAATCTTCTTTTAACACCTCTCATCATGGACATTATGATGAAAATATTTTCATATATGATATATATATTATTTTTATGTTCTCCTTATGCTTCTATATTTTTCATTTATGGCATACCTTTATTATTTCCATTAAGGGTAAACGGGATAATTTAATTTTAGGAAGTGCGGACTACAGCCCCCTCAAAGTGATTTGAATTGTTAATTCCATATATGGGACATATAAAGGATGGAGTAAATGATATTATATATGATATTATACTGGAATTATAATACAAATTTTTATCATTATGATTTCATTCCATTAAACACGAAATAGAAATGAAAGTAGCGTTCATGCGTACGTACGGCTTACCATCTCCTTGAACGGTGCATTTCATTTCTTACCTCTAAATGTTACGTAATATTATGAATGAATGTATATAATAGATATATATGATATATATGATATCTACATCATGAATATAATTCTGGATATAATGGATATTTTACCACATGAACAACTTGTAATTATAAGATGTTTATTTTTGACTCAAGTACCAAAGATCGACAAAATGACCGTTATTAACTTAAATAATAACATAATGTTTATAACATGGTAATAAGTGATATAAAAGGAATAATGAACTTGAAAAAGGTTCTTAAGAAAGTTGAAATTAACTCTAATTTATTATTCAGGAGGTTAAAGAACAATCGAGTCAAGTCGGACACGAGGTAAGGGAACTTCTTAACCCAATTTCCATTCTTTGGGTTAATCACCTACTTTCAAATTATTTCATGATATTATTATGTCCTATCTCGTATTGATACTTTATTTATGTGTAAATATAGTGAATATACATAATAGATCTATTTTATTTAAAAAATGATCTTTGTAAGG
Organism: Viscum album; assembly: GCA_963277665.1. Lineage (NCBI taxonomy): Eukaryota > Viridiplantae > Streptophyta > Magnoliopsida > Santalales > Viscaceae > Viscum > Viscum album. Next base: position 627,449,552 of record OY728130.1, on the reverse strand, counting down.
GACTTCGTCTCAATTTCCTTTCTTTGAGGCATATTTTGTTTTATATACAACTTTCTTTTATATGGTGTATAAACCCCTTTGAATTTTATGTTTTTTTCAAAAGGAATCTTTTTATACGAAGCTTTTTACTGAACGACAAAATGGAATGTTTTTTTTCGTACGTATGTAGGGACAACTACTTCTCCGCTTCCATGACCATTATTTGAGTTTCAGCTTCCTCTACAAGCCATAACTTTTTTTAAAATGAAAAATAAATACAATGTTTTACTTTTATTTTATTTTGGTATTGAAAATGGTTTTGATAATGTTTTTATTATATCAATGTGTTGTATTGATATCTTGGGATTGAAATATGGAAATGTTATGTTTCCTTTATGCATGTTTTATGTGGTACGATTATGTTATGGTTTATGATATGTTTACACCTGTTCGTATAAGGAATGCATTGGACTTAATAAGTGATGGGTGGAGCCCGCTATAGCTCCTCGATGCATCAGCATGTCTCATGAGAAAAAATAGTGTCTTGGCATGAGGCCTTGAAAAAATCTTATTTTTAGTCCTGGAACGAGGCCTTGGATACGTGGTTACGATATTCTGGCATTATGCATTCCATCATTACGAAAGTGGTTATTGATATTGTATGTGATTATTCGACCAGTAGAATATCCATGTGAATAAGTAAATGTCATTATTTCATTCTAATTTTTCCATATTATGCTGAAGTTCAAGTTTAAAAGGCTTTTGGTTAGTTATACATTGCCTAAAATGTTTATGTTTATTTATGAAAGCTTCCACTATATTTTTATCCTTACTGAGCATCTGATCTCACCCCTCTCAATGTTTTATTTTTCCCAGGATGTGAAGAAATATGTTATGACTGACCTATAGGGATAGTCTGAAGGGGATAGAAGTGTGGACTATGGAGACTATGTTATTGTGATTTTTCACTTTATGGTGTAATGTAACATTTATGAATGTATCTAGTGTTTCCAAGGCTACTAAACTAATCAGTCTTTCAAGAATTGATCTTTTGTGATCATGCCAATGTTACGTAATAGTGCACCGACTTTGGTTAACTAGGGTGAGGGAGTTACATAATATGTCTTGGAATGAGGAATTTCCCGTATGGTTATAAATCATATAATTAATAATTCTCTCATTTTGAGATTATATATTAATGTTCCATGTGAGTATTCAATTATTTAGAAAATCTATGGTTTAGTTTCCTGCTCATGTGAATTATTTATATGGAATTATTTGATTATTATATATTCCTGCCATATTATTCTTTATATACAAGTTAATGATTAAATGGAATGTGTTTCATTTTTTCCCTTTCCATATTGATTATTCATTATGTATTATTGAAATCTTTCACTATACACATCCCCCTAATAAGCATTTCAGACAACCCATTTCTTATGTTTTATTTTTCCCAGACACTAGTTAATTTATTATGATTAATATGTAGGGATATGCTAAGGGGAAATATGGAATTATCAAAGAAAAAACTTTTTGTATTTTATGTTTTCAATTTTAATTTGAATTTCAAGTAAGCATCCGTTTTACCAAGAATACTAAACTATTCGATACTTTAGGATGTTATTATTTGTATCTTATTCCAATGTAATAATGTAACCCACTACTCTAGGATAATAGGGTATGAGTCTTTATTGGGGAATTTATAAGGGACTCTCAAATCTCAAATTGGGATGTTAGTATTGGACTCAATAAGATGTACTATGACATCAATTTCCATTTATGGTATCCTGGTATGAGGAAGAACATTGCATGAATTATTTATCATTGATATACCAGCTAGAGGGTATAAGTATATTACTAATGACCCGATGGATTACTTAGACCCATTCTAGTTCCAATGTGAAAATGGGAGTGATCATAAACTTTATCATCAAACTACCTAGGACCCTGAGGTTTCATGATGCTGTATGGGTGGTAGTGAAATTACTGATGAAGTATGTACATTTCTTACTCATACAAGAATCTTGTTTGGTCTGATGAAACTTTCAATAGTCAACTAAAAGTTACACCTCCAAAATTTATAAAAAGGAAATAGAGTACTAGAATGAACCTACATCAACATTGCACTGAAAATTTAAATAAAATAATTTCCTAAGTTACCAAACCATAATGTACACTTTTGAAACAAACCAAATAATAAATTTTATAAAAAAATGATTAAAATAAAAAAATTAAAATGAATGGATATTATCATGGGAGCTCTCAAATGATGTTCAATTTCAGGTTATTTAGGTGCAACAGAGTGGCTGACCAATTCCATCTCTTAAAGGATAAATTAATTTAAAAACTTGTTAAAGGTATTTTTAAAATAAAAAAAGGTAATTAAAGAATTATAAGGATGGGGGGGGGTATATTTATAAAATAATAATAAGTACGATGGAATAAGGTTGCATTTTTTTGTTTTTTTTTTAAATAAAATTTGATTAATAAAACACAATGAGAATATTTTTTTTAGAAAACTATTTTAAAAATAATAACTGATATAACTATACCTCTTCAATTAATTATTAATTTGTATCATTTAAATTAAAATACACTTAATTATGATCCCATAATTATATAACTCTCGAACTCTGTGGGAGTTTACTTAACCATAATTATGAAATGAATTGAACCCTAGTCTAGTTTCAGAACATGTAATCCTAGCACCATGCATTGATTTTCATTCCAATACTGGATTATGGTCAGTAGTAAAATAGGGAACATATCTATTATATAAATGGGGATTAATTGATTTTAAATATTATATTTGAACTCTACAAATTAATCTCATGTGGTTTTGTATCACCGATTAAGGTCGCACTCTCACAATTCACACAATTCTTGACCTTGTGTTATTTTGTGTGAATCATTAAATTGATTTCTTATTTTGTTTTAATTCAAAAAAAAATCATAAATCATAATATGTTAATTAAAATTTCTCATTTATTCAAAAATAATTAAGTGACTATGGTTAGATTTAGTTCAATAATTAAGAAGAATTACTTTTCTATGGGCGGCGTAGTTATCATAGAAACGTTTTGAATTTGCCAAAGGTCATTGAAAGTGTAAAACCCAATCACATTTCCAATCATGATTTCAATCCCAAATATGAATTTTAATAGAAGAATAAAATTTAAAATAACATAATAAATTCAATACAAACTAAGAGTTTATTGAAAGCACAACAATATTACAATGTGAAGAAGAATAAGAAGGCTTCGATGTAGAGATCCTAGCTTCAGAAGATCTGCCTCTTAAAATTCGTAGATAAATTCCGTGAAACCAATTACCCTATGCCTTAAATATAAAAATTCACTTCCTAACCCATATAAATGAGAAAAATACATATTTATAGAGTGGAGAGGAGGTTAGGTTACAAGTAGACTCAAGTGTGAATAGGGAAATTCATCCAAATATTTTAAGCCAAATTGAACTACCTATTTGACCACCAAACACACGATAGAAATATAATTCCAGAAGGATTAGTTGTACGAAACTGGCTTCTCAAGATCCTCTCAAAAAAATTTACCATTAAAAACTAGGTTGTAAAAGTTATATCCCAAATATTGAAGTGATGTCCAATATGACGAGTCCATATCAACATTGACTTCATGGCCCATTTTCTCCAACCAAATGAAATATTAAGCTCATATGACCTGAATAAAAGTAGTAGTTAATTAAGTCAGAGAAATTGTTACAAAATACTAAGTTCAAATAATTTAAACAAAATTATTTATGTTCGAAATAATAAAGTAAATTTTTAAAGGGTAAAACTGGAATTTTCATCAAATTTTCAAATAAATGATCTAATCCCAAATATTTTATAAATAAACATATTCATCATAATGTGAGGAAATTTTTTCATTTAATATCAATAAAATATTCAATAAAATTGTGTTTTATCAACTCCCCCACACTTAACCTTTTTCACTCTGGGGAAAAACCTCATATCATGTATTCAAAAAAATTATGACAAGATATGAAAGTTCATATTTCACAATCAAAAGTGGAAATATAGGAAAATTAAGAATCCCATCAAGAGTAAATTTCAATAAATTTTAAATTCATTTTCTCATAAATTATGTTAAAATAAAACCTAGTTAGATTCATAACACTAATCATAGAAAAACAATTCATGGGTCTACTATGCCACTAATCCCCCATCTATGTGTGTGGAAACCATTCCATATTCATATATCAACCATTTATTCAGTATATTCAGATTATGTAAAACAATTTTTTTACCTGGTTTAATTTACAAAACCAGTTCTTCATTCCTTTGAAATTGAATTTCAAGACCCACTCACATAAGCATTCCCAAAAGTCAAACCTTAAGCTCCCATCCTAGATATCCTAATATGTTTTACATTTCATTACTCCACTCATTTATTTATTTTTTGTTTTTTAAGTTAAACTTCAAACAAATATCACACTCATCTCTCAACCCATGTTTGATCTCATCAAGACACTAATTGTAATATTTATAAAAAGATCAAAGGTCAAGGAAGAGTGGTTTTTGACCCTCCCAAGACATGACCCATTTTTTTGTTTTTTTGTTTTTTTGAGGGTGTACAAAAGTCAGATAACAGGTACACACACATAGATCAATTCATTATAGTGATGAAACCGATCGGAATAGAAACAAACGTATTGATCAACCAATGATTTTTTACCAAACTTTACTATACCTTAAACTGAGTAGGAAAAATTTCACAACTCATGGTTGAGTGAAAATTTGTGTGGAGAAATAAATGACACAATTTACCCTGAACAAATATCATAAATAATGTTGTCAAAATCTAAAAGGTTTTAAAATGACACAACCAATCATATCATCAATTAATTAAATGTTGATAAAAATCAACCCTTGATGATGAAATATTACTCATTATTATCATTCTACCAATAAATTTTGTAAAAAATTCATTTTCCATATTCTCTACATGATAATGTTACATACTATCTTTGGTTTTGTATTGATTTTTTTAATTTTTTTTGTGTTTTTTGAAACTTTTAACCAAAAAATTAATAGAACATACAAAAAAAAACACACAAATGAAAATACTAAATATCTACCCCAATTTTTTCCCCTACCCCACACTTAAAATATTTCATTTTCCTCAATGTGAACCTATGAGATGATATATTCACATGAAATGTATAATTTTAAATAGGACAAGTAATATAAATGTGAAAGGGTTAGGAAAAACCTGATATTTTCAAGTAATGATGGGGTCATGCATTGTGATGAAATTAGATGCATCGGTAGGAAGTCCCTCAATGTATTGCTTCAAATATTTACCATTGACTGTAAAGATCCTTCTTGTGTCCTCTTGTGTGATCTCTACTACACCATAATAACAAACATTAGACATAATATAAGGACCTAACCATTTGGAACAAAAATTACCATGAATAAATTTTAGTCATGAGTTGTAGAGTATAACCTTCTATCCTACATGAAACTCCCATTTTTGGATCATTCTATCATGTGATGCTTTTGATATTTCATTTTAGAGACTTGAGTTTTCATATGATGACCATAAAATCTCCCAAATCTCTTGAATTTACAACTTACTTTGAATTCTAGGTTGGTCCAAATCCATGTTCATTTATTTATATACCAATATTCCCAATTCTCAAATTCCACTAGTAGATGAAATGCTTTCCCAAAATCAATCCAAAATTGGGATATAATGATTACTATCTTTTATGCTATCCTATAATCCCATAACGCATCATCCAAGCACTTTTTCCAATCTTTCCTATTTAGTTGCACAGTTTTTTCCAAAATTTGTTTCAACTCACGATTTGAAACCTTAGCCTGGACATTTTTTTGGGGGTGTTATAGTTTTTATGTTTTGTGTCACCCCATACTTATGAAGGAGGGAAGTGAAATTCCAATTGTATAAGTGTGTTCCTTGGTTACTGATGATGTCCTTTAGTACTCCAAACCTAAAAAAAATTTATGTCTTGACAAATTCCACTACAACATCAGAATCATCAGTTTTGGTGACCTTATCCTCCACCCATTTAATCACAAAATAAACAAAAAAATATACAAAAAACCAAATGAACTAGGAAAAGGACCCATAAAATCAATGCCTCATACATAGAAAATATCACAGAATAATATGGGTTATTGGGGCATCTCATGTATCTTAGAAATGTTCCTAGTGTGTTAGAAATGTGAGCATGAATTAAAAAAACATGATCATCATGGAATAAGATAGGCCAATATAATCCAGAGTCTAATAACTTTCTCATTGTTCATTGGGGTCCAATGTTTCATCCACATGATAGTGTATGGAAGAAATGCAGAACAAACTCAACCTCATGTTCAGGAACACACCTCCTAATAACTTGATCACTACATATGTGCCAGTGGTATGGATCATCCCAAGCATAAAATCTTGACTCTCTCTTTAACTTTTGGACTTGATGTTTCTTTAAATTTTTAGGAATTTCAGAGTCAACAAGGAAGTTAACTAAATTATAATACCAAGGATGCGTACCTAAGATGGAATAAATATGCTCACAGGGGAAAGTGTCCTAAAGTCGTACCTGGTTCAAGGTGTTAGCCTCTAATGTGTGAGTAAGCCTACTCATGTGGTCTTCCACCAAGTTATATGAACCCTTATTTTCCTTTATATCAATATCAAATTCTTGAAGAAAGATGATCCATTGGATAATTATGGAGTTTTCATCTAGCTTCTTCAAGAGGTACCTTAGAGATGCTTGGTCAGAAAACATAACTACTTTAGAGCTGAATAAATATGAACAAAATTTATCTAAAGTAAATAAGATAGAAAGAAACTCATTTTTTGTATTTTTGTAGTTATATTGGGCTGAATCCAATGTCCTAGAAGCATAGGTAATCACAGATGAATGTCCCTCCACCCTCTATGATAAGACAACTCCAACTGCAAATTTTAAAGCATCACACATCAGATAAAATGGAATGTCCCACCATGGTGGCTGTATGATTGCTGGAGTGGTTAGAAACTATTTTAGACCATTAATGGAATTCTTTCAAGAATCTTTAAACTCAAAATCCAAATCCTTTATATGTAATCATGACATATGAAGAGAAATATTACTAAAATCTTTGATGAAGCACCGATAAAATCCTACATGCCCTAGGAAAGATCTAACATCACACACACATGAAGGATATGGTAAGGATGAAATAATATCTACCTTAGATATATCAACCTCTATCATATGTTTTGACACTACATTCCCTAAGACAATCCCTTGCTTTACCATGAAATGACACTTTTCAAAGTTCAAGTCAGATTCTTCTTAATACAATGATTCAACACCTTTCCATAACTAGAGATATAATCATCAAATAAAGACCCATACATAATAAAATAATCCATAAATACCTCCATGGAGGTCTCAATAATATAAGAAAAAATACTCACCATGCATCTCTGAAAGGTACTTGGGGTGTTGCAAAATCCAAATGGCATCATCCAGTAGGAAAATGTACCAAATGGACAAGTTAATGTTGTCTTCTTCTGATCCTATAGATCTATATGAACCTAAAAATATCCAAAAAACCCATCCAATAAACAATAATATGTTTTACAATCTATTCTTTAAATCATTTGATCAATAAATGGGACGGTGAAATGGTCATTATGAGTGGACTGATTTAGTTTCCTATAATCAATACACACACACAACCTATATTTCACCCTCATTGGAAATAATTACTCTTTATCATTTTTAATAATAGTAACACCACTTTTCTTAGGCACAACCTGAATAGGACTCACCCACTGAGAATTTGAAACGGGATAAATTATACCAACCTCGATCAATTTTTCAACTTATAGAAGAGTTGGATTGAGTCTCCTTTGGGATTTCTTAACTGGTTTAGCCACATCCTCCAAAAGAATCCTATGCATACAAATGGAGGGGCTAATACCAGATATTTCATCCAAGCTCCACTCGATTTCCCTAATATTCTCCCTTAAAAGATTTAATAGTTTTTCTTCATGTTCAAAAGGGAGATTGTTAGTAATTATAACAGGTAATTTATCACCAATCATCAAGTATGAGTATTTGATATTTGGTGGAAATTTCTTGAGTTCCAATGTAGGGGGTGATGTTTTGATGTAGAAATTGAAGGAACTAAAATATGTGCACAATGAACATCAGTATCAGAATATACATCATCAAAATCCAAGAATAAATCATCAAATCCTTCAGCATACTTAATATCCATGTCATAATTAGAATGAACATGATCAAAATCAGAATATGAATCCATTTTAAAATCAAATATATGATAGGTTTGTGCATTGGAAATAGGTGTGTAAGTGCTCTTAGACATCAAAATAGAACCAATACTCATAATCTACCTAAGAAAAGGACAATTAGATTCCATGGGGGTTTTTATTTGGTAGTTAAAAATGGGAGATAAAAATGTAAAATGGTCCTATGAGGGGTACTTTATGGGTTCCATAACATTAAATATCAAAACTTCATCTCCAAACTCAATAGAATGTGTACCCTTATAAACATTTATGATATATTTTTTAGTTTTGAGGAAGGTCCTACCTAAGATAATAGGATCATGATAACTAACATAATCATCATCCTTGTTAAGAACATAGAAATATGTTGGAAAGATCATGTATCTTACCCAAAGAAGTACATCCTCAAGAATTGCAGCTGAATATGATGTAACTCTGTTAGCCGACTACACCACTAATCTCATCGGATTCAACTCACCAACCTGTAAAGAAGAGGATACATAGTGAGGCATCACATTTATGGAAGAATCTAAATCACATGAAGAATCAAAAAATTGTAACTACCCTATGGTGCAAGGTATGGTGAATGTACCAGGATCCTTGTACTTTGTTGGAATTTCTAGATTTGGTGTAATGAGTGCTGACACATTCCTACCATGATTGATCCTCTCATTTCCATTGATCCCCATTTGATTAGTAAAAAGTTATTTTAAGAATTATCCATACCTTGGTATTTTATTTATGGCTTCAAGTAGTGGGATGTTGATCTCAACACGCTTAAATGTTTATAAAACCTCTTTTTTGCATTGCCTCTTCAACCATCTGTTTGGTTTGAACAAATCTATTTGGAAAATGAAGGGGTTTGAGAGGAACATCATCAATATTTTTTTTACCTTTTTCTTTCTCATATGGATTCTCTTCAGTTGGTATGGAATGGGGCTTCTCCAGAGTTGAGGTGAATCCGAGTGGAATTATAGTTGAAGAAGTATTAGTTGTTTTCTTCCCGCTTCTCAATGTGATGGCACTAACATTCCCCTTGGGATTTGGGGGAGGTTGGGAAGGAATATTTCCAGAGTTCTTACTTACTATTTCACAAAGGGTGGTGGAAATTTGTCTCTTTGTGTCTTCAACACCCTCAAATCAGAACCTTGTCTCTTTAGCTCATTCTGTTGATTAAGAACAATTTGTTTCAAAATATCACCAGTGTTAGAATCTACCTTTGCTTGGGAATTACCTTATTTTTGACTTGTTGATGCTTGGAAATCCAATATCCTTTGGGGTTGTTGGAAACCCTGTTAGTAAGGTGGAGGCTACTGGAATATTTGTTGGAAAGGGGGCCTTTGTGGTTGTCTAGATACATACCTCAGGATTGATTGATCATTCCACCATTGGTTTTATGTTGGTCAAAAAGGAATCATAATAATTTTTGAGATGTTTCTATTGTTTCTACTGATATGGCCTCCCAACGAATAATACAAAACAATCTTCTGTCACTTATAGTTGAGGGAAAAAATTAGTTGGGTGGTCTGCTTCAGTGAAAATTTCACAAGGTCTCATAGGAGTGGGTTGGAATTTATTTAGATACAAAGCAATCTGCCTCAACATAGTGGTCAACTCTTCAAAATTGGTTTTAATTAAATGACTTTCAAGATAATATGGACTTACCTAGTGTACTCCTCTAACATGTTGTTTACCTAGATCGCCAAATTATTGTACGTTTTGGGCCATATTGTTAATCAATGCACATGCAGCTATTAGTTTTTTCTCAACTAATTCCCATACAGAAGTGGAATCCACCATAATTATCTCCATAGGTGTGAGGCCTTCATAGAATTATTGTATGAGGATTTTCTCACTAATTTGGTGATGTGTACATCTTGGGCACAACTTCTTGAATCATTCCCAGTAATCATACATTGACTCCCATTGTATTTTCTTGATCCATGAGATCTCCTTACAAATGGAATTGGTCCTTGATTTTGGAAAAGATATCTGCAATAAAAGACATCTCAAATCATTCCAACATGTTACATCTTCAGGTTGTAAATAATACATCCAATCCTTTGCATCTCCATTAAGTGAAAATGGGAATTCTCTAAGTATTATTTGATCTATAGAGAAATTTCTTTGTATAAGGGTTGATTAAACAAAATTAAATTATTTCAATTTTTTTTGGATCCCCACCAGATAATCTGTGAAATTTTGGAAGAAGGGGAATTAACCCATATTTCAATTCAAAGTCTAATTCGAGATTTGGGTATGCAATACAATTTGGTTTATCGTTAATATCCAGTGAAACCAATTATTGAATGGTTCAATTAAGTTAATTATTATTTTTTGTATCCATTTGTTCTTATTTTATGTTTTATTTTGAATTACTTCCAATTACAATGTTACCATAATAGAGGAATTCTCCAACTGGTTAGATTTCCAAACATCCTGTAGACTGAGACCCTCATATTCGAGCCCTAAGGTAGTGTTCAATATTTGGGTCAAGATATAAGAGATCCTTAGGATTAGTTCATGTCATAAATAAATGAAAGATAAAAAGTAAAAGAAGAAAATTGGACCATAATAAAATGATAAGAAGTTTGAGTTGATAGTCCCAATAAAAAAGAAAAGATAAAATAGAAAGAAAATTTAAGAAAGGGGAAAGAAGCAAGAAAGAAGAGAAGGAAAAGGGATAAAATAAAAGTAAAAAATGCCTCTAATTAGTTGAATAAAATAATTTAATCTACTAAAATGACTCTAATTTGAAAGGACACTTCCGTTGACGCTCTCAAATGATGTTCGATTTCTGGTTATTTAGGTGCAGTAGAGTGGCTTACCAAGGTCATATCTCAACGGATGAAGTAATTTAAAAACTTATTAAAGGTATTTTGAAAATAAAATAAAATCTAATAAAAAAACATAGAAGGTTGAGGGGGGGGGGGTTATCTCTATAAAATAATAATAAGAAGTATGTTGGAAGAAGATTTCAATTTTTTTGTTTTTTTAATGAAATTTTATTAATGAAACACAATGAGAATATTTTTTAGAAAACTATTTTAAAAAGAATAACTGATCTAAATATACCTTGTCACTTACTTATTAATAATTATAATTTTAATTAATATCCACTTAATTATGATCCCATAATTTTATAACCATCAAACTCTACGAGATTTAACTTATCCATAATGATGAAATGAATTGAACCCTAGGCTAGTTTCAGAACATGCAATCGTAACACCCTACATTTATTATCATTCCAAAACTAAATTATGATCAATGATAAATTAGGGAAATATAAATTATGTAAATGGGGATGAATTAATTTTCTATATTAAATTTTAACTCTTCAAATTAATCTCTTGTGGTTTTTTATCACTGATTATGGTCGCGGTCTCCCAATTCACACAATTCTCAACCTCACATGATTTTTTATGAATCATTCAATTTATTTCTTAGTTTATTTTAATTCAAAAACAAAATTCATAATTCATAATATTTGAATTATAGTAGCTCATGAATTAAAAATAATTTAGTGAATATGGTTATAGTTAGATCAATCACTAAGAATAATTACTCTTTCATGGGCAGCGTAGTCATCGTAGAAACGTTTTGTATTTACAAAAGGTCGTTGAAAGGGTATAACCCAATAATGTTTCTACTATTGATTTACAGAACAAATAGAATTATTAATATAAGAATAAAATTGAAACTAAGAGAAAAAATGGAATATAAACTAGGAGTTTATTAAAATCACAATAATATTACAAAGTGATGAAAAATAAGAAGGCTTCGATGAAGGGATCCTATATTCAAAAGATCCCCCACTTGAATTGACTAGAAAAATGGAGTGAAACTAATTCTCCTATGCCTTAAATATATCAATACACGTCTCATCCCCCAAAAAGTGAAGTATACATATTTATAGAGTGGAGAGGTGGCTAGTTTACAAGCAGTTTCAAGCGTGAATGGGGAAATTCAGAAAAGTATTTTAATCCAAAATTTACCATATATTTGACCACAAAAAGTGTTAACTATCTATCCGTACAGAATGATTAGTTTTTTGAAATTGGGTCCTCAATACCCTCTCCAAATTTGGGTCCATTCTAATAAAGTATGTAAATGTTATAACCAAAATACTGTAGTGATGTCCAATTTGATGAGTACAGACCAACTTTGAATTCATGGCCCATTTTCTCCAACCAAATTCAAGATTTATCTCAAATGTATTGAATAAAAGTTGTATCTAATTATGTCAGTAATGTAGCAAAAAAATATTAAGTTCAAATAATTCAAATTAGATTCTTTATGTTTGAAATACTACACTGAATTTTTAAAGGGCAAAACTGAAATTTTCATCAAATTTTAAAATGAATGATCTAATCCCAAATATTTTATAAATAAACATATTTAACAAAATGTGAGGAAATTTTTCATTTATTATCAATAAAATATTCAAAAAAAATTTGTTTTATCATAAAAATAATAGTATAAGTTTTTATAATGTTTAGAAATTAGCCTTAATACACAAGGGGAATGAAACAATCTCTTTTATAATGTAAAAAAAAGATGATTACAATACAAGGGTTCAAAATTACTCACAAATGATTCCAATTTATTAATTAAATTTGAGCCCATCTGATTAAATCAGTAATGATGTCTTCCAATCTGTATAGAGAGTGTTCCCACTCATATTATATCTTTACGAGCACTGTAACACCCTGACATTTTTTATTAAATATTTTATCTAAATAATTTTAATTATTCAATAGCTTTCATTGCATAAAATTGAAAGTTCAAAAAAAACCATGAGATGATCATAGTATTAAATAACCATTTTAACATAGCCTTTAGGTTAGTGGGAATAAATATAACTAACTTATGAAAATGTATGTTGAAGTTATTCACTAGAAATTATTTATGAAAAATATAAATCAATTATATATTATTATTAATAAATTGTTTGAATTTATATTAGTAAATAAAATTAATGAAATATATATTTTATATACTAAATATTTTTTTATATTCATCCAATAGATATTTTTTTCATAGGTTATTAATAGACACTAATTTATGTATAAAAATCTATATTTTTCAAAAGGGTAATTTTACGCCTTTTAATAGTGAACCCATTTTAAATTAAGATTTTTAATCAATAATATTTTTTATATGAAAACATAAACATGTTATTTTGAAGAAGGATATAAAAATTTACTTTGAATGATTTTTAATATTTTTCTGATAACTTTCACGTTTTGATAAATAGAAAAAATACACTAAATCTTAATTGAAAACAACTTTTTTTCGTTGAAATAATTTATATAGTTAAATTATAATATTTAATGATTTTAAAGTATAAATAGAATATATTTTAATCATTAAAAATAATTTATGTCATTATAATTAAGTTTAAATTGAATTTAGATGTAAAAACTTTTCAATCTTTTGCAATGTTTTAACTTTTGAAAACTCATTCTCTCTTTCCGACAGCGAGAATAATTTTAAATTAGTTACTGAAAACTTTTTTGTTTTAAAATTTTAAAATTGGATTCCATATTTGGAATCAGTTGGTTCAAATTATGTAAATAGATTTATTTTATATTTGGTAATTATTAATAGTAACTTCGGTAATTTTTATTAATATGGTAAATGGGTAAATCAGGAAATTAAAGGTAAGAATACTATTATAAAATTACTCTAACACTCATATTAATATAATTGTATTAGTGTTTTTATATCTAAATAATCCTTGGGTCTAAATGGTGTTCTTTAGAATCCACTTTAATGAGATTATAACATTTAATTTATCTTATTTAAAGAAAAGTTAAATATGTGTCACTCAAATTTTAATAACTATATCATTTTTTATATAAGGTTTTATAGAAGATAAATTTTATTATAAACACTCATTTTAAAGATAAAATGTTTTTTATTTATCATGATAATTTATTTTTAATTATTAGGAAATAGATAATTACCTTAAAGGCTTATATTTTGAGGATGTAAAGATTAATTAATTGATAAGAAATCAATAAAACAATTATTATTAAAATTATAATAACAATAAAAGGACACAAAAACTTTAAAAAATATTATTTTTGGGTATATCTCAACCATAAATATCTAAGGGTCTAGTTAGTGACCATTTGGATCCTTATATAAGAGATTGTGACACTTATATTATTTTATTTAAAGTGATGTTAAAGTTGTCACATTCATAACTTAATAAGTATATCATTTTAAATATGGAATTTTCTTGAAGATAAATTCTACTAAAAATATTATTCTGAAATCTATAAGATTTATGTTCATCATTGTATTTTAGTTTTTATTTTTATTCAAAAAATAAGTATATTAAATAATTATACAAAATTGATGCTGTAATTATTTTATTAATAGATATAACAAATAAATGTTATTAAAAATATTAAAATAAATATAATTTGGGATAATTAATATTTATAATTAATTTTATATATTACCTTTACCTATTATACATATAATAAAATATTTTGTTTTATGTTAACTTGTTATATTAATATTTTTAAAAATCAATGAATTGAATAGTGTCTAAATCGACACTATTAATTGTTTATCAAAATAATGTTTTATTAAATTATTTAAAAATCATAAAACATTTTTTAAAATATATAATAATTATTATATGGTCTAAAATATTGTTAGGGCCTTTGTTTTTTTGGACTGTAATTTTGAGCAGAAATTTGAATTTTTCTGTTGGATACTTGTGAGGAGTAAAATGGACCTTTTATGCTACCTTTTGATCTCAAATAATTTTTTTGAACACTCCATTGGTCTCTGAATAGGGTGTTTACCCTTGGAGAGGAGTTTGGTGGAAATCTAACTTGTTCGGATTTTAGCAGAATATTTAATATTTAATATTATTAAATTAAATATTAAATTATTCACGTAGGTTAGTTTGGTGATAAATTTTAAATAGATCCTTAGATTGAGATTCCATATACACTGTTGAGTTTTTAATGGGGAGTTTATCCTATGCAAGGCATAAACTCATGTCGAGCACCGGGGTCGACCCAAATCCCCTTTTCTTTTCTTTATTTTCTTCTTTTATTTTCCTTCTCTTCTTTCCTCCACCTCATTGCGCATGTCTAATAAACCTCCTCCTTGTTTTTGTACTTTGGGTAGAAATTGATATTAATAAAGAGAGAGATAAGGGAGTCAATATGGGTACCGATTCGAAGCCCTCGACGCGCAGAGTCGGCATGCAACATCCGTGGACCATAAAATAAATCGAAGCTTCAGTGATTTCTGCCTGAAGGTAGGGACATTAATGTTTTAACATTATATCCCCTTTAAACAAGTTTTTTTAAGTTTTTTAATCCTTATATTTCTAACTTGTAATCCCATGGGGCTCGATCTGTTGTTTTGGGGACGAAAACAGGCGTTTTGGGTGTTTTGTGGGATTTCCTGTCGGGAAACCCAGGTTACACGGCGTGTGTTTCAGGGGAACACAATGTGTGTTCCTCCCTTTGGGGAATATAGAGCTTTATTATGTACATTCCATGTACTTTGATTACACTCTATTTAGTGGTTGTCCGTGTGACCGACCGTGTGAGAAGAAACACAAAATATTGGTTTTTAAGGAGTACATGTCGTGTAGTGGCACATGGGCATGTGTTCGGGTGAAAACACACACAACATGACATTTTGTGAACAATATACACATTGTATAGTAAATTTCATGTTGTGTACTACTACACAAGCATACCCCATGTGTTCTACCCTTGTACTTCTCTCGCTTAGTAGTTTTGGGGTATCTTGTGCCTTGGAAGTCAGAATTGGGTGTGTGGGTAGTCTATTATAGGATTTTTTCCATGTAGTCACAATGGTGGAATCCTTATGAAATTTAGAGGTAATATAAATGGTGTTTTTAGAGTTTATATATAAATAGAGAGGTTCTTCCTTTAGTTATCGAGTCCAGTTTTCACCTGAGGGTGAGACTTGGCGTAGATGATAGGTTGGGTGTTCGGACCAACCTAGTTGAGACTTTTGAGTTGAGATGAGCTATGAGATATCTATTTTGACATATTCTTTTGAGGACATTCATCTTGTGAGATGTTACCTTATGGACTAGGAGGCTATGAGACCGGATACTTCCAAGGATCCCCTGAGGGATGCCTTTACTTACGTGCTGACCTAGGGAGTCCCTTGTAGGATCTCTCTCCTATTTTCCTTTGAGATGATCCATGTTATAGGATGCCATTTTTTTATTTGTTTGAGGATCCTATGTATGATTACTCCATTAAACATAGATAATGATTCCGTGTAGTATGCCTGAGCTCATGTTTACCTGGGGGATCCTGAGTAGGATGCCACTTCACTGTTTGACTTGGGAGACCCAACAGGTGCCTGTTTTTTGACCGACACTAAGTTGTTACATCGGGTTTGGGTAGAGATGGTGTTCTAGTGTCACCTAGAACCCGTGACAAACATGAATGCTCATGGGGATGTGTATGTAGTGTTGGGTTGGGAGTTTGGGATACCCTCACTCGCTTGTTTATATCTGACTTGGATTAACTGATGCAACTGTCTTTACCAGAGGCGCTTTCTGGTTGGTGGTTGTTGAGCCTGACATGAGGTGTCTTTCTATATTTTGTTGGGATGTCTAGAGGTGATTCTTGGTATTCAACTATTGATTCTTAAATGTTTAATTTTATTCCTTGAGTGATACTTGGATTCCTATAGTAGGGATTCCTTGGACGGACTCATTAGCTGAATGAATGCCTTTGAGCGAGGATGTGATATGACTGCAGGCGAGGTTATGATATGCCTACGGGTGAGGTTGTGATATGCCTATGGGTGGGTTCTGATATTCTTATGGGCGGGTTCTGATATGCCTACGGGCAGGTTCTAATAGGCCTACGAGCATATTCTCATATGCTTGAGAGCGTTGTTTTGATATGTCTGTAGGAGAGGTTTTCTGAGTCTCGGTTGGATTTATGGGCTTATGCTCTGTGTTTTTCAACTGGTGACATTTTACAGGATTGACTATCAGTACATGGTATCCTTCATTATAGGATTTAATTTTGGTATATAGTATCCTATTTAGTGATTGGTGGTGGCACGTGTGAGCCCAGGTGTAGGACGAGTATCCCCATGTGGTGACGTAGCTTTCTCAAAGATATAATTTCAATGTTGGACAAAGCAGATACATGCCGATGGGATTACGGAACCATATATCAACTTAATGATACATGGATTGAGTGGAACAACATTCAGATCAATGCCCTTTCACATGATGTCTAGGAGATCGGGCTTATGGACCCAAGGATCGACTGCTAATGTGGTTTCTTGTTATTTGATTCACATACTCATGAATATTCATATTTATGTGTATCTATATAGTTATGGGACTATACATGTATATGTGTATATATATATGGACATCCATAGTGTCACTTTCCTAGTTGATAGGGATTATATTCCCTAGGTTCAATTGTGGTTGCACGTTTAGTTTACTTCTTTTTGTTGTGTTCTAGTTAGGCTGAGCACGTTGTTGCTGTATACACTTTTAGCATAATTTTTATAGTTTTCTTGTCGGGGTTCCCTACTGAGATTATTTCTCACCCCTACATGTGAACCTCAGGGTACGTGTAGACCTTATGTTAGCATTTCAATTTCAGCACAAGTTGCATGGTGGATAGGGCTGAGGCCCAAGGTTGCATGATCGAGAGGAGCTGCTTGAGTTGTTCTACTGATCGGGCTGGTGCAGTTCGACATTGTCCAGAGATCGGGTACATGGGTTGTCTTGGAGTTAGTAGTAGAGCCCTGTAATTTTACTTTCATTTTATTTTATACTTGTATCTGTATGGTCAGCCTAGTGGGTGACCAGTGTTGTATTGTATTACATATCTGTTCAGGATTTTACAATATTTTACTATTATATCTTCTTCTATTACAGTTGTTTATTGCTTCTAAACTCTGTTTACTTTTCAATTTTTATGATACTTAGTTATTTATAATATTTTCTTACTCTGGTATGAGGGAATAGTCTCCCCAATATCAAAACCTAGGGCCTCGCTACTAGTCAGCAGCCTCTGGTATACAACGAGGTGCGCTTGAGGCCTGGTGGCAAACTGGCTCGGAGCACCGGTTTAGTGGCTTTCGGGTCAGGAATTTACAAAGTGGTATCATCGGTATTTATTTTCCTAGTATTGATATTTAGGATATGGTAGAAATAATAATTAGTAATGTGTTGGAACCGGTGATGGATATCAAACTGGTGCGTCGAGAACACTTGTTCTGGTAAGAAGTCTTGGTTTCCATGATTTGGGATTACTGTTCTGATTTTGTGATGTTACATTTGTATATAGTTTTCTCCTTGAGAAACGCATATGTTGTGTGGGTGTTTTGATTTACTATGGATCTATGGCTCTTGGAAATTGATATGATGTCAGGGATGGTTTTTGACCCTTGACCGGCCAAGGCAAGAGGCATCTCATGCATCATACTAGAAACATATGATTCAGAACATATAGGCCTGATAGTGTGTGTTTTTATTGAAGACTGAGACCTTTGGGTCTATTTACACATACATTTACTTTGATTTCAGGTTATGTGGATCTATGTTAAGGCATTTTGTTGTGAGTATGATGACTCAGTCTTCTTGTACAGGTGGTGTAGTGACCCTAGTAGATCAATATGGAACATGATTAATTTTGGTTTAACACCTTTTTGGGTGTTGTTTCTCAGGTCTACATTTATCTAGTCAGATCGATGAGTACGATATCGATAGATACCAAATATTTTCTTATAAACTGGACCTTTAGGGGGTATTTCCATATATGGATAGCCAATGACTGTCAGTTCAATTTCTCTTCTGCTTGATTTGTGACCTATAAAGAGCAGTTCCTAATGAGGATGCTCGGAGAGGTTTAGTGTCCTCATAGGCTGGTTTTTTTCAATTTTGACCTTCATTGGTCATTGTGACCTTTTCCTTCTTCTGATAGGATTAAAATCTTTTGGGCTAGGTGGTTAGACCTTGTGACCCAGTTGTAAGGTTTTCTCTATAGGGATAGGTGGAAGACCTAGATGCCCTTGGTTTTGACTCGAACCCTTGTAATTGATGTTTGTTCTATTCTAGAGAAACCTGCATGTAAGACAGTTGAACCATGGCTGAATCCTTGTCAGGTTTTGAGAGAATGGTGAGCATGGCTCCAAGGGACTTGGACATGCCTTTTTGTAGAATCTTGGTGTACTCTTATTAGAGGCTATCATGCACTATCTTGATTCATCTTGAGTATGCTGAGAGAGCTTCGACCCTACAACAAGCTCCTTTTTATTTCTTAATGTTCTTCACTATTGAGTTTAGAACCTTTTTTGGTTGCACTATTGGAGCAGTGTAAGTAAATCCATATGGTGGGGAGTGCACCATTGGCTTCTTGAGGGTGGTTTTCCTCATTTCAGTTAAATTCTTATGTTTTCCGTAAGATTTTGAGCTCAAAGTTTTCTTTTTAAGATGACGATAAGGGTATTACTATGGTGGGGAGTACCAGATCGGTCGTAGTTGAATGTCATCTATGTAGGAGGCAGTTGTTAATGCTATATGACTAGTTATTAGATAGTCTAGATAGTTGGGTTATGTAGATGCTCAGGATGAGAGTATGTCTAGTGGTCCTTTCACTGGGCTTCTTGGGGATGAGATGGTTTATGGTGGGGAGTTTGTAAGGACCTATGTTTTTTAGACTACAATTTTGAGCAGAAATTTAAAATTGTGATGTTGGGTTCTCTTGAGGGGTAAAGGGTCTTTTTACCATACTAGGTGATCTTAGATATTTTTTTGACCACTCTGTTGGTCCCGGAATAGGGTGTTTACCCTAGGAGAGGTGTTTGGTGGAAATCTAACATGTTCAAATTTTAGGAGAGTATTTAATATTTAATATTAATAAATTAAATGTTAAACTATTCACGCATGTTCATTCAGTGATAAATTTTAAACAGAGCCTCATATTGAGATTTCTTCTATGCCATTAAGTACGAAATGAGGAGTGTACCCTGTGCAAGGAATAAACTCATGTTGGGCGCCGGGGCCGGCCCGACCCCCATTTTATTTTCTTTCTTTTCTTGTTTTATTTTCCTTATCTTCTTTTTTCCTCCTCCTTGTGAATGTCTCATAAAACTCATACTTGGTCATTTACTCTGGGGAGAAATGTAGATTGAGAAAGAGAGAGAGATGTGAGGAAATATGGGTACCGATTTTAATCTCTCAACGCGCAGAGTTAGTGTGCGACATCCATGGACCGTAAAATCAACCGAAGCTTCGGCGGTTTCTGCCAGAAGGTAGGGAAATTTATGTTTTCACCATAGATTACCTTTAAAAATGTTTCTTTATGTTTTTAATGCCTTATATTTCAAACTTTTAAGCCCATGGGGGTCGATCTGTTGTTTCAGGGGTGAAAACGGGCATTTCGGGCATTTTGAGGGATTTCCCGTCAAGAAACCCAGGTTATAAGGCATGTGTTCTAGGGGAACACACTGTGTATTCTTCCCATTTGGGAAGAAAATGTTTTATTAATTATATTCCTTTTACTTTGAGTACACTACATGTAGTGGTTTTCTGTGTGACAGACCGTGTGATAAGAAACACAGAATAATGGTTTTTAAGGAGTACACACTGTGTACGGGAGTACACACCGTGTAGTTGAACATGGGCGTATGTTCAAGTGAAAACGCACATAGGATGAAATTTTGTGAATAATAAAAGTAGTGTGCAGTAAATTACACACCGTGTACTACTATATAGGCAGACCCCATGTGTTCTGTCCATGTACTTCTGTAGCTTAGTAGTTTTGGGTTATCTTGTGCCCTGGAAGATAGAATTGGGCATGTGAGTAGTCCATTCTGAGAGTTTTTCCACATTATTACAATGGTGGAATCCTTTTTACATTTATAGGTAATATAAATGGTGTTTTGGGGGTTTATATCTAAATGGAGAGGTTTTTCATCCAGTCATCGAGTCCAGTTGTCACGTGAGGGCGAGACTTGGGTGTGGATGACTTTTGAGTTGAGATGACCTATGAGATATCTCCAATGACCTATTATTTTGTTGATTTTCCTCTTGTGAGATGTGAACTTGTGGCCTACGAGGCCATGAGATAGGATTCCTCATAGGATCCCCTGAGGGATTCCTTTACTTACATACTGACCTTGGGATTCCCCTATAGGATCCCTCTCATGTTTTACATTGATAAGATCCATGTTGTAGGATGCCTCTATTTTTCTTTGTTCGAGGATCCTATATAGGATTCCTACCTTAATCTTCTCTAATTATTCCATGTAGGATTCCCTCGATCATGTTTACCTAGGGTATCCCAAGTAGGATGCCTCCTCAGTGTTTGATTTGGGGGACCCAACATGTGCCTGTTATTTGACCGACCCTGAGTTGTTACATCGGGTTTGTGTAGATATGGTGTTCAAGTGTCTCCTAGAAACCATGCCAACTTGAAATACCATGAGGATGTGAATGTAGTGTTGGGTTGGTAATTTGGTCCACCCTCACTCATTTATTTATATCTGACTTGGTTTTGCTGATGCATTAGTGTTTACTAGAAGTGCTTCCTGGTTGGTGGTTTTTGAGCTTGACATGAGGAATATTTCTATATTTTGTTGGGATATATAGAGGTGCTTTCTTTTATCTAGATATTGAGCCTTACATGTTTACTTTTACGCCTTGAGTGATACATGGATTCCTGTAGTAGGAATGACTTGGACAGACTCATGGGCTGAATGATATGCCTACGAGCGAGGATGTGATATGATTACGAATGAGGTTCTGATATGCATTTGGGTGAGGATGTAATATGCCTACAATAGGGTTCTGATATGCCTATAGTCAGGTTCTGATATTCCTACGGGTGGGTTCTAATATACCTATGTGCGGGTTCTCATATGCATGAGAGCATGGGTTTGATATGCCTACGGGTGAGGTTTTCTGAGTCTCAGTTAGATTCATGGGATTATGCTCCATGTTTTTCAACTGGTGACCTTTTACAAGATTGGACTTCAGAATACGGTATCCTTCCTTACATGACTGACTGTTAGTATATGGTATCCTATATAGTGATTGGAGGTGAGTACGGGTGATCCGAGGTGTAGGATGAGTATCCCCTGTGGTGACGTAGCTTTCTCAAAGAAATAATTCCAACATTGGCTGAAGAATCTACATGTTGATGGGATTACGAACCTAGAGATATAATTAATGATATAAGACTTGAGTGGAACGATGTCCAGCTCAATTCCCTTGCACATGATGTCCAGACGATCGGGCTTATGGACCCAAGGATCGACTGTTGATGTGGTTTGTTGTTATTTGATTCACATACTCATGATTATTCATATTTATGTATATGTGTATAGGTATGATACTATACATGTATACAAATATTGATACGGACATCCATGGTGGAACTTTTCTATTTGACAGGGATTACAGGACCTAGGTTAAATTGTGGTTCCACATTTGGTTTACTTCTTTTTGTTGTGTTCTAGCTAGGATGAGCACGTTGCTGTTGCGTTCACTTTTAGCACCATGATTATAGGTTTCTTGTTGGGGTTACCTACTCATATTACTTCTCACCCCTTCACATGAACCTCAGTGTATGTGTAGACCTTATGTTTTCTTTTCAGGTTGAGCACGAGTTGCATGGTGTATTGGGATGAGTCCCAATGTTGCATGATCGAGCGTAGCTGACCTAGTTGTTCTCCTGATCGATCTAGTTTAGTTCGAAATTTTCTGAAAATTGGGTTCATGGGTTGGGTCGGAGTTTGTAGTAGAGATGTATACTTTTACTTTCAATTCATTTTGTACTTTTATCTGTATGGTCAGCCTAGTGGGTGACCAGTGTTGTATTTTATTTCATAGTTGTTCGGGCTTTTACAACATTTTACTATTATAGCTTGTTCTATCACAACTATTTATTTCTTCCTCATTCATTTTACTTTCAAATGTGTATGATACTTATTTATTTCAACTTTTTTCTTACTCTAGTTTGACGGTATAGTCTCCCCACTATCACACTGTAGGCCCTCACTACTAGTCGGTATCCTCTAGCGTACGGGGAGGTGCACTTGATGCCTTGTGAGAAACTGACTCAGAGCATCAGTTTAGTAGATTCTGGGTTGGGACATTACAAATATTCTAAGGTATTTATTTATGGTCTCACTGAAATCAAATAAGTAAATATTTTACCCTTTTAATATTTAATTATTTGTTACCCAAATTAAAAATTAAATAGAATAACTAAGAGTTAATTAAAATGATAAGGTTTAAATTGACATAAAAACTATTTTTTAATCAATTAGTTTATGATATTAAAACCATATCTCCTATAATATTTTAAATTGGGTCATTTTGTGGTTTTTGGATGGGGTTTTATTTTATTACAAATTAATATTTTTGGAGATCCAAAAAGTGCCCCTTGCCTCAATTATAAAAGGGCACCTCATCCCTCACCTATTCATTTCACATTGAGCCTTAAATCATGGAAATATCCTAACCTTTTACCTTATAAACTTATTTATTTATATTATATAGGATCTTTTCTTCTTCAAATTCCAACTCTAGTTCTCTATGAGGATATTTAGAGGAATCACGTCCAAGAAGAGGTAATCTCCTCTATTAATTCTTTAAAAATTATTTCTTACTATAATTTTTCTTTATGAGTTGTTTCATTGTAAAGTAATAACTACAATATCACTTATATACTTATATGTTATTATAATTATTAAACAACTATATTCCACTCTCTATCAATCCTACGAAAAATGAAATCACCACACGTGTGTACGTACAGTTTACCGTCTCCACGCCATGCTGTAATATGTTTTTCACCAACACCTTACTTGGATGGGTATGATGATGGAAATAATAACTATATATTATTATTATAACAAGATATTTATTCTGAAATATTATACACCATTCACTTCAATATATTTCAACAATTATGGGAATGATATTGTCGCTTGTGCGTACGTACGACTTTCCATCTCCACGATGCGATGTGATTTATTCTACCTGATCTTCATTAAATAATGATTATATACATTTATACAATGAATAAATAAGATATATATAATGTTAATATAATTTTTAATGATATAAATATGACCTATGAAGGAGAACTATTACTTATTCGATAAAACATGCATAAAAAATTTAAGTAGATAATACCAGAATAACAAGTAATAATGAAATGTTATTAACAAAAGAATGATAATATGAGAATATATGATATTATAAAAATAAATATTATTATGAAATAATTAAATTTAAATTATTTAAATCATTATACTAGAGTTTTTGATACATACAAAGGAAACTAGATATAAGTTAATGGAGAATTTTTGTAATCTCATTTTTATCTGAGATTGTTTATACATAAGTATTTACTAGGGTATATTTGTCATCCACGTCCATGTTTCCTAAATATGTAATATTATTTCTATTGTTATATAATTTTTTAATGTCAATTTTACCCATTGTTGAATTTTTTTAAATGGTATGAAAGGAATCTTTTGTCATTATTTGATATAAGGTATGTTTTGACATTTTCAAAATAAGTATAAGGAGAATGTTATTTAAATTATACAGAATGAATAGTTTTTTACATTTTAATAATTCATTATTTATATTAATATTACTCTACCAAATATCAATTTTATTTTCAAATAAATTCTTTTAATATAAAATTTCATGACATTTTGAGAAAAGAAAATGTTTTTGAAGAAGAAAGGATATTTTCCTAAAGAATTAATTTCATGTGTTTTATCAAAATTATTTTTCATCTAAGATGAAATTATATAAATATGGTTATTCTTATATCCCTATGATCACTACAATTTTATTTGTGTTTATTATGGAATGATATTTACGAGATCCATTTTTTTATAAGGATTATGATGGAATGATGTTTAAGAAACTCATTTTATTCCTTTGGTTATGCTATGATTTATGTTTTTGTAGAACACATAAGAATTATTTAATTATGAGATGGGTGTGTCCTATATCTCCCTCAAATTAATTGGGTAAATATTTATATCTCATTATAGAGACATTAATGGAATGGAAAATGATCTCAGTTCAGTAATATAGGGTTGGAACGAGGAGTGAACTCTATTCAGTAATGGACTCTGTCCTCTATGATGGTCTTGGGAATGATCCTTGTTTAATATGAAATGATTTTCTATGCTGATGTGTATGAAATAAAACTTAATTTATTATTTTATTATTTTTCGGATTACGTTCATTGAGTCTTATGAACTTTAATTAATTATCCCATGGCCTAATATCACAATCTTTCATATGTAAGATAATATTTTTAAATGTTATGTTCTTATGTATTATGATTATGATATGATTGATATCTCTCATGTATACCTTTAATTAGAATTTTAGCTCACCCTTTCATAAATTTCTTTTCCCCATGTCATGAATAAGTGTATTAAGTATGATATGTCAAAAAGGGGTCTAGTTATGATGAAATAAGTGTGAGGAAATTAAGATGTCTTATGAACCATTTGTTTATATTTCCCAGTTTCTAAAGACACTATAACAATACGGTCCTATTGTGGACTTTTTATATTTTGTAATGAATATTAATAAACTTTGATGTAATGTCAATGTATGTAAAGTACGGGTTGTTACAAGCACTCCTTTTTTTATTCAAAGACATTAACTGGCTTAACACCTCTTTCCATTGAATATTGTACACTTCCATAACTCTCATGAGGTTACTCTTATATATCATCCTGATGATTATTACATATTACCATTTCCAAAAAACCATTAGTGAATTTTTTTCATACTTTAATAAATAGAAACGTTTTAACAGAGAAAAAAACTTACACACATCCTTTGCATCTAAACTCTTAAACTCTAGGATTATCAAGGGGTACATATTGATTTCAAGATTATGGATTCTATAATTGGGTATTCCATAATCTATACTTCTAGAAATTATATATGTCACTCCAACACCTCCACCTAAGCCTTGGAAGTTAGTCTTTCAGAATCCCTACTTCCATTAAATTTATTTCATAGAAATTTTTTTTACATGGATTAAATAAAAAATATTTCACTTGAGAATAATTTACTAAGTTCCAGGACAAAGTCTCCCATTAGTATCATCAAAATCTATTACAATAATAAATATCAATTTGTAGTTTCATGGTTCCCCCACCATGTTTCCAATCATCCCAGCCCAATTGAGGAACAAAACCACCTCAAAACATCCTGGAAAAAAACCTTTTTTAGCATGTTTACTAAATTTTGAACTTCATCCACCTTCCATAGATCTGATTTTTTTTTATAATTTTTTTGGATAAATAAATATTTCAACTAAATGTTATTTTTCATAGAATAAAACATTATATTTTTGTCTAATAGGATCACAATTTGAGAATAAAAAAATGGAATCCCAATTTCCCCCATTCTCTTGAGATATTCTAACCACCCCTTCATCTAGATAAAATCCATCCCAGATTCAATTAATGCAACATACTCTACTTATATTTTTGAATTTAAAACTATCCATTAAAGTTATGAAATTAAACTCAAAATTATTCCTCTAAAAGTGAACACATAGACCATGGAACTCTTCTATGAATCAGCGTCTCCCCTAAAATAAAATTTTGAAAACCCCTGTAGCCATTTATATGTCTCAAAGAAACATTATATATATATTCCAAATGTTTAAGAAACAAAGGAATCCACTTTACCTCTTTCTAGTGCCCTATTTTTGGTTCCTCTATAAATTTATTAACTACTCCCACTATATGCGAAATGGGAAAACCCTGTATAAACCATGAAATATATCAAACTTCCGACCACCGATGCATAATGAACCTTTAATATGTACTCAAAATTAGCATCCATTCAGAGTGAATTCTCATTTCCTAACTTGAAATGTTTTTCTAGGGGTGTGGTTATTGAATTCACCGCACCCATATTGAAGAATTTCACCACCTTTTGGATGTTTTCAAATTAATACAGGAATAAATTTTTTGAAATTATGTTCCTTAAGATTCGTATACCTAATATAAATTTATCTATACCATGATCCTTCTTCTCAAAACTTATAAACAATCCATTTTTAAATCATTTATCCTTTACATTACTAAACTAAAAATAATAATTTCATCAATATATATAAGTGAGATGATGAATCTCTCATCATAAAACACCTTCCAGTAATAAAAATGAGCAACATTGATCTAGATGAACTTAAATTCCACCATAAAGGTATTGAAATTATGGTTCCACCACCTTGGTTATTGCTTCAACCCATAAAGTCTCCTATTTATCTTGGACAACAGATTCATGTCCATCTTTTCCATGAAAACTTCTAGGTTCTACCCATATATTTCTTCATCTATATCTCCCTAACTAAATGTAGATTTCATATAAAACTATTCTAGTTGAAATCCTTCCATGGAAACCATACTAAGAACTATCATAATAATTTCATGTTTAACTACTGGTGAAAATATTTCATAAAAATCTATACCATTTATTTTTGGAAAACCATTCATGAAATTCTTTTCCTTATACCGATGTGTTAAATATTATTCTTCCTTAAATTGATAAACCCATTTATTATGATGTAGTCCCTTCCTAGAAGGTCTCTCCATTAGATCCCATGTTTTGAACACATCTAAGGAATCCATTTAATTCTTCATCTCTAACTACCACTACCTCTAGTATTTTAGTATTGTAGCATCTTTTAGGCTCTTGTGATATCAATAATGCATGGGAATAAAATAATGAATATCACTTATATATATCTTTACTAGGTTCCTAATATTCTTAAACCTCTGGAACTATCCTTGAGACTATTCTCCTTCTAAAAATAATCCTCCCAGAACTTCACCTTCATGATATATTCCCTATACTTCCATAGTCCTTGATCTATCCAGTACATATAGACTTCGAAGCACAATTGAAACTTAACTATATTGTAAAACTTATTCTGGACATTCTAGTATTTATGGTACTATCATACTCTATAAATTCCATATAACATTCACAACATATAGATTTCCATTACTTTGAACCTTATCTTGTAATGATACTATGATAACATCTAAAAATTTCACTTGGTTCAAATATTTCCACAAGATCTGTTTATCGAGGATAACATTTAAACTTTAGAGAACCTTCTAAGAGAAGTTATTCTAAAGTCTAAATCCATTTCTTTTCACTATATCCTATAATTTAACTTACTTAAGACTTATCCACTATATTTTCCCCATACAATACATAAATGTTGATATTGGTATGCGAACCAAATACTTTTATATGGGTAAGTTCAACCTTTATTCTAGACTAACAATATTTCAAAAGTTCCTTCCCCAATAGAGAAAATGGAATCTTCTTCCCCAAATAGGATTCATAACTTACTGCTTTTACAAAAAACTCATTGGGAAAACCAGTATGAATTCTTATTATCCTATACTTATGTACTAATTTTCAATTAATCCTCTCTATGAGTCCATTTTTTTGAGTACCTAGTACTTTATTCTAAAACTATATACCCTTCCACTAGAATTATATTTGGAACTTCTTACTTCTATACTCTTTATCTTTATCAGTCCTAAAAAATTTTAGTTTTATTTTTATATCTTTTCCATAATGGATTTAAATTGGATAAAGGTTTAGAATACATCATACATGTACCAAATAAAAAAACACACACCTTCTATGTCAAATATTTGATAAAGGTAACATAGTTTAGTGAACATTAATGATAATACTGGAGATTCCCCACCATACATCCATATTAACCAACTCCAACTTATAATTATTTATAATTTGATATTTCATTTATAATGAAACCATACACTACTTTACAATGATGCATTATTCACATGTTCCATACTTCATTATTCCAATAATCAAAATTCCTTTCACATTTAGGATTTTTCATCCCTTCCTCACTCTAGTGAGATAGATGATCATAACATAACTTAGTAGAATTTACTTATTTGATATGAATTATACCTTATAATAATCCCATTAGGTATAATGTGCCATAATTCACTCCTTTTGATACCACTATAGAACTATATACTACTTTATATCCTCTATTTTAAAAGGTTTTACAAAAACCTACATCATAAAACTATCCCACCATGATCAATTTTTTACTTAACCCTTGTATGTTCTATATGCCTTAAAATTGTAGAAAGATGTCATCCCTTTCCTAGATGAGAAAATCAACCTTAAACATAATATTGAGAGATCCAACATCCATAAAATAAACCTTGTCATTTCTTCCAGATGTAAAATCCCTCATACTCTCCCTCTCTCTTAAATGTTGAGTGAAATGAAGATCTAGAGTCTATAATCCAAGACCTAAGAGAACTAAAAAAACTCTCCATAAAACCAATAAAATATTCTTATATAGTATTTTTGGATGAAATTATATAAGTATATCTTCCAAATTTGAATCTACGTTCACTATAATATTTCATCATATGGCCTTTGTTCCCAAAATTCAAGCATGTTTTGCCATATTATATTGATCTATTATGGGTTTGACTTCCTTTTATTTTTCTATAACTTTTTCCATAATGTAGGGTGTACCCTACCTCCCACATTTTAGTTGTTTACATTAAATTTATGGATCTTATATTGAAGAATTTATTCATTCAATATTATATCTCTAACACATTAAACACCAATTATGCATTTCCACTAGAGTTAGTCACCACTATAACCATCATATCCTAAGATTCAAGGAGTGATGAAAGTAGATATGGTACCGACTCTAGATCTCCTAAGTTCACCTCCACTGATTATAAATTCATTATTATGATGGTGAATTCATTGATATGATCAAAAATTTTACTTACTTATAATATTATTATATTATAGCCTCCTCAAAGGAACACTTTTTTCATCACTGTGGTATTCCTATATATATTGGTAAGAAATTTCATATGTGTTGAAACAGTATTGAACTCTCAAATTTTATAAGATAAATTCTAGGCTAGTGAAATTATTATAATCATAAGTGGTTTCTTACCAAACATTTACAATTCTTCTTTATTTATCACTTCTAACTTGGTACCCTTAAATATTATATCAAGATTATTATATAGTATACAATTATCTATCCATATCTTACATAATCTAAAATCCTTCACATAAAACTTCTCCACCCAGATCTTACCCTCATCCAATGAAATTAATTTCAGATTGATTAGACTCCTACTAAATTTTGGAACTCATAATATGGAATATAAACCTCTTAATAAAATTCTTTTATAAGGAAAAGGGAATAATGTTACTATTAATTGATCTCTGAAACACCTTTTCTGGGGTTTAGTCATTCGATTCTCTGAAATTTGGCTCTGATAAATTTTTTTGTGTCTAATAAAACTTATGAAAAACCACTAATAGTTAAACCTTTAGAGATTAAAAGGTATAAAACGCATTATAATGAACCCATATCAATGATTCACCAGAACTTAAAATACTAGACGCGCCTAAGTCACCATATTTCAGTGAACACTTTTGAAAATACCCAGATAAGAACTTCCAATAGATAATGATTGAATGAAAAAGTAAAAATAAAAAAACAAGTATTTATTCGTTTCATATGTTAGTCATAATTGGGAGGGGACTAAAATATATTTTATTAAGGAATAAAATATCATTACAATATAAGATTTCCACCTTCCCCGCACATGATTCCACCCTACTACTTAAAGTAGGGAAGTATATGAAACCAAAAAAAAGATATTCTAAAATTCGTGGAGAGTGTTCCCACTTAGATCCTATCATGACCTTGCCCTAAAAATCTATCATACTAGGATCTTAATGAGAGAACGATAAGACATTAAGGGAACTCTTGATCCCTATGGATTGGAGACTAGCACATGGACATCTAATAACAACTAGATTGAATGATTTTCCCAACTTTAAATAACCAACATAGAATACATGTAGATAATGATAATAAGAAAGGAAATATTATATAACTATAAACCAAAAGTCGTAGCAATACAACTAATGAAAAAAATCCAAAACCATGGTATATGTCCAATAACAAAACCAAAGGTAACCAAAACTACTAGAAGCTACTTTGTGTGATATATGGGAAAAATACCACTATCTTACCACCAACCACTAATAACTAGCTAACATGAAACCCCAATACCTACCAGTGGAACATTTCTATTTCCTATATTAGAGAAAAAAACTTCTACACACCCCTAAGGGAGTTCTCACAGTGTGTGAAAAATAATCTCGGTAGGATCCTACCAAATTATTCTATAGAAAGCCTATGTAAATTAATCCCAATATTCTCAATATATGAAAAATATGGCATGACAATTTTTTTACATTTTTATAAAAATCATGGAAAATTTCCCCCTTTTTATAGTTCTAAAGTATATTTCATATAACACATGTCAAATAAATTCTTTAAATAAACTATTTATCAAAGAATGAATCATTTTTTATATCAAGGCCATAAAAAAGTAAATCTAAACAAAGAAAAGAACAATGAAGATCACCCCTATGAAAACATAGGCCTGACATAGCTAGGTATCTCATACCTTAATAATTAAGTCAAGACTCAGTGCACACTAATCAGGTCCCTAGAATCGCAGGCCCTAGGAACATAGAAACACCCCATGAATGAACACCCTATGGTTACACATAATCAAGTACCTAGAACAACATGCCTAGGTAGAAAAAGAAAACTCCATGAGTGCCCTTATAAAACAAGGAAAAATTACAATAATATAACCCCCTCCTAGGTACCCAGGTTTCCCATGTGTTACGTATGTCAAAAAATTTCAAAAGTATTATAGAATTTCATAAAATATTTTCCAAACAAACATTTTCATCAAAATAATTATTTGTAAACCAATTATATAATCCATTTCATGGTTCATTGAAAACATATTTCATTCACCAAAATAATAGAAAAACCATATTTTATCAAAAAATATTTACCCATGCATATTAAGAAGATAAAAGATCATTCCAATCATCATTTATAAAACAAGTTAAAAAACCAGAGCTTGTGCAGCTCAGAAAACAAATACTAGATATAGAACCACCTACCTCACACTTGTCTTCACATAAAAACAATTATAAAATACCACTCTCACACCCTGCTCACTCCCTTAGGGGTGTGTGGACCTTGTTTTTTCTATTAGAAGAAATGGAAAGGCACTGTAGTGAGGTGGAAAGGTTTCATGTCAGCTGGGCATTGGTAGCTGTTAGTGAGATAGTGGGGTGTTTCCCACATATCACATGGAATAACTGTTAGTAGTTTGGATGGACTTTTGTTTTATCCTTGGCCATGTTTCCTGGTTTTGAATTGTTTCCATAATTGTATCTCTACTTATATTGTTTTATTATAAAGGAATATTTCATTTATTTTTTTATCATTATCTATATGTATTCCATGTTAGTTATTTTAGGTTAGGAAAATAATTCCCTATGGTTTTTGTTGTATGACCAAGTTCTAGTCACCAACTCATTGGGATCGGGAGAACCCTTTGAGGTTTTCCATAGTCTAGCTTAGAGCATAGTATGATGGGTTGTCTGGGTCGGGTCATGAAATATCCTCTCTTCATAGACATCCATTCATTTGGTAAAACACATACACTACCTTAACTTATTCCATTAAACAATGCATACTTTTATAACTCTTATAGATCATCCTGAAGATTATTATATATTCCCATTTCCATAAAATTAAAAGGTATATAATATTATATGTCCTTTAGGAAATACTTACACAAAATACAGGAAAAAAATATTAATTTTCTTTGAATCTATATATATAACCTTTAGGTTAGTCAAGGGTTAACTTTTGATTTCTTACTTCTGACTACAATCATTAAGTCAACCATGTTTCTAACTTCTAGTCATTATAGCTAAAAATCCACCACCTCATCTGAGTATCATAAGTAAGAATTATGAAATCCCTCTTTCTATTAGATTTAGTTCTTACATGGAAAAGTATTTTCACACAGTTATACCTAACAAGACACAATCAGTGGATTTTATAGAGAAGTTTTATTGGTGGGATATAGTGAGATTACGTGAGGTGCTGGTGAAAATAGTGTTCAATCAGAATGTAAATATCACATTAAGATTCTAGAAGGTCCTATAAAAGGCCATAGAATCTCACCTAATGAAGACTATAGTGTATCACCCATAGATTGTAAGATAGTATGAAAGAATGATATAGATACTTGAACTATTTGAAAAATATCTTCACTAATGGTCTGAAACAATTATCATAGGCTTTGAAACAATTGGTATAACCTATACCAATAGTTTCATAAACTATTGGGTATAGATCCGTTGACATTGAGATATGACAATAGTTTTATGAAACAATATTTATATATTAATATACAAATAGTTTTCAAACCATTAGTATAAGGCTCTACCAATGGGTTCTCTAAATCATTGGTATAACTCAAAACCATTGGTTTGTAAACTGTTGGTATAGAAATACTACTAGGATAAAAAACCAACCTACCTATATATCTTCTATACCAGTATAACTGAAAAGATACTTAAAATTATAAATTAAAAAGATAAGAAATATATCAATTCCATTCATAAATTTAAAAATAGGAAAAATTATATTTTATATTAAAATAGTTAATAACTTCAAATTAAATGATAATATTTACAATGATTTTATGTTATAATTCACTAACCATGGTAATCAATGTTTTATAAAATTGATGTTAAAAATTTATAAGATATCTATCACCCTCAAAAATAATCTTCTTCATGATCACCACTACTATATTGGTCATCACCACCATCAACCTCATCACAAACATCATCCCTAGCATCACCACCTTCAATAACTTCATCACCATAGTCACTAGGAAGGTCATCACCACATCCACCACCGGGACCATCATCTATATCCCCTAGATCATTATAAAACATGAAAATAATCAACATACATGTATTAAAATACATAATATAATTTGGTATAAGTGATGGAAACATAGTATTCATGAATTTCATTAAATTTCTAGTGCGTTTTCGATCTTTTTTACACTCTCGCATTGACAATTTGTTTTTTATTTACTCTTCTAAATGCACCTCTTATAAATATATGGTAGCTATGATTCTATAATTACTATAAGTAGAAAAATACTATAACATCCTGTCTTTTTATCACATAAACTTTCATTACATTTTACTAAACCAGGGATCTTTAAGGTTTAGTGTCTTGGAAACCAGGATCTTAAAACATGAAAACATAAAACATTCTTCTTAAACACTTGAAAGGTTTCTCCTCATGTTAATCCTAGGTTCATTACTGAATCTCATAACCTGGGGACATACATCAAAAGAAAGGGTGACCATAAGGCCTAGTAAGGGAAATAAGAGAAACATTTTACATGTGAACTTGAGATACTTCAATAAGGTCATGAAAAGAACTTTAAGGCATGAGAAAGAAATCATGAGATATATCATAATAAAAATAAAATTTTTCATAACATGAAGATGTGGATGAAACATTTAATATTGAAAATCATTTTGTTTCACCAAGGTCCATCCCCAAGGTGTCATTAAAAATTACCAAGGTTATTCACCAAGGTATCACTCTAAAAAGTCATCTCTAGAGATTAAGTCTTTACCCAATGCATTGGAGCACTATCTAGGCGCACCCTTTACATGTCTTTATTATCATGTGAGCCACATATATAATCATCAATCATTTCATAAACAACCCATATAGCATAAAATAAATGGGTTTCATTTCATAATCATAATGTTTTAAAAACTTCTTTAAAGACATGATCTTTATGTCACTTTAAACCCAAAGAAAGGGAAAGCGGGTCTCATGTATGTAAATCCCAGAATTTAAAATAGAACATTTTGGTATATATGTGAATACCACTTTAGAAGAATGATCTTTTAGTATTCAATTAATAAAATAAATGAATTTTAGAATAAGAGAGAGACATTTAGAGACGGAAATTCTGCAGCATAATAGCTATGTTATGAGGTTTTAGAAAACATTGAAAAGAGAGGGGACATGGTTCACCCACTAAAAAATGATTCATAAAATAGTAGGGGAATATAATATATAGTATTTAAGAACATGGTAATGAAAGTTTAATGATATACCATATGAAATGAAGAACTTGAAAGGAAGACAAAAATAATATTTCTCTTATGAGAATTCGGCAGCCTAACGACGTCACTTAAAACTTCCAAAAATGGATTGAAGAGATCAAATAGGGTCTCTCATAATATGAACATAAATGATCATTATGATAGATATGGAGATCATACCCAAACATAATAAAAAGGAACTTGAAAGACTTGACATGAAAGTAGATATTGAAAACGAGAAGGGTGAAAGAACCCCTTAGAAATTCGGCAGCCTAACGGCGTCACTTAAACTTCAACAAAAATGAATTGATGAGATCAAATAGGGTATCTCATCATATGAACATAAAAGATCAGTATGATATATTTAGAGAACATACCCCAAAATAATAAAAAGGAACATGAAAGACTTTACAAGAAAATATATCTTGAAAACGAGAAGGGTGAAAGAATCCCTTAAACATTCGGCAGCCTAATGGCGCCACTTAAAACTTCAAAATACTAAATTGAAGAGATAAAATAGGGTCTCTAATCATATGAACATAAAAGATCAGTATGATATATTTAGAGACAATAACCCAACATAATAGAAAGTAACTTTCAAGACTTTACATGGAATTAGAACTTTGAAAAATGAGAAAGGTGAATGAATCCCTTAAAAATTCGACAGCCTAACGGCGCCACTTAAAACTTCAAAATAGTGAATTGAAGAGATCAAATAGGGTCTATTATAATTTTAACATAATAGTTAAGTATTATAGATATTTATATCATACCCCAAAATAATAAAAAGGAACTTGAAATACTTGACAATAAAATAGAACTTGAAAATGAGAAGGGTGAAAGAATCCGTTACAAAAATTTCGGCAGCCTAACGACGCCACTTAAAACTTCCGAAATACGGAATTGAAGAGATCAAATAGGGTATCTCATCATATGAACATAAAATATCAGTATGATAGATTTAGATATCATACCCCAACATAATATAAAGGAACATTCAAGACTTTACATGGAATTAGAACTTTGAAAAATGAGAAAGGTGAACGAATCCCTTAAAAATTCGGCAGCCTAACGGCGCCACTTAAAACTTCAAAATACGGAATTGAAGAGATAAAATAGGGTCTCTCATCATTTGAACATAAGATTTCAGTATGATAGATATAGAGATCATAGCCCAACATAAAAAAAAGGAACTTGAAAGACTTGACAAGAAAATAGAACTTGAAAATGAGAAGGGTGAAAGAATCCATTATAAAAATTTCGGCAGCATAACGACGCCACTTAAACATTCATAAAATGAAATGATGAGAGTAAGAGGGGGTATCTCATCATATGAATATAAAAATGGAAGTAAGAGGAGTATAAAATAACATCCTTTAACATAAGAACATGGAGTATAAAAGAAATGACATAAAAGAGATTTCTTGAAAAGAAAGAGAGAGGTCGGATCCCTTACCTTAAAACGTAACTCTTAAAACTCAAAGGTTCGGACCTTGAGGGCTTGGGGGAACCTTGGGAGGACTCCTTGGGATGTAATGAGACCTGAAATTAGTTGGGGGAGAGTGGGGAGTAGAAATTGATGAGAGGATGGCTTGGTATTTATAGGGAAAGTGAGGGGACAAGGCATTAATGGCCAAGGGACACCTCAAAAGTGGTTTTCTCAAAACCATGTGCTCTCCCATGATATTTCCCATGAAGGTAGGCCACATGGGGCCCCCAATACAATACTTCATTACCTTTGGTCGGCCAAACATTAAAATATCTCATTAAATCATCATGAAACAGTTATGATGTCATTAAACATACCGAAACCCTAAAACGCTATTTTTACTATTCACTGAAAATTCAACTTTCTCAGAAAAATCCCAAAATTTAACCTTAACCAAATATCAATGCTCTGATTTCAAAAAAGAACTCAATTTTATAAAAAAAATTCTAAATATTTTTAATTTAATTTTTAAATAAAAACACTATTCACCGAAAATTCATTTTTTCAGAAAAAACCCCAAAAATTACCATGACATAATATCAATGCTCTAAGTTCAAAAATAAAGTCCATTTTATAAAAATACTTTTCTAAATACTTTTAATTTAATTTTCAATTAAAAAAAATATTCACTCGAAAAAACTAATACTTGAATAATAATTTATGAAACCGTTATTTAACCATTTTATTGAATCACATTACTTAATCAAGGTGCCTAGATTATATTAATACTTTCTTTAAGTGAGATTACCAATCCATTTGGTCACATTACTAACCCTAAGCATAAAATCACTATTCATAATTTACTATTCATCAAAAATCAAGTTGATCTTATTAGACTCTAAATTTCGTACTGAACATAATTGTAGAAGACCATTTTTTGAATATCATTACACATTTTTAATTATTTAAGGTTTACATAAACATTTTTAAAATATCCTTTTTCAAAAATTCAAAAAAAATATGCATACTATATTTATTCGGACATTTGAAAATTCAAAAAATTCATCATAAGAAGAAATCCCAGTTTTTATTTAAAACAAGGGATTACACAATACAGTTACGGTCTCCTTACATAGCCCCTTATCACACCAGCATAGGACCTAAGTGTAAGGTGTTCTAAGGTGAGAGAATATGAGGGAGGCTCAACCAACATCACACGAGTAGTAATTTCTATCAGTTTGAACTTATCGCAAAGGCGATTTCGTTCTAGCTTCACACGATGAAGTTCGGCTTGGGTTTGGTCCAGAGCAAAGCCCAGTGGTGCTACCTCCTTCCCAAGTTCTGTTAGATGGACATAGATTGGTCCAAGACTACTGGGTGAGGCCATAAAATCTTATTTCTATAATAATTAACCAAGATTACTTGTATTTAGAGACAATAATCGAAACGTTTAGTTTACAGCGGTCATATTGACCAATGGTCATATAACAGTCAAAACCCAACAGTCTCATTTTAATTATACTCATGTTATCAAAAGAAACATTTTTGTTGAGTAACAAAATAACACATAAAATTAGGAAACAAGATTTATTCAAAATTTTGGGTCGTTACAATCTTCCCCCCTTAAGAAATTGCGTCCTCG
This sequence comes from Viscum album, assembly GCA_963277665.1. NCBI lineage: Eukaryota > Viridiplantae > Streptophyta > Magnoliopsida > Santalales > Viscaceae > Viscum > Viscum album. The sequence continues at coordinate 627,411,036 of OY728130.1, read as the reverse complement.
CAATTTTTAAAATTGGGTTTTGAAATTTCATTTAAAGTCCCACATCAGAAAAGGAGTCAGTAATACTATTACTTTAAAATAAAGAAAGGGAAGTACAAAGGTCACCCGAGTTAACCCACACTAGGATTCCATGTAGGAAAACATGGACATGGAGGAGAAAATAAAGGGTCAAGTTCTGAGGGAGAGTGATAGAAAACATGATTAGGAGAAAGTTAATAATAAGAAAATCCCAAACTTATGATGTGTGTAAACGGTCTTTGATTACCTAGTAGGAAACGTAAACCAACAACATATTTGTTTGACGTTCCTTTTCATAATTTTGAGGAATTCATTTACTATATAGAACAAAAACATAAGAAAATATACCTACCTTCATGTAGAGTTTCATCCTTTAATAAGTTTCTACCAAAACTAATCATTTCTCCAAACGATGAGCATTCAAAACTACTCGCTCTCATCAAAACACAAGAATCATCTTCTAGAGAATCACATAATCCACAAAAGATTAAATATCTATTTCTTATATCTTTAAACATTATCCAAAAAATAGAAAGGGTAAGGTAAAACAACTCTTAAAAAAGAAAGAATCCCATAGGAATGGAAACTACTTTTAAATCTTCAAAGTTCCATGGTACTACCCAAAGTTCATCATAGACCATTCCATAAATAATGGTCCGTAAGATTCCTCAAAATAAATCGAACTAAGATTGAAACCCAAATAAAAGAAGGATTTGATAACATAGTCTTCCAAAATAAACTTCATTGTTCATCTCCAAACAACATCAACCACTCCTAACATCTTATAACAAAAGTAGCTAACCTAAACATATTTTACCCAAGATAGGTTAATCATTCTCATAAGTAACATAAATTACTATAAGTCAACCTTAAATTCATCGATTCTTCAAAATATAAGTCAACCTTACTCCTCAATGAAAATACTGTAGTAATCTATTTACCTCAATCATATAGGGTCCCCAAAATAGTGAACATATTCCAAAATAATAATAATATTTTAATCCCTTAATCATCTCTGTCATATTAATATAGTAATCATCAAATTTCCTATCACATTGGTTGTTGGGACATGTTCTTCCATTTCCCGCTATTAAATACGAAAAGAAAGTACATTTAGGGGCTTGAATGCTTAGCCAATAATCATGAAAAGGAACTTAAAGAATATCAGGATAACATGTAGAAGAAAAGTATACCCTAACTTCTGATCCCCTAGGTTCCCATCTAGGGTATCCATGATCATATATTCTTATGTGAATATTTATTTTATTTTATCTTTGTTCCTTTAACAACAGTTCATACTAAGCTTATGAATTTACCAAAGCATATCCCACGTGAGTGTCGTAACCAAGAGTGCAACAAGGCCCGTTGTCGTGTACCAGTTCCCGTTTGAGTCTAGCTCAAAGAGGTGTTTTTGGGTTTTACCCCTATGTACATCTGTGCCAGATCCACCTCTACCTGCTCATATCCAGACTGGGATGTATTTGCTTGGAAACCCATTACTCAATACTCACCAAAATACCAGGAAGAGTTCCTATATATAAACTTTTCTATAGGCTTCTTCCTAAAGTTTTGATATCCTAATTTCCACAAATAAGTAAACCATCCTTTGATACAAACTATAACATCCCATCTTTTTATCACATAAACTTTCATTACATTTTACAAAACCGAGGATCTTTAAGGTTTAGTGTCTTGGAAACCAGGAACTTAAAACATGAAAACATAAAACATTATTCTTAAACACTTGAAAGGCTTCTCCTCATGTTCATCCTAGGTTCATTACTGCATCTCATAACCTGGGGACATACATGAAAAGAAAGGGTGAGCAGAAGGCCCAGTAAGGGAACCAAGAGAAACATTTTACATGTGAACTTGAGATACTTCAATAAGGTCATGAAAAGAACTTTAAGGCATGAGAAAGAAATCATGAGATATATCATAATAAAAATAACATTTTTCATAACTTGAAGATGTGGCTGCAACATTTAATATTGACAATCATTTCGTTTCACCAAGATCCACCCCCAAGGTGTCATTAAAAATTACCAAGGTTATTCACCAAGGTATCAGTCTAAAAAGTTATCTCAAGTGATTAAGTCTTTACCCAATGCATTGGAGCGCTATCTGGGCGCACCCTTGACATTTATTTATTATCATGTGATACACATATACAATCATCAATAATTTCATAAACAACCCATATAGCGTAAAATAAATGGGTTTCATTTCATAATCATAACGTTTTAAAAACGTCTTTAAAGACATGATCTTTATGTCACTTTAAACCCACAGAAAGGGAAAGAGGGTCTCATGTATGTAAATCCCAAAATTTAAAATAGAACATTTTGGTATATATGTGAATAACCCTTTAGAATAAAGAGCTTTGAGTATTCAATTAATAAAATAAATGAATCTTAGAATAAGAGAGAGACATTTTGAGACGGAAATTCTGCAGCATAACAGCTATGTTATGAGGTTTTAGAAAACATTGAAAAGAGAGGGGACATGGTTTACCCACTCAAAAATGATACATAAAACAGTAGGGGAACAGAATATAAAGTATTTAAGAACATCTTAATGAAATTTGAATGATATACCATATGAAACGAAGAACTTGAAAGGAAGACAAAAATAAGATTTCTCTTATGAGAATTCGACAGCCTAACGGCGTCACTTAAAACTTCCAAAAATGGATTGAAGAGATCAAATAGGGTCTCTCATCATATTAAAATAAATGATCAGTATGATAGATATAGAGATCACACCCCAACATAATATAAAATAACTTTAAAGACTTGACATGAAAGTAGATCTTGAAAATGAGAAGGGTGAAAGAACCACTTAGAAATTCAGCAGCCTAACAGCGTCACTTAAACTTCAACAAAAATGAATTAATGAGATCAAATAGGGTCTCTCATCATATGAACATAAAATATCAGTATGATATATTTATAGATCATACCCCAACATAATAAAAAGGAACATTAAATACTTTACAAGAAAATATATCTTGAAAACGAGAAGGGTGAAAGAATCCCTTAAAAATTCGGCAGCCTAGCTGCATCACTTAAAACATCAAAATACAGAATTGAAGAGATCAAATAGGGTCACTCATAATATGAATATAAAATATCATTATGATAGATTTATAGATCATTCCCCAACATAATATAAAGTAAATTGCAAGACTTGACATGGAATTAGAACTTTGAAAAATGAGAAAGGTGAACGAATCCCTTAAAAATTCTGCAGTCTAACGGCGCCACTTAAAACTTCAAAATACTGAATTGAAGAGATAAAATAGGGTCTCTCATCATTTTAACATAATAGTTAAGTATGATATATATAGATATCATAACACAACATAATAAAAAGGAACTTTAAAGACTTGACAAGAAAATAGAACTTGAAAATGAGAAGGGTGAAAGAATCCATTATAAAAATTTCGGCAGCCTAACGACGCCACTTAAACTTTCATAAAATGAAATGATGAGAGTAAGAGGGGGTATCTCATCATATGAACATAAAATATCATTATGATAGATTTAGAGATAATACCACAACATAATATAAATGAACTTGCAAGACTTGACATGGAATTAGAACTTTGAAAAATGAGAAAGGTGAACAAATCCCTTAAAAATTCGGCAGCCTAACGGCGCCACTTAAAACTTCAAAATACTGAATTGAAGAGATAAAATAGGGTCTATCATCATTTGAACATAAGAGTTCAGTATGATAGATATATAGATCATACCCCAACATAATAAAAAGGAACTTGAATGACTTGACAAGAAAATAGAACTTGAAAATGAGAAGGGTGAAAGAATCCGTTACAAAAATTTCGGCAGCCTAACAGCGCCACTTAAACTTTCATAAAATGAAATGATGAGGGTAAGAGGGGGTATCTCATAATATGAAAATAAAAAGGGAAGTAAGAGGAGTATAAAATAACATCCTTTAACATAAGAACATGGAGCATAAAATAAATGACATAAAAGAGATTTCTCGAAAAGAAAGAGAGAGGTCGGATCCCTTACCTTAAAACGTAACTCTTAAAACTCAAAGGTTGGGACCTTGAGGGCTTGGGGGAACCTTGTGAGGACTCCTTGGGAGGTAATGAGACCATAAATTCATTGGGGGAGAGTGGGGAGTCTAAATTGATAAGAGGCTGGCTTGGTATTTATAGGGAAAGTGAGGGGACAAGGCATTAATGGCCAAGGGACACCTCAAAAGTTGTTTTCTCAAAACCATGTGCTCTCCCATGATATTTCCCATGAAGTTAGGCCACATGGGGCCCCCAATACAATAATTCATCAACTTTGGTCGGCCAAACCTTAAAATATCTCATGACATCATCATGACACAGTTATGATGTCATTAAACATACAAAAACCCTAAAACGGTATTTTTACTATTCACTAAAAATTCAACTTTCTCAGAAAAATCCCAAAATTTCACCTTAACCAAATATCAATGCTCTAATTTCAAAAATTAACTCCATTTTATAAAAATAATTTTCTAAATATTTCTAATTTAATTTTTAAATAAAAACACTATTCACCGAAAATTCATTTTTTCAGAAAAAACCCCAAAAATTACCATAACATAATATCGGTGCTCTGAGTTCAAAAATAAAGTCCGTTTTATAAAAATACTTTTCTAAATATTTTTAGTTTGATTTTTAATTAAAAAACACTATTCACTCCAAAAAACTAATACTTGAATAATAATTTATGAAACCGTTATTTAACCATTTTATTGAATCACATTACTTAATCAAGGTGCCTAGATTATATTAATACTTTCATTAAGTGAGATTAATAATCCATTTGGTCACATTACTAACCCTAAGCATAAAATCACTATTCATAATTTAATATTCATCAAAAATCAAGTTGATCTTATTAGACTCTAAATTTCGTACTGAAGATAATTGTAGAAGACAAATTTTTGAATATCATTACACATTTTTAATTATTTAATTTTTACATGAACATTTTTAAAATATCATTTTTCTAAAATTCATAAAAAATATGCATACTATATTTATCCAGTCATTTGAAAATTCAAAAACTTCATCAATAGAAGAAATCCCAATTTTTATTTAAAACAAGGGATTACACAAGGAACTTACGGTCTCCTTACATAGCCCCTTATCACACCAGCATAGGACCTAAGTGTAAGGTGTGCTAAGGTGAGAGAATCTGAGGGAGGCTTGGCCAACATCACACGAGTAGTAATTTCTATCAGTTTTAACTTCTCGCAAAGGTGATTCCGTTCTAGCTTCACACGATGAAGTTTGGCTTGGGTTTGGTCTAGAGGAAAGCCCAGTGGTGCAACCTCCTTGCCAAGTTCTGTTAGATGGACTTCGATCGGTCCAAGACTACTGGGTGAGGCCATTGAATCTTCTTTCTATAATAATTAACCAAGATTACTTGTATTTAGAGACAATAATCGAAACATTTAGTTTATAGCAGTCATATTGACCAATAGTCATATAAAAGTCAAAACCCAAAAGTCTCATTTTAATTATAACCATGTTATCAAAAGAAACATTTTTTTGAGTAATAAAATAACATATAAAATTAGGAAACAAGATTTATTCAAAATTTCGGGTCCTTACAAATACCCACTGAGAACGATGATTTTCTTTTGTTAACAACAGATCATCCCCTAGTTATCATCACCTAAAACCTATTATAAATGATCCTTTGGGTTGAAGGTGTCATATTCTTTTTCATCAAAGGCGTATAGATCATTCCATTGATAATAAAAATGAGATATTTATTTATGTAATAGATTTTAAAATTTTAAATCATTATAATAATTATTATAATTTTTCTTATGTATCATGATTAATAAAACTCCTGAATTTTTCTTTTTTTTCTTGAGGAAAACATTTTTTCACAAGGTATATACCCTTTAATATTCCACTATAACCCTTAAAAATAACAATAGATGTAAGAAAAAAATATTTAATAATATTTTGTCACTGTCCAAATAATAATCAATCTAATTGTAGCTATAATATAATGTTCCTTATTCATTACATATAATCTCTTAATAAACCTAATTAAACATAATTTGACTTGAAAAATACATCGTTTATATCATGTTCCCATATAGTCATCCATCACAAGGTGTTCACATACTCCATGACACCATTATTTTTTTTTGTTTCTTTGAAAGTAATCCTGAAAAATTCATTAATATAAATATTTTTTTAATAAAAATCATAATCATTTGCAATGAAAAACTATTAAATTTTAATAATAACTTAAAATCATTAATTTTCCAATAAGAAATCATCTCTTAGTACCATGTGTAACACCCCAAGATTTCCTAGTGTGTTATCTCTTCAAAATAATTCAATAACTTGCACTACATGCAACACCGAGTTCAAGCGCACCATGACTTACCAAACAAGCCGTTCAAAAGAGGTTATGAATAGTATTAACTAAATTTTAAACTTTATATAATCCTTATAATTTTAGAATCCATATTATGAGTTTCTTAGACATAATGTAAGAACAAATTCATTTTCAGTATTGCACTTTTACCAACTTTTAATAGTGAACCCTTTTTAAATCCAATATTTTAAACTTTTTGACTAAATGGGGACATCAAAAATTTACAATGAAACATCCCAAGCTTCCACGATATGCTTTCCTTTGAATAATACAGTAGCGTGTGATGTACACAACTTTGAGTTCTAACACACACCACAACCAATTAAACTAGCCGTTATGAATAGTAATACCTACTTTTTGAAATTTTATAAATTTTATCTCTCAAAATGTACTTCATTTTTGGATTTTGAATATTGAATTTAGCCTAGGGTAAAATTTTGGTACTTTTCGGATAACTTTTATATTTTGATGAATAGTGAAAATTACTAAATTTTAATTAAAAACAACTTTTTTAATCAAAATAATTAGTATTGATAAATTATGAATTTGAGTGGTTTTAAAGTATATTTAGAATATATTTTTACCATTTAATACAATGTTGTTCATTGGACAAAACTTCACAATTAAACAGGATATAAACAGGTGTCAATCTTTTGATAGTTATTATCTCTTAAAAACACGCTTTTTTGTTTTAACAACGGGAATTAATTTTAAATTAATTTCTGCCACTTATATGTTTTGAATTTGGAAAATTGGATTCCATATTTGGAATCAGGATGTTCAAATTGTGTAAATAGGTAACTTTTATTTTTAGACATTTTGAATAATTACTTCGGTAAATATTTTATTTACCATGGTTAAAGGGTAAATCCGGTAAATAAGGGTTAAAAATAATATTATAATAATAAAAAATTACCGTAAAAAGTGTCCTAACCTTATTGGTTGATACATGTCCGACCATGGTCATCTTTGGGTCGATTTTGGAACCCCATGGAGCCACTTTTAAGTGATAGGGACACTTTATTTTAATTAAGTTAAAATGAATACAAAAATGACGTAAGCATATATCTTTTAGAAAACCAATTTTTACATAGAGTTATATATGTTAGATTTTAAACTATAAATTTTCATTAGAAATATAAAAATTTTTCCTACATAATTATATTTTATTTATAATTTTTAGACATTAAATAATTTAATTTATCTATGACACAATGATGATGCAGTAATTACCATAATAGTAAACAATTAAAATAATTGATATTATAAATACCCAAATAAATATAATTTGAGACTTTTTATGAATTAAACTAATTTTATAGGTTAATATTATATGTTAGTATTGATTTAATTAACTTTTTTAGAAGTTATAATTCTGTTATAATTTTTACAAAAATCAACTATTGAATAGTGTCAAAATTGACATAAAATAGTTTTAAAACAAATATTATATTTTTAATTGATATTAAATTCCTAAAAATCTATGGTTCAGCCAAGAGACCTGTATAATGATAGATGTATCATTAATGGACCACTTGGGGGTCTCTTGTATGTATATAGTAAGTTTATGAACTATATAATATAAAAATACAAAGTGACATGGTAAGTGTCAAAATAATTAACTAAGAGTTAATACTTAAAGATAAGGTTAATATAGTAACCCAAACCTGTCTAAATCCTATTGGTTGAGTGGTTTTAGACCTATCCCCACCTTAACCTTAAAATAATCCACTTTGGAGCCATTAGGAACCGAATATGAATTTATTATAAAATAATATTTCTAGCTTTTCCAAAGGTGCCCCTCACCCCTCTTATAAAAGGGCACTCCCCCTTCTCACTAATTCACACATTAAAACCCTTTTGGTTCGGACAAAACCTTCCCAAATACTCTCCCAACTTACATCAGTACAACCTAGAGGCCTTATTTTGATCAGAAAACCAACCTAAGGGGCCCTTTTGAGCAAATCAAAAGGAAGAACCCGAAGAAGAGGTAATGTTTTCACCACCCTTTTCCAAATTCGTTTCTTCTTCAACTTCTTCTTTCTTTGTTATTCCCATTATAAAATTATTAATATAGTATCTCCTATATACTGTAATATTATTATAAATATGGTACAACCATATTCAGTATTCTATCCATCCTTTGAATGACATGTCACCATACGTGCGTACGTACGACTTACAGTCTCCACGTCGTGGTGTAATTGATATTCAATATATTATTATTTGTATGGATATAATAATGGGTTATAATTCATGTACATAATAAATATAACATCATAATTATTCTTTATATATGATATACCATCCAATTATATATTATTTTAATATCAAAAGAATGATATTGTCGCTCGTGCATACGTACGGACTACCGTCTCCACGAACGCGATGAGATTCATTCTTCATCGTATCCATTCAAGTATAATTATCATTTTATTATTTAAAAATAATGTTTAAGGACTTGATATAATTCTGGATATGAATAATATACAACCTATCCATGAAAACCACGACTTACATATCAAAACTTATAAAAGAAAACGAGTAAGTTAACACCTGAACCGACGATAATACTAAGATATTATTAACAAAGAAATGTTAAAAGATCATATATGATATCATATTAATGTATATGATTCTTGTATAATTTAATAACAATTATTTCACCATTATAAAGGAGTTTAACCTACCCCCATCCAAGGAAAAGTACAAGGTAAGGGTTTATTTCACAATCTCTTCATTATCTGAGGTTGTTTATACATAATTATCTACTGGGATCTATTAATCATCCACATCCATGTTCCTTAAAAATGTATTTAATTTTTTTACTATTTACTAGAAAATGGGTTAAAGTCGTTTATACCCTTATGTGTTTTGAAAGGAATCTTTCCGTTGTTTTCCAAATAAGTCACTTTTAACCTTTTCGACAAATTTAAGGTAAGAATGTTTTTTTAACTTATACGGCGGGTGCGGCTATTTACCGTCGTTATAAAATCTTCAAATCTTCCCTTAAAATATTATAATAATATTTTCCAAGTAAATGTTTTATTTTATAATTATGTGACTTTTAAATGATTTCAAAATGAATATTTTAAGAATTTGTGAAAGGTACTCTTTATCAAGATCTTAATTTTAAATGTTTTAAAGATTTATCTTTCTAAATATTTTTAATTAATGTCCATTTTTTCAAAATGATTTTAAGGATTTATTTATATGGACATGAGTGTTTTGAAATGATATCTCTTTTCAAAAGTTTCAAAGTGGTATGGGACTATTTGATTCAAAAATCTCTTTTAAATTACTTCCTTTATAAATGTGTGACTTTTCAATGATTTCGAGAAAAGAGATATTTCTCTCAAATTGTTTTGATTTCATCTATGTCAACATCCTTTGATGGATTTTAAGCTAATTTGAAGTTGATTTATTATTATAGAAAACTTTTGTATTGTATTGAAGGTTTTTTGATATGTTTTACTGTGGATGTGTTATTTTTATACCATTCATGGTTTATGGAGGAAGTATTGACATTTCGTATGATAGTATTAATACGAATGATTATGTTATGTTTAAACCTTTTCAAATGGGAATGCATTGGACTTAGTAAGTGATGAGTGGAGCCCGCTATAGCTCCTCGATGCATCAGTAGGTCTCATGAGACAAACTTGTGTCGTGGCACAAGGCCTTGACAAAATCTTATTTGTAGACTTGGCAGGAGGCCTTGGCTATGTGGTTATAATAGTCTGGCATTATGCATTCCATCATTATGAAAGAGGTTATTGATATTTCATGGGATTATTCAATTAGTATAATATCCATGTGAATAAGTAAATGAAATTATTTCATTTTATTTTTGCCGTACTATGTTTAAGTTCAAGTTTAAAAGGCTTTTGTTTTAGTTATACATTGCCTTAAATGTTTATTCTTATTGATGAAAGTTTCTGCTATATTGTTATCCTTACTGGGCATTTGATCTCACCCCTTTGTAATGTTTTATTTTTCCCAGGATGTGAAGAAGTAAATCATGAATGACCTGCAAGGATAGTATGAGGGGATAAGAGTGTGGAATATGAAGACAATATATTGTTGTAGCTTTTCACTTATTGATGTAATGTAAAATGTATGAATATATATAGTGTTTCCAAGACTAATAAACTAATCGGTCTTTCAAGATTTGATCTTTCTCGTGATCATTCCAATGTTATGTAATAATGCACCTACTCTGGGTAACTGGGGTCGGGGCATTACATTTGGTATTAGAGGAAGTTTAGTACAAACCTTGGAAGCTAGATTTAGATAAACTCTGATTAGAGCACATATATTTAAGATGGACTTTGAGGATTAGTATAGAAGAACTTCCTAGAATTTTGGTATTGTAGAGATTTTGTGAGTTTTACGAGCAATACATCCCTTTCTGGATACGAGTAGGTAGAGGCGGCTCTGGCACAGATGTACCTAGGGGTAAATCCTGAAAACACCCCTTTGAGTTGGACTCAAATGGGAACTGGTGCAGGACAATGGGGCTTACTGCACTCTTGGTTATGACACTCCCGAGGGATATGCTTAGGATAATTCTCATTTTCTTTACAAACCATTATGAGTATATACTTCCTCAAAGTAGACATTTTTATGATTATGGATTATATCCATAAACTATTTAATTTATGTTATGTGTTTTACAAGTTTGGGATTAGGTATTGTTATTAATAAACTAATCTAGTGTATTACATTGTTTAGAAATGGCACCCAGTAGAAGGAATGAGAACTCCAACAATGCACATGATCCAAATAGAAATAAGGATCATATCTTTCATGGTCTTAAGCCAGAATTTATAAGAGAAATAGTCTCCCATGTATTATCATCATATGAAGAAATAATATCATGTGTTGATAAGATAAGTAAATATTTTACTGAGTCATATGGCTTTGAAGGGAAGTAAGAGAAGAAACGGATGGAAGAGAGAAAGATGGATAAAGGGAAGAGGGAAAAGAAGAATTTTCCTATATGTGATAATTGTGGGAAGAAACACCCTGGAACTTGCCTGAAAGGAATGAGAGTTTGTTATAAGTGTGGAGGAAGAGGGCACAAAGTATGTGACTGCAAGGGTAAGAAAATGGTTTCAAATGTACAATGCTTCATTTTCAAGGAGTTTTGAAACTATGCGAACCTATGTCCCAGTCGTCAGACTATGCTGAAAATGATGCTATTGGATAATAATCAAGTTATGATACTACCATAGATGAAGAGGAATGATTAGAGTTCTTATGTTTATTATGTCATTTGAGTGTTGTATCAACAATGTACTTCTTATAATAATTATAGAGTATATAGGGATTGTACTGCAGTACTATTTCATTAAGGACTTGAGATTGTGTAAAACACAGAAAAGTGACTCAATAGCAAGTTAAATTTTTGGAAAATATATGGTTGAGAGAAAGATAAACCATAATATGGTTCTGATACCGAGGTAGTGATTTTAGAATAATACATGATTGATTTGGATAAATTATATTGGATATTCTTGAAAACCTTGAAACAGATTAATGATTTTTATATTCCATCATTGATGGGGTTTAAAACATTTTTGGATTGAAGGAGTATATCTATTATTCTTTAAGGAATAAGGGATCATGAATGTAATCAATAAGGTTTTATGGTAATTCAGGATGTTGCAGTGTTTTAAAAGAATACATGATGAAGGTGTTCACATGTTATTACGCAGAAAAAAGGATCTTCATTGTGTTTACCTTCCTTATAAATTTTAGATTGAAGTATTTTGTATAGTTTTAGTTTTGATTATTTTGAATTGCCATAAAAGGACAACCCGGAGGTCGGGCAGCAACCTGTCGCGTCCGGCAAGGCTGCGAAACTTGAACCCACAACCGAAGGGTCACAAGGGTGTATCACCTACCACTGACCCACGTGATGTCCTAGATTGAATAATTTCATTTTTTAATGGTTCTTCTAGATAAATTATAAATTAATTTTTAACCCTATATGAATAGGATAAATAGAATAATATTTTTAAGTTCTATTATCTTTTAGAGTGAAAGATGATTTTTCGGTAGAACTTAGTTAAAGGATGAGACTCTAATTGTCAAGTATATATTTTTCTTCTTCTCTTATTAAATGAAGAAATTAATTCTTATACTTTAGTGAAGGGATCTTAAAACAAAAAAATGTGTTATCCTAATACCATATGTTTTGCTGAACCGATGGTATTCTAAATCATCATATATTGATGAATTTAAGGCCCTCAATTTTACACTTGTTTGTGATTGATGAACTCAATCACTACCTATAAATATTTATGTTTTTCCTCCAATTATATGTCTCTAATTTCCACCAATGTTCTCCGAATAGAGATCATAATTTGGTGGTGACCCTTTCATTTCTCTTTTCCTCTTATTAAGACTAAATTATATTAACCCAATTTCCGATGTGGGGTTTCCCACAAATATATTTTCTATATTCAACCTTTTATTTTCAAAGAACAATTTCAAATTGCGAGGACGCAATTTATTGAAGGAGGGGAGAATGTAACACCCCAAGATTTCATAGTGTGTTATTTCTTCAAAATAATTCAATAACTTTCACTACACGCAACACTGAGTTCAAGCGCACCATGGATTACCAAAAAATCCGTTCAAAAGAGGTTATGAATAGTATTAAATAAATTTTAAACTTTATATAATCCTTATAATTTTAGAATCCATATTATGAGTTTCTTAGACATAATGTAAGAACAAATTCATTTTCAGTATTGCACTTTTACCAACTTTTAATAGTAAACCCTTCTTAAATCCAATATTTTAAACTTTTTGACTAAATGGGGACATCAAAAATTTACAATGAAACATCCCAAGCTTCCACGACACACTTTCCTTTGAATAATACAGTAGCGTGTGTTTTACGCAACTTCGAGTTCTAACACACACCACAACCAATCAAACTAGCTGTTATGAATAGTAATAACTACTTTTTGAAATTTTATAAATTTTATCTCTAAAAATGGACTTCATTTTTGGATTCGGAATATCGAATTTATCCTAGGGTAAAATTTTGGTACTTTTCGGATAACTTTTATATTTTGATGAATAGTGAAAATTACTAAATTTTAATTAAAAACAAATTTTTTAATAAAAATAATTAGTAGTGATAAATTATTAATTTGAGTGGTTTTAAAGTATATTTATAATATATTTTTATCATTTAATACAATTTTGTTCATTAGACAAAACTTCACAATTAAACCAGATATAAACAGGTGTCAATCTTTTGATAGTTATTATCTATTAAAAACACACTTTTTGTTTTAACAACAGGAATTAATTTTAAATTAATTTCTTCCACTTCTGTGTTTTGAATTTGGAAAAATGGATTCCATATTTGGAATCAGGATGTTCAAATTGTGTAAATATGTAACTTTTATTTTTAGACATTTTGAATAATTACTTCGGTAAATATTTTATTTACCATGGTTAAAGGGTAAATCCGGCAAATAAGGGTAAAAATAATATTATAATAAAACAAATTACCCTAAAACGTATCCTAACCTTATTGGTTGATACATTTCTAACCATGGGCATCTTTGGGTCGATTTTGGGACCCCATCGAGCCACTTGTAAGTGATAGGGACACTTTATTTTAATTAAGTTAAAATGAATACAAAAATGACATAAGCATATATCTTTTAGAAAAACATTTTTTACATTGGATTATATATGTTTTATTTTCTACTATAAATATTAATTATAAAGTTAAAAAGATTTCATACATAATGATATTTTATTTTTAATTTTTAGACATTAAATAATTTAATTTATTTATGACACAATGATGATGCAGTAATTACCATAATAGTTAAAAATTAAAATAATTGATATTATAAATACCCAAATAAATATAATTTGAGACTTTTTATGAATTAAAATAATTTTATATGTTAATATGACATGTTATTATTGATTTAATTAACCATTTTATAAGTAATAATTCTGTTATGAGTTTTACAAAAATCAACTATTGAATAGTGTCAAAATTGACATAAAAGAGTTTTTAAAACAAATATTATATTATTAATTGATATTAAATTCCTAAAAATATAAGGTTCGGCCAAGATACTTATATCATGATATTTGTATCATTAATTGGCCACTTGGGGGTTTCTTGGATGTATATAGTAATTTTATTAACTATATAATATAAAAATACAAAGTGACATGGTAAGTGTCAAACTAATTAACTAAGATTTAATACTTAAAGATAAGGTTAATATAGTAACCCAAACCTGTATAAATCCTATTGGTTGATTGGTTTTAGACCTATCCCCACCTTAACCTTTAAATAATCCAGTTTTGAGCCATTAGAAACCGAATATGAATTTATTATAAAATAATATTTCTAGCTTTTCCAAAGGTGCCCCTCACCCCTCTTATAAAAGGGCACTCCCCCTTATCACTAATTCACACATTAAAAGACTTTTGGTTCGGCCAAACCCTGCCCAAATACTTTATATACTTCCCTCACTACAACCTAGAGGCCTTAGTTTGATCAGAAAGCCAACCTAAGGAGCCCTTTTGATCAAATCAAAAGGAAGAACCCGAAGAAGAGGTAGTGTTTTCACCACCCCTTTTCAAATTCGTTTCTTCTTCAACTTCTTCTTTCTTTGTTATTCCCATTCTAAAATAATGAATCCAGTATCTCCTATATAATTTAATATTATTATAAATATGGTACAACCATATTCAGTATTCTATCCATCCTTTGAATGACATGTCACCATACGTGCGTACGTACGACTTACCGTCTCCACGTCGTGGTGTAATTGTTATTCAATATATTATTATTTTGATGTGTATAATAATGGTTTATAATTCATGAAAATAATAAATATAACATGATAATGATTCTTTATATATGATATACCATCCAATTATATATTATTTTAATATCAAAATAATGATATTGTTGCTCGTGCGTACGTACGGACTACCGTCTCCACGAACGCGATGAGATTCATTCTCCATCGTATCCATTCAAGTATAATTATCATTTGATGGTTTAAAAATAAATTTTACGTACTTGATATCATTCTTGATATGAATAATATACAACCTATCCATGACAACCACGACTTACGTAACAAAACATATAAAATAAAACAAGTAAGTTAACACCCGAAACGACGATAATACTATGATATTATTAACAAAGAAATGTTAAAAGATCATATATGATATCATATTAATGTATATGATTCTTGTATAATTTAATAACAATTATTTAACTATTATACAGGAGGTTAAACTACCCCAATCCAAGGAAAAGTACAAGGTAAGGGTTTATTTCGCAATCTCTTCATTATCTGAGGTTGTTTATACGTAATTATCTACTGGGATCTCTTTATAATCCACATCCATGTTCCTAAAAAATGTATTTAAAAACATTTTTACTATTTAATAGACAATGGGTTAAAGTCATTTACAACCTTATGTATTTTGAAAGGAATCTTTCCGTCTTTTTCCAAACAAGGCACTTTTAACCTTTTCGACAAAATTAAGGTAAGAATGTTGTTTTTAACTTATACGGCGGGTGCGGCTATTTACCGCCATTATAAAATCGTCAAAGATTCCCTTACAAGATTATAAGAATATTTTCAAAGTAAATATTTTATTTTATAATTATGTGACTTTTAAATTATTTCAGAATGAATATTTTAAGAATTTGTGAAAGGTATTCTTTATCAAGATCATAATTTTAAATGTTTTAAAGATTTATCTTTCTAAATATTTTTAATTAATGTCCATGTTTTCAAAATGATTTTAAGGATTTATTTATATGGACATGAATATTTTGAAATGATATCTCTTTTCAAAAGTTTGAATGTGGTATGGGACACTTTGATTCAAAAATCTCTTTTAAATTACTTCCTTTATAAATGTGTGAATTTTCAATGATTTCGAGAAAAGAAATATTTCTCTCAAATTGTTTTGATTTCATCTATGTCAACATCCTTTGATGGATTTTAAGATTATTTGAAGTTGATTTATTATTATACAAAACTTTTGTATTGTATTGAAGGTTTTGTGATATGTTTTACTATGGATGTGTTATTTTTATACCATTCATGGTTTATGGATGAAGTATTGACATTTCGTATGCTAGTTTTAATACGAATGTTTATGTTATGTTTAAACCTTTTCATATGGGAATGCATTGGACTTAGTAAGTGACGGGTGGAGCCCACTATAGCTCCTCGATGCATCGGTAGGTCTCATGAGACAAACTAGTGTCTTGGCACAAGGCCTTGACAAAATCTTATTTGTATACTTAGCACGAGGCCTTGGATATGTGGTTATGATAGTCTGGCATTATGCATTCCATCATTATGAAAGAGGTTATTGATATTTCATGGGATTATTCGATTAGTATAATATCCATGTGAATAAGTAAATGGAATTATTTCATTTTATTTTTTCCATACTATGTTGAAGTTCAAGTTTAAAAGGATTTTGTTTTAGTTATACATTTCCTTAGATGTTTATTCATATTTATGAATGTTTCCGCTATATTGTTATCCTTACTAGGCATTTGAGCTCACCCCTTTGCTATGTTTTATTTTTCCCAGGATGCGAAGAAGTAAATTATGAATGACCTGCAGGGATATTATGAGGGGATAAGAGTGTGGAATATGAAGACAATATATTATTGTAGATTTTCACTTATTGATGTAATGTAAAATTTATGAAAATATCCAGTGTTTCCAAGACTGCCAAACTAATCGGTCTTTCGATATTTTATCTTTCTCGTGATCATGCCAATGTTATGTAATAATGCACCGACTCTGGGTAACTGGGGTCAGGGCGTTACACCATGTAACTAGAATACCATGGAGGTATGTTATACCCAAAAACACTATTCTAAGTCCACTAGTATAAATAATATATAACTCATTATTATAAGATCTATATAGTTCCCATAATTCCATCCACTATGAAATCCTCATAGCCTGAACTTAAGAAAAGTTAAAGAAAAATTATAATGAGAATAATAATTTAAATAAATATATTAAGGATATCAATTTTAATTTTATAAAATTTCTTACCCATATCATAACCCATGAATTATACTTAATTTTATCATCGATGTGTCTCTAAAAAATTGTTTTCATGATAATGATGTCACTTTCTTTTTCTAGTGTTGTTATAAAACTTCTACATTCTCTACCATACTTACTGATCATTTGGTTATGTTTGTTTCACTTTACAATTACTTGTGTTTTACAGTTCTATACATCATTCAAGAAAGTATTTTGACATCACTAATTAGTAGATCCAAATGTTGGGAAAATATAAAATTAATACACATTACAACTAAAATAAAAATATAATGATATAATTTAATGCACTTGAAAATAAATACATGATTCATGATGATCAATGATATATAATTCATCTATTGGAGCTAAAGGAGTAGTATCCTATATAGGATTGGTAGGCTACAATGCATGATTGTGATGATTATTATGTTTTACATGACTATAAAATTTTGAAGAAAATATTTTCAAAGCAAGAGAGTAAGACCCTGGAGATATAAGAGTAGTGTAAAATAGAGTGAGCATAAAAGTGTTTAGAAAAGTATAAAATGTATAAGGATCCACCATGGGATATGGAATAGGTATGTGAAATTTAGTTCCTATTTGAAATGATGGAGACACCATAGGTGGGTGAATATCCCTGTTTCCTCGAACAAAACTATGTGATTAGATGGTATGGAAGATGGGATATGAAATGATTGGTCTATATGTGATCAGTTATAGAGGGTACTCTACAAACCTCTTTTTCCACTATACCTTGGTTGATCATGCTTCTCACCACTATCAGTAGTTTGAATAAAGAACAAATATCTATTGGATAGTGGTTCCTGAATGAAAGTTAAAAATCATTAAAAAAAGATAATTTTACATGATGTAACCAATATATAATATAAATACTATACTTACTGTGGGAATGAGAAAACATAATCCCATATCTCACATTCATCGATCATTATTGGATAACAACTTCTAGTGTACTTATTTAATATTTTTCATATCCAACATAGGAAAATAAAATGTAAATTTTATTATAAATCCACCACTGATTGGAAAGATAAACAAGATATAGGACGTGTTATTAAATTATTAGGGTATAATAATTGGAAAGACAAACAATGAATAAGGGGTGACATAACATAATCAAGGAATACTAATTGAAAAAGAAAACAAGGCATAACATATGCCATAACATAATCAATGCATACTAATTAAAAAATTTAAACAAGGCCTAAAATATGGAATTACATAATTGAGACATACTAATTAACATGTTAAATCATTCATAAGAGGTGTAATAACCTAATAAATGCATAAAAACTTTCAACCCGTATTTAAAAAATTTAAATTTCATTTTGAATACCATTTTAACTAAAGAAAATATAAAAAATAGATATATAGTATTTATAAAATTGAATGTTAAAATTGATTTTGATTTGTAACTAGACTAAAAAGGTTTGAAAGAAAATATAGGGAAGAGACCATACACAACTACTTATATAAATTACTCACCATAACATCAGGTTCATAATAAAATACACTAATTAAATTATTTGTGTCATTATATGAAATATTTTGGTTAAGGAAAATTGGGGAAGAGGTAGTGTTATTTTCATTCCCACCATCATCGAAAATATGAATTGGGCTTACTTCAACAATGGCACCAAATTCAGGTTTTATATGATCATTCACATAAAACAAATTTTATCTATTTATGAAAAAATATTTAGGTTATTGGTTTGAAGAAAGAAACTCATGTCAATAGCTCAAAATCCAAAATTATTAATAAATATTCCCTATCTCTTCATTGAATTAAGCCACATGCATTTTATCATAGCAGTTTGACCATGAGATCAATAATAAAATATTGGTATTTTATATAAAACTCTATAATAAGACACATTTTGACATTGAGGTACACTATCTGATGCACCATTACAACAGTTTTTCATTGTATTTAACACAACACTATCATTTTTTACTCATTTTCACTACTTGACTAGTCATAGTTTTTTATCCATTGAACGCCAATGATTTACATTCACAAAAAACATTATTGGGAATAAAATCCAAGAATATTCTTTTTAGAGAGATAAGATTAACAGGTAAACTCAATAACTGAAATTTATAAGAATATTGAAATTAATAATAACTACAACTATTTATTTTAAAAAATTAATGGTTGTACCTTCAATTTCAAAAAAGTAAGAAACTCTTTCCTGTGAAAATTCTCTCTTTCTATAAAAGGTACCATAAAATAATTTTTACTTATAATTTTTTTATGTTCTCTAAACAATATGATAATAAAATTTTAAGAAATATGCACAATTACATATGATTAAATAACTTATACATTTTTAAATTACTTACATTATGTACTCATCAAACAAATAACATTTATATAAGACTATGTGATATGATATACCATACTCTTCAAGTCTCAAATTACCCAACATATATGATCCATGAATTACCCCTATTTTTCAAGTGATGAAAATAATATTTCCATTTTCTAAAATTTATTATCTTCATTCGTCATTATCATGTTATATTATATTCTTACATCAACCATATATAGAAAATTAGAATTCACACATTCCCGATCCAAAAAACCTTTCATAATGTAACCTTAATAATGATTCCTATCCACGATATAAGACTCTAATGTAAATATTTTTGTTTCAGTAGAATATATCTAAAATAAATAAATCTCCCACCAAGAAGAACTTCAGTTGGAAGGTAGGCAGTTAGATGCGTGTTGCAGGTTAAAAAAAGGTGGAGGAATTTTTTTATATCTCACACATAATAAATGGTTCTTCTTTCAATATTTTTTTCAATAAACACATTCTCAAAATTTTAGAACAAATATTTATTTAAAATAGGAATAATAAAATCATTATCACCCTTAAATTATTGAATAATAAATGATTGATAACTATTGGAATCAAATTAGGAAGAAGGATATGATAGTCACAAATATTCAGAGATTTAATTTTCACATCTATTATATTCATCTATTTCATATATCTCTTGAATAAATGGATGGAACCTTCATAATCTCAAGTACCTCCTAGATTTTTTAGCAAAAGTTTTCATCACACAATAATATTAGGGATCATTTTTCTTATTATGATCAATAAACATAAGATGTATTTTAGTTATGATTCCCCAATCCACTAAGTCATGTTGAAGTCATAAATAATCTTTGGTTTTACCCTTAACATTAAAAAGTATTATAGAAATATTTCACATATATTTTTCTAAATTTACATTGAATCTAAACAGTGATATAGAAAATTTATTGACCATTAAAAAAAATAAAATATGTTATTTTTCTTTCTCCAATTACAATTGTATTTAGTAAAAGGTTTATCCTCTTTATATATTTCATCTGACCTTTCATAAATTAAAAACTGTCATCTTACAATTCATTAAGTATATTAGTTCTTAACATATATTGTGGTGGATTTTCTGAGTCAACGGTACTGTCAAACATTCACATATTTTTCTTTTATAGGAAATTTACTAGAAATAATAATTTATATACAATAAAATTAAAAATATAAATTTATTTAATCATTGTATATCATGTATTATTTATACAAATAATACATGATATTTTACCCTTAATACCTAAATAATTTCGTATAATCATTTTTTGTTACATTTTATTTCAATGAATTAATCCCTACGAATTTGACATTTTGAGAGAAATCATCATATATTTATTTTACAGGTGAAATTTTGTATTTATAATTCATATAAATTAATGTTTTTTTTAATTTATTTTGTTAATATTATGGATTTTGTTTCTATTTTTAAACATATTTCATGTTTTTTGACATTTGAATTTATTTTTATGGATGATTGTTGAAGAATTCAGAAGAGGAAGTTATATGTAAGAGTCATTTTGAATCTAAAAAAAATATGTAATGGGAACTCTAAAATGTTAAATGGTAAATGAGTCAAATATTTATATGTAATATTCCTTCCAGGTTTCATATTGTGAATTTGGAAAAGTATCAGGCTACACAAAGGGATACAAAAGAGTACCCATGAGATTTCATAGTCATACATAAAGGTTACTAGGATGATACATAAGGGTCACAAGATGATATAAAAGTGATTTCCATTTTTATTAGAATTGATGAATAAAATATTAAAGTGTTAGTTATCCAGAAAGAGACAATACATAAGAGTCACTCCAGGTGAATCCCAAACATTCCATCCACCTCCCTAAATTTTTTTCAGCCTTACCAACATACTCTTGAGTTCCAACATATTATCAATAAAAACCAAATTTAATTTCATTCATTAAAATATCTATCATTTCATATACCATCTCAAACTACATTCAATGAGATGAATTAAATCTTCATGGCTTGAATCCCAATATTCTTAATTAGAAAAACAGTTTCTTCGGATTTTTTGTTGAACATGTGCATTAATTTTAAATATAATAATAATAAAAAATTGTTTGATATGATTTTGAAAAATAATAAATGAGAAAATGCTATAATATCACCATTATTTGGAAACATAATATTTTCAGTCTATTTTAACATGGTATAATACTCATGCCTTTTAATTGATGTGTTTGCTCTCTCTCTCTTCTATTGTTTTTATTTTTGTTTTATTAGTATGATATCCAATATTCATGATGGTTAATAACTAAACCAAGGGATATCCTTGGGTAAAAATACAATGATGATACCAAGTACTTTCTCACTAATTTTTAAACATTTATTATATACTTTGGGTTCTTTGAAGGATAATATATGGTGGGGATTTGTGACAGTGTCCAAATTTTGGGTTTCTTAGGTTGAAATTATTCTTCTCACACTATTTTCTCTCCCTTCATTTGATAATCATGGAATAATATGGATTTAAGATATTTGAGTGCTGAATGGGTGTGATTTTATACTGGGATGCTGGGTTAGAGGGAAATCATGATTGATGATCCCTCTATCTTTCTAGCCATGGAGTAGGAGGATGTGAAGTGTACTTGAAATTTTCTAGGTACACTGTATATTCACAATATAAGGTTGAGGAGGATGACCAAACATATGTTGATGTGTGATAATTTATTAGGAAAGAGACTAGAAAAGAGGCAATGAAGGTTCAATTATGGAAATTATTCTAGGAGCATCTCTTTTCTCCTTAATTCATTCGGTCTTAATCCTACACATGAATGTTTATTTTATATTTTAATTCCATCACATTCAAAACCTAATTGTATTATTTTATTTTAATATTATTAAAATAAAAATATATAACAAGTGAAGAGAATAGAGAGTGTTCTAAAATAGTTTCCTTGAGATATGATCCTAGAAAACCACTGTGCTACACTAGGATAAAATAAATATTATTTTACAACACCATATAAAAAGTGTCTAAAATATGGAATCATTTCTGGGGATCCAAATTGATCACTTATTATTCGTTCACCCTTTTTAATTATTGTTTTTCATAAATAAACTTCTTAAAAATAGTTCATTTTTCCATGACATATTCAAACTCAGATCATTAATATGCATGGTCTAAATACTCACATTCATTAGAGGAATAAGTTTATAATGAAAGAGGATTATATTTTTAAGATATTATGGAATATGTGTAATAGATAAGGTAGAAGATGAACTAGATAAAACAATACCTATGATCTTCACATGAATATTATCTAAAATTACAAAAATAATAACAAGTGGAAGAAGATATTACCCCATTTATTTATCAAGATAAACAAACTAAGTAGACTAATAAGGAACAATGTTAATATCTACTACCATGCCATTATATACCATTTCTAAAATAGGTTCTTAAATAATACCAGCCAAATGAGATACATTTGGGAGATCAATAATAATTGGACTCATACTAGTGTAAATTCATTAACAGTAACCAACAATATGAAACTTTTTTCTCTAAATAAAGACCATCAACACTAATTTACCTCTCTATAATTTAAGAAGAAGAAACCATTATGGTGGTGATATTTGAAGATTAATGGATGAGATTTGCTAATTTACTAAAAATATATTAATAAAATTCCTAGATGAATTTAGTTAAGAAGAAAAGTTAATAGAAGAACCCGTACCTGAAGATATTCTAATCTCACACTCATTTATATCAAGTTAATTAAAAATGATTTTTTCACAAACTCTCATAGTTTTGAGGTTTTTAGTTTTATAAAAAATTGATTTCCATGAAGAGTGATTTCAAAGAAGAAGAAGAACCTATATTAGAACACAATAATCTCCTCGAACATATCAAATACTTAATAGACAAAAATATCTAGTGTACTGGCATAGAGAGAAAAATATACAAATCGAAGTGCTTGGATGGGAAGATTTTAATATTGATTAATCTTACTTTAATTAAATTCAAATTTATCTATTCAGTGACTCTACATATGATTTATTTAATGAAGCACCAATGGAGTGAGACCTAGAAATTGAAGATGATTCTAAATAATGGATGGATATATTTAAGTAGAGAATATAGGATATAGTTTAGTTTCAACTAGTGAATACATGGATTATGGTATAGAACTAGAAATCATTACAAAATTAATTATCAAACAAGAGTTAGAAGGGAATTAATATTATATGATAATGTCTTCATCACTCGTGGACACCACTCCACAAGAAAAAGTAATGGAGGATTCATACATACTCCTACCTGCACCATATAATATATACCTCATTTAGAAGGAGGAATATCTATAGTATGATGTCCATAGGGTTCTTTATACTTAATTCATGTGGACGATAACTTGAAGAAAATAGACTTGGGGTTTTATATCACATAATCTAAATCCACCTTTATATTTGGGATAAAATCTGGTACTTCCTAACTAGAGGTTAGAAAAACCTAGTACCCACTTTGGGGTTAAACAAAACTTTATCACATTTATTTCCCTCATTATCATTTTTATTATTTTTAAATCTCAATATTTTTTTATAGTTTCTGAAATTGTAATTTAGGAGATTAACTAATCCCACTAAATATATAATAAAACTTGGTTATATTTATCCTTAATATTTTATTCATTCTCTATATTTTATATGCATAATCCATGTGCCTAAATTCCAATGGGTAGTTTCATTAAAGTGTAGGGGAGTGATAAAAGTTTTATAAATTTTTATATTTCAAGTCATTTTTCATTTTTAGGAACTTTTAGCTTAAATGAATATCAATTACCATGTTTCAATCATAAGTTTATTTATAGATATTTTACACAATTCTTGATTTTTTAAATTATTATTAATATTGAATATTTTTCTTGAATTTGATTTTCAAAACATTTTTCTGATTTTGAACAATTTTTGAAATCCATGTTCATGGAACACTGACCCAAATTATTCTTTATATCCTAAGTTGTATTCAAAAAACCTTTTGAAATATTCTTTACAATACTATATCCTTATTTATATAATCTTGTATTTTATATGTGAACTAGAACTTTTTATTATTTATCTTTCAAGGATTTAGAAGGTTATGAAATGTTTTTAATATGATTGAGACACTTCTTTGGATATATCACATTTTTATCTTGAGACCTACCATTTAAATTAACCCATATTTATCCCTTAGAATCCATTAAATTCTTTATAGGTTTAATCTACATTACAAGATTATTTTACCTTACCCACCTCCACTCTTAATATATTGTCCTAGTTATTTCATGTTTGGGTGTGGGGAAAGGGACATTCAAGTGTTTGTTACTTGATAAGTCGTATAGTTTGATGTGGATGTGAGAGTCATGTGTCATATTTTTAAACATTTGATAGAATGAATTGAGCCTGATTATTTTTCATCATTTATGCTTAATTTGTATCATCTTATTCTCAAAAATTAATATAAAAATAAATAAGAAAAAAGGGATATGAGATTTAATTATGCATTGAATCACTTATATGAATCATGAACCTATAAAAAAAAGGGAATGGGTGTTCATTAATTAACTATATTAAATTATCATCTCATACTCCTTGAAAAAATGGAAATGGGGATAATAAAAATTAAATATTTCATTGAATTTATTTTTTTACTTATGGACCTTTCCTTAAATTGTGAGTGTGGTATCACGTATTTGTAAATGTAAATTGAGTGAGTAATTTTAAATTACTTAATTTGAATATTTATTCATTATAATTACGAGTTTAATAATACACTTTCTATACTAAAAACATTAAATTCATTTTCCACCAACCACTAGCCTCTAAATTACCTTGAAAAATACGTCATGATTAATTTTTTTATCTCTAATTTTGTGGAGAATTATAATTTTAAAAGCCTATTTCTATGCATGGTTTTTTTATAATTATGATAAAAAATATAGATTTTATTTCTCTTGAGTGAAGAGTGATATAAATTTATATGTAATATAGGTTTTTATTGGTACATGAATGTGTTTTTTTAGGTAAAAAAATGTAGATATGAGATAAGAAAATGAATGGAATTTTATTTAATAAATGAGACATAGTGAATTTTATTTTGGTAAGGATATTATAGAATTATCTCATTATTGGTTTTTGTGTGGATTTGATATGGATATTTATTGATTATATGGGAGTAAAATAGTTAAGTGTGGGGGAATTTAAGGAGATAATAAATTCATTATTTTTACCTTTAAATTAAAATAATTAATCCCCATGAATTTTCTATTTTGATGGTAATTATAATATATTTAGGTTATTGGATTAATTTAGATTTTAATATAAATATGGAATAATATTGCGATTTAATTTATTTTATTGATATTATGGATTTTTTCCATTTCCAAAACATTATTTTGGGCATTTTTTTATGTTTTAGAAGCTTTTTTATAATTTTGTTGAATAATTTGATAAAGGACCCTACACATGAGAGTAATTTTGTATCTAGAATCTATTCCTAAGATTCACTCTTATTTGTTAAGGGTTTCGTGAGTCATACATTTATACATAAGAGTCCTTCTGAGTTTTAGATTAGTGATTTAGAAAAGTATTACGCCACATAAAGGGACATATAGCAGTACATGTGATATTTAAAAGGAATGCATAAATGTTACCTGGATAATATATAAGTTCCACATATAGGTATGTAAGAAAATTTTCTTTACTCCATAATTGATAAGGATTATACAAGGTTCAATCATCTATAGTGAGAGACATATTAGAGTCAAACCAGGTAAAGCCTATGCAGGTTTTCTTCCTCTTTGATGTGTTATAAATATTTCTCAATGTACTCTAAAGTGAAAATTTATTCATAATATCCTCTCAAAATTATCTCGTCCACCAACGCATCTACCATGTTCCACACCATATGAAGATATATTCAAAGAGAAGCACCAAAGATTCACAACATGAATCCTAATATTCTCAACCAAAAAATATTTTCTAAAATCATTTTGTTACCATATAAATTCATTATAAATATTATACAGAAAAAAAATCATTTGAGAAGATTTAGAAGAATAATAATTAAGAAAATACAAGAATCACGATTCTATGTGGACACATTCTACTACTCAATCCATTACTACATAAAGGCATCCCTATAAACATAATATCTTATTAAATCCTATGATGATTATTTAAATGAAATTTCTCTTCCATTATTGATTTTGGTCTTTTATCCAATAGTATAATGTTAAAATAGTTTAGGGTTTGTGTAGTTTTATATTTTCTCTAGTTTTATTTCATGCATTTTTAATTGAGTGTTAATTTTTCTCTCTCTCTTATATTTTTATTCATGTTATTTCATTTTGATATCCAATATTCATGATGGAGAATAAATAGCCTAATGGATCTCAATAGATAAGAATCTAGTGATGAACTTGAGTCCTTTATCACCCATATTTAACTTTCTCTTATTAACTTTTAGTTCTTCCAAGGATAATAGTGGGGATTGGTGAAAATGTCCTCAATATGAATGTAATAGAATAATTTTTTTTCATCCACTATTTTCCTTATAATCACTTGATCATCAGGGAATATGATGGATCCATAATGGCTGAGTGTTGAATTTGTAAAACTTTATACTTGTAAGGTGGGTTAGGGGGTGCTCTAGATTAGGAATAACTATATATTACCAAACATAGAGGAAGATGATTTACACTATTCTTGATTATTGTTAGATACACTCTTTATTCACATCATAGGGTAGAGGAAGATGACCAAACAAATTACATCCTGCTCCTCCTCATTGTATTTAGAAGGAAAAAGGATACTACTTAGCATTGAGTGAAATCCCCAAGGCACCAAAGGCAGGAAATAAATGTTAAGGGATTAATTTAAAATTGGTCGATGATTTTACCATTTAAAATAAAATAACCAACCAAACATAAAATAACTAATAAAATAAAAAATGATGCATAATATAAATGAAAGAAAACACTAACATTTCACTTATATCAAAACCAATGAAAGAGTACCATGGTGGAAGACTTTAAAACAACTAAGTACGCAATAGAAGAAAAAACTATCAAAACTCAAAGGCAACCAAATAATATCCAAAGATCCACATGATCCATGCTCCAACTCCAACAACAGCCCAATTATCATGAATTAATTCTAAATATGTGTGATAAATTAATTTTTCCCATGTCTAGATAAAAAAACATATACAAAAGCACAAAAGTTATAAATTAGGGGTGGGTAATGAAACTCAGTAGATTTTCCCCAATGACTTCCCTACTCATGCCACTAGGATGGAACACGTTAGAAAATTTATCTAAAAAAGTTTATATAAAATAAGTTTTATAATTAGTTTATAAATAAATAAAAACAAGTCCCAATGAAACCATTTTCTCAAAACAACATAATTTTCCAAGGAAAACAACCAAAAATACATTCAACCCCTTTAACAAATTCCATTTTTTGAATAAAATTTCCATTAAACATATGCACACATCCAAACATTCATGCTTTGTTATGATAGTTCCATACTCATGTGAGGCTTCTCATAAATCTACCAAGTTTTTATATGGTAATTAAATCACATGTTCCATTATACATTTTGAACCGAGCACCAAGTCATATTTCAACGGGGTCTCATAAATAAAATATGAACTCACACAAACCATTATGAAAAACCATGGAAAAACCATTATTTCAACCATTTAATTTAAAAAATTATATTATTAAAAACATATTAAATAACCATTTCAATAAAACCAAACATTTATTGAAAGCACTTTCCATACATCTTAACCAAATCATTATTTTAAAATCAAGTTACCCAAAATCATTTCCCAACAAAACACTCAATTTCCATAATTCCAAAAACCTTTAATCAAGAGGGTTTTCAACAATAATTGAACAATAAATACACAATAAATTTAAATAAAAAAACCAATTTTAAACTAATCCTTAAATTTCTAAATAGATAAGTCTAGGGTGATCCCACCTACATTGGGTTTTATGGTGAAAATGAAAAACATAACTCAAAAACCAACAAAATCGGTTTGAATCTCTAAATCCCAACTTAAAATATCTTCCCATAACATCAAACTAACAAAATATAATCATATTTGGAATCAAATCTCTTAGATATATCCAAAAAAACATGTATCTAAGAAACTAAAATATATATAGAATTAGATCTAAGAAAAAGTACCAAGAACAACAAAAAATAATCACATACTGTGAGAATATGGATTCAAAGCACCAAGAGAAGCCTTTAAATCAACTCTAGATCGGTGGGAGAATATTATTTAGCCTTTGGGATGAGATAATATCAAGTTAGGTCAACCTAAAAAGAATACATAGGGAGTTATAGACCAAAATTTGCAAGATTCACAATTTTAGGATATTACTTTTAACCCATGCATGGTTAGTATCACGATTAGAAAAACCATGTGTTACCCTTGCACCTGCCTCTGACTCATGGATAATCCTCACATGATTGGATTGCACGATTAACAGACTATGATCCAACCATTCCAAATCTCACTATATCAAAATTTACCCACACATCATGATTTTTCTTAGTGTACACATGGTTTGGGAGAACCGTGCGCCGCTCATGCACCTTCCCTTTTTCCCCTGTCTCATTGTTCATGGTTTCTAATAGGTGTTGCACGGTTTTTCAAAACTGTGTACTAATTTTGAACCTATATGAAAGGTCCAAAAAAACTTCAAAATTTCTCCAAAATCTCCCAAACATCACCTATATACATTAAATACTTAAAAATTATAAGTAAAGGGTTACTAACTTGAAACCGATGGTGATACATTCTCACAACTGTTGACATTTCAATCATTAGAAAGTAGAAAACAATCGATGACTTGAAAGAGTTATAACTATTTATATTTCATTTATTTCTCACATTCCCACATCTCTTCCTAAATCTGACCATGTATCAACAAAACCCAAACTAGAATGATGATTTTTCAATGAAAGAATTTATCTTTCCTATCCACAATCTACACTAGCGTGTGCACTAACAAATAATTTTACTATAGGTCAATTTGATCCCATATGATCACATGGAAATGATCAGACTGATACTTTATAAACCGAGACATGTGAAAGACATTGTGCACCACACTGAACCATGGAGGGAATTTCAATCAATATGCCACCTCAATAACCCATTGAAGTATATCAAAGGGGCCTATGTATCGGGGAGATAACTTAAAATAATTACCAAAACAATAATGTCTAAGCCTTAGAGAGATCCTCAAAAACAAATTATCACTCACCTATAATTAAAATGATCATTGATGATGATCTACAAATGATTTCTGGTGACTATGTTCCATCTGCATCTATTTCCTAATTAACTGAATCTTATCCATTGTTTCTTAGACAAGGCTCTACCCAACTGGTGAAGTCTCACATGTTTCCACCCAACAAAGTAGAGAACAACAAGGACACCTATAAAATGATTCAAATGGAACCATATGTTTTTAGTCTTGATATATTTTGTTGTATGAGAACCCCACTAATGGTACATGCTCTTCCCATGAGCCACTAAAATCAATTACACAATCCCACAACATGGATTCCAACATTTGTATCATCATCAATGAATTGACCGTCCCAATAAGGATGATACACTGTACTCAACTTCATTTGAAACCTAAAGGATTATTGAAATGAATTACAGAAATGAGACTTAAACCTTGGTTCTATATCTGATATGATCAAAAATGGTACAACATTCCTCTTTACCACTTCTCATATATAGATTTTTGACAAGTCCTCCGCCATATAAGATACACCAATAGGGTTGAAATAAGACAAATTGGAAAGTTGATCCACTATCCCTCATATAGAATCATGTTTTCAAACTATTTTTGAGAGAAATGTTACAAAATCCATAGATATCTACTCCAATTTCCAAACAGGGATGGTTAAAGACAACAACATACCTACTGGTTGTTGATTATCTACCTTAACATACTGAAAAGTTATGCATCTATAAATAAACTCATCCATCTTCCTTTTCATGTTGATCCACTGAATATGTTCTTTCAATGAATTATTCAGCTTTTGTATTCCTAGATGAATAACCCATCTCAAATAGTGGTAATCCTGAAGAAGTTATTCATGATAATCCATAGGTAATACCATATGATTTTTGATCCACAACATTGAACTCCCATCCTGATTCAATCCGTTAATGGTCTCTCCACTATTGAGGATTGAAATCATAAAAAAATTTAAATCAGAGTTTTTTACCTCTTTAACCATCTTTAACAAATTGAGAACCACCGAAACTGGAAGGAAAACTGCAACTTGACCTCACTCTTCAAATTAAAAATTCATGTAGGCTAGGAATGATATCAACTACCTCTCATCTAAAGCTTCTTTTTCAACTAGGCATTCAAATTTATGATTAATTCATTGTCCATAGAATTATCTATACCAAATGTATACATTAAGTAAAAATCAAGCATTTAAAGATATTCCATACATATTTTTGTATCAGATTGAAATCTATTTGTGAGAAAATATGTTTCAAGCTCTTATGATCGATAAAAATAGTGAATTTATAACCAAAGAAGTATTGACGCCAGGTTTTCAAAGCAAGGACTAAGATAGCTAAATCCAAATCATGTGTTTTGTAGTGCTTATCATGAACCCTTAACTTCTTTGATCCATAAGCAACAACATGATATCATTGAAAGAGAACACATCCCAACCCTGAATATACCAATATATCATCCACAAAAACCACTACAAAATAATCCATATCTCTCAAAAATATTCAATTAATCAATTCCATAAATACTTCTCATGTATTTGTAAGACCGAAAGGCATTACCACTTATTCATAATGCCCATATCATTTTCTGAAATATGTTTTTGGAATATTATCCTTTTGAACTCGTAATTCGTGATATCCTGAGTGTAAGAAAATCTTTGAGAGCAAATGATCTCCCGTAAATTGATCAAAAAAATCATCAATGCGTGGAAGTTAATACTAATTCTTTATCATGACTTGATTAATCTAATGATAATCTATAAAAAACCTTATAGTTCCATCCATTTTTTAGAAACAAGACTGGTTCTCCCCACAGGAATGTTCTTGGACAAATGAAACCATTGATTTCTAGATTCTCAAAATAAAATTTCAATTACCTTAATTATATTGGTTCCATTAGATAAAATGTAAGTTAGATAGGACTGGTCCTTAGGAAAAGATCAATTGTAAAATACACTTTCCTTATAGGTGGAAAACCTGTGAAATTTTTGGGAAAAATGTCAGGAAACTAATCCATCACTACTGGAAAACTACTATTCCTAATCTCTTCCATCAATGACAAATCCAACACCACTAGTTGGTAAGAGATTATTCCAACTTCTAGTGACAACAATCCTATTTCACCTACCTTTACATTCCTATATCCTCGAATGAGGTACTCAACTCCATCTTCTATTGTAAAACTGACCATTTTGGTATAACAGTTGATTTCAACCTTGAAATTTGTCAACCATTACATACAAATAATTATATCATAAAAATATATCTCTATCATAGAGAAAACCTATATTAGATTAGTTCTATCAATATTTATATAATATTCTCCACAGAAATAATCCCAAAATACTCTTTGACCTAGAGGAGTTTGATGTTTTAAAATAGAAGGTATCAACTCAACTTTTAAACTCATAAAATCAACACTATGGGAAGTAATAAATAATTAGAATTAACATGTATCAAGTAAAGATTTAATAAGGGTATAATTTAAACGAATATTACCTATCACCATATATTTTTTAGATTAATCATCCAAAACAACCTTCTCAGCTCTATAGAATTGCTCTCTCAGAAAACTCTTCTTCGTGTTGCTATGTTGAGATTGCACTGACTGAGGAGTCATGGTATTACTGGAATCACCATGGATAGATATATTTAGTAAATGAGATTGATTGTTCTATCCTCACCCCATTGAGGAATATGACACCTATGAAACCTAAGAAGTTTCTTGAACACCTGAACTTCGAGCACAACAACAATATCACTAAAGATGCCAAATTTTGTTTCAATTGTGGCATAATCTTGGTGGTGTTGTGAAATCTTTCTTCCTATGATTGAAGGAACCACATTGGAAACATCTTGGTTTAGTTATGTGTCTCAGAGGAAGATTCAATGATCCAACCATATGATTTTGATTCATGCTCTCACCTCAGAAATAGGTGTCCCTCTTCTGTTTTATCCCAACATTAGAGTTTCTACCATCTCCCATGGGTATCATCATGCTTCCTCCCCCCATATCTCCTGAGATAAACTTTTTATCCAATGTTATTCTATTGACCATATCTATATAGTTCGTAATATAGAGCATTGAAATATTTTAGAAAATATCCTACCTCATCCCCCATTAAAAAAAATTCATTCGTTCAAGAGGGAAGTAGCAACAACTTAATGTGACAAGTTCACTAAATTCATGAATTTAGCTATGTAATCCATGACATAAATATTTTCCTACTTCAGGATAAATAAGTCCATTGTTCATTGAATTCTGAACACCTGAGGATATAATTGTTTATTTAATAATTATTCAAAATACTCCCATGCAAGTACTTGGCCCAATTTAGCATGAACATATAAATCCAACGATTGGCATGAAAGATCCTCCTTCTTATACATTGCTAGCTTAATTTTCAGCTCTTTTGGAGTACCGATGAAATCAATGATACGATTTATATTATTTAGCCACACCTCCACCTTTTCTGGTTTAGAATCATAGAAAAATATGGATGGATTATTCTTCTATAATTAGATATAATGATACAATTTCCTTGGTTCATCCCTCCTATACCCACTATCTGCAGCCTGTAACACTTGGAAAATACTCTAAACAAGGTCTTGGTTCACCTGTGGCTCAGGTGCAACCATGTTCTCAGCAGCTTTGTTCAGTTTGCTCCTACAATGCCTATCAAGTGACATTTCTATACAGGGAACAACCTCTATAAGTCTCACTCTCTATTAAACTAATGCCTAACAATTTCAAACTCTATCACAGCATAATATCAAAAAATTTATTTCCAAAATTCTACCTTTACCAAGTTCAACCTTTTTAAAAAATTTCAACATGCCTTTGAAAATAAAACCATTTTCAAAATACCAAAATCATTCTATTTTTAAAAATCATTTATTTGAAAAAAAATTAAACATTTTTCAAAAATCAACACTTTTTTCACTAAATCATAAATCATTACTCAAAATGAGATATGCATTCATAATGGGAATTCATTCCTCTAATTATTTTCATTCTTGTCTAATTGGTTAAACCCATGACAATGAGAGTCCAAATACTATATGTGTCTCCAAAACACTCATATACCCAACTCCATGGTAACATATGTTCAACATAAAAAGGTTTTCTATGTCTTTTTATGCTATCAATTTTAAGTCCTAACAATCCCACTCCTTTCTAGGATCCCAACTCAAGGAATATATAAGAATGTATTTCAAATATAAGACCAAAAATCAATACCAAGTCAAAAAACAAACAAGAATATTACCACTTGTTCAAAAAATATTAGAAAGACCAAATTGATACCACATGTAACATTCTAATCCTCCTCATTTTCTTAAGAAGGCAGAAGGATATTTCTTGGACTTAAGAGAAATCCACAAGGTGGAAAAGGATGGCATAAATGCTAAGGGATTCATTTAAAATTGGGGGACTATTTTTCCTTTAAAAATATAACAACCAACCAAACATAAAATAACTAATAAAATACTACATGATGCATGATATCAATAAAATAAAACTGAAACATTTTATTTATATCAAAACCAAAAAAAGAGTACCATAATAGAGGACTACTAAAAAACCAGGTACACAATGGAAGACAAAACTATAAAAACTCATAGACAACCAAATAATCTCCATATATCCACATGCTCCATTCTCCAACTCCATAAAAAACCCAAGCATCATTAAGTAATGCTAAATATGTGTGATACTATATATTTCCACATGTATTGATAAAAAACATGTACAAAATCACCAAGGTTCCAATGTAGGGGTGAGTAATGAAACTCGATATATTTTCCCCAATGACTTCCCTACTCATGACACTAGAATAAAACACGTTCGAAAATTTTTATAATATAGTTTATATAAAAAAATTCAAAATTCAGTTTATAACCAAATATAAAAAAGTTCTAATGAAACCATTTTCTCAAAAAAAACATCATGTTCCAAGTAAAACAACCAAAAAATACTTTAAACCCCTTTCAAAAATTCCATTTTTGGCATAACCATTACATTCCACATATCCACACATCCAACCACGCATGTTTTGTTATGAAAGTTCCATAATAATGAGATTTTTCTCATTGATCTACCTAGTCATAAAAAGGGAATTAAATCCCATGTTCCCTTACACCTTTTTAATCGAGCAACAAGTAATATTTCAATAGGGCCTTATAAATGAAATATGAACTCACACCAACCATTATTCAATACCATGACAAAACCATCATTTAAATTTTTTTAATAAAACATTTTTTTATTAAAAAACTTTTAAACAACCATTTAAATAAAACCAAAATTTTGTTGAATTTTTTTCCATGCATCAAAACCAAATCATCATTTTAAATAAAAGTTACCCCAAATCAATTTTCACCAAAACTCCCAATTTCCACAATTCCAAAAATTTTCACTCAAGAGGGTTTTCAGAAATCATTGCTCAAATAATACAAAATAAATTAAAAAAAATCAATTTTAAACTAATCCTTCATGTTCTAAAAGGAGGATTTAAGAGTGAATCTACCAACCTTAGGTTTTATGGTGAAAACGAAGAACAACACTCAAAATCCAATAAAACCAGGTTGAATATCAAAATAACCACCTTAGATATCTTCCCCTAACATTAAAAAAACCAAATATAAACATATTTGGAATAAAATATATCATATCTATCAAAATTGACATATATATACGGAAATTATAGGGATATTGAATTAGATATAAGAAAAAAGTACAAAAAACAACAAAAAACGATCACATACCGCATGAATTCAGCTTCAAAACCCCAATATATGCCTTTAGATCGCCTCAGGATTGATGGGATAAGATTGAATAGCCTTTTGAAATTGAGAATATAGAGTTAGGTCAAAATAATAGGAAAAAAAATATGGATTTAGAGAACAAAACTTTTGAGATCCATAATTTTAGGATCTCACTTTTAACCCGTGCACAATTAGTCACACGGTTCTGAAAAATATACGCTAACTGTGTGCCAGAATTTTTATTAAGGATAAACCTAGAATGGTTGGATCACAAAGTTACCAAAACATGAATAAAGCGTTCCAAATATCACTATATCAACATTTACACACTTAGCATAATTTCTCCTTAGTGGACACACAGTTCGCAAAAACCGTGTGCAGCCCATGCACCATCGCTTTCCCCCTATATCTCTATGCACAATTTCCTATAAGTTTTGAACAGTTTTCCAAAACCTTTCATCGATTTTGAACCTATATAAAATCCCAAAAACAATCCAAAAGTTATCTAAACTCTCCCAAAATTCTCCCACGTACATTAAATATTTAAAAAACATAAATAAATGGTTACTTACTTGATAACGGGGGCGCCAAATTCTCAGCACCATTTCTCCTTTTTTACTCAGAAATTAGAAAACCATAAACTCTATGAAATATTTCCAACCATTTATATTTAATTTAATTCTTATGTTTCCAAGTCTATTCCTGAATCTGACCATGTTTCCAAAAACCCCTCACTAGACTGATGCTTTTTCTACATAACACTTTCTCTTACCTATCCAAAATTCACAATGGCATGTGCACCAATGAAGCATCCGAATCTAGGTCAACATGATTCAATCTGATCACATGGTCAGGATTAGGATGATACTTTTTCAACTATGATATATAAAACACATTGTGCATCTCATTGAACCATGGTGGAAATGACAATCGATATTTCACCTCACCAACCCGTTCAAGTATCTCAAAGGGGACTATGTATTGAGGATATAACTTGACCTTCTTCACAAAATGATGATATAAAAGCCTTAGAGAGATACTCAAGAACACATACTCACTAACCAAAAATGAAAACAACTATCGATGATGATCAACATATGACTTTTGATGACTCTATACTATCTCTATCTGTTTCCTAATCAAGTGACTCTTTTTTGTTGTTTCTTAGACAAGGATCGACCCAAATAGTGATGTATCACCTATATCCACCCAAAAAAGTATAGAACAAAAAGTTAGACCATAAATTTCTTCAAATGGAGCCATATTTATCAAGGCCCGATAGCTATTGTTATACAAGAACTCCACTAATGGTACATTCTCTTCCCATGATCCACTAAAATTCATTACACAATCCCACAACATGTTTTCCAATGTCTGTATTATCCGTTCAGATTGACCATCTATCTGAGGATGATACACCATACTCAACTTCAATTGAGTCCAAAGGTCTTGTTGTAAGGATTTACAAAAATGAGAGGTAAACCTCAGATCTCTGTCTGATACACTCAAAACTACTATTCTATGCCTCTTTAAAACTTCTTTGATATAGATTTTTTACGAGTCCTCCATCATATGATATTGATGAATATGGATAAAATGATATGACTTGGTAAGATGATCCACTATCACCCATATGGAATCCAATTTCTGAACTATTCTTGGAAGACTTGTTACAAAATCCATAGCTATCTGCTCCCATTTCTAAATAGGTATGGGTAAAGACTACAACATACCTACTAGTCACTGATTCTCTACCTTAACCAATTGAAAAGTTTATCATGTAGAAAAAAATCATCAAACTTCCTTTTCACAATGATCCACAAAAATATGATTTCAACGACTTATACATCTTATGTATTCCACAATGAACAGCCCTTATCAAATGGTTGTAAGCATGAAGAAGTTGTTTCAAAGAAGACATAGGTACTACCATTTAATTTCTAAACCAAAACATTGAACTCCCATATAGATTCCATCTATCAATGGTATCATCGCCATTGAGTTTTGAACTCATCAAAATAAATTATGAATCAGATGTTTGTGCCTCATTAACCATCTTTACCAAATCAGTAACCACCGAAACTATAAAGAAAACTACAACATCACCACAATATTCACATTCCACAAGAATGTTGGCTAAGAAAAAAATCAACTGCCACTCATCAAAATCTTCTTTTTCGAACTGGGTATATGAATTTCTTCTTAATGAATCGAACACCAAATTTCCTTTACTTAGTGTATAAATTAAGTCAAAGTCTAAAATTTGAAGATATTACACCCATATTATTTTTCTTAGATGAAAATACCTTTCTGAGAAAATATGTTTCATGATCTTATGATCCATAAACACAATAAGTTTCTCACCAAAGTGGTAATGATTATAACACCCGAGACTTTTATGAGAAATATTTTATTTTTATGTTATATAAATCATCAAATGAATCTTTCACTACACAAAACACTTTCTTGTCTTGCTTTACATGCAATCTCGACCTTCCTCGATAGCTTGCGTCGTACGCAATACCGAGTTTCACTAAACAACGATATGCTATTAAAATATTATTAAAACTAGCCGTTATGAATAGTAATAACCACTTGTTGAAATTTTATGAATTTTATTTTTCAAAATGGACTTCATTTTTGGATTCGGAATATCCAAATTAGGCTAGGGTGAAATTTTGGTATTTTTCTGAAAACGTTCAATTTTTGATGAATAGTGAAAACACTGGGTTACTATTTAAAAACCTACTTTTTATTTAAATATATATTTATTTTAATTAAATTTATTTTAGGGCAAAATTGATACATAATACTTATATAAGTTCAATGTAATTCATTGGAGTAATTTTATAATAATTTTAGATATATAAAAATTTAATTGAACTTTTCACCATCTTTTACCCACCTCCTAGGAGAATTTGCAAATTTACATAAATCTTAATTTTACCGCTTCTTTGAGTGGAATTTCAAAAATTCAAGAGACACGGGTGATTTCAGTAAGTAAAATGTGGTTCAATGAGATGAAAATAATTTTTGGTGAATAGTAACTTTTTACTTTTATTTACCACGGTTAAAAGTAAATAGGGTAATTAAGGGTAAAAATGATATTATTATTACCCTAAAACATGTACTAATTCTATTGGATAAGTGTAATTCGACCAAAAAAAACCTTAGGAAAAAAATATGACCATTTAGGACCACTTGGATTAGATTAGGACATTTATTATTAATTTATTTAAAGAAGGGATAAAATAGTTAAAATCAATGTTTAATAACTAAATAAATTTTAATATAGGTTTATGCATAAGATAAATTCGACTATAAATATTAATTAGAAAGATAAAAATATTTCCTACATAATGGTATTTTATTTGTAATTTTTAGACATTAAATAATTTAATTTATTTATGACACAAAGATGATGCAGTAATTATCTTATTAATACAATATTGACATAATTGATGTTATAAATACCGAAATAAATGTAATTTGAGACTTTTTATGAATTACAGTAATTTTATAGGTTACTATGCCATGTTAGTATTGATTTAATTAACTTTTTTAGAACTAATCATTATGTTATGATGTTCACAAAAATCAATTACTAAATAGTGTCAAAATTGACATAAAATAGTTTTTAAAACAAATATTATATTATTAATTTTTATTTTATTCCTAAAAATATAAGGATCGGGAAAATTACTTATATAAGGTTATATATATTAATAATAAACAACTTGGGGTCTGTTTGGCTTGTGATTGTAAGTTTATTAATCTTATAGTGTAAGAACACAAAAAGACATGGTAAAAGTAAAATTATCTAACTTAAAGTTAAATATAAATGATAAGGTTAAAATAGGAACCTAAACTTCTCTAAATTCTATTGGATGAGAGGATTTTGACCCATCCCCACCTTAGCTTCGAAATAAATCAATTTAGAGCTATCTAAAACCGAATTTGGCTTTATAATAAAATAATATGTTTAGTTTTTCCAAAGGAGCCCCTCTCCTCCCTTATAAAAGGGAACCTCCTCCCCC
Organism: Viscum album; assembly: GCA_963277665.1. NCBI lineage: Eukaryota > Viridiplantae > Streptophyta > Magnoliopsida > Santalales > Viscaceae > Viscum > Viscum album. The sequence continues at coordinate 627,371,009 of OY728130.1, read as the reverse complement.
TCTTCCTCACACCACATTGAGCCTTCAACCTTGGCCAAAACCTACCAATGTCTCCTCTCCACTTCTCTAGAGACATCCTAGAGGTCCTGGTATTCTTCAAAGACCAATTTTAGTTCCCTAAAATGAGGTCTCAAAGAAGCGCTTCAAAGAAGAGGTAATGTCCGTTACCGATTCTTTCAACTTTATTTCTTCTTCCACTTCTTCTTATTTAGTTGTTTCATTATGAAGTAATAACATCAGTATCACTCATATACGGATATGTTATTATAATTATGAAAAAACCCTATTTCACCATCTATCCATCCTACGGAAAACGAAATCACCGCGCGTGCGTACGTACGGAATACCGTCTCCACGCCGTGGTGTAAACTATTTTCCACCACCACCGAACTTGGATGGGTATAATGGTGTAAATAATGACTATATATGATTATTTTAAAGTGATATTTATTCTTAAATAGTATACATACACTCCAATACAATTCCACGATCATGGGAACGATATCATCGCTCGTGCGTACGTACGGAATATCGTCTCCACGATGTGATGCGACTCATTCTACATGATCTTCATTGCATAATGATTATATAAATGACATGAATGAATTAATATGATATATATTACACTAATACCATTCTGGGAATGAGTTATCTATAACCTAAAAAGAAAAAATAAGAATTTTTTCGACAAAACACACATAAGAACAAAAAGTAATAAACACCCGAATAACAAGTAGTAATGAAATATTACTAATAAGAAGCTAAAAATATGACCATATATGATATCATAAAAATACGTATGATTCTGGAATAAGTCAATAACATTATTTAAATCATTATACAGGAGGTTGGGACACTTACGAAGCAAATCGGACCTAAGGTAAGGGAAAATATCACCATCTCATTTTTATTCAAGATTGTTTATACTTTGGTATTTACTAGGGTGTATTTTATCATCCACATCCATGTTTCCTCAATATGTAATATTATTTCCATCCACCTACAACTGTTTAAATCCAATTTTACCCTTCGGTGAGTTTTTAGTAAAAGATATGAAAGGAATCTTTTGTCATTTTTCGTACGAGGTACTTTTTGACTTTTCCGACAAAAGTACGATAAGAATGTTTTTTTTAACTTATAAGGCATGAATGGATTTTTAAAACATTATTTCCAAGAATCTTACTTTACAAGTTTTCATGTTTATTTTTAATCAACTTCTTTTAGTTTAAAATTGTGTGACATGTTAAGAAAGGAAAATGTTTTTGAAGTAGAAAGGATATTTTCCTCAAGAATGGAGTTCAAGAGTTTTATCAAAATTATTTTCCATCTAAGATAATATAGGGTTCTTTTTATATCCCTATTATTACATGGATTTGATTTTTTTGTGATGGAAATATTTTTATGAATTCCTTTATCTTATATGAATTGTTTTATGATGTCACGATGTTTAAGATTCCCATTTTTATTACATGGGTTATGCTATGATTTATTGTTTATGATTTTGTGGCACACATAAGAATGGTATCATTATGATATGGGTGGTACCTATATCTCCCTCCAATGCATTGGGTAAAGATTTTATATCTCATGAGATAGACTTGACTGGAACAACATGTCAAACTAGTTCAGTGAAACGGGACTGAAACGAGGAGTGAACTTGGTTCAGAAATGGACTTTGTCCACTAAGATAGTCTTGGAAATGAGTCTTTACCAATAATAAATGATTCTCTATGATTATGTGTGTATTCCACAAAGTTTCATGTTTTAAGTTATGATTATTGGGATTACATTTCACTACTATGATTTATCCCATGTTATGAAATTATGATCTCTTTTACAGGTTAAGATTTCCAAAAGTTATGTTCTTATGTATATGATGTGATTGATATTTCTTTTGTTGAACCTTACTGAGCATTTGAGCTCACCCTTTTGTATGTTTTATTTCCCCAAGTCAGGAAGAAGGTTATTAAGTAGGATACGCCAAAAAGGGACTCTAGATATGATGAAATAAATGGGAGGCAAAGTAGATGCCTTATGAACCAATTGTTTATGTTTCCCAGTTTCTAAAGACTCTATACCTATACGGTCCTTTCCTGGTTTTGTTATATGTTGTAATAAGTGTGCTTCAATTCTGATGTAATAACAATGTATGTAAAGTATGGGTCATTATAGTTGGTTTCAGAGGAAAGGTATAGTCAACCTTTGGAAACTAGGATGTGAAAGCCTTAGTAAGAACCCTATGGATAAGTCTAAGCATAGAACACGATCTTAGTGTTTTAAAAATGGCCATGAACAACATATGATAAGACCTTAAGTGTGAAATTTTATTCATAATTATGTGGTTTTCCTATTATAATTAGTGTTTCTCACACTATTCTTCTTGGTTTTAGTCAATGGCTGGAACCCGAAGGAACCGTGTTAATGCGGAATGCGACGGGCAATGCAATGATTGTCCCCCTGAGAAACCAAACGTTATGGGAAATGGAATGAAAAATATTGTAGCCATGCTCACACAACTTTCTCAAGCTATGAATCATGAAGGACTTCCAAACGATCAAAGGAAGGAGCAACATTCTGTTGAATCCTTCATGAGGCAGCGTCCACCCTCATTCAGCGAGTCTACTAATCCATTAGTTGCAGAACAATGGATTAGTACTACTGAAAAGATATTTTCAGTTCTTCAATGTTCTGAACATGATAAAGTCATCTTATCAGTGTATCGTTTGGAAGGTGATGCTGATCAATGGTGGAATATTATCAAGAATACAAGGCCAAGAGATGAAATTGAGTCCATGGAATGGGACAAGTTCAAGAACTTATTTTTCAATAAGTACTTCCCTCTTATTCTCCGAAAAAAAATGGAGAAGGAGTTTCTTGAACTAAATCAAAAGGATGATGAATCTGTTGGTACCTATGAAGAAAATTTTACAAGACTTTCAAGGTACACTTCTGGTATTATTATCCAACCTGGGAGTAAGATTGATCGGTTCTTTAGTGGCTTAAAACCAAGTCTTCTAATGGAGTTAGCTATAAGGGACTTCAATAGCTACGAGGAAATCGTTCGATGTGCTCTCAAATTCGAGATGGAGATTGGAGTATGTAAAGACCTGTAAATTTCAAGGAATTTTTTTTCCTAATTTTATTTGGAATTTTACAAGAGCGCAGTTTCTGACGGCACCTGATTCCGAGGCCTGGTGTGCCCGGAATCATTTTCCGAAATTTGGCTCGGGTACGTTCAGTGAACGGACGAGCGAGTTTTTCTAACTTTTGAACCGGTGCCCGGAATCGAATTCTGAGGGCACCGATGAAATCGCAGAGCCGGTATTCGCTTAGAAACGCCTCTTCCGGAGTTGCGTTTGCTCGGGTGTGGTTTTTAATTTTCGGGCTTAAAGTTAAGAAATAAAATAATTTTTCGACAACTTAATTTTATTTCACTTAAGCCACTTGGAAGCCACTTGAAGCCACTTAAAGGCGGCTTGAACTGAGTTGAACCGGATGGGATGCTATCCAGAAATATCCTACCCCCTTTGTAGGATATTTGTGAGGTGGGACCCACACGAGCCCCGCCGTTTCTTTCCGATAAGTAACGCACCCGCAAAAACCCGTCATTATGAAAGTCAACTGACGAGTTTTCTAAATTCTTAACAGACCATTTAATTGGGCAGTTTATTTCGTAAATTAAATGAGCTGTTTCTTTCGTTGAATTAATTCAACGAATTGATGGGTCGTTACTTACCCTTTTTCGTGTGTTGGCATAATAATAAAATAAGACCAACCTATTTCTTTTAGAGGATTACTCGTTGAGAAAGGATCCTTGAACCTTCATCCTCCTTCGCGAAGAACGTGAAGAACGCGAAGAACGCGAAGAACGCCGAACCCGGAAATCGACGACGCGACGCCGTGATCTGCAACGCCAACAACGTTCTTCTGCGACGTCTCTTCCTCCGCGACGGATCTTCAATCGGCTTCTTGAGGTAAGAGTCTCGGACCTTCCTTTTTATCTCCTTCGTGGTTCTTAACCAAAACAAAAATTTAATTAATTAAATTAAATCTTCTGTTTCATGGTGCGTTGAGTTCGCCGACTCAACGCCGTGTTCCACGACGACGCGACGATCTCCACCTTCCGCGACGAGAAATTTCCGCGAAGAACGCTCACGCGTGATGTCCAGCGAGGTAGGGATTTTATATTTTGGAAATACCCCTCCTTATATCCCCGTGAACATTCTTTAAAAATTAATGAACCGGAATCAAAGAAACAATTTTATTTTATTAAAATTGTTGGTTCATGTGTTGAACATTTTATTTTCTCCCGTTGATTATCTCTAACGTGGAGGGTGCGGGCCAAACGAACACGGCCCGACGACCCTCCGCCGTTCTTCGTTTTGTGCGGATTTGACGGGCGACGACGGAACGTGCCGCAACGGATGTTTGATGATCCCGCAGTAAAGAACGGAACCCGGGAGGAACAACGGCGCAGACGAAAAAAAAAAACGGGCCACCGGAGCGACTCCGGCGGCCGGAGGCGGCGGCACCCCGCGGGTGTCCAGGGCGACACCCCGCGGGTGCCGCGAGGTTGTCAGGCGGCGCCCCGCGGGTGTCCAGGGCGACACCCCGCGGGTGCCGCGGGGTTGTCACGCAGCACCCCGCGGGTGTCCAGGGCGACACCCCACGGGTGCCGCGGGGTTGTCAGGCGGCGCCCCGCGGGTGTCCAGGGCGACACCCCGCGGGTGCCGCGGGGTTGTCACGCGGCGCGTCCGGCTGTCTGGCCGACACCCCACGGGTGCCGCGGGGGTGTCACGCGGGGCGGCGGCTTTCCCCCGCGTCGGCCGCTCAGCCGCTCGGCCGAGCCGAGCCGGACCGGCCCTGGCCGGGCCGGGCCGGGGCAACCGGGTCGGACCCGACCCGGTTCGGGCCAACCAGGGGGGGTCGGGCCGGGTCGGCCCGGGCCCAGACCCCCCGTCTTCAGACGTCTTTCGTTCAAATGCCCGTAACTAGAGCTACGGGCCTCCAAACGACTCGCCGTCAGCGGCAACGCAATCCTTGGAGCGATACGGTCGTTTCGGTTTATCGCACTCAAGCTTTCAGAATACTTTGGGTTCGGCCGGGTTGGTTCGTACACGAAACCAACCGGGCCCTCGGAGCGGAAACACTCATATCTTGAGCTACAGACGTCCGATTGGCGTGCCGTCAGCTTTGTTGAATTCCCCTAAGTGAGACGGATCTTTTGGCTTACTACGCTCGAGGTTGGGATACCGTCGGAGTGTGGTCGGGTTGGTTCGCTCACGAATCCAACCGGGCTCCTGGAACGAAAAAGCCAATAACTCACAGACCGGGCGTCCGATTGACGTGCCGTTTGTCTCATTGCTTTCCTCTTGATGAGACGGAACTTTTGGCATCCTCCGCCTGAGTTTTGGATGAATATGGGTAGTGGCCGGGTTGGATCGCACTGAAATCCAACCAGGCCCCTGGAACGGAAAAGCTGATATCTTTCAGACCAGACATCCGTTTGACGAACCGTCAACGACGTTGGTGATCACGTTGAAAAACGGTCCCTATGAGTATACCCTATGAGTATTAGGGGTATAGTTGAGTTACGGCCGGATTGGTTCGCACACGAAACCAACCGGGCCCCTGGGACGAAAAGGCTAATAACTCACAGACCGGGCGTCCGATTGACGCGCCGTCTGTTGCGTTGAGACCCCTATGATGAGGTGGTACTTTGAGATACTTCCTTGAGGGACTTTGTGATACTTTGAGTATCGACAAGTAGCTCGTGGAGAGGACCCTCCCGGAGACGAGCGGGCGGAGCACGGAGACCGTGTAGCTGACTGAGACCCGACGACTACTGATCGAATGACTCGGTGTGTTACAGAGGTGCGCTTGGATTTAGCGGCAGACCCACGACAGAGGAGCGCTTGGTTGTAGAGGCAGACCCATGACAGAGGTGCGCTTGGTTGTAGCGGCACATGGGAGCGCTTGGTTGTAGCAGAAGACCCACGACAAAGGTGCGCTTGGTTGTAGCGGCACATGGGAGCGCTTGGTTGTAGCGGTAGACCCAGGACAGAGGTGCGCTTGGTTGTAGCGGCACATGGGAGCGCTTGGTTGTAGCGGCAGACCCACGACAGAGGTGCGCTTGGTTGTAGCGGCACATGGGAGCGCTTGGCTGTAGCGGCAGACCCACGACAGAGGTGCGCTTGGTTGTAGCGGCACATGGGAGCGCTTGGGTGTAGCGGCAGACCCACGACAGAGGTGCGCTTGGTTGTAGCGGCACATGGGAGCGCTTGGCTGTAGCGGCAGACCCACGATAGAGGTGCGCTTGGTTGTAGCGGCACATGGGAGAGCTTGGTTGTAGCGACAGACCCACGACAGTGGTGCGCTTGGTTGTAGCAGCACATGGGAGCGCTTGGTGGTAGCGGCTGGCCCGCAATACTCGATAGGTGGAGTACTACAGCAGTCTTAAGTTAGTGGGCAGTACATTGGAGTTGTGACAGGACCACTGTACACTCCAGAGACGGATCTCTTCAGCAGTTACGGTTTCGATGATGAAAATCCTGGTTTGAGCTGAGACTTTTGACCTTGTGTTTGCCTCATGATTGAGATGGGTTACTTGATAACTTAGTTATATGTGTGGGAATATATCTAAGTGGAGGTTATCTGTAGAGATCTTCTTGTGTTTATTCTTTTTGGTTTTAGTGAGACCTTGAGGGTCTCGGGGTCCTTACTGAGTATCGTTATACTCACCCCTGCACGGGCTATGCCCGCACTACGTTGTGTTGGTTGCAGACGACGGACAACGTTGATCGTGGCTGAGGCTTGCAGAGCAGGATGGTACCTGGAACTGGACCACTGGGCGGGACGTGCTCGGAGCGGACGACGGGACCCGAGGAGCATTAGAGCTATCTGTACCCACCCTTCAGGTGGGATTTCCAGTGGACAACTCGGTGTAGCGGCTTTTACTTTACAATTGTTGTTTTCCCTTTCGAGTTGTACTTTACTTTGAGTTGGGTTTGTATACTAGCCCATTTACTTTTCCGCACTTCAGTCGTTCTCTGTTTTTACTTAGTGTTTACTTTTCCGCTTGCTTACTCTGTGGTGCTTGTTTACTTTACAAAGGCAATGCCTTCCCTTTTTACCGGGATTTACGCCTTGGTGCTAATCGCCAGCCCCTGGCCTATGGAAGGCGGGCTTGGGGTAGTCACGACACGGGCCCAGAGGACGGGTCGTGACAAAGTAACCCATCGGTCATATGGGTTTGATAAGAAGAGGAAAATGGAATTCAAAGGAAAATCTAAAGAGAACACTGAAAAGAAGATGAGTTTTCCCTTATGCTCAAAGTGTGGAAAGAAACATGGAGGGAGTTGTCTTAAAGGGACAAGTAAATGTTTCAAATGTGGAAAGGAAGGTCATCGGGCATTTGAATGCCGCAATGATGGGAAGAAGATGTCTAGTGATGCGAACAATGAAAAGGCTACACAGAGTGCACCTCCTACACTTCAATGTTACAAATGCAAGGAGATGGGGCATTATGCCTATCAATTCCCAAATACAAGGGTTGATGATAATGGTCGACGTCAACAAACTTTTAAGGCTAAAGAAAAAGGAAAGTCATATGAAATTTCTATCAGCGATGCGGTGTACAATAACGATGTGGTGAAAGGTACACTTACCATCCACTCTAAAGTAGCAAATATTTTATTTGATTCTGGATCCACCCACTCCTTTATTTCTGAAGAATTTTCTAAGGGTATCACCGTATTACCTCAATTGTTAGATGTAGAGTTATGTGTGAGAACCCCTAATGGCACAACAGTCGCATCAAAAGCTTATAATTATTCTTCGATTGAAGTATGTGGGAAAGTGCTTCCTGAAAATCTTGTGATCCTTACTATAGTGGAAATTGATGTGATTCTTGGAATGGATTAACTTTCTTTATATGGTGCTCATATCAATTTCCAAATAAGGGAAGTCACATTTCATATTCCAGATCAATCTATGACCCTCTATCGATGCATGGATGAACATAACCTTCCAGTGGAAATTTCTTCCATCTTATGGGTCTTGATTCCACTAAATGAAGGTTATTTATCTCAAATGGTTGGTGAGAAACTCACAATTAAGAATATGCCCATTTTACAAGAGTTTGATGATGTCTTTATAGAGGAATTGTCGGGTCTTCCACCAAATTGTGAAGTTGAGTTTTCAATAGAACTCGTACCAGGTGCTTTGCCTATTTCAAAGACACATTATAGAATTGACCCAATTGAGTTTCAGGAATTGAAGAAGAAACACCAAGAGAATCTTGATAAGGGATTCATACACCCTAGTGCGTCACCTTGGGGAGCACCTGTTCTATTTGTTAAGAAGAAAGATGGATCAATGAGGCTCTACATTGATTATCAAAAACTTAACAAGATCACTATCAAGAACAAATATCCTCTCCCGCGCATTGACGACTTATTTGGACAACTACACAGAGCTCAATACTTTTTCAAGATTTATCTTCGTTTAGGGTATCACCAATTAAGGGTCAAAAGGGATGATATACCAAATACGGCTTTCCGTACAAGGTATGGACACTATGAATGTATAGTGATTCCATTTGGTCTTACTAATGCCCCTGCTATCTTCATGGACCTGATGAATATAGTCTTTAGAGACTATCTTGATCAGTTTGTGGTAGTCTTTATAGATGATATTCTTGTATATTCAAAGAGAAAGTAAGAACATGAAGATCACTTGAGAATTATATTGAAGACCCTGAGAAAGGAGAAGCTTTATGACAAATTCACCAAGTGTGAATTTTGGATTCAAAGAGTTTCATTTTTGGGTCACATAATCTCAAAATAGGGGATATCTGTGGATCCGGCAAAAATAGAGGTTATCGAAAGATGGTCAAGACCAACAACAATAACTGAGATTCGAAGTTTTCTTGGTTTGGCTCGATATTATCAACATTTTGTGAAAGATTTTTCCCGATTATCTAATCCACTCACCAAGTTGAATCAGAAAGGAGTTAAGGTTTTCTGGACGAAGGAATGTGAAGAGAATATAAAGGATTTGAAAATAAGGTTATCCAGTGCACCTGTACTCACACTGCCTTGTAGTGGAGAAAGGTTTGTGATCTACAGTGACGCATCCAAGAAGGGATTGGGGTGTGTTCTTATGAAAAATGATATGGTGATAGCTTATTTTTCACGACAGTTGAAAATCCATGAGCAAAATTACCTAACTCATGATTTGGAGTTAGCTGCAGTAATATTTGCATTAATGATTTGGAGGCATTATCTTTATGGAGAAAGGTGTGACATTTATAATGATCATAAAAGTTTAAAGTATATTTTCACACAAAAGGAGCTGAATATGTGCCAGAGAAGATGGTTAGAGCTGATTAAGTATTACGACTGCTCAATCCATTACCACCATGGGAAAGAAAACAAGGTGGCAGATGCATTAAGTCGACAAGACCATGCCAGTTTATCCATGATGAGGATCACAAAAGATCCAATATTTATGGATTTACAAAGGATGGATCTTGGAATTATAATGGAAGGGGAAAAATCTTATCTTTCTCAAATTAATGTTCAAACATCTATACATGTGAAGATTAAAGAGGCACATAAAGAAGATGTCGAGTCACAAAAAAAGGTGAAAAATGTTCCGGAATTCAACCTTGATTGTGAGGGGATAATAAAGTTTAGGAATCGAGTTTGTGTTCCTCCCATCCCCGAATTAAAGAAGGAGCTGCTGGATGAGGCTCATAGTTCTTCGTTCTCTAATCATCCTGGAAGCACGAAGATGTATAGGGACCTGAAATAGTACTTCTGGTGGGATGGCATGAAAAGAGATGTTGCTGAATATGTCTCTCAATGCTTGGTTTGTCAGCAAGTTAAAGCTAAGAGACAGAAGTCTAAGGGGATGTTACAACCATTACCCATACCAGAATGGAAATGGGAAAACATCACTATGGACTTTGTCACAGGACTTCCTAAAACATCTAAAGGCAATAATGATATCTGGGTCATAGTTGATCGTCTTACAATGTCTGCACACTTCATTGCTATTAGAGAGGATTTCTCTCTGGATCAGCTTTCCAGGATATATGTAAAGGATGTGGTAAGAATGCATGGAGTACCACTTTCTATTATATCTGATCGGGATCCGAGGTTTACCTCAAAGTTTTGGCAAAGTCTACAGCATACTCTGGATACAGAGTTGAGTTTCAACACTGCTTATTATCCTCAGACAGACGGTCAGTCTGAGAGATCAATTCAAACTCTAGAAGATATGTTGAGAGCTTGCTCTATGGATTTAAAAGGGGGTTGAGATCAACACCTACCTTTGGTGGATTTTTCTTATAATAATAGCTTTCACTCCAGTATTCAGATGGCTCCTTATGAAGCTCTCTATGGAAAGAAATGCAGGACTCCAACTTGCTGGGATGAAGTTGGGGAAAGAAAGCTATTAGGACCTGATATTGTTGATGAGATGGCAGAAAAGGTCTGATCTATTCAACAACACATAAGAGAAGCTCAGAGTCGACAGAAAAGTTATGCCAACAACCGAAGAAAAGACCTAGAGTTTGAAGTTGATGATAAAGTGTTTTTATGAATATCTCCCTGGAAGAGGATCATGAGATTTGGAAAGAAGGGGAAGCTGAGCCCTAGATATACCGGTCCTTTCAAAATACTGGATCGTGTTGGGAAGGTAGCTTACCAATTGGCGCTTCCACCGAATCTCTCTCAAGTTCACGATGTGTTCCCTATATCTCTCCTGAGAAAGTACATACCTGATCCTTCACATGTACTCAGCTCAGAAGTTGTACCGCTGAAGCAAGATCTTTCTTATGAAGAACAACCGATAGAGATTCTGGATCGTAGCAAAAAAGTCCTACGAAACAAGACCACTCTCTTTGTGAAAGTTTTATGGAGGAACCACCAATTATAAGAAGCTACATGGGAGCTTGAGGATATGATGAGGGAGAGGTATCCTCATATGTTTGTTACAAAGTGACGAATTTCGAGGGCGAAATACATTTTAAGGGGGGTAGAATGTAACACCCAAGACTTTTATGATAAATATTTTGTTTTTATGTTATATAAATCATAAAAGGAATCTTTCACTACACACAACACTTGCTTGGATTTCTTTACACACAATCACGACCTTCCTCGATATCTTGCGTCGTACGCAATACCGAGTTTCACTAAACAACGACATGCTATTAAAATATTATTAAAACTAGCCGTTATGAATAGTAATAACCACTTGTTGAAATTTTATGAATTTTATTTTTCAAAATGGACTTCATTTTTGGATTCGGAATATCGAAATTAGCCTAGGGTGAAATTTTGGTATTTTTCTGAAAACATTCAATTTTTGATGAATAGTGAAAACACTGGGTTACTATTTAAAAACCTACTTTTTATTTAAATAATTATTTATTTTAATTAAATTTATTTTAGGAAAAAATTGATACATAATACCTATATAATTTCAATGTAATTCATTGGAGTAATTTTATAATAATTTTAGATATATAAAAATTTTATTGAACTTTTCACCGTCTTTTACCCACCTCCTAGGAGAATTTGAAAATTTACATAAAACTTAATTTTTCGACTTCTGTGAGTGGAATTTCAAAAATCCGAGAGACACAGTTGATGTCAGTTTGTAAAATGTGGTTCAATGAGATTAAAATATTTTTTTTGTAAATAGTAACTTTTTACTTTTATTTACCACGGTTAAAAGTAAATAGGTTAATTAAGGGTAAAAATGATATTATTATTACCCCAACACATGTCTTAATTCTATTGGATAAATTTAATTCGACCCAAAACAACCTTAGGAAAAACAATATGACCATTTAGGCCCACTTGGATTAGATTAGGACAATTATTATTAATTTATTTAAAGAAGGGTTAAAATAGTTAAAATCAAAGTTTAATAAATAAATAATTTTTAATATAGGTTTATACATAAGATAAATTCGACTATAAATACTCATTAGAAATCTAAAAATATTTCCTATATAATGGTAGTTTATTTGTAATTTTTATACATTAAATAATTTAATTTATATATGAAACAAAGATGATGCAGTAATTATCTTATTAATGGAATATTGACATAATTGATGTTATAAATACCCCAATAAATTTAATTTGAGACTTTTTATGAATTCCACTAATTTTATAGGTTAATATGACATGTTAGTATTAATTTAATTAACTTTTTTTGAACTAATAATTCTGTTATAATTTTCACAAAAATCAATTACTAAATAGTGTCAAAATTGACATAAAATAATATTTAAAACAAATATTATATTATTAATTGTTTTTTTTCCTAAAAATCTAAGGTTTGGAAAAATTACTTAGATAAGGTTATATATATTAATAATAAACAACTTGGGGTCTGTTTGGCTTATTATAGTATGTTTATTAACCTTATAGTGTAAGAACACAAAAAGACACGGTAAAACTAAAATTATCTAACTTAAAGTTAAATATAAATGATAAGGTTAAAATAGGAACCTAAACTTGTATAAATTCTATTGGATGAGAGTATTTCGACCCATCCCCACCTTAGCTTCGAAATAAATCAATTTGGAGCTATTTAAAACCGAATTTGGCTTTATAATAAAATAACATTTTTAGTTTTTCCAAAGGAGCCCCTCTCCTCCCTTACAAAAGGGCACCTCCTCCCCCTCTTCCTCACACCACTTTGAGCCTTCAAGCTCGGTCAACCCCTACCAAGTTCTCCTCTCCACTTCCCTAGAGACATTCTAGAGGTCCTGGTCTTCTTAAAATACCAATTTTAGTGCCCTAAAAGGAGGTCTCAAAGAAGCGCTTCAAAGAAGAGGTAATGTCCCTTAACGATTCTTTCAACTTTATTTATTCTTCCACTTATTCTTATTTAGTTGTTTAATTATGAAGTAATAACATCAGAATCACTCATATACTGATATGTTATTATAATTATGAAACAACCCTATTTCACCATCTATCCATCCTACAGAAAACGAGATCACCGCGCGTGCATACGTACGGAATACCGTCTCCACACCGTGGTGTAAACTATTTTCCACCACCACCTTACTTGGATGGGTATAATGGTGTAAATAATGACTATATATTATTATTGTAAAGTGATATTGATTCTGAAATAGTTTACATACACTCCAATACAATTCCACGATCATGGGAACGATATCATCGCTCGTGCGTACGTACGGAATACCGTCTCTACGATGTGATGCGACTCGTTCTACATGATCTTCATATCATAATGATTATATAAATGAATTGAATTAATTAATATGATATATATTACACTAATAAAATTCTGGGAATGAGGTATCTATAACCTAAAAAGAAAAAATGAGAATTTATTCGAAAAAACACACATAAGAACAAAAAGTAATAAACACCCGAATAACAAGTAGTAATGAAATATAACTAATAAGAATCTAAGAATATGACCATATATGATATCATAAAAATACATATGATTCTGGAATAAGTCAATAACATTATTTAAATCATTATACAGGAGTTTCAGACACTTACGAAGCAAATCAGACCTAAGGTAAGGGAAAATATCACAATATCATTTTTATCCGAGATTGTTTATACTTTGGTATTTACTAGGGTGTATTTTATCATCCACATACATGTTTCCTCAATATGTAATATTATTTCCATCCACCTACAATTGTTTAAATCCAATTTTACCCTTCGGTGAGTTTTTAGTAAAATATATGAAAGGAGTATTTTGTCGTTTTTCGTACGACGTACTTTTTGACTTTTCTGACAAAAGTACGAGAACAATGTTTTTTAACTTATACGGCATGAATGGATTTTTAAAACATTATTTCCAAGAAGCTTACTTTACAAGTTTTCAAGTTTATTTTTAATCAACTTCTTTTAGTTTAAAATTGTATGACATGTTAATAAAGGAAAATGTTTTTGAAGTAGAAAGGATATTTCCTCAAGAATGGAGTTCAAGAGTTTTATCAAAATTATTTTCCATCTAAGATAATATAGGAATCTGTTTCTATCCCTATTATTACATGGATTTGATTATGTTGTGATGGAAATATTTTTATGAATTCTTTTATCTTATATGAATTGTTTTATGATGTCACGATGTTTAAGATTCCCATTTTTACTACATGGGCTATGCTATGATGTATGATTTATGATTTTGTGGAACACATAAGAATGGTATCATTATGAGATGGGTGGGACCTATATCTCCCTCCAATACATTGGGTAAATATTTTATATCTCATGAGATAGACATGGCTAGAACGGCTGGTCAAACCGGTTCAGTGAAACAGGACTGAAACGAGGAGTGAATTCAGTTCAGAAATGGACTTTGTACACTAAGATAGTCTTGGCAAATAGTCTTGACTAATAAGAAATGATTCTCTATGATTATGTGTGCATGCCACAAAGTTTCATGTTTTAAGTTATGATTATTGGGATTACATTTCAATACTATGATTTATCCCATGTTATGAAATTATGATCTCTTTTTCAGGTTAAGACTTCCAAAAGTTATGTTCTTATGTATATGATGTGATTGATATTTCTGTTGTTGACCCTTACTGAGAATTTGAGCTCACCCTTTTGTATGTTTTATTTCCCCAGGTCAGGAAGAAGGTTATTAAGTAGGATATTCCAAAAAGGGACTCTAGATATGATGAAATAAATGGGAGGCAAAGTAGATGCTTTATGAACCAGTTGTTTATGTTTCCCAGTTTCTAAAGACTCTATACCTATACGGTCCTTTACTGGTTTTGTTATATGTTGTAATAAGTGTGCTTCAATTCTGAAGTAATAACAATGTATGTAAAGTATGGGTCGTTATAATGATGCTATGTTTTCATAGCATGGACTATGATATATAACTCTAAATCATGTGTTGGGTAGTTATTTTCATGCACCCTTAACTTCCTTGATCAAAATCAACAACATGATATCCTTTTATGAGAACACATCCCAACATTGATCTTAAACCATCATAATAAATCACATACCATTGTCCAGATTCTGGAAAAAACAAAATTGGCGTTGATGTAAGGTGAAATTTAAGATCTTGAAAAGACTTCTGTCATTTTTCATTCCACTAGAATGGAAGATTATTCTTTTTCAAAGCTGTCATAGGTGAACCTAGTTGTGAAAAATCCTGAACAAAGAATCAGTAATAACCATCTATACCAAGAAATATTTATATCTTAAATATATTATTTGGTTGTTTCCAAGAGATAACAATGTATATCTTCTACGGATCCACTAAAACACCTTTTTCAAAAATTAGATGGACAAGAATGAATACCTATTGTATCCAAAAATCATGCTTTGATAATATAGCATTCAAACGATGATCTCTCTAGATTACCAAACCTATAACCATGTGTTTATCATGCTAATCCCTTTTCCTTGAATACACCAATATGTCATCCAAAAAAACCACTACAAAAGAATCCAAATATCTATAAAATATCAAATTTATCAATTTCATAAATACTAAAGGCGAATTTTTAAGACCATAATGAATTACCACATATTCACAATGGACATATCAACTTATAAAAGTTGTTTTTGGAATAACCTCCTTCCAAAATCGCAATTAGTGATATCCTAATCACAATAAAATCATAGAGAACCACTAATATCCCATAAATTGATTGAATAGATCATCAATTCATGGAAGGGGATACTGATTTTTTATCATTACTTGGTTAATATTTTGATAATACACACACAACCTTATAGTTACATCCACTGTTTTCACAAACAAGACGAGTGCTGCCTCGGGGGCGTGTTCGGTCGAATGAAAACTTTTCTTCCCAGATACTCAAACATAACTTTTAATTAATTTAATTCTATTGGTTCCAACTAATAAGAGATTTTTCTAAATTCTAGCTCTAACCATCCCATTGCACCTACCTTTACATTCCTCTTTCCTCAAAAGAGGTGCTCGATTCCATCTTCAATTGTAAAGCTGACCATTCTGGTATAATAGTCAATATGATCCTTAAACGTTGTCAATAAATCCATACCAATGATTATATTATAATCATCCATCTCTAGCATAGAGAAATACCACATCAAATTTGCTCTCTCAAAAATTATAGAACATGTTATACACAAAAAATCTTGACATTCTCTTTGATCGAGAGGAGTTTCAATTTTAAAAATAGAAGGCATCATCTCAACTTTTAAACACATTGAATAAAAAATATGAGAGTAAATAAATCAATGGGATGTTTCTGTATGAAACAAATGTTGAATATAGGTAGAATTCAAAAGAATCGTACCTCTAAATGTAGTTGGTTCAAACTGATCTTCCATAATAACCTTCTTAGCTCCATATAATTTTTTTCTTGCAAAACTTTGATCATTGTTTCCCTATTGAGATTGAAATGCTTAAGGATTCATGGTATTCCTAGAATCTCTATGGCTAGATCTATTCTTTTGATGAGATTTTTTGTGTTTTCCTATCCCCACCGATTCATACAATGCCCATGACACATAAGAAGTGTCCTGAATGCATAAACTGAGATCACTTTGATAAGAGAACTTAAGATGACCCATTTTTTGGAAATTGGGGCATGAACTAAGTGATTTCATACAATCTATCTTCATGTGGTCAAATTAATCACACTGGAAACATCCATATTTAGTCATGGGTCTCAGAGGAAGATTCACTGATCCAGTTGTCCAATTTTGATTCGTTCTCCCACCTAGGAAATAGGTGTCCATATTCTGCTAGTTCCCAATATTATTATTCCCACTGTTTCCCATGGGTATCAACATGCTTCCTCCTCCCATAACTTCTATGTTTCCCTTTAATATACCATCTCTCAATTGAACATCTATGTATAGTTCATAATAGAAATCATGATAATCTTTGAGTGAATCTCTAACCTCAACTATGATTAAAAAAATTCGTGCCTTTAGGGTTTCACTAGTATAAACTTCAAGTGAAAATCACACTAAATTGTTGAATTTATCCACGTTATCCCTGACAAAAATATATTCCTACTTCAAGATGAATAATTCCATTGTTCTTCAAATTATAAACATGTGAGGATATAATATTTTGTTGAAAATTATTCCAAATCATACCATGAAAGTCCTAGGTCCAATTTATCTTGAACTACTAAATCCCACTATTGACAAGAAAGATCCTGCAGCATTTATGTTTCCAACTTTATTTTCAACTCTACCGGTATACCGATGAAATCAAAGATACAATTTATCTTATTCAGCCACACCTCCTACTTGTTTAGTTCAGAATCACCCCAAATGATGGATGAATTATTCTTCTAGAAGTGGATAGAATTATCCACTTGGCTTGGATTATCCCTCCCATTCTCACTATAAACTACCTGAAATGCTTGGACAATACTCTAAACTATCTCCTGGTTCACATGTGACTCATGTGCAACCACATTCTCAGTAGATTTGTCTGGTTGGTTCCTACAATTCCTACTAGGAGCCATTTCTATACATATAATAAACACCATAAGTCTCACTCACTATTTACATAAGGCTTAATAATTTCAAATTATATCACAATATATTATCAAACCATTTCTTTCCAAAATTATACCTTTACCAAGTCCAACTATTTTTGAAAATTTCATATTTCCTTTAAAAAATAAAACCATTTTCAAAATAAACAAACTATGATCATTTTCACAATATTTCATATGAAAAAATTTTCAACATTTTTCAAAAATCAATACATTTACACCAAATCATAAATCATTACTCAAAATGAGATATGCGGTCCTAGTGGGAAGTTATTTCTCTAATTCATGTCCTGCCCATCTCATTGGTTAAACCCTATGATAATGAGAGTCCAAATCTTATAAGTGTCTCCAAAACACATCTGTACCCAACTCACTGGTAACCTGAATTTCTATATAAAATGTTAGATACATCTTTTTATGCACTAAATTTTAATCCCTGACAATCCTACTTATTTCTATGATCTGAACTAAAGGAATATACAATAATGAATTTCAACTCCAAGACATATAACCAATAACATGTCAAAGTCCAACCAAGACTATTAGAACTTGATCTAAAAATATCTAAAGGACCAAGATATTACCACTTGTAACACCCTATCCCTCCTTATTAGATTGAGAAATAAGAAACATATTACTTGGACTTAAGAAACATCCCCAAGGAACTAAAGTCTTGCAACAAATTCCTAGGTATTCATTTACAATTGGGGGATAATTTTTCCTTTTAAAATAAAACAACCAACCAAACATACCCTAACCAATAAACCACTACATGATTCATGATATTAATGAAGGATAAATCCAACATTTCATTTATATAAAAACCAATGAAGAGAACCAAAACAAAATACTACCAAACAAACAGGTACACAACTGAAAAAATCTATCAAAACTCAAAGACAATCAAGTAGTCTCTGAAGTCCCATATACTCCATTATCCAAATCCACTAACATCCCAAGTATCCTGAAGTACTGATAAAGATGTATGATAATTTAAATTTTCT
Source organism: Viscum album (assembly GCA_963277665.1). Taxonomy (NCBI): domain Eukaryota; kingdom Viridiplantae; phylum Streptophyta; class Magnoliopsida; order Santalales; family Viscaceae; genus Viscum; species Viscum album. The sequence goes on along the minus strand of OY728130.1, from coordinate 627,352,457 downwards.
CATGTCTTGATAAACAACATCTACAAAAGAACCAAAGTGACAAATAAGGGATGATAAATGATACTCATTAGATTTCCCACATTAATTTCCTACTCCTTCCACTATGATAAAATACATTATCACATTTATATAAAATACTTTATACAAAAATTTATAAAATTCTTTTACAAATAAATATAAAAAAGTTCAAATGAACCCATTTTCTAAAAAAAACATCCATTTCCAAGGAAAACAGCAAAAAAATAATACTTTTAACCCCTTTCACAAATTTCATTTTTGGAATAACCTTTCCATTCCACATATCCACACATACAACCATGAATTCTTCATTATGAAAATTACATAATCATGAGTGTTTTCTATTTTAACTACCACATCTTCATAGGGTAATAAAATACCATGTTCCCTTACAACTTTGTAACTGAGCACCGAGTCATATTTTAACCTGGCCTCATAAATGAAATATGATCCCACCCCAACCATTATCTAAACGATGCCAAAACCATAATTTCAACCATTTCAATAAAAACATTATTTTATTGAAAACCTTTTATAAAAACATTTCAATAAAATCAAAATTTTATTGAAAACACTTTTCTATGGATAAAAACAAAATCATCATTTTATAATCAAGTTACCCAAAATCACTTTCCCAAAAAACACCCAATTTACACAATTCCACAAACCATCACTCTGGAGGGTTTCCAAAAATCATTTCATAGAGAATAAAAAATTAATTTCAAACAAAACTATCAATTTAAAAATAATCTTTCATGTTCTAAATAGAGAAATTGAGAGTGAATCCACCCACCTCTGGTTTTATGGTGAAAACAAATAATTACATTTAAAATCCAACAAAATTGGGTTGAATCTTCCAAAATATACCTTAGATATCTTCCACTAACATAAAAAAAAACAAATATAATCATATCTCAAATAATACATCCTAGATATATCTATAGAGGATGTAGATCTAAGAAACCAAGAGAGATAGATAAGTAGATCTAAGAAAAATTACGAAGAACAACAAAAAACGATCACATATCACAAGAATTTAGCTTCAAAACCCAAACAGAATCCTTCATATCTCCTCCAAATCAAAGTGACAAGCTTCTTTATCCTTTGGGAAGAGATAATATCAAGTTATGGTCAAATAAGAGGGAAAAAGGGATTTAGAGACCAAAATGTGTGAGATTCACAATTTTAGGATCTCACTTTTAACCCATGGATGGTTACTCGCATGGTTAAGAAAATCATGCACTAACCATGCACTTACCTATACCTCAAGGATAAACTTTTCATGGTTACAAAATCATGCACCAACATCGCCAAATCTCACTATCTTAACATTACCATACATAGAATGATTTCTCCTTAGTGGACGCACGACTTAGAAAAATCATGCACTGCCTTTGCACCTTCCCCCTTTCCCCTGTGTCACTATGCATGATTTATTATAGGTGTTTCATAGTTTTCCTAAACTATGTACCAACCATACACCTATATAAACTCCTAAAAAACTAAAAAAGTTCTCCAAACTATCCCAAAAAATCACCCATATACTTTACATACTTAATTTTTTTAAAGAAATGGATACTTTCTTGAAAAAGGGGTGCAATGAAACATATGATAGTATGTGATAATTGAGTAGGCAAGAAACAAGAGAAGGGTAAATGAAGGTTCACTCAGATAAATTATCTTAGGAGTATCTCTATCATGCCCAATCCATTTTTTATTCATTCTGTATGTAGATGTTTATTTTCCATTTTCATTAGACAACACTCAACCCATTATTGTTTCATTTTATTTTAATATTATAAAAAACATAAAAAACATAATAATTAAAATTAATTGCGAGTGATTTAGAATAGGCTCCTTGAAAGATGACCCTGGTTAGAAACTATGATGCACTAAGATAAAATAAATATTATTTTTTCCACCCCAAAACATGTGTGTCACTAATCTAGCCAAATATCATTTCAAAATTAAGGAAATATTTTATTGACCTCATAAGCACGAAAAACATCAAAATCTGTATTTCTAATAAGCATCAAAATATGCACACACCCACATACAAAAGATGTTTCATATATTTGTATAAAAGTGTAAAGTACATGTATATATCATTTCCAAGATTAGAAGGTCATGATATTAATACATTCATGAAACTAATTTCTTTTATCATACACATCTATAGATAAAGGTTATAAATTTGAATGAAAACTTGACATATTTTGAATGAATTATGCATCTGACCAAACAAATTAATACTATAAAACGATGGACACAAACCTACATTAAATACTTTGGATAAAAAACTATAATATCATAAATAAAATTCCTTACTTGATAATACATAAAAATTATATAATAACTCATTATTATCCTTACTTATCTCAATATCATTTTATCACATATTTGTAGACATTTTACCAGACATGAAAATATTTTTGAGCCTAGAGATAAAATAAAAGGGCCACATTAATTTTTTTGGAATATAATATGTTGTTCCATTAGTATTTGGATTCCATTGGGATGCACCATATTATTTTCATTCATTTAGTCCCATGTCCTTCTCCCAAAAACATGTTGAGATCTTTTGATAAAGCATGTTTTTTTAGTTGAAAATATAAGTTGATTAATTAACTTTTAAGAAATATAATGATTTGTTAAATATATACATCATTAGAAGGAAATTAATTCAAAAAGGTAAAATACAATAAATTCAAGTACTAGAAATTACATACATGGTTTTCCTATAATATAGTCACATTAAAAAATCTAGCCTTTTCATTTTACCACTTTCAATATATATAGGATTCCTTTCATTATCCATCAATTTCTTACTCCCTCAGCATAATCAATTACATTAGTTTTATACTGTATACCTATACCAGTGTATTTTTTATTGAAATAATTCTCTTATCATGATGATGAATAAATAGAACCCGATAAAATATAAAATTATCCATTCCACTTATTTTATTTATATCATTATCAGTGTGGAATTGTTTTTTCTACTCATTATGATATGAAATATAATTGTTTTCCTGAAAACCAATTTTTGTTATATGCATTTCTTCTTTACTAAAACAAGGTCTTATAAAAAATAATAACAAGGGAAATACATAATCTCTCCATCTATTGAAATATTAAATGAAAAAATTTAAGAAATTAAACATATTCTGAAATTCATTTTATATATGATCTATATCATATATCTAAGTTCTACGCATTCTAAAACGAAAAACTAATTTGTTATTAGAATAAATATAAAAGAATATAATTAGAAAAATATTTAATGTAATGAATTTTTTTGGATACATATTAGGAAAACAAACATATTTCAATAAGTAAATACATATATAGATTTATTTTGCAACAATTTTTATAAGTATTTAGGTTTTTTATGCATTGGGGTCACTCCAAAGTGATGGGAGAACTAGACTAAATATAAGATCAATATAAATCCTATAATTTTATGATGGAAGGAAATAAAGGAAAAAATGGATAAATGGAGGTCATATCTGAGGGTAAGGGTAAAGGGAAGCATGAATAATAATTTTACAAAGAAGAGAATATACCATGGAGGTTTGATACCACCTACCATGACATATCCTCTACGATATCCTCCTCAATTATGTATTTTTAATGGAAATAATTAAATAAATAAGAACATCGTTTCCCCAAAAACTAGAAAGTATTATCTTTGAAATTATGTTCACATTCATAAATATAAGTCCCATATTTGACATTTCAAAAAAACTACTCACCATTTAAGAAAAATTAATAAGTTCTAATAATAATTATGGTACTATAACATTGATATTAATCAAATAAATTGTTGATATTTATAAAAAATAATTAAAACATTGAAACTTATTATTTATATCACCTTATAAATTATTTAGAGTAATAAAATAAATTATTTCATAAGAAAATGACATTTTATTAAGAACAAAGGGTAAAATAGTATTTTAAACATTATATTAGTGATTTTTAATGAAAAAAGAAATTGTACCACATTAAAACATAAGTAAGATCAATATATTTTTATAAAAATTTCATCATAAATATTAAATACAATTTTATCTTTATTAAAAACATAATTAAATTAACTCAATAAGTCATGGTTATAGAAACCAAAGGAGGTGTGTTGAACCACTAATCAGAAATAATGAATCTAATAAAACCCAATGTTATTCAACTAAGATAAATAATTGAATGTACTTAAAATATGTTTATAAAATCTAAAAATAAAAACCCCTAATGATATTCATATAAAATGAAACCCTATACCACCATTACAATCTATATAATAATAATATAGAAGAAATATAATAAAAATAAGTTAAAAGGAAAAGGTAAATAAAATACCTTAAAACTTCCACCTATATATTATTGAAAAAGTGATCAAGAATAGATTAATACTTATGGGAATTTAATGGCAGGGAGAAAATTTCTATGTGAGAAGTGAGAATAAGGTTTGGGAATGATGGGAAGACGAGTAGTTAATTCAAATAACCCTATATGTAACCCCCCATATTGAGGTATGTTCTAAATTCTCATAGTGATTAAAGCCTTCTTATGGTTTTATTTAGGTTTGGAGAGATTTAGTGATTTTTTGGAGAGTTTGGGTGTTGTTTTCTATTTCTAGGTTCACTATGGGAAGCCACACCCTATAATGGTTGATGTGTTATGCCAGGTGTGTTCCCATACAACACGGGGAGACCAAAATGGCCAGGCTTCCTGGAATGATTGGGGTCATGGAGCCTTTGGAGGATCACTATAAAAAAACTATAGAGACCTCACAACACCATGGTCTATGGCATGGTTTGAAAATATTTCAATAGGCTATGGTTGATGGACCTATTGGATATTTTGGGTGTTGGGTGATCAAAGTCACCATGACCATTGTATACAACACAAGGATAAGGTGATGAAAAACTAGTTTTTAAATAGTTGATTCTGATTTTGATCTTGGTAGAGGAGTTACGTATCTATGTATCATATTATTAAGAGAGTTTTTAATGTGGATTTTTACTGTAAATAACTTCTTATAACATTTTATTTCATCATTTACTAGGTTATTCAAATATAGATATTTAGGGTGTTCTCTTAGATGACTTCCAACTAGTTGATTGTGGAGTTTATAGGAGGATGAATGTTGGAATTTTAGTTTAATTTTTGTTCTTCTCTATTTGATCTAGAACTCAATGGCTTAAATTTATTAAATGTTTTTATGGATTTTAAAAGGAAAATTTAGACTATTTTTTAATGGAAATCCATTTGGTTTATGGTTTTGGAAATCTTGGTAACTTGAATAGTATTTATAAAACCTCTTTGAGTAATATTTTTTTGTTAAATTCAATAAATATGTTCAATATTATTTATTAAAAGAAATAATGAATTAATATGGAATTAATTGGCATGTGGAAATGTTGTACTTTGGTGGTGCATGTTTTTATCTGAATTGTGAGGGGCCTTATTGGTATGGAATTAACACTTAGTGCCTAAATGGAGGAACGAATCTATATCACCAAGTGATGGATTAGTAAAGGATTAGTAACCAATAATGAGTATATATATTTCCATTCATTATTCATGTGTGTGTGAGTAGATGGATGTGGTTTGGGTGTGCATAGTGGATTAATGGATAAATTAATCTTCTGTTAAATTTAAATTATTTTAAATTGGTAAGATGTTTTGATGTTCTTCTTTTATTTTGAATTATATTTTTAAGTATGATCTAATAAATCCTTTTACTAATGGCATGAGTTATTAAGTCTCTTGGGGAGAGCTTACTAGGTATGATTATTCACCCTTTCTATATACACTATGCATATGCAGATTTTGTTCTTCATGACATATGTAAAGTAATGATTTTTTATCTAGTAGAGCATCATGATATAATTTTCTTAGGATAGTGTTTAAGATTAAAATTCTTCTAATGGATTTTTTAGACTGATTAAACATTGACATTTCTACATTGGGATGACTTTTGGTTTCCTTGAGTCACATTGTTATTCTTTTTTCACTGCTACTCTCATATTTTTGTTTTATTATTTTTTCTTTTGAGTTTTATTATTTATAACTCATTCATAATATTGTTTGTTTGGATATTTTGATTTTTTCATGATAGGTTTAATTGTTTCTATAATGGAAAAAGCATCCCCCAATGCATAGATAATACCTTATAATTTATTTACAACATTTGGAGTCTGGTGGATGTCACATAAGGATAGTGAAACCAAGACTCTTTTCAAGAAAAAGGTTAGGGTTGGGATATTACTAATGGTATCCTTCATGGTATATTTTTCATATTGGCATGGTAAAAATGAGATATGAAATTTTAGATATTGAAATGTATAACATAATTTTTTTAGCTAAGATCTTTAATCCAAACTCCAAGTTGCCCGGGTGGTATGGGTACAAAAGGTGTTTTTGATACACCCATAGGATGGTTGTTATCTCATTGTCATGGGTTTAGCCGATGAATGTAGAATATAATGCATTAGTAATGATATTTCCCACTAGGATTTAATTATTCATAATATGTTTGATGACTTCCAGAAACTGATTATAATGATTTTTTATTTTGATTATTTGAATTTTTTTACACATTTAGTGTTTTAATAAGTGATTAATAAGTGGTGTTTTTTTATAATAGATAAATTGAAATGATTATAAAAAAAAGAAACCAAAAAGAAGAGGCTGAAAAAAATGATTTCACTTAGGCCACAGGGGAACCAAATTCTTATTTAGAGGATTGTTCAAGATTTTTAAGCTATTCATAAGGGAATTAAAAATGATAAACCATAATAAGTGGGACATTTTGTGAAAATTCAACAACAGAATCTACTAATCTTTATGAGGTATTTAGAACCTAAAAAATCATAGGCATTAATTAACAGAATGAACCAAATCATTTATTTCATTCTAACCCAGGTTGATATAAAGGTAATGTTACCAACCAATATATTGGAAGATTGTTCATGATAATTGTGGAATTTATCTATCCAAGATAAATTTGAAAACGGTCTCACATGAGATGGATTTAAAGATATTTTCAGTAAATAATTCTATCCACACACATTCATGATATCCAAAAAGAAATATTTAAATATTCTTAATCAAGAAAATTTATCATTGAAAGAATATATAGTTAAGTTTATGAACATAGTTCATTTAGTTCCATGAGTAGCGACTTATGAATCCTTAAAGGTGCATATATTTGAGTCTGTCCTAAAAACAAAAATTAGTTCCAGGAAAACCATGCTCTATATTATTAATAATATTAATATGGTTAGTATAACAATGATATAATAAAGGTATATTACTAGGAATTATGTGGGAGGAACTAAATTTTTATACACAGGAATAGGTGAGAACTCTAATTCTAGGAAAAAGTGGAGGAAGGATACCTACTTCAAGGTTGTAGAACATCTCAGAATCGAACCAATGAATCAGTTAACTTTCCTCCCCACCCTAGTAGAAAACCGGTACATTTATTTTTTTTCATTTGAAAATTTTAAGCGATATTGTATGAGGATACATAGATCACGTCACGACTATAGTAATATGGTTCATCTCCAGAATTATTTCTATAATAAAACAATGTTAGTTTCTAGAAATACATCTCATGTGTCATATAAATGTTATGATTATACTATACGACCATGTCAAAACAATTCTCATACTTAGAACCAAGTGAACTAGGGTGACTCTAGGAACACCCTGATTCATAAAATAATGAAACCATTGTAGGGGAGATATGAATACATTAGAGTAAGTATACAATTATATGGTGTTGAATAGATGATCATGGAGGATCAATCATGTTATTTTACTATAAAAGTTACCATTCTTCTTAACATAACCCTTATAGATGTTCTATTTGATACTGGTGCATCCCACTCTTTTTATTTATTTAAGTGTTACTAATCAAATGGGGTTTCATATCTAAATGATACCACACATGATGAGTATACAAAAACCTCTCAATAAGAGATATGTCAAGGGATTTAAATGTTATTATTTATCTATAACAATAAACATAGTTTATTTTGTTTAATAAGTTTCTATTTTTGAAGTGGATTTCCTTGAATTGGTTATGAGTAAGGATTAGTTAGTTTCCTTCAATTTCTATATCAATTATTATGCATGATGAGTGAAGTTTACATATTTTTATGGGATGTTAAATCTCTTTAAATTATGTAGTGATGGGATTGTTGAAAAAGAGGGGCATTTAGTACCTATGGTTGAAACTATTCCTTTTTAATTATCATCATCCACTTTTGGGACTAATGTCATAATTGATACTAGAATTTTTCATTCTATTGTGGATCAAAATCCTGACATGTTTCCAAATTATTTCATCTATTTTCCACTTGAAAAATATTTAGAATATTATATTTATCTCATTTTTAGAACAAATCCTATTCCAATTCAATCGTATCAAATTTGTGTCAAGGTTGTTAGTGGAGAAAGGGGTGAGAATGGAAGAATTATCCCAAACGATATTGATGTATGCGAGAAGAGGATTCCTGTGAAAATTTAAAGATGTGAATACTAAATTTATCACTTTAGGAATAAAGATACGTTCAACTTTTCTTCGAAATCAAAAGAAAAATGGTGCACTCTTACTAATGTCATGGCAATAAGGAAGCATTTTTTTGTGGTAGTGAAATTTTCATCCAATATCTATTTCCCAGACTTTGAAACCCCCCCTATGGGGATGATTATTAAGAAATAAATGACTGCCCATGTCTCTTTTAATCTGTATGCAGTTAAAGAAAGGGTTAATCTAAGTAGGTATTCTATTATTGCATGAGTTATTATTTCTAAAGTTGAGCGGATATGGAAATTTAACGATCTTACTCAAAGGATAATTGAAATATGGGGGCTTGAGTACTGGAGAATGATGGAAATGGGAATGAAATACTATCATGTGGTGTTACCTTTTGATGAATGAAAGAGAATAAAATGGATTATTGGGTCAATCTACTTGAAGCCTAGATTTTGAAAAATTTAGGAATAAGATATGAATGTTGACCCTGACAATGTGAGGAACTCTCATGATCATATCTAGATATGCATCTTCAAATTCAATTGGTTTTAATAGAACCCACAGATTCTATAAGATATTGCATCCTCTATTGGGAATCTTATCCATATGGATAAGAAAACATATAACTCTAGATTTAGACATTATTCTAGAATTCTAGAGGAGGTTTACATGGATAGAACTCTAATAGAAAAATTAGTGCTAAATATAAGGGATGATAGAATGAAGTTTTAAATTATGTTTGAAAGGAAGCCAAAAATTTTCATGTGATACAAGTTATTTATTAATTTATCCAATGAATGTAATTAAGACATGAAATGTAGTTTTTTAAAGATTAAGGGTCATGATGATGCTACTTGCAGGAAGAAGAAATGGAAAGACAAGGTCTTGCCCTCTGATTATTACATTAATATAACTAATGAACCCTATAATGAAGGTCATGTTGATAGGTATGTCAATTGAAAAATTTAAGCTTTTAATGATTAAGGTCTCTATCCTTCTAAAAAAACTTTAACATCCTATGAGTTTGAGATAAAGGATCTATAAAATGATATTCTCTCTCCTATTAGCATTTTTCAAGTGGAGGAGACTGTGAGAATCCCTCAAGATCAGCACCCTTATAATGATATAATGGTTTGATTTACTAATATGAATGTACATGTAGGGTCATAATTGGATGCCTCTCATGGGAATAATGGATCTGAGCCTAAAAATTTGATGAAAGTTTCATAATCTGAAGGTCATTATATTGATGTTGAGTAGTAATCTTATAATCAAACTATAGGGATACTCGGTAAAGAAGTTGAGAAATTTTCTACCGGATAGAATTCCAATGCGCATATAACCTTGGTTCATATAGATCACCTAGATAGACAGAATGACTTGACACAAGATGAGATAAGTCATCATGTTTTAGAGGATGCTATGGGTGGATAATTCATTCATGCCTCTTCATCTAGAGCTTCCAATAGAGGGGTTATTTCAGACATATCCCCTCAATAAATAGAATCATGAAATAAATTCACACCACTAAGTGGAGTATTCTAGTTTGATGAAAATAAGAATTCTCATCTCATTGATAATACTCATATAAATGATGATAAAAATAATTCTAAACTATTTGTTAGTGAGAAAAAATAGTGGAAACAATTCAACGGGAGGAAAGAAATGAAAACAGGAAAGAAGTAGGTAACTTAGGTGAGGGTGTACACAATAAGAGGGGCCTCTTACAAGAGTAATAACCCTTAAAAAATTATTATACTCTAATTTAATTGTCAAGGACTAGTGAATTTACTAACGTACAAGGCCCTTAGACATTATATTATGGCCTATAAACCCACACTTATTGGTATTACTGAACCTAAAATGTCATTTGAGAGTCGGAAAGATTTGAAGTGGTAATCCATTGGATATAGGTTTGCTTCTCAAAATATTCATAACTCAAGTATGTATCATTTATGGATATTGCATCATTAAATCCTTAATATTATGATATGTAAAAGGTATACCCAGAGTATCTCAATTTCTATCAATACCTTATCTCACACTCTTTTCATATATTTTGTGTATGCTTCTACATCATTCATTATTTGAGGAGAATTATGGAAGGATATTGTGAGTGAATATAAAAATATGAACCACAAATGGGTGATAATGGGTGATTTTAATACTTTCTTGAAATTGAAAGAGAAAATTAGATCTGGATTCAACAGAACAACAATGCTAGATTTTTTCTCTCATATTGATCATTTAAATCTTGTATAAGTTCTATTTTATGGAGCTCAATTTACATGAAATAGGTACACTATGAATATAAGATAACCAAACATTCTTGATAGATTATTTTTCCATATGGAATGTAGATTTTTTAAAAATGGGGTCACTAGATTCACACTCCCAAAATATCATTCTGATCACAATTCCATTGTTATAGAGATATCCACTCAAATTATGAGGTCAATTCCTCTTCCATTTTACTTTTATAATGGGAGGGTTATCACTTCTAGATGTGGGGAAGTTATTTTGAAGGGTTTGGAAAGTAAGCCTATTAAAATTCCACTCTACATTATTTATATGAAATTAAAGAACACAAAAGGATTATTAAGGGAATTGAGCATGAATTCTTTCTCCAATATTGATCTGGACATTAGGAAAACTGAAGGCAAACTATATCATAATATAATTATTAATCAATATCAAAATTTACTCTTTAGAGAGGAAATACAAGACCATTTCAAATTAGATTTTCTTTTTTACTTTATTGAAAAGGCTTGAATGAAGTTATTTGAATGATAAATGGTTAGAGTATGGTGACTAAAACTCTAAATTCTTTCATCGGTTGCATAAATAAAGAAGAGTTAGAGTAAATAATAATTCTATGAGCACTCAGTGGCACCTCCATACCTCAAAAAATTAAATTTCCATATAAGTAGTGGATTACTTCTAGGATCATTATTCTGATGATGGAAGTGATGGAACACTTAAAATGATTTATAACATAAATTCCTACATTGAGGCCCATCATAATATGAAATTAATAAGGACAACCTCCAAGTATGATAATAAAGTGGATATATTCTCCCTCAATATGGATAATGAAACTAGTCTAAATGTGCTTAAAAATATATTCTTCATGTATTATTGGGATATTTTACATGATTAAGTGACAAATACAATGAGGGATTTTTTCAATCATTATTCCATTACCTATGGAGTCAACTCACACTTCATTACCTTTATTCCTAAAATGGAAGATGAAATTAGGAATAAAAATTTCAGGCCACTTATCATTGCAAATACTATATCTGAAATCATTATTCTAATCATTATGACCAGACTAGGGGCATTATTAATGAGAACCTCACATATAATCAATTTGGATTTGTACTAGGTAGAAACATTCAAAATTTCCTTTTCATGGTATCAGAATGAATCAATATAATGAATAGTAAATCAAAAGAATGAAAATTTTCAATCAATATTGACATCTTCAAGGTGTTTGATACTCCAAAATAGAGATTTATTTTTGATATTCTAAGGAGTTATGTATTTTCAGTGGCTTTCATCATAATTTTTCACACTATTATCACCTCTGAAATGATATTTACACTCATTAATGGATCACCATGGGGGTTATTTCAATGTACTAGAGGTTTTAAATAGGGTAATACACTCTCAAGGATTTTTTCTCTATTGATGAAGATTATATAAGTAGATGTATTAATGATATTTTCCAACATGGCATTTACAAGCGTATCAAGGATGGAAAAAATGATTTCACCCCTTTGCTTATAATATATGAAGATGAAATTATTCTCTTTGGAAAGGATTCTAAGAGAACTATATATGTAATTAAGGATGTTTTTGCTTATTATGAGGATGTTTTAGGGAAATACATTAGTTGTAACAATTTATTCATTGTATTTAGAGAGAGAATTATGGTTGGTAAGAAAAATAAGATCACCAGGAAAGTTGGTGTTAAAATAGGGTCTCTCCCTTTTAATTATATTGGTGTTCCTTTATTTTGGGGAAAATCAAGGATGTAGTTCTTTGAGAATATCTACTCTAGAATTATTAATTAGTTTTATAGCAGTAATGGGAAATATATGTCCCAAGTAAAGATGGTATTATTTTTCAACTCAATGACTACTTATAAAATTTGTTCAGTCCTTCTCTATTTATATGTGGCCATGAAATATCATCAATTAAATTCAAGTTATGATGAGAAAATTCATATTGAATATATCTTTTCATGATATAAGTTTGATTATAGTTGCATGAAAATATTTAATTAATCCTATTGGTATGGGAGGGCTTGAAATTAAAGACCTAAGGATATTTAATGATGCTCTTATTGGGAAATTTACATGGAATCTATTGAATCCCAATGAATCCTTTTGTGATTTTTTATCAAATAGGTTCAAAATGATATTGATGGAAGGATACAAACACTGCCTATAATTATCTATATGGTCTTCAATTATGCACTCTTTTGATGAAATCACACAGAATACACTATGGATGGTTAGTATGAAATTTATGCTCAACTATTGGAGAATCTTATTGTTGGAAACCCACCTAAATATATTTCCAATGTACTAGTGGATAGGGAAAAAATTCCTATTTCCGATCTTTTGATCCAGTTAAAAACATTTATGGTTTTATACATCTACAAACAAAAATGGAGATCTAGAATTATAATTTTATGGATATGTATTTTCTGATCTGGAGGCCTAAAAATACTAGAAGGTTCAACACTAAAGATTACTACATGATGAAAGGTGAATGATTCAATATACCACTAGCACGATTGTTAAAATTTTAGGGTACATTTTATATATCCCTCCAGATTCTTTTATCTTTTGATGGTTTGGTGAAAGAGGCTTCCCGCAAATAATCAATTAAAGAGGGTGGGTCATGTCATTGTTTCAACTTTTCATTTATCCTTTAAGAATGAATAAAACATATAGAACATCTTCATAGGCTATAGTTTTTCACAATGTTTATGGAATTATATGGGAAATATATTTGGTATATCTTTATGAAATAATCTGCAACTTGATCATTTTGTGAAGGTTCTCTGTACAAATGGGAAAAGTGAGCAAATTTCTAAACTACTTCTAATTCACAACTGATGTAGTTATTTCTCTAGTTTGGTAGGTAATAAATGAGTGTATTTATGGAATCTAGTAACCTTCCACACATTATAAAATACTTTATATTCAAAAATAGATGCACGATTCCTCCAAGGTGAAAATAGGAGCTGTGAACAACAATATGGAAGACCTAAAAATTATGAGAATGATTACTACATCATGTAAACCCATGAAACCTCTTGTTCTTAAATCCATTAAATGGGTTCACCCAGATCATCCCATGGATTAAAGTCAATTTTGATGGTGTAGCCTATGGTATTCTAGAACCCTTGGGTTATGGAGGTGTTTTCCACCCCTTTTGTGGATTTGTCAAAGATTATTTATTATCATTACACGGGCATTGGAATTGCTTATGAAGCTGAATTATGGGATATTATATAGGCCATAAAGCATGATGTTTGAAATAATTGGAACTCATTATTGATTGAATATGATTCTAAAACTGTTGTCAATTCCTTAAAGGGAAGAACATGAGACGTTCCTTGGAATCTCCTACCTAATTGGATTGGTTGCATTCAACTTGTTATTAATCTCAATTTGACTATTTCATATGACTACAAGGAAGTGAATCGAGTGGATGATGCTTTGTTGAAATGGGTGATTATTGAAATGAGATTAAAATGGTCCTTCAGAATCTCAGAATATTGTGCACTAATGGTAGATGCTAATATGAAATGACTGATATTCTCCCATATTTGTAAAACCCCTAGTTCTGATTGATGTTGTTTACAATTTTTCTTAACAAATTTTGGGACCAAGATATCCTTAATCCTTGAATTTCTTGGTAAATATTGTGAATTTATTCTCTAATTATAATAACTAGAAACAAAGGTTTTATAAGACTGAGTACATAACCTTGGGCTACTCCAGTTCTTTTTATCAAGATGGTAGATGATTTTTTAAGACAATCTATTGATTACTGTAAATTGAATCATAGTATAATAAAGAATAAATACCCTATTAATTGGATTGATGATCTGTTTTATCAATTGAAGGGAGAGTAATGGCGCTCAAAAATTGATCTATGATTTTGATATAACCTAATTTGGGTTAAGAAATTGGATATTCAAAAGATAGATTTTAGGAGTTGTTATGGTCATTATGGATATGTGGTCATTCCGTTTGGTCTTACAAATGCTCTAATATTTTTCATGGATTTGATGAATCATGTATTTTATTAGTACATAAAATCTATCATTATGGTATTTATAGATGAAATTCTAGTGTATTCTAGAAGTAAGAATGAAAATGAATTTTATTTTGAGATTGAGTAATGAATTTTGTAGGACAATTGGTTATATGAAATATTCTCTAAATTTGATTTCTGGATATATGAAATTCGCTTCCATGTCCATGCCATTTCTATGAAAGGGATATCAGTAGATCTTGAAAAGATAGAAGTTGTTGTATCTTGGAAACCACAAAATAATTTATTTGAGTTGTGTTGATTTTTGGGCTTATTAGGTTACTATAATTTATTTTTCCAAGACTTATCATGACTCACATCACCTATGATAGTACTCATGAGGATGGGAACTTCATTCCACTAAAGTGACAATTTTCAGCAATCATTTTTGGTGTTTAAATAAAGGCTCACTTCAAAACCAATTCTTATTTTCAAGAACCTGAGAAGGGTTATGTGGTTATCTCTGACAAATATAGATATGGAGTTGGATATATCCTCATTATAAGAGATCATGTAATAGATTATGGATTATGATAGTTACAAATTCATGATAATAATTACCCAACCCATGATTTGGAATTGGCTTCGATAGTACATGCTTTGAAAACATGGTGTAATTATCACTTTTGTGAAAAATTAACTATGTTAAAATACCATAAAATGTTGAAATAAAATTTCTCACAAAGTGATTTGAACCCAATACAAATATAATGGATGGAATATCTAAGGATGGTCAAATTTTAATTGGTTTATAAAGATGGAAATTATAATTACATAATAGATTCTTTATGTTGAAATTCGTACAATAAATTAGCCAAAAATCTCACGATCAGTGGAAATATATGAGTATGAAATCTGATATAAATTTGTATTGTATTGAAAAAAATAAAGTTGCTATTTTCTATCCAGTGAATCTTATTCTTGACTTGGTTGAACAAGTCAAGTATGTTCAAATATCATATTCTGGTTTTTTTACTAATATTTTAAAAATTAATGGT
The DNA here is from genome assembly GCA_963277665.1 of Viscum album. Lineage (NCBI taxonomy): Eukaryota > Viridiplantae > Streptophyta > Magnoliopsida > Santalales > Viscaceae > Viscum > Viscum album. The sequence goes on along the minus strand of OY728130.1, from coordinate 627,336,551 downwards.
GTGGAAACCAGTTATGGATGAAAAAAATATGGGAACTCTATTTTTCTTTTTTGATATCGAATTTGCATTCTTCTATCTAGTCAAGAAAACTTATTTCTCATTATCACCATTTGAAATGGGTAGTTTATTTAGGCATCAAAAAGATGTAAAATGATCTAAGAATACATTTTTAGTATGAAGTTATGAAAAGAAATGTGGTTGATTTTATTTGAAAATGATTAATTTGTATATAGGTCAAGGAAGAGAATCATATAGCAATTGAAATTCAATAATATTTTCATATACCTATCTTAAAATGAAGAAAAATTAAAATAGTCCTTTTCACGGGTCTTCCAAGAACTATTTGGAAGCATGGTTCAATTTTTTTTAATTATGGACTAACTCATAAAGTCATCCCATTTCATCCTAATTGATGAATTTGATATTATAGATGACCTGTAAAATCTCTAAATTTAGGAATTGGTAAAATTTCATGGAATACCAGTTTCAATAATATCTGACTAAGATAATTATTTCACCTATCATATTTTCTAATCTCTTAAAGAGTTTTTGGGTACCCAACTGACAATGAGTTTGACATATCATCCTTAAATTGATGTGAAATCCAAATGAACAATCCAAAAACTGGAATACATTCCCTATTCTTGTGCAGTGGATTTTAGTGGAACATGAGAGGATCATTTTCCTTTAGCAGTTTCTTATTATAACATAGTTATCAGGATAGAATACATATGGCTCCAGTCAAGAAAATGTATGGTCATCCTTAATGGTATCCATGTTTTTTTGTAGGGACTAGAGGAACTTCACTAAACTTATTCAAGAGACAACTGAGAAAATATAGATGATTGGGAAATAGATGGTTTCTACCAAAATATGTAACTGTATATATAATGTTAAGTTATAATTTTTTTTTGTATAGTAGACTATCAATTTGATTTTATAATTCCCTTGGATCTACATTCTTTCTCTTTTTAATCTTTTAACATTTTAGTTCTAACTGAAATTGGTGTAGAAACTGGATTGGAATCCTCCAGACCACACTTGTTCAACATTTCATTAGCATACCGCTCTTGAGATTGAAAAATATAATCATTTTCTAAATAAATTATTAAGAAAAGAACGTATCTCATCTCAAAAGGCATTTACATTCTAAAACTATTCTTCATTTCATTAAAAAAATCTTTTAAAAAATCATTCAGAATTTCAAGATAAAATAATACCATTTATATAAAATCGATTCTAATATTTTCTCTAAAAAACCATAGGTTTTCTAAATGAACACTTCCTCTTCCAATTCACCATTGAGTAAGGCTATCTTAACATCCATATGATAAATATTTAATTATTTTTGTGACAAAATGGATGAAAATATCTATATAGTTTCAAGCCTTACAAATTATGAAAATATTTCATCAAATTCAACTACTTAAACCCATGAATAACCTTCACACACCATTAATAATTTATTTATTAACAATTCTCCTTTAAATTCATCTTGTTTCAGAATACCCACTATGTCCAAATAATGTTCTTCCCTTTAGGCTTAGATGCTAACTCCCAAGTCTCTTTCTTTTCAATCTAATATAAATATTCATTTATAACATTAATCCATTCATGATGTTTCATTAGTTTCTGTATATATCTTGGTTAAACATAAGAATTCAAAGATATGTGATTCATTTTCCTCACAGTCCTAATATTTATAACCTTCTTTTTTGATCCTTAATGATATTTTGATCCATAAATTTCCTTCTCATCCTTGGATGAGTTGAAAATTTTGTTCCTAATCACTTGAAATGGATGAATCTTCTCTTTCAAACTTTACATTTTCAACACTTTCTTCATTGTATGGAATTTATTCAAACTGTTCTGTAAAAATTGAATCAAAATAACTTATAGAAATTTTAAATTTATATTGTTTTAAATTGGTAAACTATTTTTATATTCCTATATTCTTTTGAATAATATTTTATACAATGTACTAACATGATCTTGTTCTATTGGAGTGAGCTGGGAAGTATCCAAGGGAAACCATACTAGGTATGATTAATCACCCCTACATATAAAATTTGGGGGGTATATAGATGTTATAATTCATGAAATAGGTAAATAAAATGTCTCTTATTTCTCTAGTGGAGCATTATGATGTTATTTCTTAGAATTTTGTTGGATCTTATAATTTCTCTTATGGATTGGTCGGAGTGATGCTGCATAAGTGTTCCTATGTCAAGATATCTTTTGGTTTTCTTGAGTCACCTTTTTATACACTTTCACCCCTAATATGATATTATTGTTTTACTGGTTTTGAGTTGTATTGTTCAAACCATATGCATGAAAGAGTTGGGGTTTTTTGATTTTATCTTGATAGGTTTATTTAAAAAAAAATGGAAAAAATAATCCCCCAATGTTTAAGTAATCCCTTGGAATTTATTACTATCATTTAGTATATTTGGTACATTACATAAGTTTAGTGTAACCTTGAATATTTCCAAGATAATGGTTAGTGTTTTGATGTTACACTATAATATTTATTTTTGAAACCATCGGTATATTTCCAATAGAATATATAACATTTATAGTATTCTTGAGGACATGCTCGGGGCATGTGCACTTGATTTTAGTGGAGCATGGCATGACCATATTCCCTTAGAAGAGTTTATATATAATAAAATACTTCAAGATTTTATAAAGATGATTTTGTACAAGTATTTATATGGTAGACAAGGTTTTTCACTGTTACTCTTGTTAGATATAGGTGAGTCAGTAGTGGTCGGAAAAATCTTCACATAGAAGACCATCAAGTGGGTTGAATTGATCAGGATGTGGTTAATTTCCACTTAGAAAAAAACGATCACATGTCAGTTAGAGGTAGAAACACCTAGATTTTTTCATGGGTTATTGGTCATTCTTATAGGCATAAACTCAATTGGGCTATTCTCGTTTAAGGAATAAAGGAATTATTTCACTATATTTTATCCATCATTTCAATATTATGGAGTGGATTGGTACTGTAGGATACTGAGAGGATTTTTTCCATAATATATTGGTATGTATGATGTTTTTCATGTTTTATAACACTATAAGTATAAACTAGAACTAAAATATGTTATTGATAGTATTGATGTCATTTTGAAGACAAATTAATTATTTGAGGAGTGTCCAATGAGTATTTTGGTCCAGATAAAAAAGGTAATGTGAGGTAAGATAGTGCCTCTTATATAGGTTTTGTGCAAGGATGGAATTTTTTAGAAGGATACTTGAGAGAATGATTCATGAGGTGACCTGAGCATTATATACATTAATATTACATTGTGAGATATGAATATCAATACATCTCCCAAAAATATAGGTCCAAAAAATCGTTAAGGTATTGTGTCTTTGAAGACTAGATACATAATCAGCTTATTTTATGAAATATCATCAACATCCTAAAGAAATTTATTCCCATATAGTTCCCTTCATATAAAAAACCTACTTAATATATTTCTTCATGACCTAGGAAAAGAAAATATAAGAAATTATGATCTCATATGCTCAATAATGGAAAACATGGGATATATCAATCGATGATAATAAGTGATAATAAGATAAACATAAAGGTATAAGAACATAAACATAACTTATGAAAACATACCCAACATGTTATAGACTATAGAAGATAAGTCATGTCATAAGTCATTGTCATAGAAAAATACCTGAGTCATAATTGCGTAGAAGCATCAATAATCAATGATGATCCATGAAAGTATATCATAAGAATAAGGCACATATTTTTTTTGCATAAATATAAAAATATAAAATAATTTCCTCTATCGAGGAACACTACCAAGACTAACATAGTGGATAGAGTTCCATAGTTTGTTGGTTTCACTTCCCATTCCCATTATTTCCTTTGTTTAGTCTCACCACCAAGACTATCATAGTATAAAAATTTTATTACAGGATTAGATTCACTTACTATTCTAGTTCATATTATTTATCGAGACATAGATGTTTACCCAATGCATTGGGTGGATATATAATTCTAATCCCACCCAAAACATAATTAAAACCATATATATGTTTTCCAAAAGATCATAAAAACATTCATCATTGCATCATAGAATAATTATCCCATGGGAATGAAACCTATTTAATAAAATATTCCATTAAACATTATCATCATAATCCATTAAAAGAAAAAAAGTTAAAGGTATCATAAGAACATATCCCCAATTAAGAATAAAAATCCTCAATAATTTTTATATAGATAAAAAACCACTTTAATAAAATCATTTAGCATACACATTGAATATAAAGTTCCCCTAGGGTGCATCTCAATTGGTAGCATCCCTACGGGGTATCAGTGAGGTCTTGAGTTTGAGTTTCGATGAGTTTTTTCTTTTCAGTATTGTATGAATTTTCATGTATTTCCACCCTCCCATGACCGTTGCAATATAAACATTGAAGATTAAGGGAAAACATCTCTCTACTTTTGGTAACTTTTAAAAAAAATTAAAATTTAAAGAATAATGGACCTAAATTTTTATTTATAATACTTTTAAAATTTTAATGGATGTATCATAATGAAGGAATGAGATGGAAATTTGGAAATCTATTCATGTCGTATACATTAAAAAAGAATATTCTTTTCGTAATTTTGTAAAAATTTAAAAGTAATTTGTATGAAAAACATTAGAAATGATTCTATATAGTAATTTATAATAAAAGAAAAAGGTTGTTAAAATAATATTTAAAAACAATTAATTATAGGTAATAATTTTCAGGAAAAAATTTATATAACATTGACATTAATAGAATATATTCCTGGGAAAAAAAGCGAAATATGTTTCTCTTTTATTAAAAACATTTTCTTTATCATTTTAGGTATTATAGAGAGAAGAAGAAAACAAAAAAATAAAATCCAAAAAAAATAACCAGATTATAAGAAAATATATGGGGTTTAAAATTGAAGGATCATATAATTACCAACATTTAGAATTTAACATATACAATTCAAAAAATAAATGAGATTGTAGCGTAAACCCTTACCTCAAGTGCAGTCTTTTTCTGCATGCACTATTAAAATACTATATAATAATTTTATATTTATTATAAATCTATAATAGAATAATATTAATCTGTATAATATAATATATAATTCTATTTTAATTTATATTTGACCACATATTAGAAATTATTCATTAAAGTAAATATTTGGGTGTTAACTGTTTTGTTTTCCATGCATGTTTCAGTTTGACCGTTCTGATACTAGTACCTTTTTCATGGTTTGATCATATCCAAAATCTTAATGATTTCAAAATTATCATATTCATTCATTATATACACTTTTATAACCATTCATATAAATTTATGATAAAGAATTAATTACATCACTTTGTAGAGACAGTAGTCCGCACGAACACATGAGTGATGTTTTTATTTTCCAAAAAAAGAAAATAAAGAAAGGTAAATAATAATATATCTTTTTGGAATCATAATTATATAATAAATATTATATATATTCAATAAATATATTATAATGTCTAACCAAGAGTAAATAAAAAATGAATCACATCACTTCATTGAGGTGGTTGACCACACGTATGAATGAATGACATTATCATTTTCTAATAGATGGTAGGGTTAGAAGGTATATTATATTATTTATTTGAATAATAATAATTATGTTATTATAATAATATATATCCATTAAATCCATATTTATAACTATTTGTGTGAGATGGTGATTAAAAATAAAACACATCTCTTCGTGGAGGCAGCATTCCTCACATACGCATGAGTCAAGTTTTTATTTCCCATATGATGGAAGGAAGATATAAAATTATTGTAACAATAATTTAAAAAATTTATGTATAGTAAATATATTTATTTAATTATATTAACATGGTTATTTAATGTTTTAGGAGGTTTAAGAAGAAGAAACTTGAAATAGATTGGTAAATACAATTACCTATTATTTGGGTATCTTCTTTTAGAGTACACCTTAATCCTTCGTGAAATGATATTTTGGAGAGACCATAAATTCTAGGCCATGGGGTTGAATGTTATTTAGGTATTTTTTTTAGTTATTGTTAAAACTAGGTGTCTCATGTTGTGTGTATAAGTTTGAATATGAGGTTCTATTTTATAAGTGAGGTGGGTGGAAAACATGTAAATATTTGAAACTTTATTTTGTTATATATGTATCAAACAAGTAAAGTGGTTCGAAAGAATAATTTTTTTAATTATAAAGTGAGTAAGGTTCAAATAAACTCATCTATTGTGATTTAAGAAAGTGTTGTGTTTTTTTAAACTTTATCTCTTCAGTTAACCCCAACCATTTTAACTTTTATAGTGGTAACAATTTTTTTTACCATAGTAATTATTCATTATATACCAAAATTAAGATGAATATATAAATTAATATTAACTATTATAATTTTAAATATGTAATCCATTTTACAAGATTTTATTCCTATATATTGTATAAATTAATTATAATATCTGAGCACAAAATTCCTCAAAACCATTTTTATAGAAAACATTGTTTTAGAAAACAAATATTTTTATTCTCATTCCTTTTCTGGTAATAACCATTAGATGTATGTTAATATATTTTATTCAATATATTATATGAAACTTTCATTATATTTATTGATAAATTAATATTTATTAATATGAATTAAAACGTATCCAATAAAAACAGTTATTTGAAAAAATAATATCTTTTTCATTCAAATGGTTTTATATAATTTGATAAAAAATTAATAATAATCATATAAATTATTATTTATCTGGTTATACACATTATCAATCATTTATCATTAGTTATCATCATATTTTATTTAGATAAAAAACATAATATATAGAAAAAAAAATTCTACAAAAAACTAAGTCTTATATGATTTTATTCTTATCATTAACATTTGAATACCTATTTCCCAATAATTAATCAATAAATATTCAGTAAGGAAAAATTTTATACGTATATTTCATAATTCATCTATTCCTATTCATACCCACCAATCTAATATCCATGTGATAATAGTAAAATTTAATAATAATATTTCAATAGTATATTATTATTTATCTAAACTCGGTATTGCATGAAAAGAATGCAATTAAACAATAAATATTTATTGAAGATAATTATATATTCTAAAATATCGGGGTGTTAAATTATACTCTCTTATAATAAATTTTCCCATAAGATTATGTTACTCTGATACATAAAAATGATGACACTTATGACTCATCACATTCTTGGGTTCCAATGTAGCTTCCTCATACTTATGGTTTCATCACCAAACATTGACAAGATGAGTGGTATTGTTTAATATCCCTTTATATATTTGATCAAAAATATCAAAGGGACTGGTATATCTAGTGATTTTTATTCCCTTCTTTATATATCTTATAACCTTCTTTTGAGGTGATATTTGAAGAAATTACATATCACTAAATTTGAACTCTTGATCTCACAAATGATTATAAGCATAAATTTTATATATACTTTGAGATACCCTGATGTACTAATAAATGTATCTAACTTTCTCTACCATTTACTTATCAAACTTATGTCTCGATATCTTACATTCTATAACTTCATCCCATTATGTTGGAGTTCTGTATTTCTTCCTATAGAGAGCTTCATAAGGATACATCTGAATGGTTGAGTGGAAGCTATTGTTATAAGAAAATCAGAACAAATGAAGGTTTTTGTCCCAACCACATTTGAAATACATAGATTAATATATTAATTTATCTTCGAAGGTTTTAATGGTACTCTCATACTAACTATCTATCTAAGGATGATATATAATACTAAAGCTCAACTCCATATTCAAAGCTCACTGAAGAGTTCACCAGAACATCGAGGTAATCCTTGGTTATTTATTAGAAACAATAGAATGTGGTACTTCATGAAACCTTACCACATACTTAATGTATATCCTAGTAGGTTGATAAATATATAAATATTCTATTATATTAATGAAGTAAACTTACTTCATAAGGTGATCGACCAAAACCCAAATGGAGTTATGACCTTTAGATGTCTTGGGATGTCCCATGATGAAATCCATAGTTTTGTTTCCCCATTTCAATTCTATTATGGGAAATACTTTTAATATCTCATTATAATTATGACGTTTAGACTTAACTTTATGACATACCAAGTATTATGATACATGCTCCACAATATCCCTTTTCATATTTTCCCACTAGATAGGATTATTGAGATATCTATATATATTTGTACTCCTTGTATTAGTAGAGAATGATAAGAAATATAATTCATAAAATATCTAATTTTTAATCATGATATTTATGAGACATATACTCAGTTCCGTTACATTATAATTCCATCACGGTTATGGTTGAACTCTTGAAAAATCATTACCTTCTATTATATACCATCATCTTCCTTCTATACCTCCTTAATCCTTACATGGATGGATGGTTGGACATTAATTTGAGAAATATATTATAATTCACTTATGATTTCATAATCCATATTCTATAAATTCATAATTATAAGATTTATTTCAATACTCATCATGGGAAAACTAGCATAGTCCTTCTGACTCAGTGTATCAACCACCTTGTTCACCTCCCCAAGATAGGTGTGTATTGAGTTGTCCAAATCTTTAATCAAATACAACCATCTTCTTTGATTAATATTGAAATATTTTAGTTTGAATATATATTTATTAATTTTATTATTAGTATATATATCACAACTTTTACCATATAGGTAACTCCTCTATATTTCCAAAGAAAAAATTATCACAGTAAGTTTTAAATAACGAGTTGAGTAATTTTGTGCATGAATTTTTAATTAGTGTGAGTAATAATCTTTTACTACATAATTCTATGTAAAAAAGAATCTATATTCCTTTTTTGATACATCACGGTATATCACAAACCCTTCTCCACTATAGAGAAAGTTTTGCATAAGTTCACTAAATAACCTTCTCTTCCGCTCCTTGAAATTTTATTTACATTCCTTAATCTAAAGTAACTTGGCTCCCTTACTTGTTGATTTGATAATTAGATTTTATATCCATGAAAAATTTCTCAAAAATTATTGATAGTATCCCACCAACCAAATAAAAATTTAGATTATAGTCCCTTTGTTTAGTCTGGGTTATTTTTCAATAAATATCAGCCTATAGGAATCTATAGATATACACTCATTTGTGATAACATGATCTAGGAATTATACTTTCAATAGAAAAAATTCACACTTTAAAAATTTGGAATATAGTTTCTCCATCCTAAAGGTCTTCATCAAAATTGTCAAATGATATTCATGTTCTTCCTTTCTATTTTAATACATAAGAAGATCATCTATAAATACTACCACAAATTGATCCAGGAAATATCTGAATTCTCTATTCATTAGATCTATGAAGATAACTGAGTAATTGAGGAGTCCAAATGACATTACTATAAATTTATAAAGACTGCACTTCATTACAAAAAATTCATTAGGTATATCCTTATTCTTGACCTTCTGTTGATGATTTCTAGAATGAAATTCAATAATTGGAAAGTATTGATCATTGATTAGTTGATAGAAAAAATAATAAATATAGGGTGGATGACACTTTTTCTTAATACTGGTCCTGTTAAGTTTTAAATAAACAATGAAAATATGAATTGAAACATATTTATTATAAAAAATAATAATTGGTGAACCCTATGGCGATATAATCAGTCATATAAATCACATTTCAGTATTCTCATGGAGTTACTTCTATAATATTGAAACTCATTTAGGGCCATTCTATAAGGAATATTTGAAATTAGTATAACACTATGTATGAGTTCTATTGAAAACTCAACTTCACGATTCATAGGAATACCAATAAACTCTTATATAAACACATAAATATATTCCCAAAAAATAGTAATACCTTTAATGTTTATTTTCTCCCCAACCATTTATGATAATTTCCCCTCATGAATAGGTAGTAAGACCCATATAATGTAAGTAATTCCCATTAAATGTTCATATTCCTCCTCCCAACCATATACGATCATATCGTGATTTTTAATATCCAATTTGACCATACTTACCCAATAATGGATACAATATCTATATAAAGAGAGCCAATCCATGACCAATATCACATTAAAATCTACTATAGGAAGAATAAAAAGGTTTATAGTAAGCAAATTCCACAAAATTTAATTGGAGAGGATATATAGACCTAATATGTGGTCATCATACTATTAACAATTTTCATCTCTTATTAAACATCTAATTATTGAGGATATGAATTAATATTTCAAGAGACATTTCATGAAATAAACAAATCCATATGACAAATCTAAAATAATATACTTCAATATTCGATCTCTCCTATCACTGCATAAACATAAACATTCTATTTTTAATCCCTCACTAAAATTAAAATGGTTGGAATGAGAATCAAACATCATTAATCAGTTTAAGAACTAATATAGTAATGAAAATAATTCCAAATATATCATAAATTATGACACATTCCTATCAACATATGGTAATGTTGGCTCATATTACCCTACTTTTAGTTTATCATGGGTCATCTTAGGTTCATATTTATTTTCCTCATAACCTAATATCTAAAAAAACTAAGCCCTATCCTAACACTAAATGAGGTGACCTGAGCATTATATACATAAATATTACATCATTAGAGATGAATATTTAATACATATCAAAATAATACACACACAAGAAATATAAAGGTTTAGTGACTTTTAAGGCTATATACATAACAAAATTATTTCTTGAAATATCTTCAACATATTCTAGAAATTTCATCCCATATAGTACCGTTTATATACATACCCTAATTAATGCCCTTATTCATAAACCATGGAAAATTTAACATAAGAAAGGGTGAGATCAGATGCTCAGTAATGGTAATCATGAGATATATCAATCTATGATCACAAGGGAGAATAATATAAGAATAAGGGTATGAGAAAATAAACATATGTTATGAAAACATAACCAACATTTCATACACCACAGAACTTTATGCATGGTATAATTTGTTTTATAACAAAATACACAAGTCATAAGAGTGAAAAAGTATCAACAATCAATTAGGATCCATAAAAGAATATTCTAAGCATAATAAATAATTTTGTGTCAAAAAATAATCATATAAAATAATATTTTTAGTCCTGGATAACTTCCATTACTATCATAGTTGACAGATTCCTATAGTGGATTAGGTTCACTCCAATTCCCATCATTTCATTATTCAAGGATCACTGCCATGGTTATAATAGTGAATAGAGTACTTTAATAATATAAATTAACTACCCATTCATATTAATATTATCTCATGAGACATTAATCTTTACCCAATGCCTTAGAATGATATATAATTCTATCCCTACCCATTATATAATGAAAATCATACTTATGGTGTACCATAGAATTATAAAAACATTCATTATTTCATCATAACAAAATTAACTTGTGGGAAAGAAACAAGTTTCATGAAAAATAACTTAAAACATCATTATCATAATCCATATAGAGAAATAATGTGGTTGTGATTATAAGATCATATCCCCATTGAATCATAACAATCATAAAAGGATTTTGACATAGATAAAAGATGTTTTTTTAAAGACATTTAAAATACACACTGAAAATAAATAGAAAACAATAATTGTCTTTTGGTAAGTTTAAAAAAAACCAAAATTCATAGAATATTTGAAATAAATTTATCTTTATAAAACATTTAAAACTTGTAATAGAAGGATCACAACGAAGTAGATACATGATGATGGGAAAATCTTTTCATGTCATATATGTTAAAAGAGAACATTCTTTTCACAATTTTGTAAAAAGTAAAAATTTAGTTTTATGAAAAAACTTTCAAAAAAATCATTTTAATTATTTGTATGAAAATTAAAAAGTAGTGAAATTATTTTTTTACGAAATTAAGTATAGAAAAAAACACCAATAAAACAATTTGAAGAACATGGGAATAAATAAAAAATATTCTTGACCAAAAGAAGATAAAATGATATAATTTTAAAAAAAATTCTAAATAATTTTAAATAACATAGAGAGAAGAATGAATGAAAAACATAAAAAATATAAAAATAACTATAGGTGAAGAAAATATATTTGGTTTAAAAGATAAGGATCATATAATTTCTGACATTGAAATTTTAAAATTGGCAATCCTAAAAAGAAATTTTATATTAACATAAATACTTACCTAAAGTACCAACTTTCTTCTTATGTACTTATAGAATCATGTATAAAAAATTTAGATTTATAATACATCTATAACAAAATAATATTCATTATTATCTTATGATATATGACTCCCTTATAATTTATAATTAGATATTTATTAACAATTATTCATTAAAAATACAATTTGGGTTTCCCATGCATGTTTTAACTCGTTTGAGGTGAACCAATCATTATATACATAAATATTACATCGTTTTAAATAAATAACCAAAAAACTTAATAATAATACATTCCCAAAACTATAAAGGTTTATTTTATTTGGAGACCAGATAAATAATATACTTATTTACAGAAAGATCTTAAACATCTCTCAAAAATGTCTTCACATATAATTCCCTTCTTAGATATTCCATATTTAAAAACATTCTTATTAATCTAGGGAAAATTAAATGAAATAAAGTGTGAGATTAGATTTTATATAAGTAAAAACATAAAAGATATAAATTAATGATGATAAGTGAGTATAAGATAAATATAAGGTCCTGAGAACATGATCATAAATTAAAAACATCATACTCAATCTATCAAATTTCATTAATCATGAGTCATGGAATAAATATTTTCATAACCAAATAAATAATTCATAAAAGTGTGGAATCATAAATAATAAATAACGATCCATGAGAATTTATCTAAGAATAATCTAGAATTTAGTGACATACATATAATCATATAAAATGATTTCCTTAGTCAAGGATCATTTCCAAAACTATCATAGTGGAAAATGTCTCATAGTGGATTGGGTTCACTCCCCATTACATCATTTACCTTAACAATGATCTCCTCTACGACTCTCATAGTGTAAAAATATCTTCACTAAACTGGGTTCACTCCCCAATTACACTCCATATTTTCTCCTAAGATATCAATTTTTATCCAATGCATTGTAGGGATATATAGTTTTGGTCCCACCCAACACATAATGAAAACAAAACATATGTGTAATATAAGATCATAATTACATTAATTATATAATTTTACCATAACCCATGTAAAATAAATGGGGTTTGTGAACATATCATTATTATATACTCATAATACATCTATATAAAATAAGTGGATATTATCATAACAACATTAACTATCTTATCATAGGTTAATTAACTAATGGGAATGAAATGAGTTTCAAGAAATCATCATAAGAATATAATTAGAGAAATATATCTAGAAATACTGATGGTATCATAATATCATATCCATATTAAATCTTAATAAACATTAAATTATGGTTCCACATATGAAAAATACATTTGAAATTACATTCAAATATTTCTTTGAAAATATGAAAAAAAATCCTTATATATTGATAAATTTAAAATAAAAATTTCCAAAAAATTGGAAAAATTATTTTCTTTGAATATAACCATGAATACTTGTAATGTAAGCATAAATTAAAAGAATAGTATTTATTGTGATAAAATAAGTTCATGTGATAAACATTAAAATAATGATTCCTTTCACACTTTTTATAAAAAGTCATAAATAAACAATTTTGAAAAATTTTAAAAAATTAATTTTTAATCATTTTAAAAGAAATTAAAATATGGTTAAAATGGATTTAAATAATTATTGAATCATATAAAATTATATTCTTGAATTGTTTTTAAATAACATTGAAATGAAAGAAAACGTTCATCGACCAAAGAGAAAATAAGTTCGAATTTTCTTGAAAAAATTCCCTAATTCTTTTAAGTAATACAGAGAGGAGAATAAAAATAAATTATAAAAACCATGTAAATAACCATAATAGAATTAAATATATGGGTTTTAAACCCCAAATGAGATTCAAGCATAAACAATCCCAATTAAAAATGATATTGTAATATAAATCCTTACCTCAAGTCTCGACTCACTATGTACATGCTCAAAACTCATATATATTAAGAAATATTTATTATAAAAATATTATAGAACCATATTAATACAAAAATTACTATATATAAATCATTTATAATTTATAATTACCCTTTTATTAACAATTATTTATTAAAATTCACATTTGGGTAAAAAATGGTCCATTTTGCATGAATGTTTTGGATCAACGGTTCTGGTCCTTTCACCATGGTCATGGTTTAATCATAAATATGATATTAGTAATATCACCATTATAATATTTATTCATTATATAAACTTTTATAAATCTCCATATATGATAGTGATGAAAAATTAATTACATCACTTCATGGAGATAATAATCCATACATATGCACAAGTGATGTTTCCAATTTTTGGTTGATGGAACAAAATAAAGATAAATAATAATTTAACTTATTTAAGATGATAATTATTTTATAAATATTATATATACTCATTAAATATATCTTTATGACTATCCATGCAAAGAGGATATGAAAAAAAAATCACATCACTTCGTGGAGGTGGTAGTCCACACATATGATGAGCGACATTATCATTTTATAATATATGGGAATGATATAGAAAATAAAGATACCATTAATATAAAAACATATAATTATAGAATATACAATCTTTAAATCATTTTAATTTGGTTATAATACATTTTTATGAGGTTTAAGAGGAAATAAACTTGAAAAATGTTGGTAAGAACATATACCCCTTCTCCATGTATATTCAATTAAAAAACACAGCAAGGATTATAGGATTGGTTTTTTAGAAATACAAAACCTAAATGTAATGTATATGTATTTTGGTAGAGTATTTGGATCAATATTTGTTGAGATAATGGGCTCAAATAGTGTAGATAATAATGAATAAGAGTTCCCAATTATAAATGATTTGAGTGGAAAACTTGTAAAAACTTATACCATTAAAATATAATTTAGTCATATTCAAGTGAATGTGGAAACAAGGTAAAAAATAAAAGGAATAATAATATTTAGTCTAAATATAATAAACACATCAAATATATATATTTTTTTATTGACATTTTAAACCACTTATTTTAGTTTAATCCCCTCATTAACCCATGTTAACCTTAATCGAGGTAACATATTTTTACCATAGTTACAATACATCATGATTAAAAATGAAAGTGGAATCATTAAAAATATTGAAAATAATTATTCCAAATATAGAAAACATTCTATAAATTTAAATTTCTATAAATAAAAGAAATTAATTTTAAAATAAATATTTAAAACTCAACATAATTTTTTTTTGAAAAATGAATTTTTAAGCATAACATTGAATTCAATCAAATTAATTTCCAAGTAAAAAACCAATAAAATAATGATAAATTATTTAACTGATGATATTATTTTAAATTTTAATTAAAATAATTCATAAATAGTGATTAATTTAATTAATTATGATAAAAACGTTTTGCATTCATAAAAGTAGCTTTTTCATAAAAACATATCTTTTTTCCTTAAATTTCATTTATTTTAAATTCTAAACAATTTATAAACATTTAATTAATTATATAAATTTTTAAAGAGCAATTTTTACTAAGTTTAATACTTTGAATTATTTTTTTAAATAAAATATTTTTGAAACAAAATTTCCCATAAACAGAATATTTCAAAAAAGTTCTTTAGCATCAGTATTTTTTCATAACTAAATTTAGAATTATTTTCAGCAATTATATTTCATTTAAATACCATATAATGTGTTTAATTTTATAATATATAATATTTTATTAAATAATTTTGTGGATATATGCTTCAAAATATGTCAAACACATTTATTTATCGAAGAGAAAAATATTCTAAAATTTTGGGGGTGTTATATTCTATCACCTTATAAGAATGTCACACTTTAAATTTGGTTACTATAATTAAAAATGGGTATACCACTACCCCTCACATCCTCATGTACCCAAGATTATTCGTAAAATTTATTTTCACTATAATCCTTTTATAAGGTTAGTGGTCATGTTCCATGAAACATTATCTCTTAGATACAGAATATCCATCGGTTGTTCCTAATAAGAATGATTAGTCCTCAGCAATACAACCTCGGAGTTTAGTATATAAAAAGGTTAAGGTATTTTATTCTAAACAAGAGGTACATAGAACACATTATTATCTTAGGATATGATTAGTTTAGGTTCCAACCAATATAATACCATCTTGATATGATCACGAATCTCAAAGGGACTGATATATCTAGGGCTCATGTTTTCCTTCTTTCAAAATATCATAACCTTTTTTTAAGGATATATTCAAAGTAATACAATATAATGAACTTAAGACTCTAGATATTTATAATAATTATCATCATAACACTTATATTGACTCTGATATACCTTTATGTGCTGTTGAATGGAACCAACCTTCTCTACCATTTTCTCAAATAGATCCGGTCCCAATATATTTCTTTGTCCAACTTCATACCTACACTTTGAAGTTATCTACTTACTACCATATAGGGATTAATAATGAAACATTTTAATCATTTATTTAAAGTTATTTTTATAAAAAAATTTGACTATAGAATGTTATTTATCCCAACCACCTTTAAAATCCATAAAGCAATCTTTTAGTAAATCTTTTAGAGATTGAATAGTCTTTATAGACTGAGAATTTGTATAAGGATGATGTGCCATAATAAATTTCAATCTCATATTAAATTATAACTAAATAATTATCCATAAATTCTAGGAAAACCTTATATCATTATCATATACAATAGAATGTGGTACCCCATACAACCTTACCACATAATGTATATCCTGAAAATATGATTAAGTGAAAAATATTCTCTAATAGCAATGAGATGTGATGACTTAATAAGGTGGTTTAATACAACCCAAATAAACTTATACACATTAAATGTTTTGGAGTGGTTGATGTTGAAATCCTTGGTGATGTTTTACCATTTCTATTATGGCATGGGTAATGGTTGTAACATCCCCTTAGACTTCTATCTCATAATATTAACATTATAACATACCAAGAATTGGGATACATACTCCATAATATACCTTTTCATATCATCCCAACATAAATACTATCTAATATATATATATAAATATTATTACTTACAGGATAAATATATATTGATGAACTATAATATTCATCCAATAACTCCTTCAAATTCGGTATTGATGGGACACATACTCAGTTTATGAACCTGATCAGTCCATCACCATCATAGTTAAACTTAGAAAAATTCCTCAACTTCTTATATAGTTCTACATATTCCTTATAATCCTATTTAAATATTGGATATATTTTAATCTTAATCATGGAAGAATGAGTTTAGTCCTTCAAACTAGGAGCATCATACACCTTGTTTTCCTTCCTAGGGTGGTAATGTATTGAGTAGTAATAGTATTTAATTAGATTCAAATATATCCATTGAAACATATTTAATTCTTCTCATGCTAATATTTACTTAAATAATTTATGATTAACATATATATATCAAAACTTTTACTATAAAGACAAAGACCTTATATCTTCAATGAAAAAATCACCACTGCCAACTCTAAGTCATGATTTGGGTAATTTTGATCTTGCATTTTTAATTTTTGTGAGGCATAATCCATAAACATATAATTTTGTATGAGGATAAATCTTAGTCCCTTTTTTGACTCACTATAGATCACAAAAGATTCTCTATTGTAAGATAGTGTGATCACATTTAAACTAACCAAACTTATTTTAATATCCTTGAAATGTTCTTCACATTCACTAATCTAAAGATACTTAGATAATTTACATGTAAACTTTGTTATTAGGTTAGATAGTCATGAGAAATATCTCAAAATGCATTGATAATATTTATCCAGCCCATAAAAAATATGGATCACAGTCTCTGTGGATGGTTTGTGCCATTTCTCAATAACTCCCATCCTTTAAGGATCCACTAGTATGCCCTTTATTGATATTATATGACCTAAGAACAATTTTTTTGGTTTCTAGAATTCACAATTGATAAATTTGGCATACAAATTATCCTTTCTCAAGGACTTCACAACAATCCTAACATTATATTCATGTCCTTCCTTGATATTGGAATATATAATAATATCATCTATAAATACTACCAAAAACTGATGAAGGTAATATCTAAACACTATATTCATTAAATACATTAATATAGAAAGGGAATTGTTAAGTCCAAATGGTATCCCAATAAATTCATAAGGACCACACCTTGTACGAAAGGATATATTAGTTATATCCTCCTTTTTTATGCTTATATATTGATATCCATATTGAATATAAATCTTAGAAAAGTATTAAGCTCCTTGTAATTGATCAAATAGATCATCAATACAGGGTAGAGGAAACTTGTTCTTAATAGTGTTTTTTTAATTTTCTGATAATAAATGAAAATATGCATTGAAAAATATTTCTCTATAACAAAAATAATACGTGAACCCCATGGAGTCACAATAAGTAATTTGAATCCCTTAATAATATTCTCTTGGAATTTATTCTTTTTTCCCTCTAACTCAATTTGGACAATTTTAAATGCAGTATTTGAAATAGGTGTAACACTAAGAATGAGTTCTACTGAAAACTAAACTTTATGATTCAAGGTAAGAAAAGGAATTTCATCATGAAATATATCATAATATTCTCCAAAACTAATAATATCTTCAATATTGAGTTTTCCCTAACTATTTGAGATAAATATCCACTATTAATAGATATAAGATCCATACAATGAAAGTAGTTTCTATTGGATGTTTATATTTATCCTCAAACTGATAAAAAAACATTATTTCATTCAGAATATGAAATATAACTTCCCTTCCACAACCATTGATACAAGATCTATATGAATAGAGCCAATCTACACCCAAAATCACTTCCAATTCAACTAGAGTAAGAATAATAAGATTTGCAAGAAGCACATTCCCCAAAACATATATTAGAGAGGAACTATAAAATTGATATGAAATCATTATATTATTTAGAGTTTTCACTAATAATTCAACATATAATCATTGAGGTTCTGATGTAATAACCTAAGAAAATTGTTAAAATATAAAAATTTACCCAAAACTAGAATCAAATAATACATTTATAGTAATTGAGTGGATTACAAGTGTACCTTTCACCAATATTTTTCATTAACCACTTAAAAGGTTGTGATCACATAAATTCCCCTCTATCTCTTGGATTTAAAGGTTTTTGATACCAATTATCCTCATTAACCCTTTGATTTGTACACCTATTAGTATAATTTCAATACTCCTTTCAATTATATTATTGGAGTGAGGGCGGTTGATTTTTATTGATATTTGTATCTATAATTTTCATTAGATAACTTTTTTACCTCACTTTGGAATTAGTTTTCTTGATTACCTTCTTTTACACACTTAAAACATTTACTAAAACCCCTAAATTTTTTCACCATGCTCCATTCCATACTTTTGGAATAAGGGATGATTGATTTTCTTTTCTCTATGGGTCTTATTATTAAAATATTCTTGAAATTCCATATTTCTATTCTTTTTAGAACCATGAAAATTCTGCAAATATATACTCTCTATTTCTACCTTGAGGGTACATAAAATTATTTATTCATAGATAATGATGTTCCTTATGGACAAAACCTTTTGGAGACTTTGTTTTAATCCACTAAAGAACCAATAATTTTTTCTTTCAGGGTCAATGAAAAAACTAAAAGTGTACCACATAAGTCTTGTAATGTTTTACTTATAGGTAACAATAGATTCATCATCCTTCTTCTTAAGCATAAGGAATTACGTTTCCATTTTAATATGAATAGTTATGGGAATGTACTTATTTAAAAATACCATCTTAAACTCATACCATTTCTTATAGTCAATTTATTCCTCTTAACTTGTATTTTTAATAAGATCCCACCATTGGATTTCTTCCCCTACAAAACAATACTTAAGATAAAAAAATATTCAATCTATTAGCACTAGGGAATAGAAAATATATTTTTAGTGGTATTTATTGAGTAAATAAGGTTTTCTTATGATTTTTTCATTCCTTTATGTTTGGGGAGATTGTTGAGTAAATAAGGTTTCCTTATGACTTTTCAAATTCTTCTTGTTTTGAAAATCACAAACACATTATCTTAAGGAAAAATTCATTCTACCCTATGTTTTACTTTCATAAGGAAAATTTTCCTTCCCTAAGTAAATTTACCCTTACCATGTTTTTCATTATTCATTATGTTTAAGTATAAAATTTGCTTTCTCATCTAAAACCTTGAAATCATATAATACTTAGATATAGAGCATTCTATTTTCAGGATCCAAATTCAGGTTCCGAGTTCTCTGAATTCAGACTCCGAAGTCTTATGAGTTTTAACTCTGAGTTCTCTGAATTCAGACTCTGAACTCTTATGAGTTCTGACTCTGAGTTCTCTGAATTCAGACTCCGAACTCTTATGATTTCTGACTCCGAGTTCTCTAAATTCAGACTCCGAACTCTTATGGGTTCTGAGTCTGAGTTCTCTGAATTCAGACTCTGAAATCTTATGATTTATGACTCCGAGTTCACTGAATTCAGACTCTAAACTCTTATGAGTTCTGACTCTGAATTCTTATGAATTCAGACTTTGAACTTTGTAAGTATACACTCCAAATTCTTATAAATTCAGACTCCTAATTCTATAGAATTATAACATCGAATTCTTCTGATAAACAGAACCCGAATATACATGTATTATAGACTCCGAATAGTTTTTGGTTAGACTCTGAACTTTCATTTTTTTCTTACACTCTGAAAAATGAATTTTCTTAACTAACAATATTTTTGTTTACTCATGTTTTGGTTATAAAACAATGTCATGCATTCAGTTACTAACTAACCATTTTTTGAGTGACACGTGTATAGGTCTCTCCAAAATTCATAGAAAAATATGATTGTTGGAGGAGGGAGATGACTGTTGAAGCTGTGCCTATAAATAGGAACTCATTTAAACAAGCTTAGAACTTTTGCAGACCAACTTTTTGCAAAAATTACATACATGATGTTGAAGTGATTTATAGGGAGAGAGGCTCTTATAAAATCTCAAGACTCATGAGGAAAGTTTGAACGACTTGTTCAAACTTTTCTTCGTGCAGAATTTCTTTGTGGAGAGGTGTGATTTCTTTAAAATCAGAGACTTTGGTTTGTGAAGTTAGATGTGCCGATTTCCTTACAAAACGAGGGCTTTCTAGGATAGCAAGATAGATAACGATCTTCAGATTGAGGGATTACCTGGGTTTGGGTAATACAGACTCTCTTGAAAGTATAAATCAAGGGAACTTTATCCCATGTTGTTGGATACCCTTCTCTTTGGGTTAAAATATTTACTACTTATTACTTGTAGTGTTTCAATCTTTGTTTTCCGCTGTAATTTTGGTTGTTGAGTAATGTATAACTATCTTATATTTCCTTATACTTGTACATTGATTAAATAGGATTCTATATGCTTTAAGGTTTAATCTTTGTTGTTGTAAAATTTTGTTAAGTTTTATTTCCATAATCTCTTTTTCGGAATCACTTTTTCGGAATCAAAAAAATTGGTAGAACATAGAGGTGTTGTGAATTTTGTTTATACAAAATTTCCTTAAGGATTTTTTTAACTATAAAATTCACCCCCTCTTGTATATTAAGTATCTACACCATATTTTGATACTACAATCACTATCATATCTTTCTTACAATCGATCCAACAATTGGTATCAGAGCATTTGGTTAAATCTGAATTAATCTCACGATTAGAATCAGAAGAAAAATATTATTCTTCATTTTTCTAGAATCAGATTTTTGGACTCATAAAGTTAGGATTCATATTTTGATTAGAGATAATCTAGTTCTATTTTACTTGCTTATGATATTTGAAAACTTTTATTACTAACTATTTTGTGTGGAAGTATCTTCCTTAAGATGGAAGGTTTAAATGTAGGTTCTATCGACAATCTAAATCCTACCAGACCTCATATTTTTGATGGAAATGATTATGATTACTATAGAGATAGGATGAATACTTTCATTATTAACACTAGAGTTTATAACTATCTGATGCTGATAGGAGACTATAAGATTCCTGATAAGGAATTTAGAATTTTTACTAATCAGGAGAAATCAGAATATCATGAAAATTTTAGAGTCAGAAATACATTGCTATGTTCTATGGCTAGAAACATCTATAGTACAATATCTTCATGTGAAGCTGCAAACAGTATCTAGAAGAAACTTTTAGTTGCACAATTTGATACTTCTAAAGTTATAGAGACAAGAAGAGCTATGTTGAGAGCTGAATACCATGGCTTTAAATTTATTTATGGAGAACCAATAAGAAACGTTCAGCAAAGGTTCATGACTATTGTGAATATATTACAGTCTATGGGAGAAAAAGGTTTGGATGATGAGGACCTTTTATATAAGATCATAGAAATCATGCCCAATGAGTGGGAGTCCAAGAGGACATCAATTGATGTGAATAGGAAAGTCACTCAGATTTCTTTAGATGAGCTATTTGGAACTATTCTTCAGCATGACACTTGAATAAAGAGAGACGCTGATAATGTTAAAAAGAAGAATGGGAATGGAGGAGTTTCTTTTACCACTACTTCAAAACATATAAAATCCAAGACTCCAGAAAGATTAACTAGATCAAAGTCAAATAAAGTCACTATTTAGTCAGAATCTAGTGATACAGAAATGTATGAGAATGAATTAGCTAATCTTTCTCATAGAATGAACAAGATAGTAGCTCATAAGAACATTCAAAAATAATTTCAATAATAGAGACTAAAAAGATAAGAAAGATATAGAAGTTACATGTTATGAATGTAAAATAACAGGTCATATCAAACTTGATTGCACTATATTGAAAAAGTAGGAAAAGAAGGAAATGAATTCAGAGAGAAACAAGAAGAAGTTCTACTGTTCGAAGCACAAGAAAAGTCTTCAAAGCAAAAAACACTTGGAGTGATAGCTGTGGAGACTCTTGGGGAAGTGAATTTTCTGAATATGAATCATCATCACATAAAAATATTGGATTAATTGCAAATACTACTTTTCCAAATACATTTCTTGTGGCCAAGGTACGCTCTACCGAGGCTTTAACAAATTTATCTCTTGATAATAATTACTATTTTGAAGATATTACTTCTAATTAAGATACTTCATCTTCAGATAATGATGAAATACCTTCATATGAAGAAGTATCTAGACTTTCCAAGTTGATAGAAGTAAGAAATTGTAAAATTTCAAAGAAACTAGACAAGGCAAATACTAGGGAATAAGTTCTTATAAAAGAGATTTTAGACCACTCTAGAGATCTTAAAGAAGATGATGAGCTTCTATAAAAACTTTCTAAAGACTTTAAGAAAGTATATTCTGAAAAGAAAAATCTTTCTAAAGATCTTAAGAATGCTATTTTAAAAATAAACGTTTTTGAAGAAAAATATAACTATAAGGAAATAATTCATGAGGATAGGAATTTAGTCATAAGACTAAAATCCAAAATATATTCTCCTAAGAAACATCTTGCAAACTTTACTTCTGGTAAATTTTTTTTACAAGATTTATTCTCAAATCAAACCTCAAAGAAATACTACTAGAATAGGTTATACTCACATAAAACCTGTTTTCAAAAACAATTATTTTATTCCATCCAGAGCCCCTTTTTGTACTAAATGTCAAAGTGGTGGGAATTGGAAGAAAAAATGTTCCTTGAATAAAGTTCAATCTCTTGGGTTTTATAAAGCTTTTTTTTCAAAAAAACATGGATACCCAAAATTTTATTGTCTAATAATTCCATATCCAAGAATGTTTGGATTCTGAAAGTCTAACATTCTTATTTTGAAGAAAATAAAGAGAGTACCAACAACAATAATTGGTACATGGATAGTGGATGTTCCCAACATATGTCTGGTAACAAAAACTTGTTTTAAATGATTATCAAGATGAAAGAAGGAAAAGTAACATTCAGAGATAATGCTAAGGGAGAAATTATTGGTATAGGTAACATCATTCCTCTTGGAAAAACATTTATTTCAAATGTTTTATTTGTTAAGGGTCTTAATCACAACCTCATTAACATAAGTCAGTTATGTGATGAAGGTTACCTTATGAATTTTAGGAATGACAAGTGCTTAGTACACAATTCAAAGGAAGAGTTTATTCTTTCTGCTAATAGGAAAGAGAATGTTTACACACTAAACTTAGAAGACCATAGGAGCCAAGATCTACCTTGACTTAGTGAAATGGAATATCTTTATTGGTTATGGCATAGAAGGTTAAGTCACTGTAACCTTAGGAACCTATGCAATCTCTCTATGAAAAGACTAGTTAAGGATCTACCAAAGCTTAGATTTTATTCTTCAAAAGTTTTTGATCCTTATCAATATGGAAAGTGACATAAATCAAGTTTTAAATCAGTCAGTGAAGTCTCAAGCACTAATGAATTATAGTTGGTGCATATGGATCTTTTTGGACCAACACAAAATGAAAACATTGTAGGAAAATATTATGTATTTTTCTTAGTTGATGATTACACTATATTTAAGTGGGTCTATTTTCTATCAAAGAAATCTGAAGATTTTTCTTATTTCAAAAGTTTTAGAGCCCAAGATAAAAATGAGAAAAACCTTCCTTTGATAACTATTTATAGTGATCATGGAGGATAAATTCAAAATTATGATTTTGAAACTTTTTGTAGTAAAAAAGGCATTACTCATAACTTCTAAGCACAAAGAACACCTCAATAAAATGGTGTTGTTGAAAGAAGAAATAGAATTATTCAAGAGATAACAAGAACCATGTTGTGTGAATATTCTATAGCCAAACATTTTTGGTCTGAAGCTGTAAGTACTATTTGTTACACTATAAATCATGTTTTTATTAGACCTTTTCTTAATAAAACTCCTTATGAGTTATTGAATGGTAGAAAACCTAGACTTTCCTACTTCAAGGTTTTTTGTTTCAAGGTATTAATTTTGAATACTAAAGATAACTTACACAAATTTTCACCAAAATATGATAAAGGAATTTTATTAGGCTACTCCACAACTTCTAAGACTTATAGAGTTTTCAATAAAAACACTTTTGCTGTTCAATAAACAGTACATGTCAAATTTGATGAAATTGATCCCTTCATTTTCAAACAACCCCAACCTACAGCTTTGGTTGTTTTTTTAAAAAATGATTATCAACCTTTGATATAAGATCCTTGTGATAAAGAAAAATGACCAAGAAGATGTTTCTGAAGCATTTACCCTAGAAGATTTATACCCTATATTGACGAACATGTTTTACAAAACCCAAATCAGTTGTTTCTTAAGAATCATCCTAGTGATAGTATCGTTGGTGATGTAAATCAACCTGTAAGGACTAGAAGTTACTTAAGGAATGAAGTATAACATCTAGTATTACTTTCCCAATTAGAACCAAAAAGCACCGATGAAGCTTTAGGTGATGATGATTGGATAAAAGCTATGCAAGATGAACTAAATGAAAACGAATGGAATAATGTCTGGAACCTGGTTGAAGGAAATAAGGAAAATTCTGTAATTGGAGTAAAATCAGTTTTCAGAAATAAATGTGATGAAAATGGAATCATTGTAAGGAATAAAGATAGATTATTTGCTAAATGCTATAATCAATAAGAAGGAATAGAATATAAATAAACCTATGATCTAGTAGCTAGAATTGAATCTATTCGTATTCTACTTGCCTTTGTAGAAATATTCAACTTCAAACTTTTTCAAATGGATGTTAAATGTGCCTTCCTTAATGGTTTTGTAGAAGAGGATGTTTTTGTTGAACAACCTCCTGGTTTTGAATAAAAAAAAATCCTGAACATGTTTATAAACATACCAAATCTTTGTATAGACTTAAGAAATCCCCTTGAGCTTGGTATGATAGGATTACATTATTCTTTCTTCAAAATAATTATGTTAAGGGAAATGAAGATCCAAAACTTTTTATAAAGAAAGATAAGAAAAATGTATTTGTTGATGAAATTTATGTTGATGACATTATATTTGATTTAAATCAAGAATCTTTAACAAATTACTTTGAAGATCTAATAAAATATTAGTATGATGGGTGAGTTAAAATTTTTCCTTGGTTTTCAAATTTTTAAAAAACCAAAAGGAATATATATATCCCAACATATGTATATTAAATATATTCTTAAAAAGTATAGATATGACAACACTAATAGTATTAGTACTCCAATTGGTACCTCAAACACTCTTGATCTTGATGAAGCTGGGAAACTAGTAGATCAAACATCTTTTAGAGGTATGATAGGAAGTTCACTTTACTTGACAGCTAGTTGTCCAGATATAATGTTTTCAGTATGCTTATGTACAAGATATCAATCCAATAACACGAAATATCATTTAAAGGTAGTAAAAATATTTTTTCGCTACTTAAAGGGAACCATGAATTTAGGACTCCTTTATACTTTTGGAAACGATTTTATATTAAAGAGTTTTTCGGATTCTGACTTTGGTGGATGTATAATGGATTGAAAAAGTACATCCGGAACTTGTCATTTTTTAGGAGATTCATTAGTTTCATAGCCATGAAAGAAGCAACACTCAGTAGCACTTTCCACTACTGAAGCTGAATATGTAGCAGCTAGAAGTTGTTGTGCTCAAGTGTTGTGGATGAAACACACACTCACAGACTATGGTATGAGTTTTACCAAAACACAAATTTCGTGTGATAATACTAGCACCATTTCCTTAAGTAAAAAACCTGCACATCACTCTCGTGCAAAAAACACAGATATCATGCATCACTTTCTTAGGGATCACACACAAAAAGGGGATATAATTCTTCAATTTATCAGAACACAAGATCAACTTGCTGAAATTTTCATAAAATCTTTTCCCTCTGATTGATTTGAAATAATTAAACATAATTTAGGAATGATAACTATAAGGTAATATTCCTTGTTAACTTTCTGTTAAAACCAATCTCATTATATTAATAAACTCCTTTTCATAGGTGGAGTACATTTTCATGTTAGTTAGATCAAAATATTTCATAATAACAATTTTCGTAGTCATATTTTTCAAATCTTTCAAAATAAAGATTTTCATAATCAAAATTTTTGTAATTAATATTTTTGTACTCAAAATTTTTCATAATGAATATTTTTGTACTTAAAATTTTCATAATGGAGTTTTTAGTTTTTCAAAAATTTTCGTAATCGAATATTTGGAATCTAAAGTTCTTCAAGAATTTTTTTTCATCAATACGAATTGTCTTCCTAGCAATCCGAAAGGTATGTTTTCTTTCCCGAGTTTTGATAATCATACTTTACTTGCTGATAGTTTCTCTTGTTTTTAAAAAATTTCAGATTCTATTTTCCTTAGATCTGATTTTTTTCATTAAAAAAACTCAAAAGATCGGATCCATGATTTCCTTGTGGCTATCATATCAATCGTCAGATCTGATCAGAAGGATTTTTAGAGATTGGATTGAGTTTGGAAGATGAACCGTCATAGAAAACACCTATATAAAGGACCCCCTGATGGTTTTCCCACATCGAATATAAATCTCTCACGTGTTAAAGATCTTTCCTTCTACAAAATATCATTCTGGATTCTCAAGGGTTTCCTTGCATATTCTCATTTCTTGGTAAATCTAAGGAAGATCAATCTGGTTAATCATATTCTCAATACGACTGAGAATATTAAGAATGGAAACTTGACGACTTAGATAATCACGTATCCAGCCATTCTTTCTATGTTAATTGTTCGTTTCTTAGAATTTTTTAAAATTCCTTGCAGCTCGAAGCCAAGGAATTACAAAGTCATGCTGGTCAATGATGATACCATGAAGAGGATGAACATTGGTTTTTCTACGGAATATGGAGAATTTTAAAACCTACCTAAAGAAAAAGATGAAGCTATTATGAAAAAAACAAGAAGTGTTTGAACCATCGAAAAATTATTGAAAGAAAAGGAATTTGTAGGAAGTAGAAGAGGAAGAAATAACCCCGAAAGCTAAGGAAGCTCAATCTGTACCTCTAAAACCTATGAAGAAAAAAGCATATCCTGATGAGGTTGTAGCAAAGTGAAGGGAAGATAAAAAAAATAATAAATAAGGGGAGCCAGGTTTTGGTTTGGATCCTGCTGAAGCCAATGATTTAAAAGAAGAGACTTCTGATGAGCTTGAAAAGCAAGAAAAATAAAAGAAACCAAAGAAGAAGATGAAAAAAGCAGAGATTGTCTAATCTCTTTTAAAGGTTGCTGAGAAAGCATTAGAGAATATCCCAGTACCATAATCCTTCTGGGTTGAAGCATTACATGAAACTCTAGGGAAGAAGTTTTTCACTTCAGAAAAATTCAAATAAAGAGAATAAGAAGAAGTAGTACAAGAATATGAAGAAGAAGAAGAAGGTAGTGGTGACACCGCAGATTTGATTAATCAAGTGGAATATTTCCATGCTAAATAAATCCCATCCGAGAAGCTCTTAATCCAAACTTCTAAAGCAGAGTATTCAAAGCTGGCTACACCTGGGAAAGATGATAAAGAAAAGGATAATAAGGTATAAGATGAAGTGATTAAGCTCTGTGAGGAAGAAAGCTCTAATTATGATTTCATTCACCCTGAGGATGCTAAGGAAAGAGCTGAGAATGAAGATATAGATGAAGATAAAATTGTTCAACTGTCTGACAGTGAACATAAATCTCCAGATGAGGAAGCCATTCCGAAAACAGATAAGGGAAAACAGGTGTTTGTTGATACACCTGGTAAAGCTATTGTAAAGAAGAAGGAAACTGCTAGATCTTCAAAGATGAAACTTGCTGAGTTGAAGAAAGATCCCTCACCAAGAATTTTTTTTGATTCAGAATCATCATGCCTTAGACGTGATTTCGTTGTTCAATTATTGAAAAATATTGTTGGGACCATTCCAATTTTTCCAAGAATTGACTCGAGATGTTAGATGCTTCAACACACACTAAATAAAAAATAAGATTTAGTATCCATGGTGATGATTAAGTGTGTAAAGCTTGAGGCTGACTTCAAGAATTTTTTCATTAACTACGATGCCCACAAATGATCTTGTAAGAAAATGGTTTTCTGGTCAAAGAAGAAAGTTGAAGATTTGAGTGATATTGATGAGTTTCAAGATAGTGTCAAGGAGGCATTTGATATTGAATATGGTAAGATCAGGGATCTCACATGCAGTTTTGAAGAAAAATTGACTTTAGAACAGAATTCTCAGATTCAAGAGATAAAGGATTTGAATGGGAAACTGTATTAAGTATTTCAAAGTTGGAAGAGACAAACAGTTCTTTGTATTGATATAAAAGAAAATATTATCAAGTAGGAAAAAGTCCTAAAGGATTAGGCAGAGGATCTTAATGCTCAGGATGATAGAATCAAAGCTTTAGAAAAGAAAACTGAGGATCAAGATCAGTTTCTTAAGCGAGTAGAGGAAGAACTCAAGGAGATTAAGATGTTCAAAACAACAGTGAAGAAGCTGATGCCCAATGAAAATGAAAGATGATCTTTGTTTAAATCCGATCTTCTGTTGTATTTTCCTTGTTGTATAAATTTTTCCAATCTTAATGAAATTTTGGTTGCTCATTTTTGTTTGGATGTTCAATACTAATATTTTAGGTACCATAATTTCTATTACATTCCATGTATTTATTTTTTAAAATAACAAAGGGGGAGAAAGGAAAAATAATTCTATGTAAAGAAGAAATATCCATAAGTTAGGGGGAGTTCATCTAAGGGGGAGTTTTCATTACAAAGATTTCCGTATTCAAGATAATGAAAAATCTAATTCTGGAAATCTAGAATATGATCTTTAGAGATCCAAATCATAAGGGTGAGTTAGTCATATTCGTCCTTTCCCATGTATTAAGGGAGATAAGTTTTATTTCAAAGTCTAGAAAAATATTTTTTAAGTCCATATATTCTTTTTCGAAAGGATGTTTGTGCTTTCCAAAAAGCGGGAGATAGTTGAGTCAATAAGGTTTCCTTATGACTTTTCCATTATTTTATGTTTGGGGATATTATTGAGTCAATAAGGTTTCATTATGACTTTTCCATTTCTTATTGTTTTGAAAATCACAAACACCTTATCTTAAGGAAAATTCCATTCCACCCTATGTTTTACTTTCATAATGAAAATTTTCCTTCCCCAAGGAAATTTATCCTTACTATGTTTTTCATTATTCATTATTTCTAAGTATAAAATTTTGTTTCGTATCCAAAACCTCGAAATCATATAATACATAGATATATGGCATTCTATTTTTAGGATCCTTCTGAGTTCTCTGAATTCAGACTCTGAACTCTTATGAGTTCTGACTTCGAGTTCTCTTAATTCAGACTCCGAACTCCTATGAGTTTTGACTCTGAGTTCTCTGAATTCAGAATCTGAACGCTTATGAGTAATGACTCCGATTTCTCTGAATTCAAACACCGAACTCTTATGAGTTCGGACTCTGAGTTCTTTGAATTCAGACTCCGAACTCTTATGAGTTCAGACTCCGAATTCTTATAAATTCAGACTCCGAATTCCCTTGAAATTCAGACTCCGAATTCAATATAATTCTTACTCCGAATTCTTCTAATAAAAAAACCCCAATATAAATGTATTATAGACTCTAAATAGTTTTTGGTTAGACTCCTAACTTTCATTTTTTTGCTTACACTCCGAGAAATGAATTTTCTTAAGTAACTATATTTTTTTTACTCATGTTTTGGTTATAAAATGATGTAGTGAATTCAGTTACTAACTAACCTTTTTTTGAGTGAAATGTGTACAGGTCCCTCCAAAATTCAAGGAAAAATATGACTGTTAGAGGAGGGAGCCGACCATTGAAGTTGTGCCTATGAATAGGATCTCATTTGAAAGAGCTCAGAACTTTTGCAGACCATCTTTTGGCAGAACATACTTACATACTGTTGAAGTGATTTTGAGAGAGAGAGGCTCTTATAAACTCTCAGGCTTCGTGTGGAATGTTTTAATGGCTTGTTCAAACTTTTATTCATGAAGAATTGCATTGTGAAGAGGTGAGATTTCCTTAAAATCAGAGACTTTAGGTTGTGAAGTCAGAGGTGTCGATTTCCTTACAAATCGTGGGCTTGCGAGGATAGCAAGAAAGATATCGATCTTCAGATTGAGGATTTACCTGGGTTTGGGTAAGACAGTCTTTCTTGAAAGTATAGATCAAGGGACCTTTATCCAAGGTTGTTGGATATCCTTATCTTTGGGTTAAAATATTTACTACTTGTTACTTATAGTGTTTCAATCTTTGTTTTCCACTGTAATTTTGGTCGTTGAGGAGAGTATAACTATCTTATACTTTCTTAGACTTGTACACTGATTATATAGGATTTTATATACTTTAAGGTAGAATCTTTGTTGTTGTATACTTTTTTTAAGTTTCATTTCTGGAATCTCTTTTTCGGAATCACTTTTTCGGAATCAAGAATATTAGTAAAAATTAGAGGTGTTGTGAATTTTGTTTAAACAAAATTTACTTAAGGATTTTTTTTAGAAAAAAATTCACCCCCTCTTGTATATTAAGTATCTACACTATAGTTTGATACTACAATCAATATCATATCTATATTACAATCGATCCAAAAATATTTATACATTCCTCAACCACTAATGAATCTACGGACACACAAAAATAAGGTGGGTGTTGCCTCAAAAAATACTTAATAGTTTGTTGATCCCTCTTTTGATCATTTGTAAGCTCAATAAGATTCATGTAACCATTTATTTCTCGAGAGAGATGGGTGAGAATTATCCAAATATTTTTCATCCCAAATCCCATTTAATGTGGTTTATCTTGAGGGTATTCATTACATTGATCATTAAATTTATTTTTCACACAATTCCTCATAGTAACAATGATTGACTAAAACCAAAATGAATAGAGTAAACATAAAGATAAAATAATTAGAGTGATAAATCATAAAAATCAATCATGGGATATCCTACATTATGAAACCTTTTTAGCAACACATAATACTTTTATATTCACTATATATCACTATCAGTTCTTTCGGGGTTGTCTTAGGTTCTATCCATATATTCTTAATATCATAATATCCAAAAATAACTAAACCCTTCTACGATTCCAACTGATTTTATCCAAAAATTATATACATAAATAATACATAATTTTACATGAATATTCTATACAAATAATATTAATACATGACCCAAACCTGTAAATGTTTAGTGTATTTGGATACTAGAAACATAATTAAATTATTTCATGAATTATCTTTAACATCTCCAACCAATTTCTTTTCATATTATACCCTTCTTAGACATACACTATTTAAAACATTTCCTTATAAAATGGGGAAAAAGAAGTATAAGAAATTTTGAGAACATAAGATTTGTAAGGGTAAACATAAGAGATATTAATCAATTATCATGATTGAGCATACGATAAGCATTAAGGCATGGGAATATGATAATAACTTATGAAATTCATACCCAATTAGTCAAATATCCTTAACCAAGATCCATGGAATATTCATTTTTCGTAAAAAATACATAATCCATAAGAGTGAGGGAATCATCAATAATCAATTATAATCCATGAGAACATATCATAAGCATAAGAAATAAGTTTTTGGAATACACATAATCCTAGTAAATCATTTACTTAGTCATGGATCACTACTAAGAATATAACAGTGGATAAAGTCCCATAGTGTATTGGGTTCACTCCCCATTCCATAATTCACCTTACCAAGTCTCACTACCAAGAAAGTCACAGGGGAAAAAGTTACTTAATAAATTGGGTTCACTCCCCATTCTAGTCCACATTATCTCATTAGATATCAAAATTTTCCAATTCATTGGAAGGATATGTAATTATGGGTCCACCCATAACATCATGAAAACCATATATATGTGTGATAAAATATCATAATAACATACATAATATCATCATAGAATAACCCATGGAAAATAAATGAGTTTTGTAAACATCTCTTAATTATGTAATAATAATCCATCAAATAAAGGAAGTAGATAGTATCCTATTAGCATTAATTATCTCATCATAGCATAATTAACCCATGATAAAGATACAAGTTTCATAGAATCATCCAAAAACACCATCATCTTGATAAATACAAAAAAAATTGATGGTATCATAAGTGAAAATCTATAACACCCCTAGTTTTTATGAATTATATTTTTTTCTAATAAATATAAAGTTATTTCATGTCTTTCATTGTATGGTACACTAAGTTAATTTTTTTATATGAAATACCATGTTAATCTTGAAATACATGAAACAATGAGTCTAGATTGTGGTATATGAGATAATAAATTTTTCTAGTGTTACACAAAATATTGAGTTCCGTTGATAGCTTGTCTCACATGCAAGATCAAGTTTTACTGATCTATATTATTATTATTTAATATGATAGTTATCTTCCAGATGTTGGAATTTATGGAATTAAAAGAATAAAATAACTTATAAAAATATATTTTTTAGATGCTTATTAGTTCTCTATTGATTATAAATAAAGTAATAATCATTTAAAGGGAAAAATAAATGTTTTCTAAAAAATAGTATCTTTTCTAAAAGACGGGTTAATCATGCTTGGAGCACATAATTTAAAATTAACTTTTAATTTTTTTATAAATTTGTTTTAAAAAGAAAACTTCATTTTTGAAAAATTAATATTAAAATTATCTCAAGGTGAATTTTTGGTATTTTTCTGAGAAGTTTCATTTTTTGAAGAATAGTGATAATACCGAGTTTTAGTTAAAAACTACCTTTTCATTTAACTTATTTATTATTTTAAATTAGTTTTAATGTATAATTAGTTAAATTATATATATATATATTAATCTAATTAAGGTTATAAGAATAAATTTCAAATTGAAATTGAACATAAAATGTTTCTATACTTTTGATCAAGTTTTCTCTTTAAAACCCCGCTTTCTCATCACAGATGTGAGAATATTTTTAAATTATATTCTTCAATTTATGTGAGTTTAATTTGAAAGAATAGATAAAATATTTTTAATTTTAATAATTTATAATTTATAATAATTTTAACCGAAATTTTTTACCAAATTTACTTGAGAAAATAGTTAAAATTAATTACAGTAATTAACGTAAAAACGAGTATAATTAGTGGTTAAAATTTGAAAATAAGGTGTAAAATGACCTAAAAACTTGTCCAAAACCCATTTTTTGGAAATATTTATACCCTTAACACCTAATTACATATTGTTTAGGATTTAATGGGAAAATATTTAATGAAAGTGACCTATATAATATGTTAAGTAAAAAAAGGCAAAAAATAATCTTCATTGCCTTTAATATTTCAAAATATTTTAGGTGTGGAAAAAACAAAAATTCCACTTTATAAATATTATTTTTAAATTTAAATGAGTTTTTTACCATGATAATTTGTTTTAATTTTTTAGATATTAAAAAATTACTCTAAATTATTAAGAAACACTAACATAGGAATTATTTAATTAATAAGTAACAAAAAATATGATACTAAAAATATTAAAAGTGAAGTAAATTGACTGGATTATTACCTTAAATCAATTTTATAGATGAATATATATTTTTAAATTGGTTCAGACTTAATATATTCAAATTAAATTATTGTTTTGTTGTTTTTAACTTCAAATTAAATAAATAATGTCAAAATTGACATTAATATTGTTTTATAATAAATGATATTTTATTAAAAGATTTAAAATTACAAAAAATTCTACCTTCTTCTAAGTAATTTTTATATTTTAAAAAATATAAAATTGGATCCATTCATGGACCAATTTTTCTTTTATAATAAACACATTATCATATAAATAGTAAAAAATTTGTTCGTGTGGTTAGAGTTATAGTAGTGTTTTTGTGCGTTACTTTTGATTTTGTTAAAATTTTTTTTCTAAATACATGATATTTTTTTATAAATTAGATATAACATTTAGAATCATTGGGTACAAATACTATAATAATTATCACTTTAATTTTGTATTAATGAATAAAATATATAGGTTAGAAAATTAGTAACCTTAATAAAAATAAAAAATGGTAAAAGTAGAAAAATTTAGAAGTTAATGAACATAATTATAAAAATGAACTTAATTTTTTTGGTGGAGATATTAATTAATCAAAAAATCCCCCCCTATTTTATTATTCAATTTGGGATCCACATAAGGTAAGTAAGACATCCCAATAGTGAATACTTTTGAGTATTTACCAGAATGCAACTGCTCCTCTACTATAAAAGGGAACTCGCTCCCCTCACTTATTTATACATCTTAGAAAATTTTGATTGACCAATATCTACCTAAATAACTTATCCACTTACCTCATTTCATCATATAACACTTAAATTGGGAAAAAATATAACTAATGAATTATTTTGGTGCAATACAAATGGAGATACCCCAAGAAGAGGTAACATTCATTAATGAATGTTTTTGTTTTACTTCTTCCTCCAACCCCTTCAATTATTTTTATATAAAAAATATATAATAACTTTAGTATATATAATATAACAATATTTTTTATATTATGTTTATGATCTAAAACCTTAAGAAATTCCATCAAATGGGTTATTAAGTCATCATTCGTTTGTACGACGGACTAATGCCTCACGAGCTGATCTCTTTCCTTTTTTACATTACCACATTTCAAGGTTGAGAACAATGATGGACTGAAAGAATCAAATTCCTTTCATATTTTTGATACAATTTCAATTATTTTTTGATTTTTTTTAATTATAATACCACAAAATTTAATTATTGTAATCAAAATTAGGAAAAAATGAATAATGGGATAAAATGGGTAGAGTATGTGTTTTACTGTTCTATTTAAATTAATAACATTCATTGGAAAATAACATTTTCATTATAATAAAAAAATTTAGGTTAATTTTTTAAAAAAATGGCTATGCATGGCTGGCTCTCTGCCACATCACACCCACCATCCACAGAGCTAACCCACTTTAGGTTGGACAGCCAAGCATGACTGTAGGAGAGCCAGACTAGGACGACAAGTCATGAGTGATGAAATATCACACACAGGTCGCCCATAGGTGGTTAACCCCCTGATGAAGTATATTTTATTTTGAATCCCACATGTTCCATGTGTGTGCAACACACATATTCTATGTGTGCATGTGGAAACTGGGAGGCCATCTCTGGAGCAGTCATTTTTAACAGAGCAGCTACACTTTGGATTATAATCCAGCACTATCTCTAGCTGATGTTTTGATTTTGGGTTTAAAAAATGTGCGTTACTGTTCAAAATTTAAGAGGGATGATGTATTGTCAACTCATACCATGTGGATCATACTTAGACACACCATTCCACCTCATGCCACTTTGTCTCCACCACCCCACTTAACCCAAACACCTCTACTATCATCAAAAATCGCAATCAAAGACACCACGAAGATTATGGTTGATTCAATATTTACTACCACTAATAGGGAATTACTTGGATTGACACTAAAACCTTTGAAGACCACCAAGAATAAAAATTTCATCTCTTCCAGCCACTTAAAAGTCCGAACGAAGAGGACGATACTATTTCCCCACTGCCATACTCCACTGCTCACCACTACTACATGCACAGAGTAGTTCCACGTCCACCTTGTCATTGTACACCATCTAGGCATGATCCATGAAACACATAAATGTTGAAGTCTCCCCCACATGGATTTATTCTATTCTAAATCATAAAACACCTGATATCTTTGGGTATTTTAAATTTTAATCATCACGGTTTTCATGACTGATTCTATAAAGAGAGATATTTTTGACTTAAAAAGGAGAAGTCTGAGGCCCCTCGATGCCTATAAAAGAATAACCTCACCATCACTGTAGGGGATTGAAGGCCTGATGAGGGAATCCACTAAGGAGTCTTTACTTCTAAATCTTAATCTTCATTCTACTTTCATTTTATTTTTGATTTATTTTCCTTTCATTTTGTTTCAATTTCATTTTAATTCTAATTTAAATTCTAATTTATTTAAACAATTCATTCATTTTTTAAGTGTTCTACCATAACCATTGTTCAACTTCTTCGATTATTCTTCTTATTTTTATTTTTGTTTCTACTTTTATTCTTTTAACAATATATATATATATATATATTATTTGTTTCTAATTTATTTATTCTTCTTCTAATCTACTTTATCTATTTGTCATCTTCTTATATTTTTTATTCTTTTATCTAATTTTCTATTTTATTTTATTATATATTTTTATCTCTCTATATTTTTCCATTTTTATTATTTTATTATTTTTATTTATTTTTATTTTATTTAATTTCTCTCTTCTTATCTTCTCCCATAAGACCAAAGTTATCTCTTAGTCTCGATAATTGGAGGCTGACTCGAGGCTTGGACCAGAGGAGGTAATGGTGTTCTTGGATACTTTATTTTTTTTTTTTTATCTTTGTGGAAGATTTGAGTGGAATTCATTGGTGTGGTGAATTCCCCCCATGAAATGAAACTCAATATATTTCTATTATTTTGTTTAATTTATTTTACCTCTCTTTATTGGCTATCACTTCCCAAAATGGAGTTTAGAGAATTAATGGATGAAACAAAATCGATTGAGTGAGGTCTTTAAAGATATCACACCATAGACCAAGGTGTGTCATCATCCTTGATTACAAGATGGTTTTTATATAGATCTCTTAAAATAATTTTAGATTTAAAAATTTCTTACTAAAAATAAGATTAATTTGTCATGAGGTTTTATTATGGGATTATCAAACTAAAATCCAACAAATAATAGAGAATAATGATTTAACCCAAAAATCCAACCCAAAACCAAGTTATTTCTTCATAATTTTTATTTTGTTTATAATTTCATTACATTTTATATTTAGAATTTCCATATTTCATTTCATTTAAATATATAGAAAAGTACTCAAAAATCAAAACATTATACATTTCTTTTATAAAATATTCCAAATAAAAAAAATAAGTAGTTTAGGTGAATTATAATAAAAAAGTGAAAAAATGAGAATATCCTTAGGTGATACAACCCTAGTCAGCTACTGTGTTGCACTAGAAAAGATAATTTTCTTTTTGGCACACCCAACAATAAGTTTGTGCATTAGAGCTAGAACCATTCTGAGGATCTAATTAGTAGTTCATTTTCCATTTCTAATTTCACATTGTAGATATATTTTCATTATTTAAAAAAACATCAATTTTTTTCAATGATGTTTTTAAATGATTACCTTTTCAATTCTTGGGAAAATTACACACAGGTGAAAGAAGAATAAACATATTTTATTGAGGAGGCCTTAAAATGAAGGTATTATTCTATTATTATAATGGCCAAGAAAGAGCAAAGAGGCATAGAGAAAGACCTCTAACCTCAATATTTGATGAGCATGATTGAGGAACTCCAAATTGACTTGGAAATATTTGAGGACAAGAAGGATGTGCCACCATGTTTCCCTAATTATACTATATGCAACAAATAAGTTAAGTCCAAACTCGAGGAATATCATCAACCCAACTATTTTAGGGACCAGATTCAATATGACCATGATGATCTAGAGTGGATCCATGATGAGGAAAACTTTATTTTTTAGAAAACTATGAGATATCAATAAGATCTAGATGACTTATGGAATGAGTATAAGGTAAACCTTGATCTCCTAGACCCATATAAAGTATAAAAACAAGTACCATTTCATGCCATTTTGGCCATGGAAGAGAAGGAATCCATAATATTAATTCCTAGATCTCCTATCTCAAACCCATCCAAAAAACATATATCAAATCCCCCACATTATTATAGTGACTAGGTTTCTTTATTCAATATCTAGTCTCCATTTACAACACTAAATGGAACATGAGTCCTACAAAAATCAACAATTCTTAGAGAAAACAATTAATCCAAACATTTACATGTACATATAGGTACCCGAAAAATAGACCATAAAATTGCATGTCCCCCTTAAGTGTATATGCGGGGTGTGGACATATAATACCCAGTAATAAACCACTTAGTTTCTAACTTATATGGAATATAATTAAATATTTTTTTTATATCAATATAAACTTTCATATATATTTATATAAAAATTAATTTACAAATGGTTATCAATAAGAACATGGAAGCATCAGATAATGGAAGAATTCATAAAATAGAATCAATTATAAACAATAAATACATATAATGGGAGGGTATATACCTAATATAATTTATTTGATCCTAGATTTTGATATGAGACATCATGTTATAGAATCCATGATTCCATTCCTATAGAACTAAGATTATAGAAATACTTCTCATGGTTGAGTCATGGGAAAATCTTTGTATTTTTGATAGAGGAAGGTGTGTATAAGAATCAATGAACTATCATCACATGAATTTAGGGATAGGTGAAAGGGGTTTAAAAAATTTAAGTCATTGTGACCCCATCCGATTCATAAATATCCATATAATACATACCAACACACTAGTTATACAATAGAAAAATAACCCTTCTAACATACTCATTATTTATCAAAACAATATCTATGGTCAAGGTAGCATTATTATTTAAATTAATTCACATGCTTGGTATAAAAAATAAAAACAAATCAACATATAAAAGTCATAGTCATGCTTAAGAAATAAATCCATTATAATAAAACTAATTGTCAAAAAAAAGGTAAATATGATTG
The DNA here is from genome assembly GCA_963277665.1 of Viscum album. Taxonomy (NCBI): domain Eukaryota; kingdom Viridiplantae; phylum Streptophyta; class Magnoliopsida; order Santalales; family Viscaceae; genus Viscum; species Viscum album. The sequence goes on along the minus strand of OY728130.1, from coordinate 627,296,744 downwards.
AATATGATACATTATATATAATATCAATAAAACAAAATCCCCTGTCACACATGATCATAACACAAAACATGAATAAAACATGAATATTAAATTATGGAATCCAAACAGGTATAAAAATATCAATCCAATCATAAATCACGTTATAAGGATACATTCTCTTCATGATACTCTAAATGATAATAATAATAGTTATAAATTATTGGATGAGGAGTAATTCACGGCTCACTAAAATACATCTAAAAAGGGATCTAGCTTTATCATGGGAAGTAACAAGTGTGCACTAGTAAAATACTACCTAAGATCAAATATGGAATTTGTCATAACAAATTTGATAAACTACCTCTAAAATGGGTGAGGTGGCATGACAAAAAGGGTTTCAGGGGTCACCCTGGGGGGGTGTCAGGGTCGAAAAAAAGTTGTAGCAGAGGTTTATAAAAATCCACTGCTAAATTATTAAAGAAAAAATTTAGCAGCAGTTTTGTAAATCAGAGCTAAAAACCGCCACAAACAGCTATTAATGTTTTATTGTGATTATCATTAACATTTTATTTAATGGAATATATTAATATATAGAAAAATAATATATTTGATCATTTAATATTATAAAGTTTTATTAATAAAATATAATTTCAATTCCCTATATTTATTCTCGTTTTACACGACCTTACATACATTTATACAAGTGAACCGATCAAAAAAACCAATAAAACGAACACTCCTGAATGATAAAATTGAAAATTATAACTCATAAAAATAGACGCAAATAAACTTAAAATAATTATAAAGAATAAAATAAATGTTTAAATGAATATTTATTTATTAATTAATGAATATAATTTTATTATAAGGGATACTAAGGAAAAGAAATCATTCCAACATAAAATGAGGGGATTCCTAAACCCAATTTCTTTTCTTTGTCTTATTCCTCTTTCATGCCAAATTTCTATATGGATGTACATTTAATACTCCTAAAATATAATTTAATTGTCCTTAAATTTTATTTTATGGGATATACATGTTTCTAATGTGGTTTTATAAAAAATAAAATTATTTTCTAGAAGAACTATTGTTTTTTAAAAACACATATTTTACTTCTCTTGAGATTATTTCTTCTTCACTCAAGATTTATGCCTCTTATAGAATCATACTATTCAATTTTTTGAACCCAAAATTTTATTCAATAATTTATTATTTTATAAATGAAATATATTCCTTTCCATGGGTTAATATATATCTAAAATTGATATATGTTCTTTGTGTCATGCACTATTATGTAAATGTTATGATGTAACGGGTGCACCCAGAATTATATAGCGCTCCAATGATTGGTTAATGTGATTTTTCTCTTGAGATAAGGTGAAATATGTGTAAAAATAATTATATCTCTATAAATAGTAATGATTTAATGATTATTCAAATTTTCTATGCATTAACATTATTGTATATTTTTTCACAACTATGTGTGGTATTTGAACACTAAGACATGATGTTTTATTTTTATGCATTTCTAGATTCCATGCCTTTATCTAACGATTCCTATAATTATTTTTAGGATGATATAATGTTTATTAATAATAATTATTATTATTCTCACACATGTTATATTGATTCATGTTCTTATCTATCCTCTTACTGGGCTATTAACTTACCCCTTTATTTGATGTATATCCTCAGGTGATAATTTGTACTAAGGAGTACATGAGGACCAATAAGAAGCTAGTGAATAAGGGATTAAATAATGTTTATGTTTTATCATTTAAATTTTAGGTTTGTTCCTAGTTTTACAAAGAAAAAACCATTGGATCCTAGCTTTGTAATGCTATAATATTATTTATCTTTAATATTGTGTAACAATAATGTTATAAAATGTAAGATCTCTATACCATTATCCCAATAACATAACTTCAAAAGAAACATATAGTGTCATACTCCACCAAAAAAATTCAACAAATATACAATTTGTTTATTATTTTTAAGTGGAACCATTTTTTTGGGTTGTATTGTGTAATAAACTCATGTTAGATACCATTAATTTTCAGATTAGCTTCAAAATTTCCACATAATTAATTCGATTTATTATATGTTTTCATTATATTCAATAAAAATATGGAATCCTTTTACTCACTTCTCTTTAAACTATAAATCATTATCAAAGACTAAAATTTATGTTTTATAAATATAATGTACATAATTTGGGTAAATTCATCAATATATGGAATAAAATATTTATCACAATTTATTTAATTCTTCCCCCCAAGACCAAATATATAAAAATGAATAAGTTCCAATGGATAAGAGGTTTGAATATCCAAATTATTTTGTAAATAATTAATAAAATTCCTCTTTTATAATATAGAAAAATCTAATTACTTTATGTCTTTATTATAGGAATATCACAAACAATGTCTCCTTGAGTAATCTTGTTCAGGTTATTTTGACCAACATGTCCAAGTGCTTGATATCAAAACTAATATATATAATCTTAAATGATAAGAATTTTTTCATGAAAAATTTGAAACATGTTTCCTCTTCTTCTTATACATTGAATCAATACACAAAAATCCTTCAAAATCTTCACCAAGTATCCATTATTTTGAAAATAACACAAAACAATTTATTATAAAGTTTAGTAAAATTGATAAAACAAATTATCAACCCAACAACATAAAATGTATTTTTTATTTTATCATATTATATCCAATATATATTAATCAAATTATATTTAAATTTATTTCCCTATCATTCTTGAGTGAAACAAAACTTTTATTTATGTTTTTATAGTCTTTAAGGGTCTTTATATCACCTTTCATATGTGATAAGTAACCATTATCAATAATCTATGTATTTTTTTTGTGAATTGTTAAATATAAATTTTTTCACAATATATTTATAATTTTAATTATAATTTTAATATAAATATTTTATTATTATAAATAATACTGAACTAAGCCAACAAGAAAGTAAGACAATAATTAGAAATATGACCTAGTTTGTCACTACTTACAGTTGTTTTTCAACATCTAAAATTGATTTTCCTTATTCACTATTTAATATTTAAATTTCATTATAATTATTCCCATTTAAATGGGATAAATCCCACTGAAATATTTCCTTCCCAATATTCTACGTTCATAGGCAATCAACATTCTATGAAAATCATCCAAAAGAAACATTTCAAGGTCATAATCTTTATGTACAAATAGATTTACAAAAATTCTATCTAAAAGGATACAAATTATCTTATTGACCTCCATATAATCTTTAAATATCTCACCAAAACACTATTGTTTCTCACACTTCCTTGAATAATATAATGATATCATCAAGATATTCAACACCATGATTCAAATTTCTTTACAATTTGACCGCTAAATCTCTAATTTATCTTCCGTCACTTTGACATTTCCTTTATAGATATTTTATAACTTTTAATATATTACTTTTTTTCTTAATACCCTTTAACTTGATAAATTTATTTGATGAAGGTGATGAAATAATTTCCTTATAATAATGACCATAACTCTAAATAATTTTTTGATCAAATAAATTATTAAAACATGACCTACATGAGGAAACCCATTTATTTCATCTTCAAGAAGTTATAAGATAATATATAATATGTATGGTATTATCCTATAATTTAAAATATTATAATTCTATTTGTATACTATTATAATATCCTTTAAATTAACTTAATTAATGTGATCCATCATTGTAATAAAAATTCTAAACAAACTCATCTTAAAATACAGAGATCAACCACAACATCCAACTTCGAATTTTTTGAAATATTCGATGGGAAACTAGAACATAGTTCTAATAACAATTATAAACACAAAGATGAAAATATGTATTAAGATACATTAGGATTAAGTATTATTGGAGTAAATATATTAATGAGTTTCTTTTCCATGACACTAATAAAAAACCGTAGTACCCAGTTAATATGAAAAAATTATTTGTTTTTATGAATTTATTATCAATTTAATACTAAATATTAGTGGTATTACACACTTAATAAGTTATTAAGGAACCTTAAAACACTCAAAAACTATTAATTGTGGATTTACAAGGTTTACCATTTTATACAAAAAGTTGTATCCTCAGTATGATTGAGAAAACACATGATCACATGATCTTCCATAATTATCATCGATAAAAAGACAAGGGTTTATATTTAAAATCATGTTATATAAAAATGTCTCCAAACCAATTTAATTTTATCACAAAAAATCAAAATGATAATAATCATAGATAAATTAATAACAATATTTAAACTTTACAAAGAGTCTCCACTTTGTTTTGGACATGGGCCAACTCCTATCCTGTTATTCACACACTAAACATGTAATCAAATTGTTTCTAAAATAAAATGTGGAAACATATTATATTTTTAAATTGTTATTAATTTACCTTGATCATATATAAAACCTATGAACTTCTACCTATAATAATAATCTTAGAACATAACTACACACATCAAATCTTTCTTCATTCACGTCAAGAGTATCCTCAATCTACACATCCAAGTGTTTCAACATCATGGTATGATTTAATGATGATAATATACAAATATTTACCCTTATAATAATCCTATAATTTTTTTAATTGTTAATGTTTTTGAAATTCATGAATATCATGCTCTATCCTGTACAATAACAGTTTAACACATTTTTCCTTTTTAATTAATTTTTTAATTTCAAATTCAAAATCCAATAACAAATTTTAAATTATAACTTCATTCAATTTAATATGAGACATTATACTAATCCATTCATCCTTATCAACATTGATATTATTAAAGGTTTTTAGGATGAAGTTGGAGTATCCCATGATCCAACCAAAAAACACATCATCAAAAAATCAAAATTCTGGATTTTATCACACACCACAACATGGTGTGTTATGTCCAAAACATAATGTTAACTCAACCACTTAAAACATTCTAAAACTAATCTAAACCATGAACATTATGATTAGGCCACAAAACAGTTCATTCCATGTTTTTATATTTGAAACAAAACCATGATGACTATATCCAAATGGTTTGAAGAACCTCATCAAGTTCACTCTTCAACCATGGACATGTTTGAAGAATCAGGATGTGGTTTATTTCCCACTTTTATTCCCATCCAATGACCACAAACAATCCACATTTTCATCATTATAGGACTAGACCAAAATTGTTTTATCTTTTAAATCATGTTAACTTCTCAACAACCATGGAATTTTGAGTTCCTTATTTTACGTCATCGTCTAAAGACCATAACCAGGATAACCAAATACTTATATAATTAATCTTCCATATGGATTTTTTTTCATAAAAATCATATTTAATATATTAGAATTTTTCTATTCCTCCATAAGTCTTTTTACCTTAATACATGAAACCACAATGTAATAATGTAACACCACAACATTTTTTTGACAGCCTTCACTTCAAAGATCCCCAAATAAACATTTTTTACTAAAAAATTCATATAAACACTTATAAATATCTGAATGAACTAAAAATTTTATGAAATAATTTTTTTTTAAAAATTATTTTAAATGTTACTCATGTGTTAAAAAAAACCAATCCAATGTCATGAATCACATCTACTTCACTTTAACTTTTTTTTTAAAATATCATCTTTTTATATCAATCTATTTTTGGGGGAATCTTACTATATAAAAAATATTCTTAGTCACATTGATAAGCCCTAAATTTTATCCAGGAATATAATATTAGACAATGGGTATTTAAGGAGGATTAACAATGTCTTAAAATGAAATCATATATATTTCAACATTGTACATGGTCAGGTCAAATTATTTCCTAGAATTAAGGCCAACTAGGAAATACCCACTATCTCTTAAAACATCATGAATAATCAGTTTTCTTATTTAACTATTTTTTCACATAATAACATAAAAAATACATCCTAAAAACTATGTAAAAGTGGTTAGTTTTTTTGATTATCTAACTAGGTTATAAAATTTTGATTAATTGAAAGTTTCTCTAAAAACCTCATTTTAAAAATTAATTTCACTAAAACTAAAAATAAAACATCTATACCAGACCTAGGGAATCGTAATGATTGTATTAGATTTATTTTTAACATGTTATTGATTATATTTAAAGCGTATTTCTTGAATATTTATCAAAAGAATATAAATATAGTTACAGTGAAGAACATAGTTTCATTATGATATTATGGATGTATTAGGGATGATAATTGCATTATATAATGAAAATTGACATAGGTTTAACAATTTTTTACACCATCACAGTTTTAATAAATTATTAAAAATAATCATGGTTGTCTGAGTAAAATTTAAAAATGAATTCTATCTTAAAGTTAGGTAGACCTAAGGTTTGGTGTAGAGCCTCATATTTTTTGTTTCATGCAGTTAAAACCTTTCCTCCATTATTTCCTTATTTTAATAAGATTTTTTACATGATTGGGTAAATAGTTGTTAGATTTGAGTATCTTTTGGAGGCTTTGGATACTTGGTACAACACACCAATTACCAAACCTACGGTTCAATGCGTGTTAGATATTATTGAAGTTATGTGTAAAATAATCAAAGAGAAACATGTGGTCCAATGAGTATCCATAGTCATGGTTCTTGATGAAGGATCCTATGGTCCATATACATAGTGATCACATCATGTTTTTGGAGAGGGAAAATGACTATGTTTTTGAAAAAATGGCATGAGGGCTAGGCATGTCGGACTGGCTTTCTCAAAACTACTACAACCATATAGAAGGATGTGGTGGAGGCTTGATTGTGGTTGAGTGTATTTTAAAATTTATTAAATCACCTTTGATATTTAGATATCTTGAGTATTTCAATGGGAATAGTAATGAGATCATTATGAAGAATATTAAATGTTTTATTAATCAATTCATTCCTCTATTAATTGATTCCTACCTCATCTCTTGATTTTTACTTCAATTCAAGAATTCTTCATATGAACCTAGGGGTTGTTTGGTCAACCATTAAAGAATTAATTTTGGTTCCTTGGACAACCTCACTCATCTCGACCATCCTTGATATTTCTAGAAGAATCAAAACATATATGATAAAGGTTGTTCTTTTTGAATCAGAATCATAGGAGCCTCACCTCTTCTAATTTGTTCACTATCCTTTGAGTGATGGATTTATAATTTCTCAATAAAATTTTATTTTTATTGTGGATGAAAATAAAAAATGGGCAACTATTAGTTCTACCCCTATTTTAATTCTTTCTTTAGTCTAATTCTATAACATTTTTGATGCTTTGTTGAAATTGGTTCTAGGATTTCATGGCATAAAATCGAGTTATGGTTGGTGTGTGAATGTGGTTCAGGTGACATCACCCCTAAATTTTTTTTGATGTTGACATTGATACACATTAGGTAGTAATATACTTTCCATATAGGGAAATTTTATATTACAATTACCATGATATGATGTGGTGTTCTTATATTCACTAGACCATGCATTAGTTTGACAACATGTGTAAAGGTAAGACCATGATAGAGTTTGATCAAATGTGTGTGTGTGTTTGGATAGTATTTATCACTCTTGTTATGTTATTTGGTTATTATATATGTTATTCATTATTTTCATGTGATTTATTAGATAAATATTATACTTTTGTTCTATTATTGGAACCAATGTGACTACTGAAACCACCAAGAATCAGTGGCCTTGAGGGTGAGCACCTTTAGATGATGCATGTGATATAATAATATGACTAAGATAGATGATGGTGGCATGATGATCTAATGTGATCTAACCTGAAAAGTGATAGTTGTTCATGATAATCATTCATGACCTGACCTAGAAAATAATTTTGAGATATGATGTCTTTATAGAAAAACTCAAAATATTTTTGCGATATGAGGACCTTATGGACTCACCCATGAGTGAGATAAGGATTGGAGGCCTTATGACCTGAATCAAGACACATTAGCATTGTGGATGCTATAAGGTATGTGTGGTGACATTGTGGTTAAATGTAGTTCATGAATTATATTATGACTACATTTCCCATATAGATCCAAATAAGGTCTAATGAGCCAAGATTTATGTACATTTAAATTATATTTCTTTTTTGAAATAATCAATAATTTACACAAATATATTCCCCAAGACCCTATTAGTTTGGTCTATTTGGAAACTCAGAACACATTCCTCTATCTTGGTGAAATATCATCAATATATCTCATAAATATATTCCCCATTAGTTTTCCTACCTAAAAACATTCTTTATATCCTTGGGAAAATAAAACATAAAAAGGGTGAGCTCAAATGCTCAGTAAGGTTAAACATTGATAATATAAAACAAACCATAAACATAAGAGTGTAAAAACATGAACATAAAGTTTAAATATCAAAATCTTGAGTCATGAAATAAATCTGGGTAGTACATAAGGTATAGATCATAAAGAAACATGAACCATGACAAAATATAATTGGAATAAAATATGGAATTGTGTAAAATAAATGAGCACATAATATGATTTCTATAGTAGCAAAGGCATTGATACCATGACCATCATAGTGAAAAAATTCCATTACTGAACCTGGTTTACATTCCATTCTAGCCATGTATTACTGATCCAAATTTACTTTTTGTTCCATCCCTGTATTACTGAACTAGATTTACTTGTCATTACATCCATTTATATCTCATGAGATATAAATCTTTACCCAATACATTAGAGGGATATATACGTCCCACCATCTCATAATGAATTCATTCTTACATGTGGAAAACAAATATAAATCATTGATCATAGAATAACCCAAGAAATAAAATGGTTTTATTTATTATAATTCCATCATAAAATATCATTCTATCATTAAAACAATAAAATCATAGTAATAATAGGGATAGAAACATAAATATATTTAATGAGTGTTATCTTAGATGGAAAATAATTTTGACAAAACACTTGACCTTAATTCTTAAGGATAATATCCTTTCTTCTTCAAAAAATTATTATTTTCTCAAAATGAAATGAAATTTTAATAGAAAAGATTTTTTTTTAAAATAAACTTCAAATAGTGCAGAGGAATATTCATGGAAATATGGTGTAAAAATCCTTCTATTCTGTATATGTTAAAAACATTCTCCTCGTACTCTTGCAGGAAAATCCAAAAGTACCTCATATGAAAAAGAAAGAAAGATTCGTTCCATACAATTTAATAAGAATTCACCAATGGGTAAAATTTACTGTAAAAAATTGTATAAGATTAGAAATAATATTATATATTTATGAAACTTGTATATGGATGATAAATATACCCTAGTAAATACTAACGTATAAACAATGTCATATAATAATGAGATTGAAAAATTATCCCTTACCTTAGGTACATTATGCATCTTATGTTTCCAAAAATCTTATATAATTATTTAAATAATGTTATTTAATTATTTTAGAATCATATTTATTTTTATTGTATCATATATTATCAAATTATCATCTATTGTTTAGAAACATTTCATTGTCACCCGTTATTCAGATATTAACTGCTTTATGTTCTAATTCAAGTTTTGTCGCATAAGTTCATGTTCCACTTATTTGGTTATCGTTATATCATTTAAAAATTATATTAGTATAATATATATCATAATTATTCATTAAATGCAATTATTTAATCATTTTTTTAATAGAAGATCATGTATAATGAATCACATCGCATCATAGAGACGGTAGGTCGTACGTATGGGCGAGCGACAATATCATTCACTTAATTGGTAAATGGTTTGGAATTGGATGGTATATTAATTATAAAGAATAATTATCATTTTATATTCATTATTTATATCCATTATACTTATAATTATACCCATCATAATTAAGTATTGTTGAATAATAAATTACATCACGACATGGTGACGGTCAGTTGTACGTACGCATGCACGATGATATTGTTTTTCATAGGATGGATAAAATGATGTATAAGGTCATAAAATAATTATAAAAAAAACTTATAATTTATAAGATACTATCTTTATTACTTTATTATGGAGACAACTTAATAAGACTAAGTATAAAAAGAAAATAATTTTAAAAGAGGTGATAAAACAATTACCTCTTTTTCGAGTATCTTCTTTTGATTTACGAAAAAGGTCACCTTAGGATGGATTTATTCTAAAAGTATAGAATCGATGAGGAATTTATGTATTTTGGGAGCTTATTTGAGAATAATTTGGATGATCCAAAGGGCTTTAGAGGTGTGAGTAATTGGGAAGATGTGGTGGCCTTTTATAAGGGAGGAGGGGAACATTATGAATGTCTTGAATTATTATTTTATTATAAATTGATATTAAAATTATAATAGTTAAAAAGTTATATATATCTTTGATAATATGAGTATGTGTCTAAACCCTCTCAACCAATATGTTTTAGAAAATTTGGGATCACAAATTTAACCTTATCTTATGGATTTAACCCTTAGTTAAATAAATGCACTCTTATCATGTCTTATTGTATTTTTACAATATATGGTCAATATAGTTACTAGAAAATGAAAAAAAAACCAAAAGTGGATCATTAATGAAATTTTAAACAATATCTAAGTTAGTTGGCAGAATCTTATATTTTTATTTCTATTATATCATTTAATAAAATTGTATTGTTTTTTAAAAACTCATTTATGTCAATTTTGACACTATTTAGTAATTGATTTTTGTTAAAGATATAACAACTTGATTGATTAAAAAACTACATTAACTAAAATATAAAAATAACAAATCATCAAAAAAATTAATTGATGGAATCAAAATTTTCAAATTACATTTATTTTAATATTTATAATATCATTTATTTGAATCTTTTATAAATAAGGTAATCACCACATCATTTTTATGTCATAAATAAATAAATTTATTTAATGTATAAAAATAATAAAAACATGATATTGAAAATATTTTTATATTTATAATGAATATTTAGAGTATAATAGATAAATCATTTAATCCCACCTTAAAATTGTTTTAGTAAAAAGATACATGCTTTTGTTATATTTCCCGGTACTTTAAATTAATTATTATAACATGTCATTTTCACACCAATGTGGCTCACAAATGTCGCAATTTCGGCCTACGAATAGGTTTGGTCTTCCATGACTCATAAAATATGATTAGGACATGCGTTAGGTTAGTTTTATATTAATATAATATTATTTTTACCCTTATTTACCTAATTTACCCCCAACCCTGGTAAATAAAAATAATTACTGAAGTTACTATTCATAATGTACAAAACTAAAAGGAACCTATTTACATATTTTGGTCCTTATAATTACAAATATGGAATATATTTTACCAAATTCAAACACTGAAGTTTCATTAATTAATTTAAAATTAATTCTCTTTGTTAAAACCCGAAATCGGGTTTTTAAGAAGCAAAAACTATCAAAAGATTTACATGTGTTTATGTCCAAATTAAATGTTAAATTACACCCAATGAAAGAAATTGGATTAAATTATAAAAAAATAATCCATTTACAATTTAAAACCAATTATAAAGATAAGCTGACTATATAAATATTTTAGATGAAAAGAAAGTTTTGAATTAAAATGTAGAATTTTTCACTATTCATTAAAATATGAATTTCATCAGAAAAACTACCAAAATTTCAACCATGGTATATTTTGATGTCCTGATTCCAAATAAGAAGTTTATTGTGTCAAATAAGACTTATATAATTATAAAATACTAAATTTAAAAAGGGTTCTTCATCAAAAGGCCGTAAAACTGTATTTTTTTGAAAAATAATTTTTTTATCCCGAAAATTGAATTTGTTCATATATCATATATAGAAATCATATAAGACGAATTTAAAATATTACATTGAATATATTACATATATAATTCACTAATAAAATCCATAAAGACTGATTTTATTATTTTATAGACTCCCTTATTTTTATTTAAATAGTTTTTAGAAGGAAGTTAATACCATTAATATCTGCCATTATAATATCTAGGTTATAATATTTAGTTATCACTTACACTCGGTCTTACGTAAAATGAATTCTATAAAAAGAAATTAAAATTATGTGTATTATAAGCTAAGAATATTTTTATGTATACTACATGATAATACGGTGTTGTGTATAACACTAAATAATCTTGGTGTAACATACAACACAAGACATCAAATAAATTAAGATGAATATATCCCATAAAATTTTAGGGTGTTATATTCTACCCCCTTAAAATGAATTTTTCTCTCTAAATTATTTGGGGTTATAAATGGTTTATTACTTGAAATTTTCTTTCATAGAAACCCACATCAAAAAAAGGAATAATAAAACTTCATTTTAAAAAGAAAATTTAGAAACATAATGGTTACCCAAAGTAACTCATCACTATGTTTCCTCATAGGATAACATAGGTGAGAAGTGAAAACCTATATATGGAAGAAAAATATAACCATGAAGTTATTATGGATAGTGATAGATAACAATGTTTTGAGAAAATTAATAGCCATAAATCCATGAATATGCTATGATTTAAGGGACCATCAGATAAGAAGGGACTGTGATAATTTTTTTGGTTTTCAATATCATTTTCTCAATGTTGAAGAGTTGTTCATGAGAATAAATACTTAAATAATTTTGGTACAATATTACTATTGTTCCTGCCTTGAAAAACTTCCACTTCATCTATTTTTTAAATAAATGAAGTTGAATTTTTCATTATTGAAGTGTTAACAGATCATGTGATAGAATGATAGGTCATTCCATCTATCTCAATAAAAATGTTTTCACATGTAATCATATATATATAAGTATAATTATAGTTAGATAATACTTTAATCTAACAAAATTAAACTAGAAAATAAATTATTGTATCCACAAACAGATAACATTACAATCCTTTTGAAAACTAAAAATATAAAACTTTATAAAGAGGTGAACTAAACCGAATTAAAATTTATCTCCCATATCCCATAAGGTACTTCTTGGTTGTCATATTCCAAACATGTGAATACCTTAATAATGTATTCTCTTAAAAATGATAATAACATGAATTACCATATAACTGTAGTGAAATCATGAATTCTATCAAAATTAATTCATTCCACACACAAAAAATATCAAAAATTCTCTACACTCAATCCATGATATCACTATGTCCTTATATCAGTCATGAGGTAATTAATACTATAAAACAACTCTTTATCTCCTTATACCTACATTTTGTGCATACCATGTGTTTTCCAAAAATATTGAAACCACTTTTCATGGTTACCAGTACCATATAATTATGGAATACCAAAATGGACCAATACAAAGATATTACAATATTACATAATACTATAAAAGAGATTATATAACACAATTTTTGGAATTCCATAACATAAGCACTGAATCATTCCCCCACATCATTGTCATACTCAATATTTCTAATAATGATCACATGTGATTTTCCATTGTCTTTGGCCTTATGAGTTTGTTGACATTTATAATCATCCATAACCCTCATATTAGGGCATTGGATAGGATGATTCCCCATTTCATTGAAATTTTAGCATTAATGTGTAGGTTGTACATTCTCAACAGTATTTTCTCTATTCACATCATTACCATTGTTTTTCCCATTATTTTGGTACTCAAATGCAAAATGACCTTCTTTTCCACTATTAAAACATTTTCTAGTCCCTTTAGGAAAATCTCCACCATTCTTCTTTTCAAAATTTGAGAATAAGAAAACATTCTTATTCTTTTCACTACTGTTTTGAGATTTTCCCTTGTACTCCATCCTTTGTTTCTTATAAAAAAACATGTGATTAATATGTAACACCAACTTCCATTTCTAACTTAATATCTCAATGTAAAATCTATTCATAGATACTAAAGTCTCTTATAGATAATTCCCTTCAAAGACTTTGTTTTAATCCACTGAAGAATTGATTAACATTACTTACATGTTGGATGATATATCCAAAATCATACCTTGCAAGTCTTGTAAAATTTTCCTCATATATACCAACAGATTCATCATCGTTTTGATTAACCTCAAGAAAGTTATTTTCCATAATTGTTTGAATAATATTAGTAAATTAGTTAATAAAAAATATGTTTTTGAACTCATTCCACTCCATGGATTCAATTTCATCTTACTTCCTTGTATTCTTTATTAGATTCCCCCATTGGTCTACTTCTACTTCTAAACAATAAAAATACAAAATGACTTTTTCATGTTCTGAACAACGAAGGATAGAAAATATATTTTCAGTGGTACTGATCCATTGTTTAGCAACAAGTGGATCAGAAGGCCCACTGAAAGAAGCTGGATGCTGCCTTATAAAGGACTCAATAGACTGTTGTTCGTTTATCTTCTCATTTGGAAGTCCAGAATGATTCATCACTTGTGTAAGTATATAAATAAGATTTTTCATTCCATCTCCCATAACATTTGGTTGTTTAGAAGGACAATAATTGCATTTACCAATGAATTGATCATTAACACGGTTCCTTTGGGTTCAATCCATTGTCTAAAACCCAAAAACAATAATGTGAGAGGAAAAAATAATACTAGGAAAACATCATAATCAATGTCGATTACTTTAAATATATAACATCTTTGGTTTAATCCTAGTTTATTCATCATTATGAACATAATTCTAGGACTATAACCTATAGTTAGACATACCCTTATGGACATCATTAAACATACCTTATAAATATGTTCATGATATCACTAAAGTTTTTGCATCTTGGTTTCCAAAGGTCTGTCAAACCTTCACTCTGATACCAACTCTAAGGACCCATGATTGAAGTACATGGAAATTACATTTATTTTGAAGAATAATTAATTCTTTACACAAATATATTCCAAAACACCTTATTATTTTATTATCTTTGGAAACCAAAAAATCATTCTTCTAGCTTGGTGAAAGATCATTAACATCTCACATAGAGATCTTCCCCATTAGTTTTCCCACATAAAAGATTTATTTATATACTAGGGAAAATAATATAAAAAATGGCGATCACAAATGCTCAGCAAGGGTAAACATTGAGAATATAAAAGAAACCATAAACATAACAATGTAAAAACATGAACATAAAGTTTAAAATCAAAATCATGAGTAAAGAAATAAATATTGGAAGTACGTAAGACATGGATCATAAAGGAAAATTAACCATTATAAAATAGAATTTTCATAAAACAGGTAATTGTAGAAAACAAATAAGAACATAATATGATATCCATAGTAACTAAGGCATTGTAGCCAATACCATCATAGTGGAAAAAGTCCATTACTGAATCAGGTTTATTTTCCATTCCAACCATGTATTACTGAACCAGATTTACATGCCATTATAGCCCTATATTACTGAACTATATTTAATTTCTTTTACATTCATGTCTATCTAATGAGATATACATCCTTACCCAATGCATTAGAAAGATATATAGGTCCCACCCATCTAACAATGAAATCATTCTTACATGTTCTGTAAAAACGGAAATCATTCATCATAGCAAAAACCAAGAATTAAAATGGGTTCCTTAAACATAATTCCATCATAAAATATCATTAAATCATTAAAAAAATGAATTCATAGTAATAATAGAGATAGAAACATAACTCTTTAAATAGTGTCATCTTATATGGAAAATAATTTTGATAAAACACTTGAACTTAATTCTTGAGGATAATTTCTTTTCTTCTCCAAAAACGTTTTATTTTCTCAAAATTCCATGAAATTTTAAAGAAAATAATTAAGTTGAAAATAAAATTGAAATCGTGTATAGGAAGCTTCATGGAAATAAGTTTAAAAAATCCTTCTATACCGTAGAAGTTAAAAATACATTCTCCTCGTACTCTTTCCAGAAAAGTCAAAAAGTACCTCGTATGGAAATTGAATGGAATATTCCTTCCATAAAATTTATTAAAAATTCAATAATGAGTAAAATTGACTTTAATAAATAGAAAAATAAGAGAAATAATATTATATATTTAGGAAAAATGGAGGTGGATGATAAATATATCCCAACAAATACTTACATATAAACAATTTCAGATAATAATGCGATTGTAAAATTATCCCTTACCTTAAATATAATAGGCTCTATATGTATCATAACATCCTACATAATGATTTAAATAATATAATTTACTTATTACAGAATCATAGTCATTTTTATGATATCATATATGATCATATTATTATCTGTTTGTTAGTAACATTTCATTGTCACTCAGTATTCAGATATTAACTACTTTATGTTCTTATGCATGTCTTGTCAGATAAGTTAATGTCCCCTTACTTTGGTTATAGTAATATTATTTAAAAAATTATATTTTAATAATATATTTCATATTTATTCATTCTATTCATGTATATAATTGTGGTTTAATTAAGATCATGTAGAATAAATCACATCACATTGTGGAGATGGTAGGCCGTACGTATGTACGAACAACGATATCATTCACATAATGGTTAAATGGTATGGAATTGGATGGTATATTAATTATAAATAATAATTATCATGTTAATTTAATTATTTATATCCATTATACACATCATAATTCCCATCAATATTAAGTATTGTTGAATAACAAATTACACCACGACGTGGAGACGGTAAGTCGTACGTATGCATGCATGGTGATATTGTTATTTATAGGATTGATAATAAGAGGTATAAGGTTTTAACATAATTATAATAACATCTCATCATGAATAAGATACTGGTTTTATTAATTTTTTATGCAAACAACATATGAATATGAAGTATAAGAAGAAAGGAATTATGAAAGTAGTCATAAAACAATCACCTCTTTTTCGAATATCTCTTTTTTATTTACACAAAAGGTCTCCATAGGATGGATTTCTTAATAATTTGTGGACTATATGAGTAAGGTAGGGATGTTGGGATCTTATTTGAGTATAATTTGGATGATCCAAGGGCCTCGAGATGTGTGAGTAAGTTGGTAGATTTGGTGGTCTTTTATAAGAGAGAGGAGGGGCACTTTATGAAAGTCTTGAAATTTTATTTTATTATAAATTGATTTTCGAATTATAATAGCTCCAAAGTGACATATTTAGAGGATAAAATGCGTATGGGTATAAATAATCATAGAAAATAGGTTTTATATAAGTTTATATTACAAATTTAACCTTATTTTCAGATTTAACCCTTAGTTAAATAAATTAACTCTTACCATGTCTTCTTGTATTTTTACAATATATGGTGAATATAGTTACTATAAAATTCCTCGAGAACCTAAAGTGGATAATTAATTAATTTTTTAACACTATAATTAATTTGGACAAATCCTATATTTTTATGAATATTATATCATTTTTTTTAAAAATGTATTTTTTTTAAAACTAATTTATGTCAATTTTGAAACAATTTAGTGATAGATTTTTGTTAAAGTTAAAAGAAATTGATTGATTCGACAAAAATTAATTAAATCAAATATAACATGTCATAATAATTCATAAAATACTTAAATGGAATAAATATTTTCAAATTACATTTATTTTTATATATATATTATCATTTATTTGAATCATTCATTAATAAGGTAATCACTGCATCGTCGTTGTGTTATAAATAAATGAATTTATTTAATGTATAAAAATTATAAATAAAATAAAATTACATATGAATTTTTTTTATATTTATAAGGAATATTTATAGAAAAAAGATCAATTATATAACCCCTCATAAAAATTGTTATAGTGAAAAGATACATGTTTATGTTATATTTCCATTTACATTAAATTAATTACTATAACGTGTCATTTTAACATCCAAGTGGCTCCAAAATTCCAAAAAATATGACTATGGGTTTTTTGGTCTCCCATGATTCATAAAATAATATTATAACATGTTTTAGGGTAGTTTTATACTATTATAATATTATTTTTACCCTTATGTACCTAATTTAACCTTTAACTGTGGTAAATTAAAATAATTACTGAAGTTACTATTCCTAATGTCAAAAAGAAGATACCTATTTACATAATTTATTAATTATGATTCCAAATATGAAACCTATTTTTTATAAATTCAAAACACATAATTTTCATTAATTAATTTAAAATTAATTCTCGTTGTCAAAACCAAAAAGTAGGTTTTTAAGAAGTAAACAATATCAAAACATTGACATGTCTTTATGTACAATTTAAATGTCAAATTATTTCAAATGAGTAACATTTTATTAAATTATAAAAACATAATCCATTGACACTTTAAAAAAAAATAAAATAAAATATAACTATATAAATAAATTAGATGAAAAAACAATTTTGAATTAAAATGCAGTATTTTTCACTATTCATTAAAATATGTATTTCATCAAAAAAATACCAATATTTCAACCAATGAATTTTTTTATGTCCATATTCCAAATAAAAAGTTTATTATGTCAAATATAACTTATAAAATTGTCAAAAACTATATTTAAAAAGTGTTCACCATCAAAATGTGACAAAACTGTATTTTTTTTAAAATGATTATTTTATCTAAAAAATTGAATTTCTTCTTATATATTATCTAGAAAACATATAAGATGAATTTAAAACATTATATTGAATATATAACATATATATTTCAGTAATGATATCCATAAATAGTGATTTTATTAATTGATAGACTCACTTATTTTCATTTAAATATTTTTTTAGAAAGAAGTTAATACTATTCATATCTGCCATTATAATGACTAGTTTATAATATTTAGTTATCAGTTATACTCGATTTTGAGTGAAATTATTTCTATCAAAATAACTCTAAATGTTCTGTAACGTAAGCTAGAAATATTTTTATGTATGCTACAAGATAATACTATGTTGCGTATAGCGCAAGATAACATTGGTGTAGCATAGAACACAAGACATTAAATAAATTTAAAAGAATATATCTCATAAAATATCAGGGTGTTACAAAAGGTATGACTTAGGGTTTGTGGAAACGTGGCTGTCACCCTACATCTCTATAAGTGAATCTATGTTTTTTCTTTAATATTTATTTTCTACGAGGGAATCTAATATTATTTATGTGTAATCATGTTAAGTACACATTCGTGGTTTACTATCAGGTTTATACTCACACCATGTTAAAGTACCAAGATATGCATGAAGACTTTATGATTAGGGATACAGGAAAGGGTAAAGCCCCCAACAACATTGATTTAGGAGATAAATCATGGTGATTATAGGTGGTACCAAGATAGACTTTAGAGTGATGTCATAGTGTTTTATTTACCTGTTTTTGTCATACTCTTCTTTGGCATACCACTTTGGGGTTCCTGGGAATATTATTCTGTATGACTTGAGATGCATGTCATGCCTTTTTTTAGAATTTTTTATTTATTCCATGATGTTATTTTTTTTACATTTCATTAATCATACCTAGCTTATAGTCTACCCATTAATGGTATTTAAACACATGCTTCTAGTTAAAAACCTCTTGTGTATGAGGAGACACTCATTGGGCCATATAGAACTCAAACTCAGACCCAATTATTTGGGCCAGGACATTTCAAAGTGGTATCAAAGGAAGATTACCTCTTTCTTTCTTCTTGGATATGTTTTGGGATAATGTAGAAAGGACTTGGGCTATGTGATACTCAGGTAAGTTAGTTTCACATGTTTCTTGAGAACACATGTGTAATAAAACTATGAGTTACTATTGTTGGAACTACAATAATAGTTAGGTTTTTAATGTTTCTTATTAATCATGATTACATTTTATTGTTTCTATTTTGCGGGATTCAGATATGTTTATGCATCATGACAAGGTGCTTCAGACTTGTTTTCATATATATATATATATACATATATATTCCCATTGAGTTTTGTAAGGAAGTTGTTAATTAAATTCCTTCATAAGTGATTTATATTTGGTTATATATCTATTTTTCCTTATTTTTGATATATATTTGTTGGCATTGATTATTTAAACATGAGAAAAATTTTCTTTATACATATAATTGTGAGTAACATGTTGGTATGAAGAGATATTCTTATAAATCGATTAATACCAGGAGGGATATGTTTTATTTTTACCTATATCCTCCTAGGATATGTTTTCCAAAATATATTTTTTTGGTATCAGTGAACTACTCAGGGTATTATCTAAGTAATCTACTATAGGTGTTTAAACAATATATTACAATTTCATAGAATTTATCATTGATTCCATATTAAGGGTTCACCTAGATAATTGGGCCAAGAAACTATCTCAAGGGATGAAATCCTGGTTCTACCACTAGTCATGCAAGAGATTATAGCGGAGTATATTCCCACAACTTCTCCAGTGGTTCCAGAAGAAGGGACACATCAAGAAAGAGTCTTCCACCTAGTGCCTATTCAAGGAGGAGGTGTCTCCAAGACTATGGTCGATTATACTTGAGATTTTTATCTTCATTACACTTCATCCTTTTAGTATTATAAAGTCACATAGGAGGTGAATGACTCGATTGACATTGTTAAGGGAATATTTTTTATAGTAGATACCCTAGAGGATCGATTTGTATGGTTGGATGCCTTCCTGCTTCAGGGATCCACTAGGATGTGGTGTGGTTTTATGAATCATGATGTAAGATATAGATGTGTAACTTGGAAAACAATCAAATAAATTTTATTTTTGTATTTCTTTCTTAGTACACTTAATATAGACCATGCTAAAGAGTTCATGTAGCTTCTGCAGGGAATGATGATATTATATTCTTTCTCAAAATGTTTTACAATTATTATACACTTCAAACAACTCTTGGATATGACTCTATTGGTTGAAAATGAGGTTTATAATTCCAAATTTTTTTGATATTTACCTTTTACTATAGTTGAAGTGTCAGGTCATGAGCTTTGAAATAAAAACATATGCAAAGGTTCCTCTTAAGGCTCTCAGGATTGTGTAGGGTCTCGAAGAAGACATGGATACATGTTTTCTTTCAACCTTCAATGGAATTTCTAGTGATAATTTTGGTTTAATAAATAGAAATTTATACGATTCCCCTAAGAGAATAAATATAAAATTGAAGAATAATATGGGTTCTTCAGAAAATTTAATGGGATAAAGAGGTCCCATGTGTTTCAACTATTAATAGGCTAGGAATTATCAAATATTTTCCCCAAATCCTCAAATAAATTAGCATCAGTTTGGTATGATAAGGCATCTCTAGATCTTATAATCTAAGGCATCATGAATGGGGTCTTACAGGGGTTCATGTCAGATAAATTAATTCAGCCACAATAATGGATGAGTCCTTAGAAATAGGTTCAATCCTCTCATATGGCGATGATTCACGTGGTTCATGTATATAAGGGATATGGCTATGAAGTTGAAGTTTCCCGATTTCATGGGATAGACTAGGTTCTGGCTAACTGTGGAGAGGGGTGATCAACCATTTGTGGTATGATATTGATCTTCTATAATCTTTCTTACACTATTTTTTATAGTAGTGATTCTCATTCATTTAAATAAATATAAATTGTTACTAGACATGACTTACCAGTTAAATAATGTTATGAGTGGTTATCTCTTGATACACTACTGGGGAAAAAGTGGATCATCTTCAGAGATGTCTAGGTTGTCTCAAAGTCATTGATGGATTTGAAAATCCATGGGATTTCATGATACCTAAGAAGATTAGTTTTATGGTATATTCAACATAGGTCGTAAGATTATTTTTCAGGAACATATAGACTACCATAATAGAAGTCTATTCATTACTATGCCCAAGGGGGATAATGTAGTTTTAATTTGTGAATGGTATGTTGGTTTAGGTAGGGTGGGATCAAAGATAACTAAAGATATAAATATTAAAACATACGTAACTTTCATTTTTCTCATAGTGGATCCAATATTAGCCTCTTCCTTTGCTCTGATTTTGACCCGTATTAGGCTGAATTCAAAGATGACTTTTTCGGTCTTCCTTCTAGTAGGGGAATTAACATTAAGATCAAACTCATTTCTATAGTGCAACCTATATCAATTTCCCCAAATCATATTGAATCAAATATATTTAAGTAAATCAAGGTGGAACTTGATTATTTTTAGGTGAATGGTTTTATCAGACTGAGCACATCTTTCTAGGGTTGTCTAGTGTTATTCATAAAGAGGTGGGAGGTAATTTTCAGTTGTGTGTGGACTAAAAAAATGAACTAGGTAACCATGTAGAATAAAATCCCATTACTGAGGATCAATGAACTTTATAACTAGATGTGGTGATATTGATCAATGGTTATCCAATTTTGATTTATGGTTTGGTTACCACCAACTTTTGGTCATATATGATGATATTCTTAAGACAATATTCATGAGAAAAAAGAGGCTGTATAAGTATATTTTCGTGCCTTCTAGCTAATAAAATGCTCCATATGTGTTCATGGATCTCATGAATAGGGACTTCTATCAATATATTGACTCCTTTATTTTGGAAATTTTTAGATGATATCTACATATACACAAAATTCACATAAAATAATGCTAGGAACCATGAGGTTGTATTGAGTACACTTTGAGTACATTAACTTTATTAAAAACTATAAAATATTCACTTTTGTATTTAAAAGGTGTGATTCCTTGGGTATGTAATTTCTGATGTGGGAATTTATATAGACATGGGTAAGGTTTATGTGTTGTTGTGTTGGGAATGCCGCGGGAATGTTTTTGAGATCAGGATCTTCCTTGGTTTAGTTAAGTACTACAAATAGTTTATACACGGCTAATCCCATTTTCCAGTGCATATTAATAGGATTACAAAGATTTGAGTGAAGTTATAGTGGATAGATATTTACAAAGAGGCCTTCCTAGAGATGATGAGAAGGTTGCAAATATCACCAATTCTAACATTGTCAGAGCCTGGGATTAGATATGAATTTTATTGCGATGCCTCAAAAGTTGGTTTAAAATATTTGTTGATAAAGTGGGACTTGGTAATATGCTATGTGACATGATAAATATAACCCAATGATTTCCTGACACATGACTTAGAGTTTGAAGTTGTGGTATAATCTCTCAAGTGTTGGTGACATTATCTATTCAGCGAGATATTTTTTATTTACAGTGAACAAAAGATAATCCAATATATATTCTATCATTGGGATATAAACTTGAGGAAGAGGCACTCAGTGTAAAATATATAAAACTTTTACTTCAAGGTCGCCTATTCTCTTGGGAAATGTAATGCAGTTGTAGAAGCACTTAATAGGGAAATGTGAGAGATGCAAGATATGTTAGAGAGGCCTTCATAGGAAGAATGATGTTTTATGGGTTTAATGGAAGAGTGGTTAGTGGATGTATCATTGTATCTTGGGTAGATGTCATATATACCTTTAGTGATAACATATTCTTTGGTAGATCATGTAAAATCATGCCTTGAGTTTTACCTCAAGTGTATATTTGTTCAAGAATGACTGGTTTTCTCTGTCCTTGTCCCAGGGGAATATTCGATGATGTATACATGATCTATATTAATGGGAGGAATTAATGAGAGACTTCAATGATTCAAAGGGAATGTTGAATTATAGGTGAATGAGAGTGTTCCATGACATCAAAAATTATTTGTGGTGACTAGTAATTAAGAGATACATCATCAATTTTATTTTGTGATGCCTTAATATCCAGAGGATAAAGCCAAAGCATCACTATTATGATAGTTTTCTTCAGAAACTTATGGTGCCAATGTGGAAGTGAGAGAACATGATGATGGAATTCATGAAGGGTTTCCCTCAAACCACAAGTATCCATGATGCCATTTGGGTGAGAGTAGACCAATTAATGAATATATAAATTTTCTCACTAATCCAATAGAATCAATCTATAGATGAGTTGGGAAAGCTGTATGTATGATAGATTTTACAAGTAAGAGGATCACCTTTCAGTATTGTTTAAAATTGGGACACCCATTTTAAATAATGAGTTTTGAAAGGATTTTATAAGTCACCAGGGAATTATTTAAAGATTATTACAACATATCATCCATAAAACAATGGAAATTTAGGGAGATTGATTCAGATCCTTGATGATATGTTTCAGTCCTCGTCATAGAATTCTTTGTAGCATAGAATGAGAACATATACATGGTAGAGTTTATGTATAGTAATATTTTCTACAACTCTATTTAGATGGATCATTTTGAGGATCTCTATAAAATATTGTGCCACTCACTGTTGTATTGGCACAAGGCGGGTGAGGTAGAAGTTTTTGGGCTGAGTATGGTGTAGGAGTCCATTTAGAGAGTGTAGTTGATTAGTAATTGATTGAGGATGAATAATATCTTGAAACAATAATTTGAAAACCAAATGAGACAACCTTTGGAGTTCACTATTGGTTGTCAGGATTTCTTGAAGGTTTCACCATGGTTGAGGAATCGTCATTTATGCAAGTAAGGGAATCTAGATCCATAGTTTTTGGGACCATTAGATATCATTAAATATATCAAATAAATGGTTTATTGAATATAAATTCATCTATATTATTGAGTAATGAATGATTCATTCTATGTTTCTTTTATTTAAAGGAATATCTATGATCCTTGACATGTGATTGATTTTAAAGACGTTGAGTAGGAACCAAAAACATGTTTTGTGGTGCGCCCAGTGTAGATCATTGAAAATGTGAGATGATTTTTTTGGTAATATGGTTCCACTTGTTGATGTATAATGGTTTTATGGATTGATCTAGGAGGAAAAATGGGAAAATATGTCTGATTTATATGCACAATGGCTTGATTTGTTTGAGAAGTACAACTAGGGATGCATCTTCAGGATGGAAATTCCTAGAGAGGATGACTGTAAAGTCTAAAAACTTTTGTTTCATGTGCATAAAATATTGTCTACATCTTTTCTTTATGAGTATTTGATTTTTTTCACGTGTGTGTAATGACTTGTGAGTTTTGAATATATTTTCTAGGTTTTTAGAGACTTTTTGTTCAACATGGGCAACACCACACCCATAGTGTATGCTAGTGGCACCCTGGTGAGCTCAGGTGTAAAATAGATAAGGGGAGATAACTAGAACAAGGTAGTTTTTCTTATAAAAGGATCTTATGGGACATGGATAGAGTGACCTCACCATGTCCTTGTTGATGGTTATAGTGGCGGAAAATTCCTGATTTTTTTTGAAAAAATGCAATGGGGGATGACCATGTAGCGCTGGTATTCTCAATGACACAACAACTATGATGGTGGTTGTGTTGGAAGTCGCATGAGTTTTAAAATGGATGAAATCACCTAGGTTCTTCATGGATATTAGGTGTTACAAGGGTAAAATTCATACGATCATTATAATGGGTCATATATTCGTTATTAATCAACTCAATATTTTATTAATGAATTCAACCCTCTACTCTTGATTTTTCTTCAATCTTGACATTATTTGGATAAACCTATGGTGAGTTTGGTCAACCCTTATAATGTTAAGATTACTACCTTGAACAACCTATTTATCTTTATACTTAATCGGTTGATATTAGTGAAGGAATTAAACCATTGAATATGAACGATATTATTATTGAATCATACTATCAGAGCCTTTCCTCTTCTTATTTTTTCAATATTCCTTGAGCGTCACACTTCTCCTTTCTTAACCGAACGATAATTCTATAGCTGATAGTGTTAAAAATTTAATGGTTTATAGTTATACCATTGCATTTATTCATTCTTGAGTCACATTGTATAAACTTTGGGATTCTTTATTTGAATCTATTATATGGGTTCTTATTGTGAAAGACTGTTCTTGTTAGTGAATGATTTTTGATTGAGTGAAGACACCCTTAATGAACCATAATGTTGACGTCAACATGATTGAATTAGGAAGTTATTACTATATATAGGCCATTTATATTAATGTTATCATGATATACCATTATTTTCTTATATTCATTAGACCATGATTGAGTTTGATCTCATGTGTGGTCATCTATAATTGTGAGACCATGTTTGTGTTTGATCACATGCATGTGTTTTGGTTACTATTTCTCACTCTTAGCATGATATGTTGTCCCTTATTTTCATATGATGTATTTTCTAAATTCAATATTGTGGTTCTATGAATGGTACCAATGTGATAGGTGGATCTATTATGGCCTGATGGCTATAAAGGGAGAGTATGTTTAGACACTGCATGTGACATGATGACATGAATCAGTTAGATGACGGGGAATGATCTTCTTATTTAATTCAACCAAAAAGGTTATGGTGAGGCATTATAGTGTTCAGATACCTGACCCAATACACATTGTTTGGATATAATGACCTTTTGGCCGGACCCGAGGTAGTGTTGTGATATGATGACCTTGTGGCCTTACCCATGAGAGAGACAAATCTTGATGTCCATGTGGTGTAACCCAAGATTCATTTCTCTTTTGGATACTTTGGGGTATATGTGGTGACCTTGATGTCTTCTCTAGCTCATGATTTCTGTTGTGACTATGTTTTTGACATGGAGATAATGTAGGTCTGATCAGAGGTTTGTAGAGTCTTATTCAAAAAACGATCACTCGTAAAATGGTTTTATATTGTTACTCTAATGTTTATTTCTTCTCATGGAATACAATATTATGTATCTAAAATATTGTTAAGGATGTAGTGGTTATATCCTACCTGGTCTACACTCACTCCCGTCATGAGAATATCAATGCATGTGTAGACTTCATGATTAGAGATAGGGGAAAAGGCATGGTTTTTGAGATAGGGAGCTAGGAGATGGGGACGATGACTAGAGGAAGTATGATGATATACTTCGAAGTGATTATGTAGAGTTTTATTTACTTATCCTTCTCACACATTTTTTGAAATACCACTTTATGGGTCCTTGGATTATTATTCATTATGGCTTCACATACTTACCAGATAATGTTTTAGCATTTTTTACATATTCCCTTTTTTTATTATGTGTTATTATTTATAATTTTCCTTATTGATACTGATTTTATAGTCTACCCATATAAAACATTCAATCCATCAATGCTATTTGAAAAATTATTGCATACAAGGTGGTATACATAAAACTATGAGAAACTCTATCCCCAAACCAATGATTTGGGCCATGGAATTACATCGAATCAATTATAAATATTTTTGATGTGACATTATCTTGATTCTTTTATGTAGAAACATGGATTAATTATTGACCATGTTATTACTCTATAGATTAAAATATATTGATTAATATTGTAAAGAAAAATTATATTAGATGATTTTTATGTATGATTTGATAGAATTTATAGTGATATGAATTAAATTTTAGTGGAATTATATGGAAAAGATAATGCATATCCAAGAGAAGTAGTAAATCATTGAGCAGTATTATCCTTAGTTGAAATTTACTTTTAATGATTTGATGGTTAATGATATAATGGAGGAGGAGTGGAAAATAATGACATCATTAATGAGATTCATAGTATACCAGCCACCATTATTTAATATCATTTACCTTTTATATTTTCCATATATTCCCTCAACCTCGTCATCATGGGATGGTTGAGGGAATTATTTTTCCCCAATATTATAGGTAAGATACTTTGATCCTTATAATTCAATGTTTTTAGTGATTTATAGTGTTATTTTGTGTGTAACAATGAGTTACCCATGTTATGTATATAGGATCATAAAAAAGGGTGAACATAGTAAATGTTATATTGTTTTTTGTAATGTGTTTGATTCACTATGATATGTTCATAGACAGGTTAATGAAGAATAATTCTCTTGTAAAAGATGAAATAAATCTAGTTAAGAGGTAAATCAAGAGAAAAAATATTTTTAATTTATTTCACCCAGATTCACTCCCCTCTCAAGATGTTTTACTCATAAGTGAAATACTCTAACAAGTGTTATCAAAGATAAGTTTCATGACTTCAATTGTATTGAAACAACTATAACATGGTATATTTATTACAAAATGTTTGATTTTGAAGTAGTTGTTTCATGTTTAACTTATTTGATATGATATTCTATTAATGAGATGTGAATCATATAATTTTATGTAGTATTAAAGTGATATTTCCCCATGATTGTGTTTATGGATCAAAATCTGTATAATATAAACCATATTTATGGTTTGTATTATCTATGTTATAAAATGTTCCTTGATGATCTTTGTAAGAGGAATTAAGATCTATGAACAATAATAGATATGATTGAAATCAATAAAATATATATTAACCAGTGATTATAATATTTTAGATATTCTTTATTATATAATTAAACTAAAACTACAAAAGAGTATTAACTTATTTTTATAATCATTAAGTTTTACTATATGACCTAAGGAATAAAACTACATACATTATTAATAAGTTTTCGTGAATAATTTTTTTATTCTTGATGTATAATATGACATTGAAGAAATGATAATATTTATGCACAATGTTTTTACCATCCATAGGTATGAAACCAAGATATAGGAACACAATTGGATATTCATCTAGGTCTCCCTTCAAATCCAATAAATCAACTTCCATGTTTCCACTATGTATATTGGATTATTTTATATTATTCCTATTAGAGTTAGTTACATTGAACTAACTCCTTTTTACTTTATGAATACCTATATTGATGTTTTTTTAATATACATAATGTTATTATAATATCCTGATTGTTTTTATGTGGTAAATTCTATGTGATAATCTCCTAAGGGAACCTATCACACTGAAAGGTCAAGGTAGTTCCTTGTTATGATGAGAATGTATAAGTGCAATGAAATTATTATTAAATATATTTTTCATTGGATAAGTGATATCATTTTATGAGATAACAATTATATATACTATTAGGTGTATGAGTACTATACAAAATTGAGACTTCTTTTCATGAAGTTCAATCTTGGCAATCTCAAGAAATGCGGTTATGACAAATCGACCCACTTTTATGAAATCCACATTTTAAGGGTTATTGGATGTTTATATCTATTTATTTGTGCAATGATCCTTATAATTTAAGATTATTTTAATCCATATCATGGTTTTATAAATTTTATGTATTAATTAAAACTATAATTTTACAATTTTGTGGGGAGGGAAGATACATTTGGTGTGTCACAAGAAAAAATTCATTAATTAGTAATGCGATAAAGGATTTTTACCTTCCCAATTTTATGGATATTGATATCTCATTACCTTTGAAGCTAATGAAACTACCTAATTAATTCCATGTCTATTGTTGTCTGTTGGTAAGTTCATTTATGAAAATCAACATAAAGAGACATAAATCACATAAAATGATGACATTAGTATACAACCTTCTTGATTAGAGATATTGCAATAAAGAGATTTTTCTATTAGCATATTTCTAGATAGTAACTTTATACCTTAGGTGATTCTTTCTAATTCCACTAAGTAATGGTCAAAGAGGTACACACACTATGTGTATCTTTATCCTTAGTTTATTTCTATATGAATTTAACATTTTTAATAAATATTATTCCCATACATGGTTTAATAATTATTCATGTTTTATTGATAAAAAAATTTCAATAACCAATTATTCAAGTGAATATATATGCGAGTCTAATATTTAATAAATATTTAATTAAAATTTTAGTGGATATAATTTTTATTTATTTATCAATGAATAATTCTGTGATATTTATTTGTTTAAATAAATAGTCAATATTCATGGACTGACAAATATTGATGGGGATTGATAAACCAAGTTTAATGGTGTAGTATAAAATAAGATAATAAATATTATTTGACTAAATATTAATTTATTTACTAAAGAAAACAATATTTATTTATCTGTGATTCTAGAACATTTTAGGTAAATAATAATAATAGTAATAATATAGAGATGTGCTACACCTTGAATTAATAGAATAATATAGGGCCCATTTGAAATTATTAGTATCTTACCCAACTGTATATAAACCTCATTATAACATTCTAAATCATAATTACCATTTTTAAAACCTAATTTCTTGAAATAATTATAAAAATATCTAGAATGATATTCCTTTATAATTATCTCAAGTATAAAGAGTGATCTGCCTCGTCCACTATCTTGAAAACAAAGATAATAAAAACAATCCTTACAACCACGAAGTTATCCTTGTAGAGATTATTTAAGAATAGAAAACAAAATTCACACTAGCACCCAAATATTTGTACAAGAACATTGATAATTTCATGGTGTAATTTTAGATCACCTCTAGAGAGATTATATCCTTGAATTCTCTAAATGAAAAAAGAATTCACTAAGAATTGGTGAAACAAATATTCAATGAAGAAGGAATTCCAATGAAAACTAATTCTTATTTCTAAAAATTTATTATAAATCACATGTGATGATATTATTTCATGGATTCTGGGGTTATTATTCATCTAGTTATAAGGAGAAATTTGAAAAAGTTTATGAAAATAAATTCTTGTGCATCTTCCTTATCATTTCCATTACACCCCAAAACCTTCAGGTGGTATCAGAGAGGTCATATGTCAATATATTATTATTTATTTATCATTATTTGATTAATTAATTTATTATTAGTTTTTCATTTCTATAATTTATTCTTTAAAATATGGATTTCAAGATCTTCCATTATTTTTCTTAATTATCAATATTATATTCAAAAATAGGATTATAATAGATGAAGAACATCCAAAAACCAATCCATAAATACTGAAAATTATGTTATTATAAGATGGGACTTCATAACATATAGCCTAAGTTACACGCTATCTACCCATGTTCAAATCAATAGGATAAACCATGAATTTAGTTTAGATCATTGAACATTGAATCATATGTGGCATCATTAAAACACTTTGTGTTGATCGAGATTTTTATGCAGACAATTTTTGAAACAACACATCATGTTACACACTTAAATTTCTTGTTTTCCATGTATTTTCACAAAAAAATGTAGTAATAAATATGGGATGAGTATTTATTACATAACACATGTGACTAGAAACCCTATAACATCGAGGTAACATAGTATGTAACTCTTTTATATGTTGTGTACTCCATAAATTTAAATGTATAGAATACACACAAAATCCCAAGTAATATTTCATATATGAATAATGAAGCATTATATATCATGTGTAGTTGGCCAGTATACATCATGTATATAAGGCCCCAACCTTAAAAATTACTTAATATTGAATTAAATGAATAATTCACATTGAGGATACTTTCAGGTTTAGAGTTTTAGAGAATTAGGACATAACTATTACATCTCAAAAGTTTACAAAGTAGACACTTCTACATAGTTTCCTTTTTTACAAAACATGAACTCTTGAAAAAAAAGAATCATGCCAAGTTCCATTTTTAAGACAACATGAATTTTCCATGATCCCATCCTTGACCCTATTCCACATTATGTCCTGTGAAAAACAATTCAAAAGAACTTGGGATGAGCATAAAAAGCCCAGTAAGGGTTACCCAAAGAAGGAAAACTGTTAGTTTTTCAAAACAACAAGTAAACCATGAATACTTTATCAAAGTAATACTTTTCACCTTTATGAAGTAGTAAATACTCTTCAATTAATAAAATATAATTACTTACCCTTTTGTAACCAAAAGTTTACCATAAAACCAATATAAAGAACACATAACATATAAAGGTAACTTGGGACATAAACATACTTAAATGGAATAAACATACAGTCAACTTCCACACATATCACTTAATGGAATATCCATATGGCCAACTTCCATACCCAATGAATTGGAGGTTATAACGTAACCACCCATCCTGGTATTCATGGAACCACCCGTCATATGGTTTATCACGTAACCAGCCGTCAAATGTCCAAGTACCATTATAAAATCATTAGACATAAAAGAAATATAATGGAAAGAAAACATTTCCACATTTCGATCACAATATATCACTTAAATATATTGACATATCAAATACTTTATAAAAACCATTTTCAATACCAAAATACATAAATGATTATATGGTATTTATTTCATTTTAAAAACATTACAGTTTTTTGAGGAAGCCAAAGACCAAATAATACTCGCGGCGGCGGAAAAGGTCGTTGTCACCGTGTACATTAAAATAAACATTAATTTTTGTCGTTTAGTAAAACGCTTCATAGAAAAATATTCCCTTTGAATGAAATGAAAATTGAAAGGGGTTTTATACATTGTATAAAATAAAGTCTTGTATTAGAACAAAATATGCCTCAATGAAAGGAGATTGAGAGGAAGTCCCTTACCTCATGTCCGACGTGACTCGATTGCTCTTTGATCTCCTGAATAATAAAATAAAGTTAATTTCTACTTGATTAAGAACCTTTTCAAGCTTATTATATTTTTTATATCACTTATTTCCATGTTATAAACATTATGTAATCATTTAAGTTAATAATGGTCATTTTGTCGATATTTGGTACTTAAGTCAAAAATGGACTTCTTACAATTAAATGCTGTTCATGTGGTCAAAGTTTCATTATATCCAGAATGATATTCATGATTTTTATATCATATATATTATATATATCCATCATATACATGTATTTATAATATTATATAACATTTAGAGGTAAGAAATGAAATGCACCGTTCATGGAGACGGTAAGCCGTACGTACGCATGAACACTACATTCATTTTTATTTCATTTTTAATGGAGTGAAATCATAATGATATATAGGGATATTATAATTCTATTATAATATAATATATAATATCATTAACTCCATCCTTTATACGTCCCACATATGGCATTAACGAATCAAATCACTTTGAGGGGGCGGTAGTCCGCACTTCCTAAAATGAAGATATCACGTTTACCCATAATGGAAACCATAAAGTTATACCATAAATTAAAAATACAGAAGAATAAGTCAACCATAAACATAATATATATCATATATAAATATAGTTACATCTTAATGGCCACCATTAAAGGTGTTAAAGGAAGATTGAACAATCATCATTTCGTGAGGCAGAAATTCGCCAACCACAGAAACAATATGTTCTTTAACCATTAGACAAAGGTTTGTGTAAGTGTATCTCAAATAATTCACATAAACACATACTAGTATATTTAAGATACTGGTGTTGTTACAAAATAAAGTAATAGAAATCATTTAGGGGGGTGGAGAAGCAAAATAAAACAAAATAACACAAGTGAAGACATTACCTTTAAATATGGTTTCTCCTCTTGGTTTGAACCAAAAGGGTTTCTTGAAGAGCTTTATGCCTAAGGTAAGGCTTATAGGATGAGGAGAGAGATGTGTAGAGATAAAATTATAAGATCTTGGTCGAGACAAAGGCTTGAGAGGTGTGGGTAAGGTGGTAGAGGTGGGAGCCTTTTATAAGAGGGAGGATGGGCACTCTTGGAAAGTTATAAAATGTTACTTTATTATATAATGTGTTTCGGGTTTTAAAGGTCCCAAAAGGATATATTTCTAGGATAAGGTTATAAGGGTTCGAAATACACCCATCCAATAGGTTTTTGACAAGTTTAGGTCTTAAATGTTACATTATCTTTTCATTTTATTTAAATCGTTAAATAATGAGGTAATCGCTGCATCATCATGGTGTCATTAATAATTTAATTTATTTAATGTCCAAAAATTATAAAAAAACTATCATGATGTAGGAAATATTTTTATCTTTCTAATGAATATTTATAGTAAAAAATATGACTTTTATAACCCCATGTAAAAATTGTTTTAGTAAAACAATACATGTTTGTGACATTTTTATTTTAACTTTAAATAAAAAGTTATTAATGTCATTTTCTTACCCAAGTAGCTCCATGGGGTCCCCAAGTTGACCCATGGATTGTTTTGGTCGGCCATGACACATACAATAAGGGTAGGACATTGTCAAGGTATTTTCATAATATTAAAACATTATTTTTACCTTAAATTACACTAATTACCTCTAATCGCGATTAATATACTTAAAAGCTAATATTCACCAAAAAAATATTTTAATCCCATTGAACCATATTTTACATAATAATGACAACCATGTTTGTTTAATTTTTGAAATTAAAATCACAGAAGTGGTAAAGTTTCATTTAAACGAAAAATCTGTTTTTTAACTGCCACTTAGTGGTTTCACTATTCATAAAAAATTGAAGTTTTTCAGAAAAATACCAAAAATTCACCCTAATATATATTTGATATTCCTAATTAAAAAATGATTTCTATTTTACAAAATTCAAAACATATAATTTTCATTAATTAATTTAATAATTAATTCCCGCTTTCAAAACAAATAGCATGTTTTTAAGAAACAATATATATCAAAAGATTGACACTAGTTTAAGTCCAATTTCAAAGTGAAATTAATTCCAATGGCCACAATTGGATTAAATGGTAAAAATATATTCTAATTTAACTTTAAAACCAATTCAAAAGATAATCTAATCATATAAATAAATTATATTAAAAAGAGGTTTTGAATTAAAATACAACATTTTCCACTTATTCATTAAAAATGAACTTTATTGGAAAAATACAAAAAAATTACACAAAGTAAATTTTGATGTCTCAATTCTAAATAAGAATTTTATTTGTTCCAATAGAATTTATATGAGTGACCAAAAATATATTAAAAGACGGTTCACCATCAAAAGGCGATAAGTCGGCCTTTTAGTGAATATTAGAGTATCTATGCCTAAAATTGAGTTCTTTTCTTATTTTAAGCCTTTATATTTTATTGGATAAATGTAAAAACTTTTAACAAACATATATAATCATATTTTAGTTATTTATATTCATTCCCTCCAATACAACGACTACATGTTAACTACTATTTAAAATAATATTATTATATTACTAGTGTGCAACGTAAGATTTAAAAGAAACTCTTTGTTGCGTATCAGGTACGCTATCAAACATAAAAGCCCCTTTAAATTAAAATTAATATTTAATTCATAAATATTAATAAATATGAAAATTTATTATTCTTTATTTACCTGGGATGTTACATCCTTCCCCCCTTTTGGGAATTGCATCCTCGCAATTTTATTCACTTATCAAAATAAGTGGGGGTATTTATCCCTCATAGAATTTTCAGATTCCCATGTTGCCTCTTCAACCATATGGGTTTTCCATAAAACCGAAACATAATAAATTACCTTATTTTGCAACACTTTCTCTCTTCGGTTAATAATCTGGACTGGTTGTTCTTCATAAGAGAGATTCTCCTCCAACTGAACTACCTCTGGGCTCAAAACATGAGATGGATCTGGTATATACTTTCTTAACATCGAAACATGAAAAAACATTTGTACCTGGGACAAACTTGGAGGTAAAGCCACTCAGTAAGAAAATGATCCAACTCTATCCAGAATTTCATATGGTCTAATGAACCTTAGACTCATATTTCCTTTCTTACCAAATCACATCATACTTTTCCATGGTGAAACTTTGAGAAAAACATGATCACCGACCTCAAAAGAGAGATCCTTCCTCCTGTTGTCTGCATAAATTTTCATTCTGCTTCGAGCTGTTCTCATGTGTTTCTGAATCAGATGAACTTTTTCTGCCATCTCTTCTACCAATTCTGGTCCCATCAGCTTCCTTTCACCTACTTCATCCCAAAAAGTTGGAGTTTGACACCACTTCCCATATAATGCCTCAAACAGAGCCATCTATATACTGGAATGAAAAATATTATTATATGAAAATTCAACCAATGAAAGAACCCAACTTCCCGGATAATCCATCAAACAGGCACGTAGCATATCCTCCAAAGTCTGAATTGTTCATTCTGACTACCCATCTGGTTGCGGATGAAAAGATGTACTAAAATTTAATTCAGTACACAATGACTTCTGAAGGCCTTTCCAAAAGTTAGAAGTAAGCCTGGGATCACGATCAAATACAACGGAGAGGGGAAATCCATGCAACCTGACTATCTCTTTAAGATATAATCGAGAAAGTTGATCTAGAGAGAATGTATCTCGAATAGGAAGGAAATGAGCAGATTTAGTTAGTCGATCTACAGTAACCCAGATTGCATTATTACCTCAAGATGTCTTTGGTAATACCACAACTAAGTCCATGGATATATTATACCATTTACACTCTGGTACTGGTAAAGGCTGAAGCATCCCTTTTGTTAATTGCCGCTCTGCTTTAACCTGTTGACAAGTAAAACACTTCACAGTAAAATCAGAAATATCTCTTTTCATTCCATCCCACCAGTAATACTCCTGCAGATCTCTTTACATCTTAGTACTGTCAGGATGAACTGAAAAAGGGGAACCATGAGCCTCACATAACAACTCATTCATCAAATATGAATCACAAGGAACACATAATCTCTTCCCAAACCACAAAACACAATCATTATCAATGTTAAATTCAGTCAACTTACCCTTCTGAACCAGATCTACCTTTTTCTGCAACCCACTTTCTTTCTTCCGCGCTTTCTTAATTATATTTGATAGAGATGATCTCAATGACACCTGAAACAAAACAGAAGAACATCCTACACCAACAACTTCTATGAAAAATTTCATCAAATCAAAAACCAAAGGATCTCGTTCCAAATGTAGCATGGTTAATGAAGAATTACTTTTTTGACTGAAAGCATCATCCACTTTATTTGTTTTTCCTAGATGGTAATGAATTGTATAATCATAATCCTTGATTAATTCTATCCATATCCTCTGTCTCATGTTCAATTATTTATGAGTGAATATATACTTTAAACTTTTGTGATCAGTATATATTTCACACTTTACACCATACAAATGATGCCTCCAAATTTTTAAAGAAAAAACCACACCAGCTAATTCCAAATCATGTGTAGGGTAATTTACCTCATGAGTTTTCAACTGATGTGAAGTATAAGAAATTACCTGATCATTATTCATAAGGAAACAACCAAGTCCCTTCAACGAAGCATCACTATAGATAACAAACTCACCATTCCGGGAAGGAAGTGCCAAAACTGGAGCATTAACCAATCTTCTTTTCAATTCCTGAAAACAATCATCACATTCTTTTTTCCAAATAAACATAACACCCTTCCGAGTTATCTTAGTCATTAGACTAGATAACCGTGAAAAATTTTCAACAAACCTTCTGTAATAACCTTCCAAACCAAGAAAAATATGGATCTCGGTTACATTTTTTGGTCTTGGCCATTCTTCAACAAATTTTGTTTTAGCATGATCAATAGTTATGCCATTTTTTGAAACAATGTGGCCAAGGAAAGAAATTTTTTGTAACCAAAACTCACACTTTCTGAATTTTCCATACATTTTATTTTCCTTTAAGGTTTGCAAGATAACCCTTAAATGATTTTCATACTCCTCTTTACTTTTAGAAAACACCAAAATATCATCAATGAAAACAACCACAAACTTATCCAAGAACTCATGGAAAATTCTATTCATAAGGTCCATGAATAAAGAAGGTGCATTGGTTAACCCAAAAGGCATAACTAAAAAATCATAATGACCATATCTAGTACGAAATGCAGTCTTTGGAACATTTTCTTCTTTTACTTTCAACTGATGGTACCCCGACCTCAAGACAATCTTCGAAAAATACTGAGCTCCCTAGAGCTGATCAAACCAATCATCGATATGAGGCAATGGATACTTGTTCTTAACAGTAATGCTATTTAAGGCTCTATAATCAATGAAAAGTCTCATTGAACCATCTTTCTTTTTAACAAACAATATAGGATCACCCCTTGGTGATGTGCTAGGTCGAATGAAACCTTTATCTAATAACTCTTGAAATTTCTTCTTTAACTCTAAAAGTTCAACTTGAGCCATTCGATAAGGGGTTTTGAAATTGGCTTAGAATCAGGAACTAAGTCAATAGTAAATTCAACTTCCCGATCATGAATAATACTAGGAAACTCATCAGGAAAAATGTCAACATACTCATTGACCAATGGAACATAATTAATCAGAACAGTTACCTAATTTTCAACAATATTTTCAAGGTAACAGTCATTTTAATATTTTACTAGTTTCTCAACTTCCTGATATGTTATCAAAAGAAAGGGTTCATTCTTGTACACAAACTGAAAATATTTCTAAAAAGAAACCTCTTTAGCTCTATATTCAATCTTATCATGATAAAAATAAAGCAAATCCATGCCCAAAATAACATCAAACTCTACTAGAGTCAAAACAATAAGTTTTGCAGGTAGATTCTTTCCGCACACAAGGATATGAAGGTTCTTATAATTTGTTTTTGTCTCAACATTCCCTCCGGGTGTTTTTACCATAAGTTCAGGATTCATATCTTGAGATGGAATTCCCAATTTACTAGAAAAATTCTCAGAAATGAAAGAATGTGTAGACCCTGAATCAAACAACACATTGGCATAATTTGAACAAACAAATAGTGTACATGATACTACTTCATTCGATGGCCCAACATCTTCTGAAGTAGTTGCAAATGATTTCACCACCACCTTTTGCTTGTAGTCCAGATTCTTTCCCTCAATTGAGTTCTTCGTTAGACACTCATTTGCATAATGACCCATTTCATTACACTTAAAACATCTTAACGCTGGCTTTTCATTTCCTTCTTGATCATCTTTCTTACAGTTACGAGCAATATGACCAGACTTACCACACCGAAAGCACTTTCCAAACATGGATAAACATTCTAAAGGATGCATTTTACCACACTTCTCACAGGATTGATATTTGGTTTTCTTACCTCCTTGCTTCTTTGATGAATTCTTCCCATTTTCCTGCCAATTGGACCTCTTATTCTATTGTTTGTCAAAGAACACCTAATCATCAACAAACTCCATTTCCACCTTCTCCGCACATCGAACAAGTTTTTCATAACTTTTGAACTCACGAGAAGCTAAATACCTTCTATACTTTGGATTTAACCCTGAGTAAGAACGGCTGATTTTACTATCAAGATCATGTATGAAATTTGGAGTATACCTTGCCAGTCGAGTGAAATTTGCTTCATAAGCATCCACTGAGTCATCCCCCTGATTCAATTCTAGGAATTGTTTTTCCATCCTAAGACGAACCACCTTAGGAAAATATTTCTCAAGAAACATACATTTGAATTCATCCTAGTGAAGATCATAAATCTCATCACTATCTCTAATATTTTTCATCATTGACCACCACTGATTAGCTTCACCATTAAAACGGTAAAAAACAAGACTAACCTTTTGATGTTCTGAACACCCCATGACATCAAAAATCTTCTCCAGTTATTTAATCCACCCTTCAGCTAGCACAGGGTCAGATGATCCTCTGAATGATGGTGGATGTTGCCTCATGAAATGTTCCACCACTGACATGTTCCTTTGTGGTTGATCTTGATGATCTCGTGCATGGATATCACCACCATTTATAGCCCGAGTCAACTGTGCCATCACTACAACAAACTGTTCAGTTCCAATTCCGACCATCTCAGGTTGCTGATTTGGAAGGTTGTCTTCCTCCTGATGTCGTCCCAACATAGCTACCCTGTTTCCTCTACAGAAAACCATTATGAACATAGAAATATCTTAGGTGAAGCAACATGGTAATCTTTAAATGCTATATCATTTCAATCATACCATAAATTAATTTATAATTTAACAATTTTCTAACTCCTAAAGTTTTCTAAACCGACCTTTGATACAAACTATAAGGCCCCGACCTTACACATTACTTAATATTGAATTAAATGAATAATTCATATTGAGGATCTTTTCATGTTTATAGTTTTAGAGAATTAGGACATAACTATTACATCTCAAAAGTTTACAAAGTAGACACTTCTACATAGTTTCCTTTTTTTTACAAAACATGAACTCTTAAAAAAAAGAGTCATGTCTATTTCCATGTTTAAGATAGCATGAATTTTCTGTGATCCCATCCTTGAACCTATTCCACATTATGTCCTGTGAAAAACATTTCAAAAAAACTTGGGATGAGCATAAAAATCTCAGTAAGGGATACACAAAGAATGAAAACTGTTAGTTTTTCAAAACAAGAAGTAAACCATGAATACTTTATAAAAGTAATAATTTTCACCTTTATGAAGTAGTAAATACTCTTCACTGAATAAAATATCATTACTTACCCTTTTGTAACCAAAATATTACCATAAAACCCATATAAAGAACACATAACATATAAAGGTAACTTGGGACATAAACATACTTAAATGGAATAACCATACGGTCAACTTCCACACATATCACTTAATGGAATAGCCATACGGACAACTTCCATACCCAATGCAATGCAGGTTATAACGTAACCACCCATCCTTGTATTCACAGCACCACCTGTCATATGGTTTATCACGTAACCACCCATCAAATGTCCAAGTACCATTATAAAATCATAAGATATAAAACAAATATAATGGAAAGAAAAAATTTCCACATTTCGATAAAAAAATAACACTTAAATATATTGACATAACAAATCCTTTATAAAAACCATTTTCAATACCAAAATACATAAAAGAGTATATGGTATTTATTTCATTTTAAAAACATTACGACTTGTTGAGGAAGCCAAAGACCAAATAATACTCGCAGCGGCGGAAAAGGTCGTTGTCACCGCATATATTAAAATAAACATTCCTTTTTGTCATTTAGTAAAAAATTTCATAGAAAAAGATTCCCTTTGAATGAAATGAAATGTCAAAGGTGTTTT
Organism: Viscum album; assembly: GCA_963277665.1. NCBI lineage: Eukaryota > Viridiplantae > Streptophyta > Magnoliopsida > Santalales > Viscaceae > Viscum > Viscum album. The sequence goes on along the minus strand of OY728130.1, from coordinate 627,256,199 downwards.
AGACAGTGTATAAAATAATGTCTTGTATTAGAACAAAATATGCCTCAACGAAAGGAGATTGAGATGAAGTCCCTTACCTCGTGTCCGACGTGACTCGAGTGCTCTTTAATCTACTGAATAATAAACAAAAGTTAATTTATACTTGCTTAAGAACCTTTTTCAAGCTTATTATTCCTTTTATATCACTTAATTCCATGTTATAAACATTATGTAATCATTTAAGTTAATAATGTTCGTTTTGTCGATATTTGGTACTTAAGTCAAAAATGGACTTCTTACAATAACATGTTGTTCATGTGGTCAAAGGTTCATTATATCCAGAATTATATTCATGATTTGTATAAAATATATATCATATATATCCAGCATATACATGTATTTATAATAGTATATAACATTTAGAGGTAAGAAATGAAATGCACCGTTCATGGAGACGGTAATCCGTACGTACGCATGAACGCTACTTTCATTTCTATTTCGTTTTTAATGGAGTGAAATCATAATGATATATAGGTATATTATAATTCCTGTATAATATCATATATAATATCATTAAATCCATCCTTTATACTTCCCACGTATTTCATTAACGAATCAAATCACTTTGAGGGGGTGGTAGTCCGCAATTCCTAAAATAAAGATATCACGTTTACCCATAATGGAAACCATAAATGTATGCCATAAATTAAAAATACAGAATCATAAGGAAAACATAAACATAATATATATCATATAAAAATAGAGTGACATCTTAATGTCTATCATGAAAGGTGTTAAAAGAAGATTGAACAATCATCGTTTCGTGAGGCAGAAATTCGCCAACCACAGAAACAGTATGTTCTTTAACCATTAGACAGAGGTATGTGTAAGTGTAGCTTGAATACTTCTCATAACAACATCCTAGTATATTTAATATACTAGTGTTGTTACAAAATAAACGAATAGAAATATTTTAGGGGGTTGGAGAAGCAAAATAAAACAAAAGAACACATGTGAAGACATTACCTTTAAATCGGGTAACTCCTCTTGGTTTGAACCAAAAGGGTTTCTTGAAGAGATTTCTGCCTAAGTTAAGGCTTCTAGGATGAGTAGAGGGATGTGTAGAGATACAATTAGTAGATCGTGGTCGAGCCAAAGGTTTTAGAGGTGTGAGTGAGGTGGTAGAGGTGGGGGCCTTTTATAAGAGGGAGGAGGGGCACTCTTGGAAAGTTATAAAATGTTACTTTATTATATAATGAGTTTCAGTTTTTAATGGCCCCACAAGGATATATTTCGAGGATAAGGTGATAAGGGTTATAAATCCACCCATCCAATAGGTTTTTTACAAGTGTAGGTCTTATATGTTACATTATATTTTCATTTTATTTAAATCGTTAAATAATGAGGTAATCGCTGCATCATCATGGTGTCATAAATAATTTAATTTATATAATGTCTAAAAATTATAAAAAAAATATCATGATGTAGGAAATCTTTTAATATTTATAATGAATATTTATAGTCAAAAATATGACTTGTATAACCCCATGTAATTTTTTTAGTAAAACAATACATGTTTGTGACATTTTTATTTTAACTTTAAATAAAAAGTTATTAATGTCATTTTATTACCCAAGTGGATCCATGGGGTCCCCAAGTTGACCCATGGATTGTTTTCGGCCATGAAACATCCAATAAGGGTAGGACATGTGTCAATGTAATTTCATATTATTAAAACACTATTTTTACCTTAAATTACACTAATTACCTCTAATCGCGATTAATAAACTTAAAAGTTACTATTCACCAAAAAAATATTTTAATCCCATTGAACCACATTTTACATAATAATTAAAATAATGAATTTATGAAATTTAAAATTCAAATCATAGAAGTGGTAAAGTTTCATTTAAACGAAAAATCAGTTTTTTAACTGCCACTTAGGGGTTTCACTATTCATCAAAAATTGATGTTTTTCAGAAAAATACTAAAAATTCACCCTAAGATATATTTGATATTCTGAATTCAAAAATGATATCTATTTTAAAAAATTCAAAACATATAAGTTTCATTAATTAATTTAATAATTAATTCCCACTGTCAAAACAAATAGCGTGTTTTTAAGAAACAATATATATCAAAAGATTGACACTAGTTTAAGTCCAATTTCAAAGTGAAATTAATTACAATGACCACCATTGGATTAAGTGGTAAAAATATATTCTAATTTCACTTTAAAACCAATTCAAAAGATAATATATGCATATAAATAAATTAGATTAAAAAGTGGTTTTGAATTAAAATAAAACATTTTCCACTTATTCATTAAAAATGATCTTTATCGGAAAAATACCAAAAATTTACACAAAGTAAATTTTGATGTCCTGATTCTAAAGAAGAATTTTATTTGGTCCAATAGAATGTATATGAGTGACCAAAACTATATTAAAATATGGTTCGCCATCAAAAGGCGATAAGTCGACCTTTTAGTGAATATTAGAGTATCTATGCCTAAAATTGAATTCTTTTCTTATTTTAAGCCATTATCTTTTATTGGATAAATGTAAAAACTTTTAAAAAACATATATAATCATATTTTAGTGATTTCTATTCATTCTCGCCAATACAATGGCTACGTGTAAACTACCATTTAAAATAATATTATTATATTACTAGTGTGCAACGTAAGATTTCAAAGAAACTCTTTGTTGCGTATCGGGTATGCTATCGAACATAACAACCCATTTAAAGTAAAATTAATATTTAATTAATAAATATTAATAAATATGAAAATGTATTATTCTTTATTTACCTGGGATGTTACAGTGTATCCTACCTATTTATGAAAAACATAAAATTAATTTATTATTCCTTTTAAACCTAATAAATAAATGTCTATATGATATTTATTAATTGTAAATTAAATGCGATAAGTTATATATATATATATATATTAAATTTCTAATTATTTTTTATGTATTATTCGGGACTACATGTCGTGTATAGTCATAATCCACAGAATAATATGTATTCATTAAAATCATTACACACTTCACAAATTTATAAGTTTCCATGTGCCATTTTTTAATAATATATGTCGTGTAATTACATGACAAAACATGGAGACTATATGTCATATGAATAAATAGTGTATGAAATCAATACACACTGGGTAGTTCAAATTGTCACTCATTGTGTTTCTGAAAAGTAAATTCTATGTATTTAGTTAATTTTAAAGATAATTAATTAACTAATTTTGTTTAATATTATAATTTATGGGAATCTCACATAATGTATGATTTGAAATTGTGATAAATAAAATGATTAATTTACAAAGATAATTTTGTAATTATAGTGCATATAAGCTTAATTAATAACAATTGGAATGAATGCTACTTTATTAAAGGTATATTCATTGTATACATGGATGTTTAATAGTTTAGATCATCTTATATATGTTGTTAGTTTTTTTGTATTTATTTTTATTAAATTTAAAAGACATCCTGCATTCATCCCCTTATTTATACCCTATAGGACCCAAAAATCCCTGATTTCGTTCATGTAAACCCCCTTAAACAATCCTTTGGTTTCACTTACCTACATTTGAGTAGAAGAATATGTAAAGGATGTATATCCCAGGTGGGAGGAGGTGATACAAACATGGAACTAACATGAGACCATCCTTGGGGATACATTGGTGCACAGGTGGAATACTGCAACTCGAACCACATACAGTTCTAGAAGTAATTTACCAAAAGTCAAGGTCCATTTTATCATCCTTTAAATAACCCAACCATTAGAAAATATCATTATCATACGACTTAAATATTATATTTCTATCAGTGTCATGGTTAATTATATATGGATTTTTTATCAGGATCACTTAATAAGTGAATTAAAAATCAGGTAAAATGTAATTAAAAGAAAATTTATTATGAAATAATTTTATAAAATACATGGTTAATCACTTAAGTAAAATAAACATAATATTAACAATTTGGTAACTTGATAAAATGGGGAATTTATGTATATAAAATTAAAATATCTCAAATTAAAATATCAACTCATTAAATACTTATATTATTTAAGTTAATATGTAACCATAGATCAAAGTACTTATAAAGGCCAAGTTAGGGTGATTTAAATTATCAGATATTTTTTACATAATTTTTGGGTTAACATAACATATTTAACATCAAGGGATGAATTTCAAAGAATTAAAGGGTTTAATTAAGAGGCGTGTGTTAAGGAAATACAAGTTTAGGATTTTAGGATTTTTCATCCCACTCAACTATTCAAGGAGATATGAGTTAGTGTTTTTTGAAAAGACTCCCCTACCCAAATAACATTGAAAAGATTGTTAGGCCTATGTTTTGGTTTTGATAATGGAAAAATTGTTCATTACCACAAGAATATCCATGTGACGGTATATTTAGAAACCAATGGGGTGGGTTAATGGGTTTTGATAAAATAGTGTGTGTTTAATGAAGAAAATAAATTTATTATCTAGTTTATTAATCTTGGTAAAGTACAAAAAGTATAATCTTATTTATTATAGAAATGGAAATTGAATAAAATTAAACTTTATAACTATGATCAATATAAGATAAGGATAAACTTCTCACCGACTGAAATTTCTACTAGTGGTACAACTGTTTGTTCATTATAGTACACCATGAGCGAAAATTAAATGTGTAAGAAAATCCTTTTACTAAAGTTCTTGGTAATGATTATTGTGAAGAAGAAATGCATATCTATATGAAAATTTTCGATGATTCCACATATTTCCAATGTTTCATGAAGTTAAGATGATTGGTTTTATAGATCACTTTGACATTTTGTGATTTAATATCCTTAATTATTTGTATGTATATCTCATTTTATCGTCATGACCCATGAGTTTCTATAGTTTCTTTGTTAATTATAATATGAGAAATAGTGAGAAATATCTCTCCTTAACTTTACTCTCCAATTTTATAAGTACATGAGGAATAAATAACATATGGTCCTTGATGTTCTTACATATGTCGTTGAATTCACATGGGTCATGGTCAGATTAGAATTGTTGATTTCCCAAACATCACTTACTACTTAGGTATAGTATAGTGACAGTCCGAGGTTGACCCCATGGGGAGAGAAATGGTATATTTAAAGTTAATGACTTAAGACCCTTTATATTAAGAGTCCTTTCTGGTTTACTTTAGTTTGGGTAACACTAAATATATGGTGGTTGATGGTTACTTCAAGAATAAAAGAGGGACCCAGATCAATTTAGAGTATTTGTGGAAAAGAGTATCTTAATTATAACTTGGTAGGATCCTATAGTTTAGGCTATGAAGGAAGCAGAGGTCTGTCACTAATTTTGATCAAATAAACTAGTTCTACCTAGGAGGTAAATATTCCTTGACCGAGAGATAGTGACAACCTAGAAGCATTAAGCTGAGCTTCTAAGGAAGATAATATTTTAGACTATTGTTCGTAGCTTATATACTCCAACCAGGATAGGTTCCTTAAATTATATATCCCATGGTCAGGTATATTTAAATGAATTGGGATGAAAATTAAATTATATCCTGATTTCTATCCCTTTAAGGTACCATGTTTAGAATTAAAGGTTTATTATGTTTAGATACACCTACTCTTGATCCCTACCCTAGGTTGTTTAGCCACTCATGGTAGGAATGAATGTAAACAAATGAATATTTGAAACCATGATTGAAATGAAAAGAATGTTTGAATTTAAATATTGAATAAATATGCAATGATTTTGATTCAAAAAATGTGAAGGAATGCAACTAGTGATTAAAAATATGTAAATCATAATTAAATCATGTACTTACTTGGAATGAGAGAATATATGGATTCAACACGAATTCATTGGCAATTGATGATGATAGCGATGGCGATACTAAAAGGAATTGAAGGTGGTTTTGAAACACGATCCAAAACAATTTATTTAAAATAAAATAATGTAAAAGGTGATGAAATTTGAGTTTAGAGGGGAGGTAAAAATAGGGAACTCGAAAATAATAAGAAGAAAAAAATAGTAATGATGTAGAACCTCCCAAAAATACTACCAAAGTACATTATTTATAGAAAAAATATTACATGACATGTAATTTATTTTTCATTGTTTAATAATGAATCCATGTAGATCTCTATGGATTTTGAATCTTATGCGTATCTCATGCATATCTCTACCGAGATATCAGGTTTGACTACTTTCATAATGCGAATCCTGGTCTCACTGTGTGTATTGTCTTTCTAGCGGAATCCTCAGAGAATATTTCCCATTTATGTGGTTCAGGACATGTATCCTCATATCACGATGTGTACTCACTACTTCTCATGAACACTTCATGACATGATTCCCAACTTTATTCCATACAATTTATATCCCACGAGGCTCTATTACATTACTTTAACCGAGGTTTCATGACGTGTAATAGGTAAGATCTCTTTCTTTTTATTAATTTTTTTCTTTGAAAACTTGGGAACCTATTTACTGTAAAATTTTGTTTATACTAAGTGAATTATCAAATATATCATTAAGAAACCTTAATTAAATAATTGAAAAATTATATATGATTTTGTCTTATAAAATTCCCCCAAAAATGATTAATTGCTTATCCTTTAGAAAAAATGTCTCAATAGTGATCTCAAAAAGATAAGTAAATTTTAAAACAGGAAACATTCATTATGTCCAGGAAAATAAAACTATGTATAATCAGAACAGGTTAATCTCTATAATCATCCCTGTATAAGGAATCGGTCATATCTCATAGATCAATTATTTAAATAAATTCTAATTTTTTAATTACAATATCTTAATTATACCTTGAATACTATACCCATTTAAAATTTACCTTATAATAAATTTTCTATCATTACTTAGGGAAAAATGTATTTTGAGTTATGATCATACCCTGAGTAGATGATCCAAACCATATTCTTGCATTATTTCTATCATCTCAACTTTATAAATACATGTACAAAATTATTCAAGAGGGCTTACACAATTGGGTTCTCATGACTTTGAGGGTGTGTGTAGGTAGGTAAAAAGTGAAAATCAATCTCAAAAGGAGGGCAAGATATAAATTATAATTCATGAATTTATTAACACGTGGAATAAAATGTCTCCTCCAATCAATTCAAGTCCACACTCCAAGTATCTAAAATTGAATCCATGTATATGTAAAGTAATTTAAAATAGGATATATTGTTCCTTTCCTTTTTCATTTATATTTTTATTTTTTCTAAATTCACATGTGAACCAGATCTGATATCCATCCCCTAAACAAATATGATCTTTCAGGGGCTTTATCGGTCTGGAAATGGTGATTTTTGACCTTCCTAATACACAACCCCTGCTGATTTTTCTTTATTTTTGTATTTTTCAAAGGAACATAATATATGTGAAATGATACAATGTATACATGGATTGAAATAAAATAGTATGATGAGTATCCCAATACATCTATATAATAAAATCATCCCATACTATCTGAAATACTCCCCCACACTTGTTCAATGTAAAGTCTAGCATTACAAAAAGAGTAGGGTAGGAAGGTAAAATCAAATTGGAATAGATTCATCCTATGATGTTATTCATGGAAACTATGTGATTAATGAAATAAAGATTCAAGTTGGATACCAGGAAATAATGGATTAACAAATATTTCATCAATTATTTTAAAATTATACTTGTTCATTCATATCCTCAACAAGATCTCAATGCAAGTTCTGATATGTTTACATGTCCCAGGTATCAATTAAGAAATATGATCAGAATGGGATATGCAATTATAGTCTTAGAATAGTCTCAGATTTTGAGAAAAAATAGATACCGGCACTCACTAGGGTATAAAACCAAGTAGTAAGTCAATTAACCATAATTTCTAAAATGTTGAATTTGATGAAAATTACTAAGCTCATCAATCATTCTAAAAAATATAAATAGTAACAATACATGGATTCTAATAATTCCCAACTTAATTTTATCTTTTATTTAAATTGGAATAATGTTTTCCATGTTCAAAATATAGCATCCCGTATTTTTATCACATAAACTTTCATTACATTTTACAAAACTGAGGATCTTTAAGGTTTAGTGTCTTGGAAACCAGGAACATAAAACATGGAAAGAACAAAAACACTCTTCTTAAACACTTGAAAGGATCCTCCATAAGTTCATCCTAGGTTCATTACTGCATCTCATAACCTGGGGACATACATCAAAAGAAAGGGTGAGCAGAAAGCCCAGTAAGGGAAACAAGAGAAACATTTTACATGTGAACTTGAGATACTTCAATAAGGACATGAAAAGAAATTTAAGGCATGAGAAAGAAATAATGAGATACATTAGAAAAAAAAATAACATTTTTCATAACATTAAGATGTGGCTGCAACATTTAATATTGACAATCGTTTCGTTTCACCAAGGTCTATCCCCAAGGTGTCGTTAAAAATTACCAAGGTTATTCACCATCGCGTCGTTAAAATGGTCATCTCAAGAGATTAAGTCTTTACCCAATGCATTGGAGCGCTATCAAGGAGCACCCTTAAATTTGCCTTTTTTATCATGTGAGCCACATATATCATCATCAAACATTTCATAGATAACCCATATATCATAAAATAAATGGGTTTCATTTCATAATCATGACGTTTTAAAAACTGCTTTAAAGACATGATCTTTACGTTACTTTAAACCCACGGAAAGGGAAAGCGGGTATCATGTATGTAAATCCCAGAATTTAAAATAGAACATTTTTGTATATATGTGAATAACCCTGTAGAAATAAGATCTTTGAGTATTCACTTAATAACATGAAGTAATTTTGAGAAAAAAAGAGAGGCATTTTGAGACAAAAATTTTGCAGCGCAACGGCTACGTTACAAGGTTTTAGAAAACGTTGAAAAGAGAGGGGACATGGGTCAAACAATGATAAATGACCCATAAAACAGTAGAGGAACAGAATATAAGGGATTTAAGAACATGGTAATGAAATTTTAAATATACCATATGAAATTAAGAACATGAAAGGAAGACAAAAATAAGATTTCTCTTATGAAAATTCGGCAGCCTAACAGCGTTACATAAACTTCAACCAAAAATGAATTGATGATATCGAATAGGGTATCTTATCATATGAACATAAAAGATCAGTATTATAGATATAGAGATCATACCCCAAAAAAATAAAAAGGAACTTGCAAGACATGACATGGAATTAGAACTTTGAAAAGGAGAAGGGTGAAAGAATCCCTTAAAAATTCGGCAGCCTAACAACGTCACTTAAACTTCAACAAAAAATGAATTGATGAGATCAAATAGGGTCTCTCATCATATGAAAATAAGAGTACATTATGATAGATATAGATATCATACCCCTAAATTACAAAAACGAACTTGAAAGAATTGACATGAAAGTAGAACTTCAAAACGAGAAGGGTGAAGAACCACTTAAAAATTCGGCAGCCTAACGGCGCCACTTAAAAAATCAAAAACAGAATTGAAGAGATCAAATGGGGTCTCTAATCATGTGATCATAAAAGATCATTATGATAAATTTAGAGATCATACCCCAACATAAAAAAAAGGAACGTGAAAGGATTGACATGAAAGTAGAACTTCAAAAAGAGAAGGGTGAAGAACCACTTAAAAATTCGGCAGCCTAACAGCGTCACTTAAAACTTCAAAAAAACTGAATTGAAGAGATAAAATGGGGTCTCTCATCATATGATCATAAAAGATCAGTATGATAAATTTAGATATCATACCCCAACATAATAAGAATTAACTTGAAATACTTTACATGATAATAGATCTTGAAAAATGAGAAGGGAGAAAGAATCCGTTACAAAAATTTCGGCAGCATAACGGCGCCACTTAAAACATCAAAAAACTAAATAATGAGAGTAAGAGGGGATATATCATTATATTAACATGAAAAGGGCAGTAAGGGGAGTATAAAAGAACACCCATTAACATTTGAACATGGAGCATAAAAGAAATTACATAAAAGAGATTTCTCGAAAAGAAAGAGAAAGATCGGACCCCTTACCTTAAAATGTAACTCTTAAACCTCAATGGTTGGGACCTTGAGGGCTTGGGGGAACCTTGGGAGGACTCTTTGGGAGGTAATGAGACCAGAAATTCTTTGGGAATGAGTGGGGAGTCGAATGGATGAGAGGAGGGCTTGGTATTTATAGGGAAAGTGAGGGGACAAGGCATTAATGGACAAGGGACACCTCACATGTGCTTTTCTCAAACCCATGTGCTCTCCCTTGGCATTTATCATGGAGTTAGGCCACATGGGCCCCCCAAAACAATAATGCATCACCCTTCGCCGGCCAACCCTTAAAAGATCTCATGACATCATCATGACACAATTATGATGTCATTAAACATACCAAAACCCTAAAACTGCATTTTTACTATTCACTGAAAAAATTCATCTTTCTCAGAAAAATCCCAAACTTTCACCTTAACAAAATATAGATTCCCTAATTACAATTATGAACTCCATTTTATAAAATATAATTTTCTAAATATTTTTAATTCAATTTTTAAATAAATTCACTATTCACTGAAAATTCATTTTTTCAGAAAAATCCCCAAAAATTACCTTAACATAATATCGATGCTCTGAGTTCAAAAATGAAATCCATTTTATAAAAAATAATTTTCTAAATATTTTTAATTAATTTTTTCAAATAAAAAACACTATTCACCTGAAAAAACTAATACTTGAATAATAATTAATGAAACCGTTATTTAACCATTTTATTGAATCACATTACTTAATCAAGGTGCCTAGATTATTTTAAAACTTTCTTTAAGTGAGATTACTAATCCATTTGGTCACATTACTAATCCTAAGCGTAAAATCACTATTCACAATTTACTATTCATCAAAAATCCAGTTGATCTTATTAGACTCTAAATTTCGTACTGGACATAATTGTAGAAGACCATTTTTTGAAAATCATTACACATTTTTAATTATTTAAGATTTACACAACCATTTTTAAAATATCCTTTTTCTAAAATTCATCAAAAATATGCATACTATATTTATCCGGTCATTTCAAAATTCATAAACTTCATCATAAGAAGAAATCCCAATTTTTATTTAAAATAAGGATTACACAAGGCAGTTACGGTCTCATTACATAGCCCCTTATAATACCAGTATAGGACCTAAGAGTAAGGTGTGCTAGGGTGATAGAATCTTGGGGCGGCTCAGTCAACATTGCCCGAGTAGTAATTTCTATCAGTTTGAACTTCTCACGAAGACGATTCCGTTCTAGCTTCACATGATGAAGTTCGGCTTGGATTTGATCCAGAGCAAAGCCCAATGGTGCTACCTCCTTCCCAAGCTCTGTTAGATGGGCTTCCATCAGTCCAAGACTACTAGGTGAGGCCATCGAATCTTCTTTCTATAATAATTAACGAAGATTACTTGTATTTAGAGACAATAATCAAAACATTTTGTTCACAGTGGTCATATTGACCGATGGTCATATAACAATCAAAACCCAATGGTCTCATTTTAATTATAATCATGTTTATCAAATAAAACATTTTTGTTGAGTATAAAAATAAAATAAAATAACACATGAAATTAGGAAACAAGATTTATTCAAAATTTCGGGCCGTTACAATCTTCCCCCCTTAAGAAATTGCGTCCTCGCAATTTTTAAAATTGGGTTTTGAAATTTCATTGAAAGTTCCACATCGGAAAAGAGTCAGTAACACTATTACTTTAGAAGAAATAAAAGGGAGTACAAAGGCCACCCGAGTTTACTCATACTAGGATTCCATGTAGGAAACATGGACATGGAGGAGAAAACAAAGGGTCACATTCTGAGGGAGAGTGATAGAGAACATGATTAGGAGAAAGTTAACCATAAGAAAATCCCAAACTTATGATGTGTGTAAGAGGTCTTTGATTAACTAGTAGGAAACGTAAACCAACAACGTTTTTGTTTTACGTTCCATTTAATAACTTTGAGGAATTCATTTACAACATAGAACAAAAACATAAGGAAATATATCTACCTTCATGTCGAGTTTCATACTTTAATAAGTTTCTACCAAAACTAATCTTTTCTCCAAACGATGAGCATTCAAAACTACTTGGTCTCATCAAAACACAAGAATCATCTTCTAGAGAATCACATAATCCACAAAAGATCAACTATCTATTTCTTCTATCTTTAAACATTATCCCAAAAACAGAAAGAGTAAGGTAAAAAAACTCTTCAAAAAGAAATAATCCCATAGGAATGGAAACTACTTTTAAATCTTCAAGTTCCATGGTACTACCCAAAGTTCATCATATTCCATTCTGTAAATAATGGTCCTTAAGATTCCTCAAAATAAACCAAACTAAGATTGAAACCCAAATACAAGAAAGATTTGATAACATAGTCTTCCAAAATAAACTTCATTGTTCATCTCCAAACAACATCAACCACTCCTAACATCTTATAACAAAAGTAGCTAACCTAAACATATTTTACCCAAGATAGGTTAGTCATTTCCATAAGTAACCTAAATTACTATAAGTTCACCTTAAATTCATCGATTCTTCAAAATATAAGTCATCCTTACTCCTCAATGAAAATACCGTAGTAATCTATTTACCTCGATCAAATATGGTTCCCAAAATAATGAATGTCTTGCAAAATAATAATCATATTTTAATCCCCTAATCATCCCTGTCATATTAATACGACAATTGTCGCATTTCCTATCACATTGGTTGTCGGGACATGTTCTTCCATTTCCCACCATTAACTAAAAAGAGAAAGCATAATTAGGGGCTTAAGAACTTAGCTAATAATCATGAAAAGGAACTGAAAGCATATAAGGATAACTTGTAGATGAGGGTATACCCTAACTTGTGATCTCCTAGGTTCCCATCTAGGTTATGCATGATCATATATTCTTATGTGAATATTTATTTTATTTTATCTGTGTTTTTTTAACAATGGTTCATACTAAGCTTATGAATTTACCAAAGCATATCCCCTGGGAGTGTCGTAACCAAGAGTGCAGCAAGGCCCGTTGTCGTGTACCAGTTCCCGTTCGAGTCTAGCTCAAAGCGCTGTTTTCGGGTTTTACCCCTATGTACATCTGTGCCAGAGCCACCTCTACCTGCTCGTATCCAGACAGAGATGTATTTGCTTGGCAACCCCTTACTCAATCCTCACCAAAATACCAGGAATATTTCCTATATTTAAACTTTTCTATAGGGTTCTTCCTAGTGTTTTCATATCCTAATTTCCACAAATAACTAAACCATCCTTTGATACCAACTATAGCATCCCGTATTTTTATCACATAAACTTTCATTACATTTTACAAAACCGAGGATCTTTAAGGTTTAGTGTCTTGGAAACCAGGAACATAAAACATGGAAAGAACAAAAACACTCTTCTTAAACACTTGAAAGGCTTCTCCTTAAGTTCATCCTAGGTTCATTACTACATCTCATAACCTGGGGACATACATCAAAAGAAAGGGTGAGCAGAAAGCCCAATAAGGGAAACAAGAGAAACATTTTACATGTGAACTTGAGATACTTCAATAAGGACATGAAAAGAAATTTAAGGCATAAGAAAGAAATAATGAGATACATCATAAAAAAAAACATTTTTCATAACTTGAATATTTGGCTGCAACATTTAATATTGACAATCGTTTCGTTTCACCAAGGTCCATCCCCAAGGTGTCGTTAAAAATTACCAAGGTTATTCACCATGGCGTCGTTAAAATGGTCATCTCTAGAGATTAAGTCTTTACCCAATGCATTGGAACGCTATCAGGGCGCACCCTTAAATTTACCTTTATTATCATGTTTGACACATATATCATCATCAAAAATTTCATAGATAACCCATATATCATAAAATAAATGGGTTTCATTTCATAATCATAATGTTTTAAAAACTGCTTTAAAGACATGATCTTTACGTTACTTTAAACCCACGGAAAGGGAAAGCGGGTATCATGTATGTAAATCCCAGAATTTAAAATAGAAAATTTTTGTATATATGTGAATAACCCTGTATAAATAAGAGCTTTGAGTATTCACTTAATAACATGAAGTAATTTTGAGAAAAAGAGAGAGGCATTTTGAGACAAAAATTTTACAGCGCAACGGCTACGTTACAAGGTTTTAGAAAACGTTGAAAAGAGAGGGGACATGGGTCAAACAATGATAAATGACCCATAAAACAGTAGAGGGACAGAATATAAGGGATTTCAGAACATGGTAATGAAAATTTTAAATATACCATATGAAATTAAGAACATGAAAGGAAGACAAAAATAAGATTTCTCTTATGAAAATTCGGCAGCCTAACAGCGTTACATAAACTTCAACCAAAAATGAATTGATGATATCGAATAGGGTATCTTATCATATGAACATAAAAGATCAGTATGATAGATATAGATATGATACCCCAACAAAATAAAAAGGAACTTGCAATACATGACATGGAATTAGAACTTTGAAAAGGAGAAGGGTGAAAGAATCCCTTAAAAATTCGGCAGCCTAACGGCGTCACTTAAACTTCAACAAAAATGAATTGATGAGATCAAATAGGGTCTCTCATCATATGAACATAAGAGTAAATTATGATAGATATAGAGATCATACCCCTACATAACAAAAAGGAACTTGAAAGAATTTACATGAAAGTAGAACTTCAAAACGAGTAGGGTGAAGAACCACTTAAAAATTCGGCAGCCTAACGGCGCCACTTAAAACATCAAAAACAGAATTGAAAAGATCAAATGGGGTCTCTCATAATGTGATCATAAAATATCATTATGATAAATTTAGAGATCATACCCCAACATAAAAAAAGGAACATGAAAGGATTGACATGAAAGTAGAACTTCAAAAAGAGAAGGGTGAAGAACCACTTAAAAATTCGGCAGCCTAACGACGTCACTTAAAACTTCAAAAAAACTGAATTGAAGAGATAAAATGGGGTCTCTCATCATATGATCATAACAGATCAGTATGATAAATTTAGAGATCATACCCCAACATAATAAAAATTAACTTGAAATACTTTACATGATAATAGATCTTGAAAAATGAGAAGGGAGAAAGAATCCGTTACAAAAATTTCGGCAGCCTAACGGCGCCACTTAAAACTTCAAAAAACTAAATAATGAGAGTAATAGGGGATATCTCATTATATGAACATGAAAAGGGCAGTAAGAGGAGTATAAAAGAACACCCTTTAACATTTGAACATGGAGCATAAAAGAAATTACATAAAAGAGATTTCTCGAAAAGAAAGAGAAAGATCAGATCCCTTACCTTAAAATGTAACTCTTAATCCTCAAAGGTTGGGACCTTGGGAGCTTGGGGGCACCTTAGGAGGACTCCTTGGGAGGTAATGAGACCATAAATTCGTTGGGAATGAGTGGGGAGTCGAATGGATGAGAGGAGGGCTTGGTATTTATAGGGAAAGTGAGGGGACAAGGCATTAATGGCCAAGGGACACCTCACATGTGCTTTTCTCAAACCCATGTGCTCTCCCTTGGCATTTATCATGGAGTTAGGCCACATGGGGCCCCCAAAACAATAATTCATCACCCTTGGCCGTCCAACCCTTAAAAGATCTCATGAAATCATCATGACACAATTATGATGTCATTAAACATACCGAAACCCTAAAACTGCATTTTTACTATTCACTGAAAAAATTCATCTTTCTCAGAAAAATCCCAAACTTTCACCTTAACTAAATATAGATTCCCTAATTACATTTATGAACTCCATTTTATAAAAATAATTTTCTAAATATTTTTAATTCAATTTTTAAATAAATTCACTATTCACTGAAAATTCATTTTTTTCAGAAAAATCCCCAAAAATTACCTTAACATAATATCGATGCTCTGAGTTCAAAAATGAAATCCATTTTATAAAAATAATTTTCTAAATATTTTTAATTAATTTTTTTAATTAAAAAACACTATTCACCTAAAAAAACTAATACTTGAATAATAATTAATGAAACCGTTATTTAACCATTTTATTGAATCACATTACTTAATCAAGGTGCCTAGATTATTTTAAAACTTTCTTTAAGTGAGATTTGTAAAGACCCGCAAATTTCAAGGAAATTTTTTTCTTAATTTTCTTTGGAATTTTACAAGAGCGTAGCTTCAGACGGCACCTGATTCCGAGGCCCGGTGTGCCCGGAATCAATTTCCGAAGTTTGGCTCGGGTACGTTCAGTGAACGGACGAGCGGGTTTTTCTATCTTTTGAACCGGTGCCCGGAATCAAATTCTGAGGGCACCGATGAAATCGCAGCGCCGGTATTTGCTTAGAAACGCCTCTTCCGGAGTTGCGTTTGCTCAGACGTGGTTTTTAAATTTTGCGGCTTTAAGTCAGAAATAAAATAAAGTTTGTGCGACAACTTTATTTTATTTCACTTAAGCTGCTTGGAAGCCACTTGAAGCCACTTAAGGGCGGCTTGAACTGAGTGGAACTGGATAGGAGGTTATCCAGAAATATCCTACCCCCTTGGTAGGATATTTGTGCGGTGGGGCCCGCACGAGCCCCGCCGTTTCTTTCGCTAAGTAACGCACCCGCGAAAACCCGTCAAAGTAACTGAAAAGTCAACCGACGCGTTTTCTTAAATTCTTAACAGACCATTTAATTGGGCGGTTTATTTCGTGAATTAAATGGGCTGTTTTATTCGTTGAATTAATTCAACGAATTAAATGGGTCGTTACTTACGCGTTTTGCGTTTGTTGGCAAAATAATAAAATAGACAACTTGTCTATTTTGGAGGATTGCTATCGTTGTGCAATTCCTCTGAACCTCCACTCTCCCCGCGAAGAACGCGAAGAACGCGAAGAACGCGAAGAACGCGAAGAACGCCGGCGACCGGAATTCGACGACGCACACCGAGATCTGCGACGTCGACGAGCCCTACCCGCGACGTTCTTCGGCGACGCCTCTTCTTCTGCAGCCGATCCTCGTTCGGCAACTAAGGTGAGAAACGAATCATTTGAATTCTCCCGTTTTAATTTCGATATCAACGGATTTAAACTAATTAAATCCGTTTGATCTTGATCCGGAGATTGGCGACGCGACGCCGGATACCGCGACGACGCGACGATTCCCCCTTCTTCCGCGACGAGCAATTCCGCGACGACCTCTCGTCCGACGACGACGACAAGTAAGGGATGTTGGATTATTTTATCTTTTTCCCCGTGTTTATTCTTTTAAAGTGAAGAACATGATCTCCGACAATTTTGATTTATTTAAAATTGTTGTTGATTATTCCTCCCGTGGATTTTGACTAAACGCGGAGGGTGCGGGTCTAACGAACAAGACCCGGCAACCCTCCGCCGATCTCTTTTGTTGTGCGGATTTGGCGGACGACGACGAACCGTGCGGCAAGGGCATTTTGTTGATTCCGCAGTGAAGATCGTCCCCCGGGAGGAGCAACGGCGCAGACGGGAAAGAAATCGGGCCACCGGAGCATCTCCGGCGGCCCGCGGAAGGAGACGGCGGCGGCGCCCGGCGCGCCGCCGGAGGAGTCCGCCGCGGCCGAGCCGCGGCGGCGGCGAACCGCCGGACCGCGTCCGCGGTCCGGCCACCAGCACGCGGCCCGCGCGGGCCGCGTTTCTCCCAAAGCCGCGGGTTTGACCCGCGGCGGCTCTTCGGCCGCTCGGCCGAAGACCGAGCCGGCCGGTCCGGTCGGCCGGGCCGCGCCCAGGCCGGACCGGACCCGGCCTAGCCGGGTCGGGCCGGGTCGGGCCGACCCGGTTCGGGCCGACCCGGTTCGGCCGACCCCAGGGGGGGGGTTCGGGCCGGGTCGCCCCGGACCCAGAACCCCCGTTTCGGGCCCTCTTCGGTCTTTCGCCCATATCTTGGGCCTGGGACCTCCGATTGACGAACCGTCAGCGGCTACGCGATCCTTGGATCGAGACGGTCGTTTCGGTATACTATACTCAAGGTGCACCTTCCTTTTCGGGAGCCTACGTAGTTAAAACTCCGTAGTTAAGCGTGCTTGGCCTAGAGCAGTGATCAGGATGGGTGACCTCCTGGGAAGTTTCCCAGGGTGGGTGTGAGACGGAAAGGCCAATAACTAACAGACCGGGCGTCTGATTGACACGCCGTCTGTTTTGTTGAATTCCTCTAAGTGAGACGGAACTTTTGGAATACTCCGCCCGAGGATCGGATACAGGCGGAGTACGGTCGGGTTGGTTTTGCCCTAAAAACCAACCGGGCCCCTGGGACGAAAATGCCAATAACTCTCAGACCGGGCGTCCGATTGACGCGCCGTCTGTTGCGTTGAGATCCTGTTGTCGATACGGAACTTTTGGATACATCAACTTCGGACTACGTGTCAGTTGATGTATCAACCTCTCGGCTCGTGGAGCGGACCCTCCTAAACGAGCTCGCTAAGTGCGGGAACCCTAGTGCTGGCTGTGGCTTCGACGACAGAGCAGAGATCCTCCGTGGACTGCGACGACGACAGAGCAGAGATCCTCCGTGGACTGCGACGACGGCAGAGCAGAGATCCTTCGTGGACTGCGGCGACGACTGTGCAAGAGATCCGCAGTGGACTGCGTCGACTACTGCACTCAGCGATCCTACGTGGAACAGTGCTACCGAACCTGTGTGAGCTGAATCTTCTTTTTTACCTTGAGCGGTGGAGCGCTTGGGTGTAGCGGCGGACCCGTGGTACTTGACAGTGGTGGTGCGCTTGGATGCAGCAGCAGACCCTTGGCGGTGGAGCGCTTGGTTGTAGCGGCGGACCCGCGATACTCTACGGAGTGTGTGCGCTTGGTTGTAGCGACAGACCCGCGACGGTGGAGACGTGCGTGCGGAGTACGGAGACCGTGTAAATGACTGAGACCTGATGACTGCTTGACCGACTCGACTTGGAGTGAGTCGACTAGCCCAGTGGACGGAGCGCCCAGTAGTTGGCAGCAGACCCACGGCGGACGGAGCGCCTGGTAGTTGGCGGCAAACCCGCGGTACTCGACAGGAGGAGTACCTCAGTAGGCTATCTGGGTGAGCGCCCGGTATTTGGCAGCAGACCCTCAGCGGACGGAGCGCCCGGTAGCTGGCAGCAGACCCGCGGTACTCGACAGGAGGAGTACTTCAGCAGTCTTAGGTTAGTGAGCAGTACCTCGGAGTCGTGACAGGACCACTGTACACTTCAGAGATGGGGCTCTTCAACATTTACGGTTTCGATAATGAAAATCCTGGTTGAGCTGAATCTAATGTTACTCTCCTTTGTGGATTGTGTTGAACTATCCTATGTGGATTTACTGTTTACTCTCCTTGTGGATTTGAGTCTTGCTTTCCTTTGTGGATTGAGTTGTTCTTGAGCTCGTGAGCAGAGCTAGAATTGGGGACTTAGGTATATGTATGGGCATATACCTAAGTCGAGTCAGATGTTACTTCGTGATTGCATCTTTCTTTTGTGCTATATCCTTTGTGGATTTCGGGAGACCTTCGGGGGTCTCGGGGTCCTTACTGAGTAGTTGTACTCACCCCTGCACGGGCTATGCCCGCACCTTGTTGTGTTGGTTGCAGACGACGGACAGCGCTGATCACGGTTGGGGCGTGGAGCAGGACGGTACCTGGAGGTGGACCACTGGGCGGGACGTGCACGAAGCGGACGTGGGACCCGAGGAGCCTGGAGGCTATCTGTACCCACCCTTCAGGTGGGATTGCCAGTGGACGACACGAGGCCGCCGTCTTTTCTTCAGTTGCTGTACTTTACTTTTCAGTTGTACTTTACAGTTGGGCTTGTATTTCCGGCCCCCTTTACTTTTCTGCACTTTACTTTCCGCTTGCTGACTCTGTGTGGTTGTTACTTAAAGGCAATGCCTTCCCTGTTTACTGGGATTTTACGCCTTGGTGCTAGTCGCCAGCCCCTGGCCTATGGAAGGCGGGCTTGGGGTAGTCACGGCACGGGCCCCGAGGACGGGTCGTGACAAATTGGTATCAGAGGTGGTCGGTTCTACCGCAGACTCTGATCGACCTTTCTTTCTATGTGAAGCAATAGTGTTTAGTGTATTGAGTGTGGTTATCAGTTCAGGGAGCCCAGTGTTGGTGCGGCGGCCGACGTATCCGTACACCAGGACCCTGACTTCTGATTTCCAACTTAATGCACGAAAACACTGATTGCGTGTGTGTTTCCCAAAAGGTTTAAAGTCAGCTCAAACCAGGTCAGCTCACCAGGTATAAATCGTTGACCGTGACACAACTGTTCAGGATGTCACCATGCAGATAGTTAGCTGGAGTTCCGAGAGAGTTCTCGATGATGGCCCACCGAGCAGCGAGACTCCGGTGCAGGGCCCCTTTTTCAGTGTTGGCACCTTCGGGTGGTGTACCAGCAGCACCACCACCCGTTAGGCAGAGGATGCCACTAGCTGACAATGCACGAGTTCCAGCAGTAGAGGCCTCTGAGGATACGAGGCGAGACAAATTTTCCCAGGCAGCAGTGGACTGGATGGAGGCGGTTGCTAGAGTTCTACGCCTAGCTTGGATACTAGTAGAGCGGATGATGATCTTAGCTTCTGTTGTTTCCAGTGAATGACCATGAGGTTGGTTCTTATAGTAATGAGGCTCCGGTACGCGAACCGATACCTGGGATAGTACCTACGGGTAGTGCGCCAGCTATGTCACTACCTGTTGGTCAGTAGACACTACCGGCGGTACCGGTAGCAGAGAATCACAGGCTTAGTGCCTTACATATGTTTTAGCACCAGATATCACTCAAGTTTCGAGGTGAGCCTGACTCGTAGGCGGCTGAGGACTGGCTTGAGGAGGTGGTTGTGAGTTTTCTGGAGCTAATACAGCTTCGACAGTACGACATGTCGGAAGCAGAGCACTCATCGTGGCTTACCAATCAATCGTAGTACTCGTTGGTTACGTTGTGATCAGTTCCTTAGACTCGAACTTCTGAGCGAAGTGTGTCTAAGGGAAATCCGAACCATTACTTTTCCTCTATGCATTTCTACCTATGCTAGGATGCTAGAGAGAACCTTTGTGGTTGTGAACGTTAGCAGTGAAAGGCAGGAAACTAGCGCCAGTCTCAGAGACTCGGGCGTGTAAAATGTTTCAGGAGGAGGAAGTTCTAAGGACAGATGAATCTGCAGGGTAGCAGACGTGGAAGCGGAGCTTAGAGAGCAGCATGTGGTGGTGTACATTTCGACATGTTACGACCACCCGACTTAGTAGTCCCCGCCAGGCTCAGGGAGCAGGAGGGCTGGGGAGGAGAGTAGCTGCATTGCGGTCAAGGAGTGTGACCCAGGAACTCTAAGAATGATTCGGGGTACGAATTATGTCTACTACGAGCTGCCATATCTATAGACATAGGAACCGATCATTCAACCCTTCCACGAATCATGTCCCAGACCTAGAGGTTCCGGGTAAGCCGTAGACTTGACCCTCACGTCTGGAGATACCTTTGGGAGGAGACTCGATAATCACACTTACGCCGACAGTGTGATTTGACCTCGAGGCGAGAGTTTCGGTTGGAATCTCTTGGTGGCAGCGTAGAGGCCTTACGACGTTGATCTGGGTATGATTCACAAATCATACCCCGGTTGACTGTTTTAGGCAAACGTCGGAATGGGTTTTCCTTGGTCGGCGAAAAGGAAACCCTGGGCAGCACATGTTAAACTCAGGCATAAGAGGGTGTGGCCGATCACTCTTGAGTTGGTCAACCCTACCCTTGTGGCAGCAGGAGTTTTGAGTTTCAGTTCTAACCTAAAAAGGGAAACCTCTTGAATTCGAGGGGGACGAACACGTTCTTATACGGTCTCAACCCGATGAGGTTTCGGAGATGTGGCCGAGGCGGCAGGTTATCTCCGAAGTTCGATTGGCCTTTCCAGGTCCTCAGCAGGATAGGAGAGGTGGCTTATCGCCTGGCTCTACCACCTCAGTTGCACCGGGTGCAGGATGTCTTTCACGTGTCTCAGCTGAGGAGATACGTGCACGACCCGACGCACATCATCGACTTTGGGGAGCTGGACGTGGACGATGGGGCGACTTTTGCGGAGGTCCCAGTGGAGATCGAGGATCGACAGGAGCGGGTCCTACGTGGGCGGTCGATTCCTCTTGTGCGCGTCAGATGGCAGCACGGGAACCTCCAGGAGAGCACTTGGGAGCGGGAGGCTCAGATGCGTGCTCAGTACCCCCATTTGTTCCCCTAGTTTTTGATGTATCTTTACGGGGACGTAAAGCCCTGAGGTGGGAGTAATGTAAAGACCCGCAAATTTCAAGGAAATTTTTTTCTTAATTTTCTTTGGAATTTTACAAGAGCGTAGCTTCAGACGGCACCTGATTCCGAGGCCCGGTGTGCCCGGAATCAATTTCCGAAGTTTGGCTCGGGTACGTTCAGTGAACGGACGAGCGGGTTTTTCTATCTTTTGAACCGGTGCCCGGAATCAAATTCTGAGGGCACCGATGAAATCGCAGCGCCGGTATTTGCTTAGAAACGCCTCTTCCGGAGTTGCGTTTTCTCAGACGTGGTTTTTAAATTTTGCGGCTTTAAGTCAGAAATAAAATAAAGTTTGTGCGACAACTTTATTTTATTTCACTTAAGCTGCTTGGAAGCCACTTGAAGCCACTTAAGGGCGGCTTGAACTGAGTGGAACTGGATAGGAGGTTATCCAGAAATATCCTACCCCCTTGGTAGGATATTTGTGCGGTGGGGCCCGCACGAGCCCCGCCGTTTCTTTCGCTAAGTAACGCACCCGCGAAAACCCGTCAAAGTAACTGAAAAGTCAACCGACGCGTTTTCTTAAATTCTTAACAGACCATTTAATTGGGCGGTTTATTTCGTGAATTAAATGGGCTGTTTTATTCGTTGAATTAATTCAACGAATTAAATGGGTCGTTACTTACGCGTTTTGCGTTTGTTGGCAAAATAATAAAATAGACAACTTGTCTATTTTGGAGGATTGCTATCGTTGTGCAATTCCTCTGAACCTCCACTCTCCCCGCGAAGAACGCGAAGAACGCGAAGAACGCGAAGAACGTGAAGAACGCCGGCGACCGGAATTCGACGACGCACACCGAGATCTGCGACGTCGACGAGCCCTACCCGCGACGTTCTTCGGCGACGCCTCTTCTTCTGCAGCCGATCCTCGTTCGGCAACTAAGGTGAGAAACGAATCATTTGAATTCTCCCGTTTTAATTTCGATATCAACGGATTTAAACTAATTAAATCCGTTTGATCTTGATCCGGAGATTGGCGACGCGACGCCGGATACCGCGACGACGCGACGATTCCCCCTTCTTCCGCGACGAGCAATTCCGCGACGACCTCTCGTCCGACGACGACGACAAGTAAGGGATGTTGGATTATTTTATCTTTTTCCCCGTGTTTATTCTTTTAAAGTGAAGAACATGATCTCCGACAATTTTGATTTATTTAAAATTGTTGTTGATTATTCCTCCCGTGGATTTTGACTAAACGCGGAGGGTGAGGGTCTAACGAACAAGACCCGGCAACCCTCCGCCGATCTCTTTTGTTGTGCGGATTTGGCGGACGACGACGAACCGTGCGGCAAGGGCATTTTGTTGATTCCGCAGTGAAGATCGTCCCCCGGGAGGAGCAACGGCGCAGACGGGAAAGAAATCGGGCCACCGGAGCATCTCCGGCGGCCCGCGGAAGGAGACGGCGGCGCGGGTCGCCGGCGCGGCGGCGCCGGCGACCGGAGGCGGCGGCGCCCGGCGCGCCGCCGGAGGAGTCCGCCGCGGCCGAGCCGCGGCGGCGGCGAACCGCCGGACCGCGTCCGCGGTCCGGCCACCAGCACGCGGCCCGCGCGGGCCGCGTTTCTCCCAAAGCCGCGGGTTTGACCCGCGGCGGCTCTTCGGCCGCTCGGCCGAAGACCGAGCCGGCCGGTCCGGTCGGCCGGGCCGCGCCCAGGCCGGACCGGACCCGGCCTAGCCGGGTCGGGCCGGGTCGGGCCGACCCGGTTCGGGCCGACCCGGTTCGGCCGACCCCAGGGGGGGTTCGGGCCGGGTCGCCCCGGACCCAGAACCCCCGTTTCGGGCCCTCTTCGGTCTTTCGCCCATATCTTGGGCCTGGGACCTCCGATTGACGAACCGTCAGCGGCTACGCGATCCTTGGATCGAGACGGTCGTTTCGGTATACTATACTCAAGGTGCACCTTCCTTTTCGGGAGCCTACGTAGTTAAAACTCCGTAGTTAAGCGTGCTTGGCCTAGAGCAGTGATCAGGATGGGTGACCTCCTGGGAAGTTTCCCAGGGTGGGTGTGAGACGGAAAGGCCAATAACTAACAGACCGGGCGTCCGATTGACGCGCCGTCTGTTTTGTTGAATTCCTCTAAGTGAGACGGAACTTTTGGCATACTCCGCCCGAGGATCGGATACAGGCGGAGTACGGTCGGGTTGGTTTTGCCCTAAAAACCAACCGGGCCCCTGGGACGAAAATGCCAATAACTCTCAGACCGGGCGTCCGATTGACGCGCCGTCTGTTGCGTTGAGATCCTGTTGTCGATACGGAACTTTTGGATACATCAACTTCGGACTACGTGTCAGTTGATGTATCAACCTCTCGGCTCGTGGAGCGGACCCTCCTAAACGAGCTCGCTAAGTGCGGGAACCCTAGTGCTGGCTGTGGCTTCGACGACAGAGCAGAGATCCTCCGTGGACTGCGACGACGACAGAGCAGAGATCCTCCGTGGACTGCGACGACGGCAGAGCAGAGATCCTTCGTGGACTGCGGCGACGACTGTGCAAGAGATCCGCAGTGGACTGCGTCGACTACTGCACTCAGCGATCCTACGTGGAACAGTGCTACCGAACCTGTGTGAGCTGAATCTTCTTTTTTACCTTGAGCGGTGGAGCGCTTGGGTGTAGCGGCGGACCCGTGGTACTTGACAGTGGTGGTGCGCTTGGATGCAGCAGCAGACCCTTGGCGGTGGAGCGCTTGGTTGTAGCGGCGGACCCGCGATACTCTACGGAGTGTGTGCGCTTGGTTGTAGCGACAGACCCGCGACGGTGGAGACGTGCGTGCGGAGTACGGAGACCGTGTAAATGACTGAGACCTGATGACTGCTTGACCGACTCGACTTGGAGTGAGTCGACTAGCCCAGTGGACGGAGCGCCCAGTAGTTGGCAGCAGACCCACGGCGGACGGAGCGCCTGGTAGTTGGCGGCAAACCCGCGGTACTCGACAGGAGGAGTACCTCAGTAGGCTATCTGGGTGAGCGCCCGGTATTTGGCAGCAGACCCTCAGCGGACGGAGCGCCCGGTAGCTGGCAGCAGACCCGCGGTACTCGACAGGAGGAGTACTTCAGCAGTCTTAGGTTAGTGAGCAGTACCTCGGAGTCGTGACAGGACCACTGTACACTTCAGAGATGGGGCTCTTCAACATTTACGGTTTCGATAATGAAAATCCTGGTTGAGCTGAATCTAATGTTACTCTCCTTTGTGGATTGTGTTGAACTATCCTATGTGGATTTACTGTTTACTCTCCTTGTGGATTTGAGTCTTGCTTTCCTTTGTGGATTGAGTTGTTCTTGAGCTCGTGAGCAGAGCTAGAATTGGGGACTTAGGTATATGTATGGGCATATACCTAAGTCGAGTCAGATGTTACTTCGTGATTGCATCTTTCTTTTGTGCTATATCCTTTGTGGATTTCGGGAGACCTTCGGGGGTCTCGGGGTCCTTACTGAGTAGTTGTACTCACCCCTGCACGGGCTATGCCCGCACCTTGTTGTGTTGGTTGCAGACGACGGACAGCGCTGATCACGGTTGGGGCGTGGAGCAGGACGGTACCTGGAGGTGGACCACTGGGCGGGACGTGCACGAAGCGGACGTGGGACCCGAGGAGCCTGGAGGCTATCTGTACCCACCCTTCAGGTGGGATTGCCAGTGGACGACACGAGGCCGCCGTCTTTTCTTCAGTTGCTGTACTTTACTTTTCAGTTGTACTTTACAGTTGGGCTTGTATTTCCGGCCCCCTTTACTTTTCTGCACTTTACTTTCCGCTTGCTGACTCTGTGTGGTTGTTACTTAAAGGCAATGCCTTCCCTGTTTACTGGGATTTTACGCCTTGGTGCTAGTCGCCAGCCCCTGGCCTATGGAAGGCGGGCTTGGGGTAGTCACGGCACGGGCCCCGAGGACGGGTCGTGACAAGATTACTAATCCATTTGGTCACATTACTAATCCTAAGCGTAAAATCACTATTCACAATTTACTATTCATCAAAAATCAAGTTGATCTTATTAGACTCTAAATTTCGTACTGGACATAATTGTAGAAGACCATTTTTTGAAAATCATTACACATTTTTAATTATTTAAGGTTTACATAACCATTTTTAAAATATCCTTTTTCTAAAATTCATCAAAAATATGCATACTATATTTATCCGGTCATTTCAAAATTCATAAACTTCATCATAAGAAGAAATCCCAATTTTTATTTAAAACAAGGATTACACAAGGCAGTTACGGTCTCATTACATAGCCCGTTATAATACCAGCATAGGACCTAAGAGTAAGGTGTGCTAGGGTGATAGAATCTTGGGGCGGCTCAGTCAACATTGCCCGAGTAGTAATTTCTATCAGTTTGAACTTCTCACGAAGACGATTCCGTTATAGCTTCACATGATGATGTTCAGCTTGGATTTGATCCAGAGCAAAGCCCAATGGTGCTACCTCCTTCCCAAGCTCTGTTAGATGGGCTTCGATCGGTCCAAGACTACTAGGTGAGGCCATCGAATCTTCTTTCTATAATAATTAACCAATATTACCTGTATTTAGAGACAATAATCAAAACATTTTGTTCACAGTGGTCATATTGACCGATGGTCATATAACAATCAAAACCCAATGGTCTCATTTTAATTATAATCTTGTTTATCAAATAAATTTTTTTTGTTGAGTATAAAAATAAAATAAAATAACACATGAAATTAGGAAACAAGATTTATTCAAAATTTCGGGCCGTTACACAAATCATGCTTATAATTTAAAAATGTCTCATAGAAAGACTTGAATATGAAATACTACAAGTGTATATAAAGTGAAAATCACGAGAAAATCCCCCACACTCAGAAAGAGATAGTGACCTAACTATTCATGGAATTTATGTGGGTGTGTTATAATAGATAACTTTTAAGAAAATTTGAAATGGAAGTGTAAAATTGAAAAAAATGAGGGAATCAAGGGCTCCCTCTAAGAATTTGTCTTCCAATAGGGAATTTGGGATTTATTTGGATGCTAAAGTTGGGTCACCTAAAAAATGGGTTAGAATACCAATTATACAGTAGATGTAACATTAGTCCATATTTTTAAAACATTTATAAGTATAATTATTTGTTGGTTCATAGAATAACGGACATAGGAAATGAATTTTATTTATATTTATTAGAGTTTTACAATAAAGTTCATCGGTACTCAAAATGAAAAAGAATAAGTCTCAAGCATGACAACTCAATCTAGAAAATTATGAACTATGGGTTGCCTCCCATAAATTGATAATAGGAAATATTCATCCAGATAGATAAACAAAAAATATCTTATAGTGGGGTCCATGTTCTTGGTTTCTTCTCTTTCATTTACAACTATTAGTTATAGATTTTTCGAGCTCACGTAGTCACATGAACAAAATGATAACTTCAGGGGCAGTAGCATGAGAATGAATGAAATGAGGAAGGAATGGTATCATGGATTGAGGTGGTTACTTCTATGCATGAATCTATATGGAATGTTCCTAGAGCTGACATTATATTTTTATGACATGTTGGGTCACCCTTTAGGCCATAGCAGATGGTGGAATGGGGCCATTGACAACCATAGAGAACACATAGGATCTTGAAATGGCTATTATAAATTTGTAAGATATGAAATTCAAGACAATTATAAGTGAAACAAAATCAATTCCTATATATATATATATAAATGATCAGTAGAAAATGTGGCATACACTGATGTAAAAATTAAAAGAAGAAGCCCTATCTAAAAAGATCTATAATAAAAAATGAGAATGATGGTCAACTAAGATCAACGACTAGGGAAACAAAATCTTCTCCAATTTCAACCTACCTACTAGTGGTGATGAAAACTATCCTACTAGATTAGTGGATACAAGATTAGCATAAGTGGGTGGGGTGGCAATGGAGGGTGCAGTTGTGGGGTAGGATATATGGGTTGGGATTGGTGGTGGGGAGGTACCTGTCCATCGGGAGGCCATGTGTTTGTCAGTAGGATCGACGAAAGGTACCACTATGGATGTAAAGGTGTCCATCCCCTTACAAATCTGAGCCTTCTCAACTATTTATTCCTTATAGGAAGTAGGGCCCATAATATTTGGGGATTGGTTGGGGAAGGGCATGGGTCATGTGTGAATTATAGAAGAGGAGGTGTCGGTAGTGGATGGTGGTGGTGGAGTGGTGAACTCTGTATGCCCAATGAAAGGAAGATGAAGATGAGTGAAAATTTGGTGCAGGTTGTCCATGATGCACAACTATGTAGCCCAGATTTATATCATGGTGGGATGGGTGGATGGAGGTATGGTAGATGAGGGGGTGGTAGAGGTAGGAGGATGATAGGGTGGTGCATGTGGGGAGGTGGTGTGTGTCTCAGCTAGTGGGGATGATGTTGCATGTGGTGCTGCCTCATGCACACCTAATTCCCAATGATATACATCATCCTCCATCACCAATAGATTTATCTTGTTCAGCATAAAAAAATCAAGGAGATCAATAGATCCCAGAGACGTAAGAGGAAAGACTGAATTGAAAATACCGAGGTATCTATCTAGGTGAGTAATAAATGATCCTCCCATAAAAGTACCATGAGTCCTCTGCCCATCTGCCTTGTAGTAATGAGCGAACGTCATAGCCATGTTGACATATGGGCCTCACATGGCTATTTCAAGAATAAGAACATCCATCTGGGTGATGCTCTCATGTGATTGATCCCTAGAGAACCACTCATGCGTCATTTCCATATAAATAGTCCATAGAGCTGGGATCCATAACTAGTTAGACTTTTTTATCCATAGGTCACGGGGAAGAAGAGGGTTTTGTGAAATCATTTTCCATAGAAGTTGTGAATCAGCCCAAGGTGTCTTCATCAAGAGGGTTGGGAAGACCTCTAATTCTACAAATTCATCTATATAAATTTCTAAGTCAATCCCAAACTCAGTGAACAAAAGCTCGTGTGGTCGACCACACATGCGAAATCTGAGGCTATCAATGACCATCTCGAATGTGAAAAGAAACTCTATAAAATGCTCTCTGTATGTATCTTCACAAACCTCTAAAGTTGATTCCAGACATAATTTCTCTAGGAGGTCAAGGATGTCATCATTGATGTTCAATTACACCCAGATGGGAAGGTTCAGGGTTTTGTTTATCTAAATTAGCTTGACCTACAACCAATGAGATTGACATGGTGTATTGGGGTGGAAAAGCAAAGGACGAGTTGAAGGTGGAGGTTTTCATCACTAGAGGAGTCCTCAGATGTGGAGGAGGAGTCATTTTGGGTATCTAGAAGAGAATGTGTGGATGAAAGAGGTGCATAAGGTTCAGGAATTGTGGTACCGTGTGGGTACTCGGTAGGCAGATGCTCGTCGTGGTTAGGCAACGAGTGAGAAGGCTGAAAGCATTTGGTATGTTCCATTGAGGAAGGAGGGTGAGGGTGCGGTTTGGTGTAAACTAAGGGAGGAGGAGTGAAATAGTTCATGGGTGGTTGTGAGGGAGGTTGGGGTGGGTGAGGGGAAGGGGAATGGGTTGATAAGGAGAGTTGGATCGGGGTTTCAGTTGAGGGGTGGAGGGTTTGGTTGAGAGAGGAGGGTGTAGTTCATGATTGTCTAGTGAGGGGAAGGTGGTGACTAATAAGGGAGGTGGATGGTTGAGAGAGGGGGGGTGGGGGTGGGGGTTCGGGGGTCGAGTAGTGAACCTAGGGTTCATGAACAGTGTTTTAAAAAACATACCTGGCGTGCTAAATGATGTATACTAGGGGTTCATGTTGTGTATTGGTGTTTTAAAAATATTTTTTGGATGAAAAAGTACATGTCGTATAGAATAGTTAGACGATGTATAATTGACTATTTTTTTTAAAACATGTTCAAACCTATCATTTAGATCTTGTATAATCTGAAACATTCCAAAAGATTATCTTAATCTAACATAGGTTAATATTTCTTACCCTAGGTTGCCTCCCATTTAGTGCATCCTATATCTTTGAGAGCATGACTCAATTAAAACTCAATTAAACATGAAGCTGATGAAACAACCTTAATAGAAGTTTTCAGGAAATATTTTCAATCCTTGAACATTAAATTTAAAATTTGGTCCACCATGCCTCTAAATTTTGATTATCACATATGGGAAACTTGAAGAACTTCAAAAGGGATGGACCATCAAAATTTCATCTTACTAAGGAATAGATTCAATATTGAGTTGAATAGAAGTACCTTATTCTCTATGAAAGAGATACACTATGAAATTAATTGATCATGCCATTTCATTTTACTTTTCTAGAGGATTCTAGCATTTTCATGGGCATCCTTCTTGATTTCGTTCAGCTCAGTCAACTATAGCATCTGATCTTATCTATCTTTCTCATAATCCAAATTTAGCTTATTGATTGCCCAATATGAGTGATTCTCTAAATCACCATGGATATTACATGGTTTCCATTAATCTAATATGAATTTTGTTTTCCCAATGGTTTTTTTATATAGTATAGAATGCCCATATTTCATCATCCTGTTTTAGACTCCAAACGCTTCGGTTAGTGTTCATAGTTTTCTCCAAGATTTTCTTGGTCTTCTTATTTGATAGTTCAACTTACCCACTTATTTGTGGGTGGTAGGGGTTCCTATAGTGTACCATATTTCATAATTTTCAAAAAATTCCTTTACATATTGGTTGGTGAAATGTGTTCCTTGATAAAAAAATTTTAATCATGGAAATCCAAATCCTAAAAACACACTATTGTTTGAGGAAGTTCATGACCACTTTCACTGTGTAATGTGATGTCGCTTCGAATTCTAACTAGTTTTATACATTGTTAACATCGACTAGAATTCAGAACTTGACATGTGAAGTGGAAAATGGTCCCATGAATTATATTCCCCATACGTTTAAGATTTCAACTTCCATGATGGTATTTTGAGGCATTTTATTTCTTTTACCAAAATTCAAAGTTCACTGGAACCTATTATATCTTTGAAAAAAATTCCCTTCAATCTTTGTGTAGCATGGGCTAGAAAATTACAATTTTTAGAATTTTTACTATAGTGTGCTCGGGTCTACTATGTCCTCATTTTGGTGATGTATGACACTTGTATATTACATTTTGGATTTATTCTTCAGGAATACAACATCACAACAAGCCATCGGTGAAACACTTGAACAATAGTAATTCATTCCAGAAGTAATGTTTTTATTCTACCAAAAATATTTTGCTCTATTGATTTGAAATGTCTTGGTACCAAAATACCATTGTGAGATAATTGGAAATATTGTAAAACCACAATTTCACATTAAAATTGAACATGGTTTCATTAAGGAAATTTAATTTGATATCAGTATCAACATCATCCTTAATGATGGGAAGAGAAACTAATTATAAATGATTGAACAAAACATTCTCCATTCCTTTGGTATATTTGATCAAAATATAAAATTATTACAGTAGGAGGATCTAACTTATCAGCCTGAGCTTTATATCCTTTTTATTCATTAAGTACCTTAAGGTGGCATGATCAATGATTACAATTACATTGGACAAGACCAGATAAGTACAAATTTTTTCAAAGTTATACACAACATCTAAGAGTTTTTTATTTGTAGTTTTATAGTTCACTTGGGCTTCATTTAACGTAAGGGTAACATAGTTGATAGGAAAAAAGATGTGACCAACACAATTTCCTAACCCAACACAAACAACAAAATCACTAGCATCACACATCAGCTTGAATTCCATATCCTAGTTGTGTGAAATGATTATCAAGAATGATATTAGGATTATCTTTAAAATATTGAATACCTTCTAGCATTACTTAGTGAATTTAAAAGAAACATCCTTTGAAAATAGGTGTGTCATTGGGAAGGAAACTTTGGCCATGTCTTTTACAAATCACCTATAGAATCTATCATGGCCTATAAAGCTTATTATACCCTTTACTGTTTAAGTTTCAGGTAAATCCACAATGAGTTTGACCTTGGATGGATCAACTTCCATGCCTTCCTTAGAGATTTTATGTCTGAGTAATATTACACCATGAACAATAAAATGACACTTCTCCCAATTTAAGACCAGAGATTTCTCTTCATAGCATCTCAGTAAAAGATCAATATTTCTTAGGCAAAATTCAAATGATCTTCCATAGGCTTAGAATTCATACATGAATATTTATACAAATTATTCTTTCATATCATATAATTTATGCGTCATGCATCTTGGAAATGTTACTATATAATTACACATTCCAAAGGACATGCGCCTATAGGAGAAGGTGCCAAATGGGCATGTTAATGTGGTTTTTCAGTAATTATATGGATTGAAAACAATCTAGTTTTACCCTGAATATCCATCCAAAAAATAGTAGAATTCATTTCTTTCAAGCCTTTCTAACATCTGGTCCATGAGTGGTAAAAGAAAATTATCCTTTCTGGTGGATACATTCAGGATTATACAATACACACAAAATCTCCATCTAGTGATGGTCCATGTTGCGATTAATTCCTTATCACCAGTCTTCTCCACTGTAATTCCACATTCCCTAGGAAAACCTTCTAGAGAGCTCTCGCATTCACAATAAAATATGGAAAATATTATTCCTACATCTTGAGGTTTTATAACATCCTTTTTGAAAACTTCCTTCATTTGTGTCTTGAGACACCTTTGAGGTGGAAATTTGGGATTTGCATCTTCTTCAAGTAGAATCTTTTGGGTGCAATCTATCAAAATAATCTCTTTTTTATCCGCTTCTCCCCAGGAAATTGATTTCTTATGTCTCTTAAATACTTAAACCAATTTATCTACTTGTTCTGGAGATTTTTTTATTTTATTATCT
The DNA here is from genome assembly GCA_963277665.1 of Viscum album. Classification (NCBI taxonomy): domain Eukaryota; kingdom Viridiplantae; phylum Streptophyta; class Magnoliopsida; order Santalales; family Viscaceae; genus Viscum; species Viscum album. The sequence continues at coordinate 627,223,126 of OY728130.1, read as the reverse complement.
ATAATAGGAAGGCTGAGTCTCTTATGTATGAATAAATAAGGGTAATTGGTAAAGGATTCATCTCTAATGACGGGGGTTGAATGAATGAGAAAGTGAAGAGAAGAAAATTATCCCTTGCGAGAGGTTCATTATAACTCACTTCCTCAAAGTAATATTCTTATTATGCCTCTAAGAGTGACTCATAACTTTCTTCTTCTATTTCTATATATTCACTTACTTATTGGGTATGATATATGGAATTGAAATAAAAAATATTTTATGATTATTGGGAATATTTGACAAGGTTGTATACTACTTGGTCTTCTCTTACACGAAATATTAGAAAGCATTGATTAAAATATATCAGAGACCTTCACATGGCTAAGAATGGATTTTCTAGAATGATGGGGACATCTCCTTTTTATTCCATGTACAGAACTAGGAAGTCTGCTGGAAATATGAATTTTCCAACTTTGACTAGAACAAATTAAAGAATTATTATATGATACTTCACTGATTGATATGCAATTTACATTGCAACTTTAGTTGTTTTGAGATATTGGAGTCCCAACTTGTGAAATACACTCATTGGAACTGTGTTGATGCTTTCTCCAAGATCATACATAGCTCTTCCAAACTTGTAATCTCTAACATCACATGGACCTGATAAACCATTAGGGTATCTCAAATTTGGTGGGATTTTCTGCTGAACCACAGTATAGAATTTATCACTTAATTAAATGGCACTAAGAGATTCCATGTATCTTTTGTTGGACAACAAATCCTTTAGGAATTTTGTATAATTTGGAAGAGTAATAGCTTCTATAAATGGTATCTTGATGTGAATTTTATTCAACATATCTAGGAACTTATTGTACTATGCCTTCTATCTTTCCTCTATTTATATCTTCAAAAAAGGAATATGTGGGTTGTATGGTGGTGGGGAAACATAAACTGGTTCCTTTGGTTTCTAGGGAATCTGGGTTTTTGTAGCTGGTGATACTTCTTGAGTTGTCACTTTTGTTGTTTCATAAACGTTTTCTTCTATTAGTGGTTTTTTTTAGGTTGTTCTGGTTTATTTTCATCTCTTCCACCAGGTTGGAGAATTTACAAGATTTTTACACCTTTTTAGCACTACAACTTTGGCTTCATACCTTGGGTATGTCTTTAAATTACTAGGTAAAGTACCCGGTAATCTATCAGAAAATGTCTCAGAGATTTGACCCATTTCAAATTCATGGTTCTGTAAGGTAACTAGTTGGTATTGAATCTCTGTCTCCTAAGTAGTCATTCACTTGTCTACCTTCTGAACAAAGGTATCTAAGAGGTTCTCTATGATACTTTGCAGAGGATCAAGATTCTTATGAGGTTTTGGATGCGGTGGACCAAACTATTGTCACGATATTTGGGGGAAAGGTTGCTGCTGCACTAGTTTTGGTCTTGGAACAAGGCTCATGGAAGGATACCCTAGTGATGCTTGATTATGAATGGTTTATTGACCACTTCACTACTAAAAATATCATTGGTTGTTCTAAAGTGGTTACGGAGCCAACCTCTGTTGATAATATTGTTGATGCTGTTGGAATGGTGCGTTTTTCATATTTTAAGTTACATATTTAAATTATTGAGATTATGTTTCTTCAAAACTTGACTTGAAGTCTTAATATATATATAGGAAAGTGCACATTTCACATGATTGTATTTCCATCCCAGGGGCAGGAGGGGATTGTGTAGCAGGAAGATGGAATGATTCTAGATTATTTTTTAGTGCTTATAGTTGTGCTTCTAGTCTTGTATTTTCTTCTACTTGGTGGATTCCATGATGAGGGGGTCCACAATCACTTTTTCATAGGCTGGCATTGTGAGAAACATCATCATGAGTGGGTCTTCTAGATTTAAATGTCTTGAAGATCAGTCATCTATCAACTGTGGCATTAATGACTATTTGTGTAGATGGTTGGAGGCCTTGGTAAAATGTCTATAGTTGAATCCACATTTACATTCCATGATGTGGGAATTTCCCCATCATATCCATGAATCTATCCCATGATTCCCAAGTGGATTATCTATCAGTTTGAATGAAGTAATGAATGTCGTCTCGGAGCTTCCAAGCTCAGATCGGTGGAAAATATTTTTCCAAGAACTTCTTGGCTAGATATTCTTATGTTGTAATTGACTAGGGAGATTAACTTTTGAGCCATTCCTTAGCTTTATCTCTTCGAGAGAATAAGAAGACACGTATTATGATTGTGTTTAAAGATACTAACTAGTATAAAAAGGTATCTCAAACCTCGATGAACTTGGATATATGCTCATGAGGGTCCTCACATTGAAGTCCATTGAATTGACACATGTTCTTAAAGGACCCTGAAATGCCTTGATAGGGGAGGGGTGAATCAGAGTGTCATGTTTTTATTTTAAACCAATAGATCTTGTTTCCATGTTGGTAGGAACCTGTTAAACATGTCTGAAGTGGAAGTGTAGAAAATAAACAATGACATGAAAAGAAATGATACAACAATTTTAATTGGTTCACCACTAAGGGCTACATCCAAGGATCATACACCGACATTATTTCAGTAATACCAAAAACCACTATTATTCAAAATTTTTGGATTACGATAGTTTAGAATAGTCACTCTATTCCATGCACACTACCTATACAAGGTTTTAGGGATAGAACATTGTGTCCCTCAGATCAATTTTTCTGACTCCCTCTTTCTCACTGAATTGGAGGAATCTTCACTTAGTTTAATAACTTGAAGTTCGCTTTAATGGTTTAGAATTAGATCATGTATCCTCAACTATAAATGGATGCTCTGTTGAAGGCTTTTAATCACATATATATATAATTTATTTTTCCATACACTGATATGTTATAGAAATTAATTTTTCAAATTGATTTGGTCATTTTTAGGCTTCCTTGGGTTTTCTATGTACTACTACTATTTCCACTTATCTCTGATTTTTCTCATACTTCTACTATTTCCACATACCGTCGAACTATTTCTATGTACCATCTAACTCCACTATGAGCTGTCCTTCGCTTTGTACTCCCCTATTCTACGTACTACTCCACTCCTCCGCATATCATCCAACTTCGCGTACTACCATGCTCAGCCGCGTACAATGAGATCTTCTTGCACAAACCGTGCTCTATTTTGCGAACTATTTTATTTACATGGATGATTATATCCATGTTCCATCTTATCCTATGCATACCAATTTATAAATCACTTAATTTCTTCCCAAAATTTTAATCTCTAATGTATTCCCTTAACAAAGGAGATTACTCCTCCTCAAATAGGCCCATAACTCTACAAATTTTGGTAATATAATTTACAACATTTTTTAATATAGGAAACTCTTCAATATAAACTGAACTTCATATGCATACTGTTAGCATCCCCTGCATATTAAAATCCTCTAAACTTCAAACCTTTATTGCATAACATTAACCTTCCGCATACCGTATGTCTGTCAATCAACATATTGCATCTCTTCACTACATACCATCACTGTGAACTATTTTTGGTAGTATTTCGCGTACCGCATGCCTTCACCACGTACCATCACTACAAACTGTTTTCTATTATATGCACTATTCCATGTACCACACACCCTCACCGTGTATTGAACGCCTTCATCACGTACCACTCCCCTTCACCACGTTCTGTGGGCCTTCACCGCGTACTGTTGCTGCGAAACATTACCAAACTCTAGATTTTTGAGTCACTAAAAATTGGGCGAACACTGGGAAGTTGATCTCCCTTCAATACTTCTTTCAGCCTCAAACATATGAACTTATTATTTTCAAACTCCCTAGTCATCCATGTTCATATTGAAAACAAACACAAACCAACCTCTATTATTAGAAACGATCAGACATGGTTCTAACAGTTTTAGATCATATGAATGAGTTCAGGCTTTATTTCAAAAGTATGGGCTTGGATTGGAGGATGTACTATGCTTGGAGTCACACCAGGGGTTGAAAAAAATCCATAATCCATGATGGTCTATTCATGATGCACCAGGAGATCTCTAAGAACCACTTTTTCAAGGTTCTAAGTGTTTGGAGGGATGGGTCCCACTTAACTTTTCAGGTCATCCACTATTGACCAGTGGCATGCAAGAATATACCATTCAATCTCACGATCGAAGGATAGTAGTATTGTTTCTCGAGGATATTCGAACGAGTTGAAGGAACTTGGTACAAGAACAATACTGCAAATCAAAGATGTAAGGGAATCTTAATAAATAAAGAAGGAAAGGGGGACATTGAAAGTAATCCAAGGACTTTTTTATGAGAGGCTTTATAAGAATAGTGTTGCATCTCTAGGAATGATGCGAAAATTTTATTTTCCCACATGCATCATTGAATTCACATAGGCTGTAGTCATATTAGAATTGTTGATTTCCCAAACATCACTGACAACTTAGGCGTGGTACAACAACTGTCTGAGGTTGATCCCATGGGGAGAGAAACACGCTTATGAAAGCCAATGTCTTAAGACCCTTTGGAGTAGGAGTCTTATATAGTTTAATTCAGTTTGGGAGACACAAAATCTATTGTGGTTGATGATTACTTCGAGAATGAAAGAGGGATCAATATCAATTTTGGGTATCTGTGGAAAGGATGATATTAATTCTAACTTGGTAAGATCCTAAGGTTTGAGTTGCGATGCAATTGGAGGTATCTAGTTTTTTTATCAAATATAATTTTTATACATAGGAGTTAACTATTCCTTTATTTGGAGATAGTGACAACCTTGATTCATTAATCTTATCTTCTATGGGGAAAAAAAATTTAGACTGCTAGTCATAGCCCAGTCTACTCCAACCAGAATATGGTCTTTCAATTAAATATCATGTGGTTAGGGATATTTAAATTAATTGGGTATACAAATAACTTATATCCTGATTAATATCCCTTATGGTTACTAAGTTTATAATTAAACATTTATTATTTTCATATACACCTACTCTTGATCCCAACCCTGGGTGGTTTAGCCACTCTTGGTAAGAATGAATGTAAAAAAATGAATAATTGAAACCATGATTGATATTATAATAAGGATTCAATTTAAATATTTAATATACATGAAATGATTTAGTTTCAAAAAAGGGGCGAGCATGAAATTAGTGATTAAAGAGATGTAAATCACAATTCAATCACGTACTTACTAGGAATGATAGCGTAAATGGATTCCACATTAATTTTTTGACGATTGATGATGAATGATGATGTCTACATGAAACGTAATTGAAGGTGGTGTTGAAACACGATCCAAGACACTTGTATTAAAATAAAATAATGAAAAAGGAAAAGAAATTTTATTTTATAGGGAAGGGAAACAGAGTGAACTCAAAGAGAACAAGAAGAAGAAAAGAATTATACTGTGGATACTCCCAAAATTGTTTCCAGAATGAATTATCTATAGCCTAAATATTACACGACATGTAATGTATTTCATGCCATGTAATGATGAATCCATGTAAATCTCCATGGTTTTTGAATCGTATGCATATCTTATGCATATCTCTTTTAGATATGAGGTTTGTATACTTTCATAATGTGAATATTTTTCTCACAACGTGTATTGTCATTCCAGCTAAATCTTTGGAGATGATTTTCCATTCATGTGGTTCACAATGTGTATTCCCATATTATGACATGTATTGGATTCTTATCACACATACATCACGATGTGATTCATGACATTCTTCATGACATTCAACATCCTATGAGACTCTATTACACGATGTGAACTTAGGATTCACAATGTGAAATATGGGGCTTCTTATTTTTTTCTTAATTTTCTTTTTTGAATACTTGGGAAACTATTTCCTTAAAAATTCAGCATATACCAAGTGAATTATCAAATATATCATTAAAAATATTTAATTAAATGGTAGTAAAAAGTATATAGGATTTTGGATTATCAGATCTTATAATTAATAAATGGAACAATAAGGAAAAGGGACCCAAGACTCACTCAATGTTTAAGGCCTCCAAGAACCTTTCATTCCAAAAAAGGATGTTTCAATGAGAAGAATTGGAAAAAGATGCAGTATGTTTTCCATGTAGAAATATTGTCCACTTGAAGAAGAATCTCACCCAGATAAATAATTGGGGGAAATATTTAGGTGCCTTTAATATTATATGAAATATCTCCATGTATAATAATTGGGTAATTGATATATCTTGTGGTACACACATCTATATTAAAATGTAGGTACTAATTATATTTTGAAAGATTTACATATGAGAGTTTTATCTTCCAGAATCCAATGGTTTATGACTTAATACCTTGTCTATAGGTTCCTACCACCTTCCCTTTCTTATAGAGATGACATATGGTTTGAAAGATTATTATTATGTACACCATGTTACCAAAAATGAAATTTCTATATCACGCTAGCTGCCGATGGTTTTATTTAAAAATTTGAAAATTAAATTTTCTTCTTTCCAAAAAACAATATTTGTTATAGTATATTTAATTTATATAAATATCTTTTAGTATTATATTACAAAAAATAGGTACATGAAATAAATAATTAATCAGGTTTACATTACTAACATCACACCCACTTAAAAAATCATCATCTTGCTCATATAAATGGAAAGTAATTGACAAATCACTTTCATGATGGTTATTTAGATTCATTTTAAATAAATAAACTTGATATATGTCACACATTTTTACAAGGAAATATTTTTTTGTCACCATTTGGTGGAAACGGTGAATAGGATATAAATATTTTAGAATTGGTTCATAGTGATGTGTGTAGAACCTTTCTAATATAACACATATGTGTTTATTCTTACACCTTTAATTGTAATAATGAATTGGTTAGATATGGATATATCTACTTAACAAGGTATAAGTTTGAATTGTTTTATAAATTACAAGAATGAAGTAGAGAATTCACTTTGTAAGAAGATGGAGAAGCTTTGATCTGATCATGGGAGTGATTATGTTAACTAATAGTTTATCAATTATTAATGCGAGTTCATGATTTAATCGCAATTTAATTATCCTTATAAACCACATGGGAATGGTTCCATTGAAATGAGGAACCATACCTTTCTAGACATGGTAAGGTCATTGATGAGTCATACGAATCATCTACTATAATTTTGGTGATATACACTATAGGATTTGGTGTGAAATCTAAGTAATGTTGCAACTAAGGAATAAAATTATACTCAATTCATGTTTTGTAGTGTAATGAAACCCGTACTATCATATGATGATGTATAATGTCTCGAGTTATTTTTTTAAGGCTCATTCTAGAAAAAAACTAGCACCCCAGGTCATGAAGTGTATTGTTATATAGTATATCATAGAAAAAAGATGATATTATATATATGACCCCTCAAACATGAAAGTCATTGTGGAAAAAAATATGTATTTCAAGAGAGGGAGAAAATTTATAAAAGAGGTATTGGGAACCATATTGAATTTGATGAATTTTATTCTCAAGATAAAAAACGTTAGTGCAAGAATAGACACTTTAGACCTCCATGGAAGAGGATGTTCCTACGAAAAAATAACTCCCTAGGAGTACAATTGAGGTTATATAGAAAAACAATATGTTTTTATAGTCATCAAAAATGGTTACTCGTTATTAGTGGAATATAATGATTTTATTTCTTACAAGGAGGCAGTAGGGATCACATAAGCTTCAAAATATAAAGAATTATTGAATATTCTGATGGATTTTGTGTATTAGAACCATGTATAGGTTTTGGTTTATTTTTCTACTATTTTAATTCATGTTGGGTGAAAATGAATATTCAAGATAAATATAAACATGTAAGGTAAAGTGAGTACCTATAAAAATGATTAGTGGATAATGGGTTTAAGCAATGTAAAGGCATAGACTATGATGAAACATTATATCCAATTTCCATTTTTAAATCAATAGGATTTTATCCTTCTAAAACATATTTCCATGAATATGAAATTTTGAATATGGATGTGAAAATATTGTTCCAGAATTTAAGCATTTAGGAATATTTTTATGACACAATAGATGAATTTGTGACTCTAGGAATCTTTAATAAGATATAAATATTTCATAAATCCATTTATGGATTTAATAAAGCATCCTTGACATGGAACATTCATTTCAATGAATCTATTTTATAATTTTGTTTCATAAAGAATAAATGAGACCCATGTATTTACAATTGGTTTATTAGGAGTGTAGTAATTTTCCTAATTTTATATGTTAATAACATGTTACATGTTTGAAATGGAATACTAGTATTATAGTTAATTAATGATTTATTAAACAAGTGCTTTTTTATGATAGAATCTAGTGAATAAACCTACATTATTTGGATTGAGATCATTCATCATAGATCCAAGAGGCTGATTGGTCTACATCAAGCTATATATATTTACAAGATACTAAATAGATTTAATATGGAATAAAAAATAGGGTAGGTGTTCTAACATCACATGGTATAAATATTTCCAAGAAAATGTCTCCTCAGACATAACATGAAAGAGAAAGGATGAGTAGGATACCTTACACTTCTATGATAGTTCCCATCATATATGATGTATTATGTGGATGACTTGATGTTTCATAATCGTTGATCATGGTATAAAGATATAAAGATGATCTAAGTGAACAAAATTAGTTTTTCTTTAACTCTATACTTAATATATTTTAATTATTTTAGGTCACATTTATAATATGTCTTTAGTCTCAATGGAGGAGCTCTGAGATGGAAGAGTTCAAAGCACTAAGGTTTCACCAAATCTATAAACAAATATGAGTACATTGTTGATTTTTATATTGAATAAGAAGTGTCCTGGATATTCCAATTAATCCTTGAACTTTATGTGGTTCCCAACAATGAATAATTTATCAAATTTGATTGTGGTAATACTAAAGTGGTGGCTCTCAGAAAGGATCCACAGTCACATAAATGGATGATGACAATACTTCAGAAATATCACATATGAAGGGATTTTTCTCAAAGGGATTAAATAATGAAAGGTATAGTTTCAATGGAACACAATGTGAAAGACCCAATTACTAGATCCTTTTCTTAGATGAATAAAGAATATCATTTGATTTCTAGAACACTGAAAGTTATTTAAATCTAGTTCTAGTATATGTGGGATTCTGTTGGATATAATTCCTTAAAAATAAATATTATATACTTTATGATTACTTGTATTCATGATTTTTTAATATTAGTGTAGTTAATATTACATAATTATTGTTCTTATAAATGAATTTGCATGTGATAATGTCTTATCGGCACAATTCACATTAAAAGGACATGGTGGTTCTCAACTACGATGAGAACTTAGATGTGAAATGATAATATTATTAAATATATTTTCAATGGCTAGATGATATCATTCGACAAGACACAAATGATATATACTATTAGAGGTAGGGGTCTCAAAAGACATTGAGACTTCTTCTCACGAAGTTCTTCCTTAGAAATCTCAAGAAAAGTGGAAGGACAACACGACCGACAGTAGGGAATCCACATTTATATCAGTCATTGTATTTCTATATCTAGGTATGTGTGTACTAATTTGAAGAAATTAATATTATTTTTAATGTATATTATGAGTTATAAACATTAATTTATCACTGAAAACCAATATGATACATTCTAACAAAAAGTTAAGACACATTGGGTGAGTCATAGGTGATGTTTTATTTATGAATAATGCTGGAAAAGATTTTTACCTTCATAGTTTTGTGGAAGTTGATATACCAATCCATTTGATGAAAATGAAACTGCCTCATTACATACATGGCCATGTGGTTTAGGTGAAAATTTCCTTTCTATAAATTTAATGAACAATACATCGAGTACAAAAGTTGAAAAAATCAGTATGCAAGAAAATTTATTAGTGATATCATGATAAATAGATTATATTACATAGTGTAAGATCTTATAAGGTTTTATGTCTTTATAAGATTAAAATCATTCTTAATGGGTTCCTTGGTTTTTTTCTAGATGTTAACCTTGAACAATAGGTGATTCTTATGAATACCAATGTGAAAGGAGAAAATAGTGTCACACACTAAGTGTATCTAATAGCTTTGTTTAATTCAATACGAATTAAAAATATTGAATAATTATTATTACAACACATGGTTTAATAATTATTCATTTTTGTTTGATCAAAAATATCTAGTCACTAATTATTAGAGAGAATATATTTTTGATTTGAATATTTAATAAATATCTAAACTATTTTTTTGTGAATATCATATTTATTTATTTATCGATGAATAATTAGTGATATTTATTTGTTTATATAAATATAAAACATTCAATGTATGATAAATATTGAGGCAGATTGAATAACTATGTTTAATGATCTGGTATGAAATGTCATATTACATATTATTTGAATAAATATTAATTTATTTATTTGAGATAATTAATTTTAATTATCCATAATTCTAGTACATGTTAAGTAAATAATAATAATAACAATATTATTTAGACTTGGGGTTTTCTGAGATTTAGAGAATAATAAATGCCCCATGTGAAATTATTAATCTCTAACTGAATCTCTATATAATCATGACTATATCATTTTCATCTCTAATATCTATTGTGTATAATGAAAGTAAAGATATAATTATCCAATTACCTAGATATATTTTCCTCTAAAACACTCCTTAGAATAGAGTACAATTTCCCTTCTCCACTCTATAGACTATAAATAGAATAAGATGAATCCTTTCAACCATGAAGATATTCTTTTGGTGATCTTTGATGAATAAAACAATGTCAAAATCTTTCATTCTAGAAACCAAATATTTCTATCATGACATTCAAAGGTTTTTGGTGCACATATGGATCATCAATAGAGGAATACTATCCTTGAATCCTCTTTATGAAATGTCGGTATGCCAATACGTGGAAATTTGAATCATCAATGAAGAAATAATTCCAAAGTGAGATATATATTATTTATATAAATTAATTATAAATTATATATGATGATACTTTCCCATGGAATCCATGGTTTCTATTTTTCTAGTTTTGAGAAGAAATACTATGAATTCAAAGAATTATGATTATTGAGAATGGGCTTGATCACTTCCACTGCACCACAGAACCTTTATTTCCAATATGTTTTTAATATTTCTTTAGGATGTACATGATTGACCAATGGGTGTTGTATGGACTATCTAAAAACTTGTCCATTAAAGTTGAATCAGTTTCCACCATATTCAGTTTGACATTATCTTCCTTCCAAAGGGTTGGTCATATTTGTGTCAAACATGTATCCACCATATATGGGTTTCCATTTATATATAAGGAAAATAAATCCATAAAAATCCCACCACTTTAATCATGAAAAATAACCCCTACGGGCATGATAGCATTAGATAAGGCACTATCAGTATTCTGTTTGAATCCATTGTCCCTATCCTTCCAACTCACCCAAATGCTAAAATCCACACAGCCTATAGAAGAATCTGATGGATAGTGAACCTGAAGGCCTCTTAGAAAAGGTAATTCTATCTTTGAGATCCTTGATAATATATTAATGATCAAAATTAATACTATAATATAATATTTTATGGGATGACATCATAACACCTCATTTACAGACTCACAACAAATTTACCATTGGTTTAGTAACCCACCACATTTATAAATCATCATATACATCCATTTGGGAAAGAAACCATGGAATTATGAAACCAGGATACCATTAATTGGTCCGATGAACTAATATCTATGGTGATATCTTACTTACTACGAAAAAAGTACCATATAGAGTGATACTATGAACCAATCAAAATTATATGGGACTTTTTTTCACTTACAAGCTATTATAACACTATAAGTGGGAGGAAAAGTGGATACCCCTACATTGGAGAGATTTTTATATCAGCAAGGTCCCATAACAAACTTTTCAAATAATAAAACTCATACTTGGAGGAATTTTACCACTCCAAATTTAATCCTCATAAATATTATTCCATTCCCAAGTAAGATTGATGTTATAAAATTTTTAAAAAATAAATTTTCTAGACATTTATGAGGAGAAAAAAATCCAGTTCATAAGTCATTTAAATCATATCAAATATATCTATGTAGTTCTCATCTATTACCACCCTAGGAAAACTCAAATTCTCTATCTCCATATTAATGTTTTTGTATCGAATGATATTTCTGTGAAAGAAGATATTACCCCAAAAAATAATTTTTCTATAATTAGATGACACCACTCTTAATGTTCTACTCAGGATGTTCAATAAGAATATTGATAATCCCTTCAAGGATGTGCCAAAGAGATAAATCAACATATATTTTTAGAACCTCATGAACCATTAAGTGTATATTTCTAATGAAGAGAGATCATATAGAATAATATTATATCATTTAACTTACCATTTTATCTTTGATTTCATCCATGGTCTCCTCTATACCTCTCTTATTGATTCTAACATCCTCAACTAATCACAAAATACATTTGAAAGTCACCCAATGATGGAAAAAAATTCGAATTTGACATCCCTAAATAAATTTTTAAGGATTATATTAACCAACATTATATACTTTTTTAGGTATTTAATTAATAAAGGAACATACAAAGGAGTGAAATTCATAACAATTTCTATAAAATTGGTTCTTCAACTGAATGAAAGAAACCTACTATTCTAATTGTAGATCCTTACCATGATCTTATAAACTATATCATCAAATATTTGAATCCAAATCCTTCCATTTGAAATGGTAGCAACAAGATGTTCCCTTTGAAGGTTTCTCTTATATATCCTATGATGTCTTTCAAACATAAGATATATCCTTTTTGATATTTTTTCTAAAACATACACATTAAACCTTTTTGGATTCACAATTGTCTACTCAATTACACATATTTTCTCATTATATCATTAAAAAACATGATCAACATATGTATAACATTATGTAAGAAAATAATTTCATCTATTTAAAATAAATTGGTTAATCCAATGGTTTCATAAATTCCCTTGGTTGAACTCACCCATATTCATTTAACTTCATTTTTAAGGTTTATCCTTTGGGAATCATGTTCAAGGATGAAGAGAATATGAAACATTTGAACCCCATATCTCAATAATTGAGTTTATTTAGAAAAACCAAAACTCTTTCTCTTTAGAGAAATGGAGAACAATGTTGTTTCATACCATTCGAAGAACTATTTAGAACAACATAATGAAAATGATTTGTTTCTCATTATCCATAAAATGTAATTATATTTGGTTTTATGAAAATCATTTTCCATGAAAATATTTACCATGAATTTGGTTAAAAAACATCCTATTTATGTTCACCACCATTTCTTGAGAAAGAGATATGTCCCCTTGAATGTTAATTCATTCTATAAAACCAGATTATTCCTTAGAGATGAGGCTAAGAAGGGTGTTAGATAGCCTCTAAATTTAGATATTGGCCTAAATTTTATGAGATAAATTACAAAATAATTATTGGGATAAAATGATCAATGGAATGGGGTTGGATTACCTTTTTAATGAGAAATTGGGATATAGTACATTCCACCCTATTTAAGGTACCACCCTTAAAAATTCATTAATAGTAAACAAAATTCCAATATTAGTAAGAACCCAAGTATCCATATAGAATGAGGCTAGAATCAAATTCTGGCCTGATGCACTCTCTATGTTTAATCTTTTCATAGTAATAATTTTTTTTTCTTATAGTGGAAAAGTATTAAATATACCATTATTTTGGCCATTAATGTCATTGGCGATAGATTAGAAGAATGGATCATCATCGCTTCCATTAGGGTAGCACCCACTCATTCCCAGCCAATTCCCTATTATAAGATCTCTACCATTTTCAAAAGATGTATCAAGCTCATTTATAGGTAATTTTTTTGAGTACTTTTCGGTTGTTTTTTTCTTGGGTGAGTATGGGTGGATATTTAGTGTTTTTGGAAGGAAAATGGGTAGTGCATGGTTGGCATATGTTCTTCCCAAATCGTGCACCCCACCCAATAAACCATGAAAACCTAAAGAGAGGGAATTCAAATGGCTAGTGCATGGTTTGGAAAAATTTTCACCCTCTTAGGAGTAATCATGAAACACCCCTAGGTGAAACACAACGTTAGGGCACACAGTTTGTCACGACCTGTCCTCGGGGCCCGTGCCGTGACTACCCCAAGCTCGCATTCCATAGGCCAGGGGATGGAGACTAGCACCAAGGCATAATTCCCGGTAAAAAGGGAAGGCATTTCCTTTGTAAAGTAAACAAACACCACAGAGCAAGCAAGAAGAAGTAAACACTAAGTAATAACTGGGTACAACAGTAAGTACAGAAAAGTAAGTGGGCCAGTATACAAACCCAAAATGAAAGTAAAGTACAACTGGAAAGGGAAAACAATAACTGAAGGTAAAGCCGCAGCCTCGATCCGTCCACTGGAGGTCCCACCTGAAGGGTGGGTACGAATAGCCTCCACAGCTCCTCGGGTCCATCCGTCCGCTCCGAGTACGCCCCGTCCAGTGATCCACCTCCGGGTACCAACCTCCTCCTCGTGTCTCAACCATGATCAGCGATGTCCGTCGTCTGCAATTAACACAACGTAGTGTGGGCATAGCCCGTGCAGGGGTGAGTATAAGCTACTCAGTAGGGACCCCGAGACTCCCGTAGGTCTCCCAGAATCCACAAATGATAATCCACAATGGAAAGATACAATCATGAAGTAACATCCGACTCTACTTAGGTATATTCCCATTCATATACCTAAGTCATCAATTCTTGTTCGGCTCCAACATCCGAGCTCAAGTACAACCCAGTCCACACAGGAAAACACAACCCAATCCACACAGGAAAGCAAAACGTAATCCACACAGGATATCAAGTCAAACTTATTGAAGATAAGGATTGAAAGTCAAGATTCAGCTCACACAGGTATAATTCTTCGTAAGACGATAGAGATGATCATATATTACCACTGATTCATCTAAGATGTCGGACAAACACAGGATCTATAGGTACTAACCCCCGCAATTACCCTCAAAAGATCGATAGGTAACTAACCCCCGCAATGACCCACACAGGATCGGACCCACACAGGATCTGTAGGTGCTAGCCCACATAGGACCGCTGAGCGCTGACCCACACAGGATCTGACCCACACAAGATCGGTAGCACTGATCCACGTAGGATCACTGAGTGCTGTAGTCGTCACCGTCGAATCCATGGAGGATTTCTGTACAGTCATCATCGTCGTCGCAGTCGCAGCCAGCTCTAGGGTTCCTGCACACAACAAGCTCGTTCGGGAGGGTCCGCTCCACGAGCCGAAGGGCTGATACATCAACTAACACATAGTCCAGAGTTGATGTATCCAAAAGTTCCATATCGTCAATAGGAACTCAACGTCACAGACGGCACGCCAATCGGTCGCTCGGTCTGAGAGTTATTGGCTTTTTCGTCCCAGGGGCCCGGTTGGTTTTTAAGTCAAAACCAACCCGACCATACTCCAACTGCTTCCAAACCTAGAGCGGAGTAAGCCAAAAGGTCCGTCTCACTTAGAGGAATCCAACAAAGTCGACAACACGTCAATCGGACATCCGGAGTTCAAGTTATAAGCGTTTCTACTCCGAGGGCCCGGTTGGTTTCGTGTATGAACCAACCTGGCCGTACCCAAAGTCCTCCGAAACCTTGAGTGCGATATACCGAAACGACCATCTTGATCCAAGGATCGCATCGTAGCTGACAGTGCGTCTATCGGAGGTCTGTAGCCCATGTTATGGGCAAAAGACCATGAGGGGTCCGGTATTAGGGGGTTCGGGCCCGGTCCGACTCGGCTCGATACCCTATGGTTCGGCTCAAACTGGGTCGACCCATTATGGGTCTGGGTCCGGACCGCTTGGGCGCGGCCTGACCCAGCCTGGGCGCGGCCTGACCTAGGCAGCCGGCCCGGCGTGCTGGCGCCAGCCAGGTGTCTCGACCGTTTCGGCCGAGCAGATGGGGGGGGGGGGGGGGGCTGCCCGCCTGTTTCGAAACCGCGGCCCCCATGATGGGGGGCCGCTCAAGCTGGCCAGCTGGGGGTCGTAACCCCCAGCTCTTCCCCTGTCCGGCTGGCCCGCTCTGGCCGCCGGTCCTTGCTCCGACGCGGCCTCGACCTCATCTGTCCGGTGCGGCGCGACGACACCGCGCCCCTCCGCCGCAACCTCGTTCCGGCCTTGGTGTCTTCGAGGTTCTTTGGCACGACACGACAGTTCCACATATTAGTTTGTTTCCAACGGCGCGGCGTGATGACGCCTGGCTTCTCCGTCCATCCTTTAACATTTCCCGCGCGGTGCTTCGGCACCGCGCTGCCTTACACGAGCTGCAACCAAAATCAACCAACAAGGGGGGAGGAGGGTCGACCGTGTTTGTGCGGTGCGACCTCCTCCCGTTATTGTGATAACAGGAGGTTCAAAATGGAAGGAATAATGTGACAGAAGTAATCATGAACAAAAAAATAAAATAAACCCCTACCTCATCGAATTCATTGAGCAAGGATTCGTCGCAGAAATAACCGTCGTGGAATAAGAAGTTGCGAAAGGCGAGAGTCGCGTCACAGAGAAATGATTCATCGACGTCGCGTCGTCGATCTCCGAGGATCCGACATTCTTGTCGACCTTCATTGGAGGTCAACGTTCTTCACGTTATTTGCGTTCTTCGTCGAGGAAAGAAGAACTTCAAGAGCTTTTCCTTTTCTCCCAAAGACTCACACGACAAGATTCAACCAAATAAAATAAGTACTTCACTTATTTTATTAACATGACTTAAGCATTTGAAATTCAAAAGTTGAATTAATCCACTCAATTAATTAACTCTACTTGAATTAATAAATGGAGGGTTATGGAAGGCTAGGGAAGATGAAGGGGTGGGGTTCATGTGGGCCCCACTTCCCTCATAACCACACTTGGGAAGTTGGGTGGTTTCCCCCACCTTCCACTCAAAGGTTTTAACCACTTAGAGAAAAAAATAAAAATTGATGCTCAATTTTTATTTTACTTTCCACAAAATTTAACAACTTCTCTCGTGTAAACGCAACTCCAGAAGAAGTGTTCCTAAGAAATTACCGACGCTGCGAATCCATCGGTTCCCTCAGAATTAGATTCCGTGAATTGGTTCAAAAGTTAGGAAAACCCGCTCATTCGTTCACTGAACGTACCCGAGCTAAACTTCAGATAGAAATTCCGGGCACACTAGGCCTCAGAATCAAGTGCCGTCAGAAACCGCGTTCTTATAAAATTTCAAATAAAATTAAGAAAAAATTTCCCTTGAATTTTAAAGGTCTTTACATTACTCCCACCTCTGGGCTTTACGTCCCCGTAAAGATACATCAAAAACTAGGGGAACAAATGTGGGTATTGTGCACGCATCTGAGCCTCCCGCTCCCAAGTGATCTCCTGGAGGTTCTCGTGCTGCCATCTGATGCACACAAGAGGAATCGACCATCCACGTAAGACCCGCTTTTTTCGATCCTCGATCTCCACCGAGACCTCCGCAAAAGTTGCTCCATCATCAATGTACAGCTCCCCATGGTCAATGATATGCGTCGGGTCATGCACGTATCTCTTCAGCTGGGATATGTGGAAAACGTCGTGCACTTGGTGCAACTGAGGTGGTAGAGCCAGGTGATAAGCCACCTCGCCAATCCTGCTGAGGACCTGGAACGGTCCGATGAAGCGTGGAGACAACTTGCTGCCTCGACCAAATCTCCGTAATCCACGTCGAGGTGAGACCCGCAGGAAGATGTGGTCGAAATCCTCGAACTCTAGTGGCCTCCGCCTCCTGTCAGAATAAGACTTTTGCCGGCTCTGAGATGTCCTCATCCGCTCCTGGATGACCTGGACCTTCTCCGTCATGGTCTGGACCATCTCGGGTCCCAAAAGTGCTGACTCCCCAGGGTCAGTCCAGCACAGAAGAGATCTGCAAGGTCGGTCGTACAACGCCTCGTATGGTGCCATCCTGATGGTGGAGTGATATCTGTTGTTGTACGTGAATTACAACAAGGGTAGGTGGTCCTTCCAACTGCAACCAAAGTTGAGGATACATGCGCGGAGCATGTCCTCTAGAGTATGAATGGTCTTCTCCGTCTGACTAGCTGTCTGAGGGTGAAAGGCGGTTCTCAAATGTAGCTGCGTCCCAAATGCCTCCTGCAACCCCTTCCAAAGCCGGGAAGTAACGCGAGCATCTCGATCAGAGACGATAGATGATGGAACACCATGAAGCCTTACAATCTCCTGAACGTAGTGACATCCCAATCTCTCCACTGAGCCCTGCTCTCTGATGGGTAAGAAGTGAGCTGACTTGGTGAGTCGGTTGACAATCACCCAAATGGAGACATGACCTCTGGAAGTGCGTGGAAGTCCAGTCATGAAGTCCATAGATATCCCGTCCGACTTCCACTCCGGGACCTCCAAGGGCTATACCAAGCCCGCTGGTACCTGGTGCTCTGCTTTCACAAGCTAGCAGGTGAGGCATCGAGAAACGAACTCTACCACAACTGTCTTCATGCCCGGCCACCAGTGCTGTCGTGTGAGATCCTGGTACATCTTCGCCACTCCAGGATGTACCGCCAAAGGAGAAGTGTGAAACTCTCTCAGAACCTCCTCTCGTAAAGCAACTGGTACCAAGGTACATCCTCTGAAAAAGACATCGTGCTCTCCTCCCACGTAGAATCCATCAGGTGTATGTTCTGAGGATATCTGTGCACACCGCGTCTCACAGTCGGCGTCCCCACGCTGTGCCTCTTTGACCCGATGTAGTAGTGGAGGAGTGACTATGAGTGACTGAAGGAAGACTACTCCATCTCTATCCACGAAGGATATCTGCAAAGCGGCTAGCTGCTCTGTCGCCTCCCCAAGTAGCTGAATGCCCATCCTCTGGCTGAGAGCATCGCCTACCACGTTCCCCTTTCCAGGAGTATAGACTATCTCAAAGTCATAGTCCCGGAGGAACTCGAGCCATCGCCGCTGTCGCAGGTTCAGGTCCTTCGGCGAGAAGATGTACCTGAGACACTGATGGTCAGAATAGACTATAAAGCGCTCGCCCATCAGATAGTGTCTCCACATCTTCAGAGCGAAAACCACTGCTGCTAAATCCAGGTCATGGGTAGCGTAGTTCTTCTCATGCTGCCTCAACTGACATGATCTATAGGTGATCACGGCCCGCTCCTTCATCAGGACACATCCGAGTCCGGTCCCTGATTCATCGTAGTAAACTACGTATCCAACTCCCTCCTCCGGTAGCCTCAATATAGGTACGCTGGTCAATCTCTGTCTCAGCTTCTGAAAGCTCTGCTGACATCTTTCTGACCACACAAAGGGTTTCTCCTTCTTCGTCAAAGCTGAGAGTGGTTCCACAACTCTGGAGAAGTATGAAACAGATCTCTAGTAGTACCCAACAAGTCCCAGAAAACTCCGCACCTCCGTCACGCTCCTGGGTGGCTCCCAAGCTAGAACTGGCTCGATTTTTGTAGGATCCACCGCAACTCCCACATCAGAGATGACGTGTCCTAAGAATTGGACACCACATATCTTGAACTGACACTTCGAGAGCATACCATAAAGCTGGTGCTCTCGGAGTGTGTCTAGTACAACCCGCAAGTGGTAGGCGTGCTCCTCCTCAGTCGTCGAGTATATCAAAATGTCATCGATGAAGACCACGACAAATCGATCAAGTTATGGCTGAAAGATCCTGTTCATGATGGCCATGAACACTGCTGGAGCATTGGTTATGCCGAATGGCATAACCAAGAACTCATAGTGGCCATACCGGCACCTGAAGGCCGTCTTCTGCACGTCCTCGTCCCGAACTCTGAGCTAATGATAGCCTGACCTGAGGTCTATCTTCGAAAACCACCGTGCTCCGTTGAGCTGATCGAAGAGGTCATCAATCCTCGGTAGTGGATACATGTTCCTCACGGTCACCTGGTTCAGGAGACGATAGTCGACACAAAGTTTCATGCTCCCTTCCGCCTTCTTGGTGAACAATATCGGGGAAGCCCAGGGTGAAACACTGGGTCAGATGAATCCCTTGCCCTGCAAGTCCTCTAACTGTACCCGTAGCTCTCAAAGCTCAGAGGGGGCCATCCGATATGCGGGGGTGGATATCGGGGATGTCCTAGGGTACAAATCAATATAAAAGTCTACCTCTCTGTGAGGAGGTAGTCTTAGAACGTCGTCGGGAAAAACGTCCGCATACTGATCCACCACTGCCGGAAAACCAGGACTCCACACGTCAACTGCTCCTAGGATGAGGCTAGCCAACTGATGAGTGATGGGCTGTCCTCTCCTCTACGAGTGTCCATCCTATGCTGTGAAGGCTCCCTTCTCGCCGGTGAAGGTGAACCTGCTCCCGTTGGTGCGTACACATAGCACCTTGCACCTAATACAGTCAATCTGAGCATGGAATGTAGATAACCAATCCATGACCAAGATGAAGTCGTAAGGCCTCAACGTCGCTACAAGAAGATCCTAGCCGAAGCTCTCACCTCCTAGAGTAAGGTCACACTGCCGGCACCAGCGCGTAATCGTCGAGTCTACTCCCATAGGAGTCTCTAGCCGTAAGGATCAAGCCAACGGCTCTGTCAGAATCTCCGAGCTCCGAACAAGGGCAGTGGCTATGAAAGAATGACTCGCTCCTATGTCTATAAGAACTGCAGAAAGGGTGTAATGGACACAGATAGTACCTCGAATCATCTTGAGCGTGCCGTGGTCGTAGGCCTCCGCTGCCTGAAGTTGTGTCTGTCTCTTCCCACCAGATCCCTGTGGTCAGGGTGGACCTCCTGGCGGCGGTGGTCGTAGAGCCTCAAAGCGTCGCCCACCACCTGCTACTAAGCCTGCTCCGCTGCCTCGTCCGCCTTCTCCCTGCGGACCGCCACGGTCGACCCTCTGCCTCTGCCTGGGTGGTCCCTCAACCATCTGCTGCTCCTCTGCATGGCGGGTCGGGAAGTCACGAGCCATGTGGCCCTGCCCGCCGTATGAGTAGAACTGTCTTCCTCTCCAAAGATTGGTTCCATGCTGTGTGCCCCGCACCACTGAGCCAGTGTCTTGAGGTCGTCCGCTTGAGGGTCTGGTCTGCCTGTACCCATGAGTCATCCATCGACTGCCTGCTGCAGAAGACTCTGCTACGTGCCACCCTGCAGTAGGTCTCGCTGCTGATGTAGGCTCAACAAGGAAGCTCTCGATCAGAAGGGCTCTCTCCAGTACCCTTGCATGTGTCGGAATGCTGTGGGAGATCAGCGATGCCCTGATCTCATGCCTCAATCCCTGCTCAAAGGTTCGGGCCCGGAAGAATGTGTCCCATACCATGTCTTTCAAGTAGCGCGAGAGGTCGGTAAATCTCGCCGAGTACTGGGCGACCGTCAAGCTGCCCTGCCGCAACTGTAGAATCTCCTGGATACGCACCACACGGAGGGTGGCTGGGAAGAACTCCGAGCGGAAGAAGCTCTCAAAGTCCGTCTAGAGGAGAGATTCCTCGTCGTGCGCCTAGAGCATCAAGATCCACCATCTGCCTGCTGCCGCGTGCTGGAGGCTCGCTGCAAGGATCACCATGAGGTCTTCTGGTGTCCTCACAAACCTGAAAAATTGTACAACTGCCTCCAGCCAATCCTTGGATGCCTGAGGGTCCGTCTCCCCGCGGAACTTGGGCGGTCGCTGATGCTGAAACTCGTGCAGTGCACTAAGGCGACGTGCATCGTCAGCGGCTGGGGCTGGTAGCATCGGTGGCTCGGCGGGTAGAGGTACCGCAGGTGCCTCTGCTGTCAAAGGGCCCTGTACCGAGGCCTCGTCGCTCGGTGGGCTGTCGTCACGCACAACTCTCTGAACCCTAGCTGGTTACCATCGTGGGGCCATCCTAAAAAGAAACAGGTGCGCCATGGTCCAACAATATACCTGGTGAGATGACATAAAGTAATCACAATGAAAACTTAAAACACACATGTAATCAATGTTTTTGTGTATTATGTTGGAAATCAGAAGTCAGGATACTGGTGTAGGGATACGTCGGCCACGTCACCAACACTGGACTTCCTGGACTGATAACCACACCCAATATGCATAACACTATTGCTTGACATAGATGAAAGATCAGAGTCCAAAGTTGTACGGTAGAAGCAAACTCTTCTGATACCAATTTGTCACGACCCGTCCTCAGGACCCGTGCTGTGACTACCCCAAGCCCACCTTCCATAGGCCAGGGGCTGGTGACTAGCACCAAGGCGTAATTCCCGGTAAAAAGAGAAGACATTTCCTTTGTAAAGTAAAAAAACACCACAGAGCAAGCAAGCAGAAGTAAACACTAAGTAATAACTGGGTAAAATAGTAAGTGCGAAAAAGTAAGTGGGCCAGTATACAAACCCAAACTAAAAGTAAAGTACAACTGGAAAGGGAAAACAACAACTGAAATTAAAGTCGCAGCCTCGATCCGTCCACTAGAAGTCCCACCTGAAGGGTGGGTACAGATAGCCTCCACAGCTCCTCGGGTCCAGCCGTCCGCTCCGAGTACACCCCGCCCAGTGATCCACCTCCGGGTACCGACCTGCTCCTCGTACCTCAACCAGGATCAGCGTTGTCCGTCGTCTGCAACCAACACAACGTAGTGCGGGCATAGCCCAAGCAGGGGTGAGTATAAGCTACTCTGTAGGGACCCCGAGACTCCCGTAGGTCTCCCAGAATCCACAAAGGAAAATCCACAATGGAAAGATACAATCACGAAGTAACATCTGACTCTACTTAGGTATATGCCCATACATATACCTAAGTCCTAAATTCTCATTTGGCTCCAACATCCGAGCTCAAGTACAACCCAGTCCACACAGGAAAACACAACCCAATCCACATAGGAAAGAAAAATGTAATCCACACAGGATATCAAGTCAAACTTATCGATGATAAGGATTGAAAGTTGAGATTCAGCTCACACATGTATACTTCTTCGTAAGACGATAGAGATGATCAGATATTTCCACTGATTAATCTGAGACGTCGGACCCACACATTATCGATAGGTACTAACCCCCGCAATGACCCACAAAGGATCGATAGGTAACTAACCCCCGCAATGACACACACAGGATCAGACCCACACCGGATCTATAGGCACTGGCCCACATAGGACCGCTGAGTGCTAACCCACACAGGATCTGACCCACACAGGATCGGTAGCACTGATCCACGTAGGATCGCTGAGTGATGTAGTCATCGCCGTCGAATCCACGGAGGATTTCTGTACAGTTTTCATCGTCGTCGCAGTCACAGCCAGCTCTAGGGTTCCCACACACAACAAGCTCGTTCGGGAGGGTCCGCTCCACGAGCCGAAGGTCTGATACATCAACTGACACATAGTCTGGAGTATATGTATCCAAAACTTCTGCATCGTCAACAGAAACTCAACGTCATAGACGATGCGTCAATCGGTCGCCCGGTCTGAGAGTTATTGGCATTTTTGTCCCAGGTTCCTGGTTGGTTTTTAAGTCAAAACCAACCCGACCATACTCCAAATGCATCCAACCCTTGAGAGGAGTAAGCCAAAAGGTCCGTCTCACTTAGAGTAATCCAACAAAGTCGACGGTACATCAATCGGACGTCCGGAGCTCAAGTTATAAGCGTTTCCGCTCCGAGGGCCCGGTTGGTTTCGTGTACGAACTAACCCGACCGAACCCAATGTCCTCTGAAACCTTGAGTGTGATATACTGAAATGACCTTCTTGATCCAAGGATCGCATCTCAGCTGATGGTGCGTCGATCAGAGTTCTGCAACCCAAGATATGGGAAAATGATTGTGAGGGGTCCGGTATTAGGAGGTTCGGGCCCGGTCCGACCCGGCCCGATACCCTCTGGGTCGGCTCGAACTGAGTTGACCCATCCCGGGTCCAGGTCCGGCCCGCTTGGGCGTGGCCCGACCTGGGCACGGCTTGGCCTGGCAGTCCGGCCCGGGCGGCCGGCCCGGTGCGCTGGCGCCAGCCAGGTGGCTCGACCGTTTCGGCCGAGCGGATTGGGGGGGGGGGGCTGCCCCCTTGTTTCAAAACCGCAGCCCCCATGATGGGGGGCCGCTCATGATGGCCAGCCGGGGGTCGTAACCCCCGGCTCTTCCCCTGTCCAGCCGGCTGTTGCCGCCACGGGACCGGCGATGGCCGGTCCCCCTACTTAGACGCCGGCGGCCCGGAACCGGCCGCCGGTCCTTGCTCCGCCGCGGCCTAGGCCGTGGCCTGGTCCGTCTAGCGTGGCGCAACGGCGCCGCACCCCTCCGCTGCGGCCCCGCTCCGGCCGCAGTGTCTTCGGGGTTCTTTGCCGTGACACGACGACGCCGCAGATTAGTTTGTTTCCAATGGCGCGGCGCGATGGCGCCACTCTTCTCCGCCCTTCCTTTAACATTTCCCACACGGTGCTTCGGCACCGCACCGCCTTACACGATCCGTAACCAAAATCAACCAACAAGGGGGGAGGAGGGTCATCCGTGTTTGTGCGGTCTGACATCCTCCCGTTATTACAATAACAGGCGGTTCAAAATGGAAGGAATAAAGTGACGGAAGTAATCACGAAAAAAAATAAAATAAACCCCTACCTCGTTGAATTTGTTGAGCGAGGATTCATCATGGAAATAACCGTTGTGGAAGAAGACGTTGCGGAAGGAGAGAGTCGTGTCATGGAGAAATGATTCATCAGCGTCGCGTCGTCAATCTCTGAGGATCCGGTGTTCTTGTCGACCTTTGTCGGAGGTCGGCGTTCTTCGCGTTCTTCATCAAGGAAGAATAACTTCAAGATCTTTTCCTTTTCTCCTAAATACTCACACAACAAGATTCAACCAAATAAAATAAGTACTTCACTTATTTTATTAACATGACTTAAGAATTTGAAATTCAAAAGTTGAATTAATCCACTCAATTAATTAACTGAACTTGACTTAATAAATGGAGGGTTGTGGAAGGTTAGGGAAGATGATGGGGTGGGGTTCGTGTGGGATCCACCGCCCTCATAACCACACTTGGGATGTTGGGTGGTTTCCCCCAACTTCCACTCAAAGGTTTTAACCACTTAGAGAAATAAATAAAAATTGATGCTCAATTTTTATTTTACTTTCCAAAAATTTTAACAACCTCTCTCATGTAAACGCTACTCCGGAAGAAGTGTTCCTAAGCAATTACCGGCGCTGCGAATCCATCGGTGCCCTCAGAATTCAATTCTGAGCACCAGTTCAAAAGTTAGGAAAACCCGCTCGTTCATTCACTGAACGTACCCGAGCTAAACTTCGGATAGAAATTCCGGGCACACCGGGCCTCAGAATCAAGTGCCGTCAGAAACCGCGTTCTTGTAACATTCCAAAGAAAATTAAGAAAAAATTTCCCTTGAATTTTATGGGTCTTTACACAGTTAGGGGAAATCATGTGCCCCATACAAGAAAAAGTGTGTGTGGGATTTTAAACCCCTAAATAATATATTAAAAATACTTAAACCCCATAATTCACCCTAAGTCTACCCTAACATAGACATAAATTATTTATATTATTTTTGGAGGCTCTAGAATGGATTATAATTCCTTCCTACCTCTGTTCATGGAGAATCATAGCCCTAATTGATGATTTGAACCTCTTCTGGTAAAAAATTCTCACCCCTTAGGGTTTCCTTCCTCTCCCACTTATTTATCCCATCATTTTAAAGGATTATTTTCTCTAGTTTGTTTGGTTCTAGATCTAGGTTTGATAGATCTAATATCTATGATCTTGGATCTAGGTTACAGTTACAAATCTTGTTCTTCATCATGATCTTGGAGGATCAAATTCAATTAGGGATTTTTGTTGGCAAGTGCTCATCATATTTTGAGGTATGTGGACTAATTTAATATCCCAATGTCTAGATTTCAATTATGTGTATGTAATTATCCAATTTATATTGAATTATTATCAATTTAATTTATTAAATTGAATTAATAAAATTGGTTATTAATTAATTTATGGAATTTCAGAATTAGATTAATTAATTGTAAAGTTAATTAATGTATTTTGGGATTGTAGTATTGGATTGATTAATTATTTAAGAAATTAATGGGTATTGTGATAGTGTAATTGGATTAATTAATTAGTGTATTACTAAATGGTTATTGGGATAGTGAAATTGGATTAATTAATTGGAAAATTAATTAATGGATATTCGGATTTTAGAATTGGATTAATTAATTGGTTAATTAATTAATTGTAAATTTGGAATTTTTAATTGTACAATTAAAGTTATATGAATTAATTGAAAATTAGTTATTATGGAATGGATGGATTAACATTATAAGGTAAATTAGTTATATGGTTAAATAATGTAATTTTTTTCACAGTGCCCTATTATATTATTCCATACGATTATATTGAAGAACCCGGTTGTTGTGATAAATTGTGATGAGAGATTGATGTGAAATTTTTGTTAATTAATTAATTTTTATTAATCATGATTGATGTGATATATGTGGTATATGTTTGATTTATTGATAAATTTTGTGTGGGATATGGAGTTAGGCTTC
Organism: Viscum album; assembly: GCA_963277665.1. Classification (NCBI taxonomy): domain Eukaryota; kingdom Viridiplantae; phylum Streptophyta; class Magnoliopsida; order Santalales; family Viscaceae; genus Viscum; species Viscum album. The sequence continues at coordinate 627,196,621 of OY728130.1, read as the reverse complement.
AAAAGTCCATAGTGATAATTTTATAAATGTGTGTGGGACATGGGTTGCTGCTTAAAAATCCCATAGTGTTGAATTTTATATAAGAGTGTGAGACCTGGAATGCTGTTTCAAAAGAAAAAAATTGTGTTTTATTTGATAAATGAGTTGTGGGTCATGGGATACTGCTTCAAACAATGATGATGTCCTATGAATGGAAATCTTGGAACAAAATGTAGGCATTGGAATATGGTTCCAATTATCTATAATATGAATTGAAATGAAATAATAATTGATAACACAGTATTTTGGTCTATTATATCCGTTGGGGATGGTTGAAACAATGTCATGTTCCAGAGAAGGTATTGAGGATCTAGTTGTCCTTAGAAACCTGAGAGTTTATGTGGTTAATTAATGATTTTTTAAGAATGTGAAAACTATTTACTTATGAATTACACTTATTTATTTATACAACTGAATACACTGTTATTGAATGGATATTGTTTAGAAGTCATTGGTGTTGGTATTCTGAGTTTTACTGACACAGAAATAAGGATGCCTAATCGGTATCCAAATAGATTTCATTGTTGTTGGACAGGTTAAGGGAAAGGTCCCTATGTTATATGGATGGTATGTAATGGAGTATGGATATGGGATCCAGAATCAGTGTCGAGACCCACTTGGAGTTTTCAGTATATTTAATTTTTTTGGGTTTTCCATATTAACACTTGGCACATACTTGACATGACGTATCTACTATTTTAGTTTGGATATTGTTTTCCTGTTTTAGTCATCATGTGATACTAGTATGTTCTTGTTATTGTATTATATTGTTATGGTTATATCCTTTGGCTATTGTTTATTTACCTCTTTATTTCACTACTTGATAACGATTTTATAATATCACCACGATTTATATTAGACCCTCATTTCTATTAAGAATCCTCTAGAATAGAGGGTGGAACGCTTGAGTTTATGTGATCAACCGACTCAAGGCACCGATGTGTGGTACATAGGTTGAGATGATAAAAAGTTGTATCAAAAGTTCTTTCTTTTTTTCTTCTTCTTAATATTTGGGAAAGTTAGACATGAGTATTGAATACATCATACCTTGTTTAAGAGCTCCTGCATGGGAGTTGCTAGCGCATGCATGAGGGTAAAATCCAAGTTCCTAGGATCAGATTGTTGTTATTGATGTGTATGGTTACAATCAATATTATTCCAACATAGATGATACACTTATAATGTGATGTTATTATTGTTTCGGAGTTTCTATGATTTGACTTGTGGCTCGGTATAGAATTATAGTGTACTATTAATGAATCATTCTGGGAAATCAAGATTAAATTGTTACATGAATCATTTTAGGTATGCATGGGAAACCAGGTTTTGGGTATGTTGATAAAATTGAAATATTTTTACTTTCTTGTAAAATTAAATTGAAAATACTGCATAATATGGAATTAATCATTTTAAAACGATGAAAGATGTGAATTAATGGGTTTATAATGATACTTGAATAATGGGAATGATTTTATCGATTATTAAACATGTCCTAGATGTATGATTATTAAGTGTGGTGATAGTGGCTCAGTTTTGACCATGTGGAAATGTTTGGAGGATGAATTGTTATGGATTTATGAGAATCCCCATAAATGTTTCAATGTTGTGTAATGTGTCCTATAATGTGTGTTTTTAATTGTAGAAATATTAATGCATGAAGACGTTTTTTGATAGGAATACAAGAGGACATGATTAGAAATGATCCTGTAGTGGTGGAACTTGAGGCACCGATAGTGTTAGGTGAAGGAGTCAGAGAGATGTTCTGAGAGAATTTTTCTCGATTTATGCTACTTATGGAGAGAGACAAAGAGTGGGTTGTGATGAGTATGTAAAATCTGACATGGGAGTTTCATTTTCAACACTGTTCAAAATTTACCAAAGAGGGTGGACCTAAGGCAGTTGTGTTTTGGATTGAGACTATCCATAGTATAATTTACCATTTTGAGAATCATACTGAGAATAGTGTCAAATTGGATACCTATATGTTACATGGTCAAGTGAATCATTGGTTATACATTCGAACATGGGATGGAAAGTTGTAAAGTATGAAGTGGAAGGAACATCAATAGAAGTTATGGGATCACTTTTTCCTCGAGACACTTAGGTAGTAGAGGAAAGTTGAGTTCATGTGGTTGACTCGGGGAAATATTTCCATAATGGACTATGTTGGTTGCTTAACATATTTATAGTTATTTATATCTGAATTGGAGGTAGATTAGGTGATCATAGAAAAATGGGTTCATAATGGGCTTAAATATGAAATTAGGACCTCATTAAATATCTTTAGTCTGAAGAAGTTTTCAGAAGTGGTGAATCAGACATCCATTTATGAGGGGAACCTAAAGGATGCTTTTGGTGGTGGATATGTAGTTTTTGCTAGATGGTCTGTGTAACATCCCAGGTAAATAAATAATAGGACATTTTGATATTTATTAATATTTCTGAATTTAATATTAATTTTACTTTAAAGGGGTTGCTATGTTCGATAGCGTACCTGATACGCAACAAAGAGTTTCTTTGAAATCTTACGTTGCACACTAGTAATATAATAATATTTTTTCAAATGCTAGTTAAAACGTAGACATTGTATTGGTGGGAATGAATAGAAATAACTAAAATATTATTATATATTTTTGTTAAAAGATTTTACATTTTTCCAATAAAAGATAAAGGCTTAAAATAAGAAAAGAAATCAATTTTAGGCATTGATACTCAAATATTCACTAAAAGGTCGACTTATCAACTTTTAATGGAGAACCATATTTTAATATAGTTTTGGTCACTCATATACATTATATTGGACCAAATAAAATTATTCTTTAGAATCGGGACATCAAAATTTACTTTGTGTAAATTTTAGGTATTTTTCCGATAAAGTTCATTTTTAATGAATAAGTGGAAAATGTTGTATTTTAATTCAAAACCTCTTTTTAATATAATTTATTTATATGATTAGACTATCTTTTGAATTTGTTTTAATGTTAAATTAGAATATATTTTTACCATTTAATCCAATGGTGGTCATTAGAATTAATTTCACTTTGAAATTGGACTTAAACTAGTGTCAATCTTTTGATATATATTGTTTCATAAAAATACTCTATTTATTTTGACAACGGGAATTAATTTTGAAATTAATTAATGGAACTTATATATTATTAATTTTTTAAAATAGACATCATTTTTGAATTCGGAATATCAAATATAGCTTAGGGTAATTTTTTGGTATTTTTCTGAAAAACTTCAATTTTTGATGAATAGTGAAACCAGTAAGTGGCAGTTAAAAAACTGATTTTTAGTTTAAATGAAACTTTACCACATCAGTGATTTGAATTTAAAAAATCCTATATACATGTTTTTAATTATGATGTAAAATTTAGTTCAATGGTATTAAAATATATTTTTGGTGAATAATAACATTTAAATTTATTAATCGCGATTAGAGGTAATTAGTGTAATTTAATTAAAAATAATGTTTTAATAATATGAAATTACCTTGACACATGTCCTACCCTTATTGTATGTGTCATTTCCGACCAAAAAAATCCATTTCTCAACTTGGGGACTTCATGGAGCCACTTGGGTAAGAAAATGACATTAAAAACATTTTATTTAAAGTTAAAATAAAAATCTGACAAACATGTATTGTTTTACTAAACAATTTTTTACATGGGGTTATACAAGTAATAATTTTGACTATAAATATTAATTGGAAAGATAAAAAGAGTTCATACATCATAGTATTTTTTCTATAATATTTAGACATTAAATAAATTAAATTATTTATGACACCATGATGATGCAGCAATTACCTCATTATTTAACGATTTAAATAAAATGAAAAGATAATGTAAAATCTAAGACCTAAACTTGTCAAAAACCTATTGTATGGGTTTATTTAGAACTATTATCACCTTATCCTAGAAATATATAATTTTTAGACCATTAAAATCCTAAAATCATTTTATAATAAAGTAACATTTTATAACATTCCAATAGTGCCCCTTCTATCCTCTTATAAAAGGCCCCCAACTCTCTACCTTACCCAAACCTCTAAAGTCTTTGGATCGACCAATATCTACTCATTTTATCTCTAAAAATCCCTCTACTCATCCTAGAATCCTTAAATTTAGCATAAATCTCTTCAAGAAACCCTTTTGGATCAAACCAAGAGGAGTTACCCGATTTAAAGGTAATGTCTTCACTTGTGTTCTTTTGTTTTATTTTGCTTCTCCAACCCCCTAAACTCTTTTAATTACTTTCTTTTCTAACAAAAACATTATCTCAAATATACTAAGATATTGTTATGAGAATTATTTGAGCTACACTTACACACACCTCCATCTAATGGTAAAAGAACATACTGTTTTTGTGGTTGTTGAATTTCTACCTCACGAAACGATGATTGTTCAATCTTCTTTTAACACCTTTCATGTTGTCCATTAATATGTCACTATATTTATATATGATATATATTATGTTTATGTTTTACTTAAGCTTCTTTATTTTTTTTTTCATTTATGGCATATCTTTATGGTTTCCATTATGGGTAAACACGATAATTTCATTTTAGGAAGTGCAGACTACTGCCCCCTCAAAGTGATTTGATTCGTTAATGCCATATGTGGGATGTATAAAGGATGGAGTTAATGATATTATATATGATATTATACTAGAATTATAATATACATTTATATCATTATGATTTCACTCCATTAAATACGAAATATAAATGGAAGTGGCGTTCATGCGTACGTACGACTTACCATCTCCATGAACGGTGCATTTCATTTCTTAACTTTAATGTTATGTACTATTATAAATACATGAATATTATGGATATATATGATATATATGATATCAAAATCATGAATATCATTCTGTATATAATGAAACTTTGACCACATGAACAACATGAAATTGTAGGAATTCTATTTTTGACTTAAGAACCAAATATCGACAAAACAAACATTTTTAACTTAAATGATTACATAATGTTTATAATCTAGAAATAAGTGATATAAAAGGAATAATAAGCTTGAAAAATGTTCTTAATCAAGTAAAAATTAACACTTGTTTATTATTCAGGATATTAAAGAGCGATCGAGTCAAGTCGGACACGAGGTAAGGGACTTCATCTCAATATCCTTTCATTGAGGCATATTTTGTTCTAATATAAGACTTTCTTTTATACGCTGTATTAAACACCTTTTATTTTTAATTTCATTCATAGGGAATATTTTTCTATGAAGTTTTTTACTAAACAAAAAAAAGGAATGTTTATTTTAACATACGCGGTGACAATGACCTTTTCCGCCGCCACGAGTATTATTTGGTCTTTGGATTCCTCAAAAAGCCGTAAGGTTTTTAAAATGAAATAAATACCATATACTCTTTTATGTATTTTGGTATTGAAAATGGTTTTTATTATGAATTTTTTATGTCAATATATTTATTTGATATATTGTGATCGAAATGTGGAAATGTTTTCTTTCCATTATATTTGTTTTATGTCTTATGATTTTATAATGGTACTTGGAAATTTGACAGGTGGTTACGTGATAAACCATATGACGGGTGGTTTTGTGAATACCAAGACGGGTGGTTATGTTATAACCTCCAATGCATTGGGTATGGAAGTCGGCCGTATGGCTATTCCATTAAGTGATATGTGTGGAAGTTGACCGTATGGTTATTCCATTTAAGTATGTTTATGTCCCAAGTTACCTTTATATGTTATGTGTTCTTTATATGTGTTTTATGGTAATATTTTGGTTACAAAAGGGTATGTAATGATCTTTTATTCAGTGAAGAGTTTTTACTACTTCATAAAGGTGAAATGTATTACTTTGATAAAGTACTCATGGTTTACTTGTTGTCTTAAAAAACTAACAGTTTTCATTCTATGTGTATCCCTTAATGAGATTTTTATGCTCATCCGATGTTTTTTTGAAATATTTTTCACAGGAAACAATGTGGAATAGGGTCAAGGATGGGATCAAGGAAAATTCATGCTGTCTTAAACATGGAAATAGACATGAATCTTTTTTTAAGAGTTCATGTTTTGTAAAAAAAAGGAAACTCTATAGAAGTGTCTACTGTGTAATATTTTGAGATGTAATACTTATGATATAATTCTCTAAAACACTAAACCTAAAAAAATCCTTAATGTGAATTATTCATTTAATTCAATATTAAGTAATGTTTAAGGCCGAGTCCTTATAGTTGGTATCAGATGTCAGTTTAAACAGTTTTAGGAGTTAGAAAATTGTTAAATTATAAATTAATTTATGGTATGATTGAAATGATATTGCATTTAAAGATTACCATGTTGCTTCACCTAAGATATTTCTGTGTTCAGAATGGTTTTCCACAGAGGAAACAGGGCAGCTATGTTGCGACCAACATCTTTATTTGGTTGAATTTTTATATAATAACAAGTTTCATTCCAGTATACAGATGGCTCCGTTTGAGGAATTATATGGGAAACGATGTCGAAATCCAGATTTTTGGGATGAAGTAGGTGAAAGGAAGCTGATGAGACCAGAATTGGTAGAAGAGATGGCAGAAAAAGTTCAGCTGATTCAGAAACACATGAGAACAGCTCAGAGCAGATAGAAAAGTTATTCAGACAACAGGAGGAAGGATCTCTCTTTTGAGGTTGGTGATCATGTTTTTCTCCAAGTTTCACCATGGAAAAGTGTGATGCAATTTGGTAAGAAAGGAAAGATGATTCCAAGGTTCATTGGACCATATGAAATTCTAGAGAGAGTTGGATCAGTCGCTTATCAAGTGGCTTTACATCCAAGTTTGTCCCAGGTACATAGTGTTTTTCATGTTTCGATGTTGAGAAAGTATATACCATATCCATCTCATGTTTTGAGCCCAGAGGTAGTTCAATTTGAGGAAAATCTCTCTTATGAAGAACAACTAGTCCAGATTCTTGACCGAAGAGTGAAAGTGTTGTGAAATAAAGTAATTTATCTGGTTAAGGTTTTATGGAAAACCCATATGGTTGAAGAGGAAACATGGGAATCTGAAAATGCTATGAGGGATAAATACCCCACTTATTTTGATAAGTGAATAAAATTGCGAGGATGCAATTCCCAAAAGGGGGGAAGGATGTAACATCCTAGGTAAATAAAGAATAATACATTTTAATTTTTTTTAATATTTTTGAATTAAATATTAATTTTACTTTAATGGGGTTGCTATGTTCGATAGTGTACCTGATACGCAACAAAGAGTTTCTTTGAAATCTTACGTTACACACTAGTAATATAATAATATTATTTCAAATGGTAGTTAACACGTAACCGTTGTATTGGCAGGAATGAATAGAAATAACTAAAATATTATTATATATGTTTGTTAAAAGTTTTTACATTTACCCAATAAAAGATAAAGGCTTAAAATAAGAAAAGAATTCAATTATAGGCATAGATACTCTAATATTCACTAAAAGGTCGACTTATCGCCTTTTTATGGTGAACCTTCTTTTTATATTGTTTTGGTCACTCATATATATTCTATTGGACCAAATAAAATTCTTATTTAGAATTGGGACATAAAATTTTAATTAGTGTAAATTTTTAGTATTTTTCCGATAAAGTTCATTTTTAACGAATAAGTGGAAAATGTTGTATTTTAATTCAAATCCTATTTTTAATCTAATTTATTTATATTATTAGATTATATTTTTAATTGGTTTTAAAGTTAAATTAGAATAAATTTTTACCATTTAATCCAATGGTGGTCATTGGAATTAATTTTACTTTGAAATTGGACTTAAACTAGTGTCAATCTTTTGATATATATTGTTTCTTAAAAACACGCTCTTTGTTTTGACAGTTGGAATTACTTATTAAATTAATTAATGAAAATTATATGTTTTGATTTTTTTAAAATAGACATAATTTTTGAATTCTAAATATCAAATATAGCTTAGGGTGAATTTTTGGTATTTTTCTGAAAAACTTCAATTTTTGATGAATAGTGAAACCACTAAGTGGCAGTTAAAAAACTGATTTTTCGTTTAAATGAAACTTTACAACTTATATGATTTGAATTTCAAAAATCCAACATACATGGTTGTCATTAGGATGTCAAATTTGGTTCAATGGGATTAAAATATTTTTTTTTGGTGAATAGTAACTTTTATTTTTATTAATCACGATTAGAGGTAATTAGTGTAATTTATGGTAAAAATAATGTTTTAATAATATGAAATTACCTTGACACATGTCCTAACCTTATTATATGTGTCATGGCCGACCAAAAAAATCCATGGGTCAACTTGGGGACCGCATGGAGCCACTTGGGTAAAAAAATGACATTAAAAACTTTTTATTTAAAGTTAAAATAAAAATGTCACAAACATGTGTTGTTTTACTAAAACAATTTTTACATGGGGTTATACAAGTCATAATTTTGACTAAATATTCATTGGAAATATAAATATATTTCCTACATCATAGTATTTTTTTATAATTTTTATATATTAAATAAATTAAATTATTTATGACACGATGATGATGCAACGATTACCTCATTATTTAAGGATTTAAATAAAATGAAAAGAAAATGTTAAATCTAAGACATAGACTTGTAAAAAACCTATTGTATGGGTTTATTTATAACTCTTATCACCTTATCCTAGAAATATATAATTTTGGGACCTTTAAAATCTAAAAGGAATTTTATAATAAAGTAACATTTTATAACATTCCAAGAGTGCCCCACCTCTCCTCTTATAAAAGGCCCCCACCTCTACCACCGTACCCACACCTTTCAAGCCTTTGGATCGACCAAGCTCGGAAAATTTTATCTCTTCACATTTCTATCATAATCCTAGAGGCCTTACCTTTGTAAGAATGCTCTTAAAGAAACCATTTTGGTTCAAACCAAGAGGAGTTACCCGATTTAAAGGTAATGTCTTCACTTGTGTTGTTTTGTTTTATTTTTCTTCTCTAACCCCCTAAACTCTTTTTATTACATTCTTTTGTAACAAAACCAGTATATTAAATATACTAGGATGTTGTTATGATAATTATTCATGCTAAACTTACACACACATTTGTTTAATGGTTAAAGAATATACTGTTTCTGTGGTTGGCGAATTTCTACCTCACGAAACGATGATTGTTTAATCTTCTTTTAACACCTTTCATGATCTCCATTAATATGTCACTATATTTATATATGACATATATTATGTTTATGTTTTCAATAATATTCTGTATTTTTTCATTTATGTTATACCTTTATGGTTTCCATTATGGGTAAACATGATAATTTCATTTTAGGAAGTGCGGACTACCTTCCCCTCAAAGTGATTTGATTAGTTAATGCCATATGTGGGACGTATAATGGATGGAGTTAATGATATTAAATATGATATTATACAGGAATTATAATATACCTTTATATCATTATGATTTCACTCCATTAAATACGAAATAGAAATGAAAGTAGCGTTCATGCATACGTACGGCTTACCGTCTCCATGAACGGTGCATTTCATTTATTACCTCTAAATGTTATGTACTATTATAAAAACATGTATATTCTGGTTATATATGATATATATGATATCCAAATCATAAATATAATTCTAGATATAATGATCCTTTGACCACATGGACAACATGTAATTGTAAGAAGTCCATTTTTGACTTAAGAACCAAATATCGACAAAACGAACATTATTAACTTAAATGACTACATAATGTTTATAACTTAGAAATAAGTTATATAAAAGGAATAATATGCTTGAAAAAGGTTCTTAATCAAGTACAAATTAACACTAGTTTATTATTCAGGAGATTAAAGAGCGATCGAGTCAAGTCAGACACGCGGTAAGGGACTTCATCTCAATCTCCATTCATTGAGGCATATTTTGTTCTAATACAAGACTTTATTTTATATGATGTATAAAAAACCTTTTACTTTTCATTTCATTCAAAGGTAATGTTTTTCTACAAAGTTTTTTACTAAACGACAAAAAGGAATGTTTATTTTAACGTACGTGGTGACAACGGCCTTTTCCGCCACCGCGAGTATTATTTGGTCTTTGGCTTCCTCAACAAGCCCTAAGGTTTTTAAAATGAAATAAATACCATATACTATTTTATGTATTTTGGTATTGAAAATGGTTTTTATAATGGATTTGTTATTTCAACATATTTATGTGATATATTGTGATCGAAATGTGGAAATGTTTTCTTTCCATTATTTTAGTTTTATGTATTATGAATTTATAATGGTACTTGGACATTTGACGTGTGGTTACATGATAAACCATATGACAGGTGGTGCCGTGAATACCAGGATGGGTGGTTACGTTATAACCTCTAATGCATTGGTTATGGAAGTCGGCCGTATAGTTATTCCTTAAGTGATATGTGTGGAAGTTGACTGTATGGTTATTCCATTTAAGTATGTTTATGTCCCAAGTTACCTTTATAGGTTATGTGTTCTTTATATGGGTTTTATGGTAATATTTTGGTTAAAAAAGGGTAAATAATGATATTATATTCAGTGAAGAGTTTTTATTAATTCATAAAGGTGAAAAGTATTACTTTGATAAATTACTCATGGTTTACTTTTTGTTTTGAAAAACTAACAGTTTTCTTTCTATGTGTATCCCTTACTGAGATTTTTATGCTTATCCCAAGTTTTTTTTGAAATGTTTTTCAGAAGAAATAATGTGGAATAGGGCCATGGATGGGATAATGGAAAAGTCATGCTGTCTTAAACATGGAACTAGATATGACACTTTTTTTAAGAGTTCATGTTTTGTAAAAAAAAAGGAAACTCTGTAGAAGTGTCTACTGTGTAATCTTTTGAGATGTAATAGTTATGATCTAATTCTCTAAAACTCTAAACCTGAAAATATCCTCAATGGGAATTATTCATTTAATTCATATTAATTAGTGTTTAAGGCTGGGTCCTTATAGTCTGGGGGTGTGACATTCAAGAATAAGAAGCATCATTATCATAATGTTTACTAGACTAGTGAAAAACATAATGGCTAGGGGAAAGGATTGGTTATATGTGATCTAACTCAAGTGATCTGTCCCCAGTGTGGTAAGTCAGGTCACTATAATTGATATTTCCCACAAAAACTAGTTGAATACTGATCTTGCAGTTGGAAGGGACACCTAGAGATGCTCTAGAATAACCCACAACAGATGGGTATAGATGGAGAATCTAGGAAGAATTATAGTGTGTGGAGAGGATATTCTACATCGTATCAATATGAATGATATATTTCTACTGGATGTGGAAGTCATGGTATTGGATGTGGTTCTTTCTGGAAGGACCACCCTTATTAGCAGAGTAGTGTAGCTCATGAGACTCAGACTACATCACATGGAACATGGGTAGGATTGTTACATGTATTTCATTTTATATTAGTGGATAATGAGGCTAGACCATATTTAGTTGGAGGTTCAATTCATATAGAATTTATGATATCTATTGCCTTATTTAATACTTATACCTCTCATTCCTTTACAACTACACAACTTTCGATTTATTTGAGACTCGTGGTGGAGTTCATGAGTAGGATTATTATGTTAGATACACCTTTGAGAGTACAATTGAGAGATATCTATTTATGAAAAGGGTGTTCTCTCAAGGTTGAAGAGTATCATTTCTGTTGGGAGATTTATATCCTAGACATGTTAGGATTTGACATAATTATTGGTATGGAATTTTTCGTAGCATACCATTCCCACATATATTTTTATCGTAGGAGTGTGATGTTTACATCTCTCGAGGGTGAAAAATATATTCATCATGGAGAGTGGGATATCTAGGAAGGATGCATAGGGATAGTTCGTCTACAATTGAGTGAGCTCACCACTCAATCTTCTAGTCCATTGTTGGATGACTAAGGTGTAAAAAAGGATTTCTTTCCAGCCATAGTGGATAGGTTCAAGGATGTGTTTTCTGAGGACTTCTCAGGGATTACACTCGATAAGCATTTTGAATTTACAATTGAGATCAAACTGGGGGATGAGAAAATTTCTATTCCACCAAAAGGAATGGAACCAATAGAGATTCAAGAGTTAAAGACTCAAATGTAAGAGTTAATGGATAAGGGTTTTATCTGATAGAGTACATTTCCTAGGGGTTCTCCAATTTTGATTCATAACAATGATGAAGAGACTCAATGTTTATGTGTCGATTATTGGAAGTTGAACTAGTTGACTATGAGGAACCTGTATCCTCTTCCATGTATCAATGATCTTTTTTGACATTTTGGGTGAAGATTGTGTTTTCTCCAAGATCAACATTTGACCATGGTGTCATCAATTGAGATTCTGACCTTTTGATATAGTAAATACTACTTTAAAAAGCAAGTATGACCTTTATAAGTTCATCATAATGTCGTTCGGGCTGATGAACCCACTGACATTGTTCATGGCCTTGATGAGTAGAATCTTCCATCCATACCATGATCATTTTTTTTTGTTTTTTAATGAAATATTGTTGTGATTCGAGACCCATGATGATCATGACCAACATCTTGACATCATCCTCTGTACACTGAGAGAGAATTATCTATACTCCAAGCTATCTATGTTTATGTTTTCGATTGATCAGGTGCACTTCATAGGTCACATTAGCTAAGAGGAAGGTGTGTAAGTTGACCCAAATAAATGTCATGTAGTGGTGTCTTAATTGTATTCTAAGAATTGTTTTGATATCCATATATCTATGGGCTTTGTGGGTTTTTATCAGAGACTCATCCATGGATTTTTTTGATTGGAGGCACTACTTTTTGGTTTGACCAAGAAGGTGATAATGTTTGAGTGGAAGGAATCCTGTGATAATGCCTTATAGTATTTGAAGAAACTTTTGAAAGCGACATAAATATTGATCCTACCTGATCCCCGAGAGGAGTATATGATGTTTTGTGATGATTATGGGATCAGGCTTGGAGTAGTTCTAATACAAGGACATCAATTTGTAGAGTATGGGTGTCGGAAGTTGAGACCACATGAACAAATCTACCTTATGCAAGACCTTGATTTAATAGTAGAGGTTTATGATTTGATATTTTGGCAGAACTATCTTTTGGGAGGGAATTTTATTGTGTCTACTAATCACTTGGTCACAAAGTATATCTTTTCGTAGAAAGGTTTGAATCTCTAGTAGAGGATAAGGGTTGAGTATATTTAGTCATTTGAATTTGATATCAAATGTACAACCAATACGGGAAATAGTAATATTGACTCCTTATGGAGGAAAACTTAGATTCATTCAATTCAAGAGTCTAGTACTGAGTGGAAATAGATGAACTTATTGGCTAAGATGCATGTTTTGGTTCTGGAAGGATATAAGTAGATGACTCTTGTATCAGTTTCAGTGGAGTATACACTTTTGAACCATATTTGAGACCGATATTATGAGGATCTAGAATGTTTCTCCCTGGGGGAAAGCATTGATGGTTGGGAGTTACTCTCATATTGGACCATATATGAGGATGTAAACATCTATATCAAGAATCATGTTTTTGTGCTAAAGAGTATGCGGGAGGAGATGATGTGTGAATTTCAAGGCTTAAACTGGGTGATTAATCTAAGTGTGAACAAAATGTACCATGGCCTATGATGGTATTTTTGAAGATCTAACATGAAAAATGAGATACCAGGGTTCGTGACATGATGTTACAGCTATCAACAGGTGAAAGTCGAGCATCAGTGAACTGGAAGTTTATTACATCTATTTTCCATTCCAAAATGGAAGTGAGATGATGTTACTATAGACATTTTGGTTGGTTTCCCTAGGATTATTCAAAAGAATGTTTCTATTTGGGTTATTGTGGACTAGTTGACTAATGTAGAAAATTTATTGCTTATATGAGTGAATTTTTTTATGGATCAGTTGAGAGACTTGTACACTCAAGTGATTGTCTATCTTTATGTAGTGCTGCATAGTATTGTTTCAAACCATGACTCAAAAATTACTTTAATATTATGGAAAGGATTGTAGAATGAACTGGGAATGATGGTTTTATTTAGTATTTCATTCCACCCAAAGATATATGAGAAGTTAGAGAATACTATACAAGTTCTCAAGGATATGCTGTGAGCATTTGTTCTGATCTTTGGTGGGTCTTTGGAGAAGCAACTAGATTCAGTGGAGTTTTCTTATAACAACATTTATTAGATAACTATTTACATGGAACCATAAGAGGCTCTTTATGGTTGGACATGTAGATTACCTATACATTGGATATAAGTAGGTGTGTTGGATTTGTTGGGACCAAATCTCATGAAAGAGACATCAGAGAAGGTTCTACTAATTTGAATGTGCATGGACACATCTCAGAGTAGGAAGAAGTCGTATGGTGATACACATTGATGAAACCTAGAGTTTATAGAGGGAAATTGTATACTCCTTTGGGTGTCCCATAGATTGGGTCACCACAAGATACAGAGACATGGCATGTTGTCTCCCAGGTTTGTTGGACCATTTGAGGCAGTTGGGAGATTCGAGCAAGTGGAATAATAATTGGATCTTCACTAGAGGTATAGTGCTACACATGATGTTTTTTTTCATGTCACAACTTTGGTGGTGTCACCACAACCCTTTTCATGCAATTTATGTGGATGATATTTGATCATGAGACCAATGAATAATTTTAGGAGCACTTGATACATGTGTTGGATCATAATGAGAATATGTCATGGGAAAATACCATACTGATAGTTCATGTATTTTTGGAAACATGGACATGTTTAGGAAGAAACATGGGAGAGAGAGAGTAAGATATGCAAGCTCAGTGACCCAATATTTTTGACCCGTGATCTTTGTGATGTTTGGGAGTACATATTGAGTAAAATCATTTATAAAGTGGGGATATTATATGATCCCTACCTTTTTAAGATATGTTACATGCACTTTTATAGGAACTCTTTTTCCTCATATTGATTATTCATTTTTTAGTTTTATATTAGGTGAATTTAGGTGGATTTTTGATGATTTTGGAAGGAAAAGGGGTTGTGCATGGTCGGAACACTGTTTGCCAAAACCGTGCACCCAGCCGAGAAAACCATACGAACCCCAAAAAGGGGGTACACATGGATTGTGCACAATATGGAAAACTATGTACCCTCTTTGAGTAACCATGTTAAACCCTTAATTGAGGCACATGGTCAAGGGAAACCAGGCTCATTGTATAGAAAAATGTGCATGCAGGATTTGAAACCCCCAAAAATTAGATTAAAAACCTGAACCCTAGAATTCACCCTAAATTGACCACATCTTGGACCTGAACAATTTATTTCTTTTTTTAAGGCTACCAGATAGGTTCCAAGTCATTATAACCATTGTTATTAGTGAATAAAATCCTATATTTAAGATCCCCACCTATCCTGGTACGAGATTTTCATCCCATAAGGTTACCTCACTCTCTTCCATATTTTGTTCATCCTTCAAACATATGATTTCCATTATATATAGTTGATATTGATCAAGGTTTGATAGATCTAATCTGTTTGATCATGTATCTAGGTTTCAGTTATAGATCCCATTATTTATCAAGATCTTGGTTGTCCCGCTTCAATTAGGGATTTTTGTTGGTGAGCATTTGTCATCTCTTTTGAGGTAGGTGGTCTAATTTCAAATCCAATAATCTTTATTTCAATTATGTGTAAGTAATTGTATAATTTATATTTAAATTAAAGAAATTTAATTTCTTAAATTGAATTTAGGAAATTTTTAATTAATTAATTTATGTAATTTTATAATTTGATTAATTAATTGGTGAATTAATTTAATGGATATTGGGATTGTGGAATAGGATTAATTAATTACCGGATCAATTAATGGATATTTTGATAGTGGAATTGGATTAATTAACTGGTTAAATAATTAATGGATATTGGGATTTTCAAATTGGATTAATTAATTGGTGAATTAATTAATGGATATTGGGATTTTGGAATTTGATTAATTAATTGACAAAAAAATTAATGGGAAATTTTGAATGTGTAATTTTCTAATTAATGTGATATAAATTAATTGAAAATTAGGGATTATGAAAATGGTGGCTTAACCTTAGTGGTTCAATGGGTTATATGGTTAAATAATGATTTTTTAATAATGATTTATTATTTTATTCCATGTGATTAGATTTAAAAACCTTTTTGTTTTAAGGAATTGTGTTGGAAGATTGATGTGAAATGTTTGTAAAGGGATTAATATTGATTATTCTTGATTGATGTAATATATGTGATATATGTCTAATGTATTGATAAGTCTTTTCTGGGAAATATAATATTGCTTAAAATTACCATAATGATAAATTGATAAATGTGTGTGGGACATGGACTACTACTTCAAAAGTTCTTAGTGATGAATTGATATATGAGTCTGAGACACTGACTACTAATTCAAAATCCCACTTGTGTTTCTGATTTGATAAATGAGTTGTGGGTTATAGATTGCCGCTTCAAATACCTATGGGGTCTTAGACATGGCTATCTAGGCCCAAAATGTTGGCATTAGACTATGGTTCCCATTGTCCATACTATGAATGTAAATGAAATGATAATTGATAACATGGTATTGTGGTATGTGATATGCCTTAGGGATAGTTCATACTCTATCACAGGATGAAGTAGGTATTGATTATTTGGGTGTCCATGGGGATATGAGAGTTAGTTGGTTAATTAAAAAAATTATTAATGTGATAAATGGTTAATTATGAATTTTATTAATTTCGTTATAAAAATTTATACACTATTATTGACTAGATATTGTTTATAAATCATTAGTGATGGCCTACTAAGTTGTACTCACACCCTAATTGGACTTCCTGATCGGTACCCAAGTAGATTTAATGGTTTCATAATAGGTTAATTTAAAGGGTCCTATGTTAGATGACTAATACGAGATGAAGAATGGATAAGGTAATAAGACATAGTGTCAAGACCTTCTTGTATTTCTCTGTTTTTTTATTTATTTTTGGGTTTTCATATTAAGATGTGTAACACACTTTAAATGACATATCTACTAATTTATTTTGGATATTTTTTTTCTATTTTATTCATCATATGATAATGATATGTTCTAGTTATTGTATTATTATTTTATGGTTATATCTTTTTTCTATTATTTATTTATTCCATTTTTTGTGCCACTTGAAAAAGAGGGTATGTTCTCCCCATGACCGATATTAGACCCTTACTGCTAGTTGGAAGCCTTTGGTATACATAGAGGCATGTCTAAGGTCATTTGACTAACTAGATTGAGGCGCCGGTGTATGGAACTTGGGTCAAGATGTTACACCTATCAAAAAAATGAGAAAAATGATCCAATTCTTGTGATATTATAATATTCAAAAAAATAGATTGTGATATATCCAAATTTTTTTGTATAATAACTCTGAATACAATATACCAGACTAGGTGTTTAAATTATTACATTATTTCAGGATACATAGGATCACATCAATAAGGAATAATAAATTTATCAGTCTTGGTAAAATAGATGCATACCTAACTTCTTTATCACATTGTAAATTAAAATCACATCATGAAGAAAAATACTACATCCTCGAAAATAATTTAAATATATATTATTCATATCTAGGGTAAAGGAAAAAAATAAAGGGTTGGTATCTGACATACAGTAAGTTTATGGTACAGATAAATCTATCACGAGTAAATAAACAATAATCAACATGGCATAATGGATAATTAAAACACATTCAATTCAATTAACTACGGGAGATCAAAATACATTCTTGGAATGTATCGACATAGAAACTATATGTATAATAATAATTTAACTATAAATAAATGGAATGAATAATATTTTACATTCACAATTTTACCATCAAGACATCATGCTAAGACATCATGAATCTTACCATAACGACCTTGTGAAGATATGTCTTACATACTATAATTCCCTTATCATAAGACATTTTAATTTTAAATACAAATAGAGGCCAATTAATACCCATATTTTCTTTTTTATAAGACCAATAAATGTATCAAGGGGATTTTTATAATGGGTCCCAACATATTATTTACATTTTTACAATTCATTTCACATATATTGAATCAAAAAAAATAATATATAGTAGATATTAATTATCAATAAATAAGTAATAATATTGAATAAATAATAAAGAACGTAAATATTCCCAAATAAAAGAAGGAACTTTCTTATTAAAATTCCTTAAGTTCAAACTCTATTTACTAATGATTATATAATTTATTCTACATTGAGATGAAAAAATGCTTGGGAACATATCATTAAGTAACCATGATTATTCATTGCAAAAAAATTATGTATAAACTATTAATAATTAATTAATGAAAGGATACCATCAAATCCTTATAAATTTATGTTTTTTAATTAAAATAAATTCCTTTGATAATTATAGAGGAAAATGAATGTGAAACTTTTTAAAAACTTCATTAAAAATTTTGTATCTTTTCTAAAAAAATGATGTTATAGATCATTTATAATATCTTTTCAAGAAGCTTTAATGTTATTTTTCAAAAACTCTGCAAAATAGTATAATTTTTGAAAGATACTATTATGATTAAATAAATTTAGAGTTGAAGATAAAATACACTTAGGTAATGAAAAGGTAAATTTCAATCCTTTAAGAAAATAATACTCTTTTATTTTACTATAACAAATAAAAATCCATAGAAAAATGGAAAAATAATATTTATGAAAACCCATTGAATCTTATAGAGTATTATAAACAAAAAATAATCATCTTGGTGAAAGAAGAATATTCTCAAACCATATAAATTAAAAAGAACATATCTTTCACACTTTTTGTAAAAAAATAGAAAACATTTAATAAAACATCAAAAATTACCATTTTAAACCATTATAAAGAATATAAAATGTTGTAGAAGAAACCTATAAAAATCATTTAAAAGTTGGTAAATAAAACTATAAAACCTTTTTAAGAATATGCATATGAATGAAAATATTTCTTAACTAAAAAAGATAAATAAGGTTTGATTTTCTTAAAAACATTATTTCAGTTTTAATTGTGTACCAAAGAGAGGAAAAGTTTGAAGTAAAAATGAAACCCACAAAAATAATTAGATGAGAATAAAATATTTTTTTAATATTTGAAAATATCATATAATTATTAAAATTTAAATTTAAACCTGAAAATTCATGAATAAGAGTTATATTGTAAAAAAACCTCTATGATATTGATAACTTTTGAATCAAAACAACATAAAATAATACAAATTGAGTTGAAACATTAAATTACATGAATAATGATGAAATGATGATATAATACATAAAAGTTGAATTATATACATCATATAAAATAAATTATATGTATAATATACATTATTTCTCCCCAGATTGGAATTGAAATGGAAAACCATTACATTGGATTCTTGATTGGTTAAATGCAATATATCCTTCCAAATAATAAATTTAAAATTATTAAATACATTATTTATAACCTTTCAAATATGTATTATATGTATTATATTCCTTTTATAATCATTGAAAATCCATTAGTTTTATAGTTCTTTCTTATATTGACCACTTAAGTTTGTTAGATCAGTTACTACAAAACTACTAAAGTATGTTGACCACGGTCAAAAAGTATTATGAAATGGTTTCATAATCTAAATAATGGAAATAAATTAATGATTATAATTTCCATTAATTATATTTAATTTTATAAAAATCTATTCAAGGTGGTAATATAATATCAAAACACGTCTCTAATGGTTTTCATAATCCGTATGTACACATAATGATGCTTTCATTTGGCTAATGGTTGGAATGGAAAGAAAGTATATAATGAACAATCCAGGAAGAATCATATTTATATAAAAAATATCACATATATTTATTAAATCTATTCTTATGATCTCCCATGAAAATTGGAAATGAAAAATCAATCACATTGTTTCGTCGGTGTGGTAGTCCGAATGTATGCACGAGGGACGTTATAATTTTCTAATGAATTTAAGGGTAATAAGGCAGAAGATATATCATATTTATATAATCATAATTATGTATTAAAAATAATATATAAAAATTAAATCCATCTATATTACCATCTTTGAGAGGTGGTTCTGAAAAATAAAATTCAACGCTTCATGGAGACATTAGTCTATACATACGCATGCACAATAATTTTACATTAGATGTAACAGAGATATAAAATATTTTTACCATTAAAAGAAATTAGTATTCTAAAAATTATAGATCTACTCTGTTAAGATATTTATAGAATATTTTAAAAAAAATTAAGAAGAAGGAAACATGAAATTGTTCGATAAAGAAAATTACCTTTTCATCACGTATCCTCCTTTTGATTGAAATTAAAGCTTTTGGAATAGAGGTTTATTGTCAAAAATGTGTCTGGAGATGTTTTATAATAAATATGTAGAAATATTTGGGTATATGATTTTGAAAAATACTCATATGTTCATTTGTAAAGGTTATATTAAGTCTATATTTACAGTAAAAAATAAATATTATTTTCACAAATATTATGTCAGTAAGGGACTTGAATGTAATTTAAAAATTAACAAGTTACTAAAAAATGGACCATAGATGAAGTTATATACAATTTATCATAACAAGTTTCTTTTTATAATATTTTTATTATATTTAAATCAATTTGTAAAATATTATTTAACATTTTATATCCTTCAAATTATTTTTGGGACTATTCACATAATATGATTTTAATGACATCAATAAAATAATGGAGTTATAATATGGATGTCTAAAACATTAATTAAATTTTATATTGATCTATTTAATTATTTAAATACTATAAATTATCTAAATCACATCAATTTTAATTCTTTTAAATCTATTTACTTTCATTTTTACCTTCTTTCACAAGCACCACTTTAACGATGTGTGAGAATTATAGGTCGTATACCATTAACAAAAAATATAAATAAATATCCTCCAGAAATATTATTTATTATACATTATTTTTATCATCAAAATTCATTCATATATTATTTTTATCTCTATCTTTATCATGATAATACAATTAGTGAGAGAGAGTGACATTTTGTGATTTCTATTATCCTAAAACAAAATAAAGGTAATAATAAAAGGAATGTGTCACCAAATTACCACATTTTCAAATATAGGATGATTATTGTCTAAATAAAATCATAAAATAAATTAAATACAAATATTTGAGAGATTTTATGACCATATTCTATAGATTTTATGTCATTTAATCCATTCTTTACCCTGATGATAAAATTTTACCTTTGTTAGTATACATTATGGATAAAAACATAATTAAATATTTTAAATAATTTTAAAATCATTACCCTCAATATTGAATCCTTTTTAAAATATTAAATTCTGATAAGTTGTAAAATGAAAAGAATTTGTTTTAAAAAACATTTATTTTAAGCATAAAAATGATTTTAAACCAAAATCATCTATAATATTTCTTTCTATGGAATTAGTTCGATTATCTTAAATAAAAGGATAACTATTTTAATTTAAAATAAAACCAAAACCAAAGGGATACTTTGGATACACTATTAAAATATCATAACAAAAAATATCATTTATTTTAATAAAACATTACCTAGGTTTATGAAAATGTAAAACATAAATTTAAAATTTCAATATTAATTTATTAAATGAAATATATTGAATAAATATACATTTTAATAGAAAAAAGTATTCGTAAACAACAAATTTATTTTAATTTTTTGATAATTAAATTAAAATGATAGTATTTTTAAACAAGGCATTTTTTACTATTTACCAAAAACTCAACTATTTCTGAAAAATTCCAAAATTTCATCCTAATATAATTTTGATATGAAAAAAAACAAGGATTAATTAATTTTTATAAAATTAAATTTATAAAATTTATATTTTTTAAATGAAAGTTCAAAATTTAGGGAAAATCCATTTTTATAAAAAAAATGAACCTTTTAAACATAAAATTATATTAACCATATATGATTTCATTATTTTCATTTAAAATTAAGTACTTATTTGTTAAGAATTATCTAATATATTGGCATTATGAAAATCAATAAACATGCATTTTATAACATGGTTACTCTTATTTATAATATTGAATCCATCAAAAATGTTATAACCGTCATATTTGAATAATTATATATCTATTTTAGATCTCATTTTGTTTAATCAAAGTTTTTAGTGTATCAAAATATTGTTTAGTATTCATAAATTAAAATATTATAGGTTTTATATTCTCATATACTTATGTATATTTTATCATAAAAAATTCATTTCATTTTTAACAAAATAAACATTCATCATATAGTGATAGATTTTATCATCTATTTTAATGTCTACGTTATGACTAGGGAAATTGTTATTTCATAAATAAATACTTTTTAAACAATATATGTACCTTTATATGATTTCCACTAGTGAATGTGTTTCCAGAAGAGTATTTTTATAATTAAGTAATACATTACTAAAGAAACAAGATATATTTATCTTTCATTTCTCAAGTTAGAGAAATTATGAGAAAATATACTTACATGATTTAATTCAATTAAATAAGTGGTATTTTATATATCATTTGTTTTTCAATCAGTTTTATATCTATAATTAATATCATGTTTGAAAGGATTAATGGAAAATAATATTTTTTTTCATTTGTGAAACACTAAAATAATCTTTTAAGGGATCATGATATTCATCAAAAGACAATGTTCTTTATTTTATAAAATATTTTCAAACTATAAATTCATATAATTTATATCTATTTACTAAAACAAAAAACATAATTTTTAGTATAATTAAAAAATAATATTCTATTAGTAATCCAAAAAATGAATGATAAAATTTTTAATATCAACAACCTTAATAATAAAACCTAATGATCGATATACTAGAATAATTTAAATACATCATAATCATTTATTGAAAAAAAAAATTACTATAATTTCCCTTAATTAAAAACTCATACTAAACCTAATGTTTTTGTATGATAGTGAGGAATTACCTTGTCTTAGAAACATTAGTAAAATTTCCATCCTTTGAGAAAATATTTCCAATAAAAGAAACATGTTTAAACCAAAATTAACACATGATAAATATCTCAAATAACTTATTTCCTCTGATAGACTCAATAGTGATTCTCATGTTATTCTAATAATATCCATAACTTTTATACTATACCATTAGAACATCAATAAATAACTTATTGAAATTGTCAAAGTATTACTTGACAATAGGTTAATTTTTTTAAATAGTTCCCCATCTCCATATATTTGAAGCACTAGATATTAGTGTATTTTTTCTTTCCTATACATTCATAAGCCTTATGAACTCTATTTGTTCACTTGTATCAATCTTAAATAACCTGAAAAAAATTTCTAGGAAAATTATTTCCACTATCTTTAAAGGATGGAAGTTCCAATATTCCCTTATTAATCATCACTACATTTTGATTTCTATGGTTCTCAATCATCCACTTCTTATCTTTATTTCTTTTCAAAATATAAGACCTAAAGAATTATTTTTCTATATTAATTTCACATGATACCGAATCATTATATGATGAAAATTCATATAAAACTAAGAGCCTTTATAGGCCTAGCTAAATACCAGCAAAGAAATATCCAATATTACTTTTTCCGATTATATATATAGTTCAGAATATGCCTTTCTAATATGTTAAAGATAGTATAATACTAAAAACTATTTATTCTTCCCATTTTTAAATTTCAAAAAATTTCCATTCTATATAAACTCATTGTTCTTAAGGAAAATGTTTATCAAATAATATTACATTTAAAGTTATCTATTACATACTATCTATGTTTTTTTATGCATAGTATTTTGAATCAATTTCCACCATTGATTTGTATCTACTTTTAAACAATATACTACCAAAATAACCTTTTCCATTTAATTAAATCCCAAATCTAGAAATATATTTTCAATGGAATTGATCCATTTCTTAGATAACAATGGATTAGTAGTTACATTAAAGTATTCAGGTATCAACCACTTTTTTATGTCTGACATCATTTCATTATGATAGGAACCAACATGTTTCTTCATTAAGGAAGGGATATTGGTCATGACCTAAGAAATCTGCCTTAATATAGTCATATTTTTTCATTAACAATACTAGACATATTGACTTACTCCAGTGAAAAATATATATATTGACCAAAAATTTTGATACAATTTTCATTATTATTTAAATTGAGGCATCTATAAATAGTGACATAGACATATTCATATAATAATTATCATGTATAATAATAAATGGAATTAAAATCTATATAAATGTAAAATTTCTCAAATATTATAATAGATTTATGATAATTCTCATAATAACTACATCCTTCTAAAATCTAGCTATCTAGGTTCATATTAACAATTATCTAATACAAAATACAGTGAACCTGACTCTGGAATCAAATAGTCAGTTTCTACTTTATTACATTGATACATGACATAAGGGATCACATCAGCATGGATCAATTGATTTTGCGGTCTTAGAAAAATAGATACATACATGTCACAAAATGGACCAGATACCTTGGTACCTTGATACCCTAGACAATCCTAACATAGCCATAAAAGAATTCAAGATCCCCATGGGATAGCTATTAGCACATGAAATCATGAAATATAAAAGTGGTAATGATGTTTCCACATAAATAGAAGAAGATAAAGATATATAGAATATGTTATGTATCAACATCAACTGTGGTAGAAGTGATAAACCAGATCCCCTTTCCCCACCTAATCAACAACCTAAAAGGTCTCACAAAATGAGGAGCAATCTTCCATTTCCTCCCATGTTGTCGATGACCCAAATGAGGTGAAACATTCATGAAAAACTCTTCAACAATTGAAAACTCCAATGGTCTATGATGATGATCAACCAAAGATTTATATGAGCTCAATACCATCAACAATCTTTAAAAAATCAACTAAATCATTCCTATCATCTCTTGAACCAGGCATGGTACAATAAAATAATATTCACTAATATCTGACCAACACAATATAGATGTACATGTTCTTCCATACAAGGCCTCAAAAGGATCCATTCTGATTACAGACTATAACACACAAACATTTTATATTATGTATATCCTTAAATCAATTCAATTTATTCGACATTCTATACTCCACAAACAAACTATGATATACTATTAAATATTGAAATTAATGTTGGAGTAGTAATGTTACCATTAGGAATATTAATGTGGGAATTATAATAATAACATGATCTAATTAAGTATAAATAAAATTTACATATCATATAAATAAAAATATGATATATTTATATGATATAATTAGAAAATAAATGGTTTAAAAATGATAAATTAATTGTTGTTATATATATGTAAAATAAATGTTTATTTATAATTTTATAATTAATATAATGATTTAAAATAATATTTAATTTCATTAAATAGATTAATAAATTAATATTTTTTTCTTATGATTATAATAAAATTTATCGAGTCCTTAATTAATTTTTAATAACATCATAAAATATCTTATAATTTTAAAATTAGTATTTCTTAAATAAATTATTATTTTATTTAAAAATTAATGTTTTTATATTTAGATAATCATCTTTATAAAATGTATTCCATTTTCTAAATCTATAGATCAAAAATTTGTATGATATAATGTTAATGATTATTCTAAAATAGTTGACTTTTTGGTGAATGATGAAATATGGAAATTTATAGTGTTAGATAAATGCATTAATTATTTATTCATGTATAATTTATGGTCAATGTAAGCACCAAAATTTAGAAATCACATGGACAAGTTACTTTACATTGTCACAATAATCCACACTATTTGTAGTCTTGAGCTAAAAAAATTAATAAAATAATCCTAAAACACCCCTCACCACCTCTTCTCCTTACACTTTATAAGCCTTGGATATATATTATTATACTAAATTCCTCCACCAAAACTCTTCCCCATGTTCTAGTCTTACTAGTATCATCAAACTTCCATTTCCAAGTCCCTTAAGGAGGTTCCAAATGGGATGATAGACTAGAGGTCAAACCTTACCCCTATCCCTTTCAATTTATTTTATTTTCTTATCCTTCACTAACCTACCCTATCCAAAGTAACATGATAACTCCAATATTGATTTATCATTTTCTAATACCACCATAAAGGTTGTTCATAAAACAATTATAATGGTTAAAATATATTTTAAAATGAATATTAAATATTATTTATTATTCTATAACCAGTTTATATACATAATATTAAATAGTAAAACAAAGCAAGTTCTCGATCATTGAAAAAATTAAAAAATAATCCGAACCGTTATCATTATTGTTTTATCTAATGAATCATCATAATATCCTTGAAAAAGAAGAAGTATAATACCATTAAATATTCTTGAATTTAATTAACAACATATAATTTCAATTATATCTAAATATGCACTTTTTATATAATCATTAATGCATGTATACAAGTGAACCAATCCTTAAAACCAAGCAAATGAGCGCTCCAGAATGAAATAATTAAATCTTATAGTTAATCAAAAAGCCCATAAATAATAAAATTATAATAAATAAAAACATTTTGAATTGGTTTTGAACTAATTTATTAATTAATATTATTTCATTATACAAGACATTAAGTGAAAGTGAAGAACACCTTAAGGCATAAGGTAAGTGATTTTCTATGAACATCCATTTGTTCCTTAGAGTTACACATTCTATCTCTTTACCCACATTTAATTATGAATTATTATTATTTAGTCCTCAAAAATTCAATGTGTATATTCCAAAGATATGTATCTAGATCAATTATTCTTTCTTTTATAGGAAAATACATGTTTTATTAGGTTCCTTTTTCATTTATTTCAAATCTAAAATCTGGATTAAAGGTAAATTACCAATTTGTTACCCATTATCAATTACCATCCATAATATATTTTAAGACACCACTATTTTTATAATATCACTCACTTAATCATGAAATAATATCTTTTTTCATTTCAGTTTTTATACAAACATATATTCCTTTTTCTATTTAAAGACTCTTTTATATCTTCCCTTAAACCGCCCTAAAGTGGATCATTTTTAAAGTTTCCTAAACACTATTATTACTTCTTTTAGATTTATTTGGACATAATTTATCTTAATATATTCCTCTTTTCCTTAACTAATTTACTAGTATGATTTAAATCCATTTTTCATGGAAACATTTATGACATTCCCTTTGGTTGTGCCTTATTAACCACTTATTCCTTGTTTGTGGTGTATGTATAATTCCATTTTTTATTTATAATGATCATTAATTGAATATTACAATAAATATCTATATTTCATGTATTATAGATATGGTTATTATATTATATGTATACCATTTTTTACTTATAATGTTTTATTTGATTGTTGTTTGAATAGGGTAAATATTGATTAATATGTATATTCTAATAAATATAGATATGTTTATAATTAATATCATTCATTAATTAAATCCATGTATGAAGAATGATTTTTAATTATAGTGATGGGTGGGGACTATATATATATATATCCACACTATGAATCAAAATGTCCCATGAGACAAAAATAACTGGTAAACAATATTCAGGTTTTATTCTATACAGAATCAGATAGGTTTCTACCCACAGACTTAAACCTTCTTGTATTTAATAAAGGGGATTATATGCTAGATACACGATATCAAAAAATTAAGCATTTTTTCATTATGTATTAAGTTATAACATTCCATGATATTTTCATCATAAAAAATATATAGATTCAATTTCATTCTTAGTTTATTGATGGCATGTGTTTTTCAGTTATTTACCCACATTTAATGATTATTCATCATTTTATTTGATACATTTAATATTGAATTATGTAGCCCTTATTGAGAATTTTAGCTCACCCTTTCATCTTTTTTTACCCAGGTTAAGAAGAAGACATCTTTGAATAATTGTCAAGGAAGAAGTTTAATTTACTTTTTTATATTATATGATTAATTAATAACGTAATAATGAAAATATGTATATATATAGTTCTTTAAGACTATTAAACTAATCGATCCTTGGTGATGTGATCACATGTATCTATGAAATTTCAAAAAATAACTACTAACTTTAGGCTACCAGGGTTAGGGTTCTCACATCTAATGTTAACTATTATTATAGAAAAACTCAACCAGTCCCAAATGGTTATCCCAAGTTCCAACAAAATCAAGGACTCAAGCATGAAGCATATCCTCAAGAATATGAATTGTACTATTTTTTTCCATCTGTCAATATATGGTATTCCATAATCAATGAACATGGGATCCCTGTGCCTCTTAAAGGCCATTCCAAAAGGTAGAAGTAAAATATGGATATCTATTAGAGACTATAGAAGATGGAACTCTGTAAAAACGAACATTACTTCTGACATAGATATTTCAAATCTCTTCAAATTTGGTTTTATCATAAATGGGTACATAGTGATCCAAATTGTTCATCCTAAAAATAAAATCCCTACCACATTATTCTTTATCTAGGTATGTGATAAACCCACCAAAAAATACTATGATATATCATCCCACTTCAAAGACTGAACTGGGAGTGCCTGAAAAAACCAAAAGGTCTTTTTTTATTAGGTTTGACCATTTTGAAATTATAATAACACGAGAAAAATCAGTAATGACCCATCTCATACCTAGACACTAGAATTGACACAGAATATTATAGAAAATATTTGTGGTTCATGGATTCACAACCTAATGAGATTTTTTGAAATTCCCATCACAACGTTACTCAATGTAAACGATTCAAAAAACCGATCCTAAGAACCTAGAGTTCCCTCTGTGGATAATGAAAATTCAGTAACGATATCCCCCACATAATGAGAGTCTCCAATTCCTTGAAATTCATCACTAATTTTCTATTCTATGAGAATCATCTCGAGAAGAGTGGAGGTCAACTAAAATTAGAAAAAGGAAATTTTTTCTCATATTTCATGAACTATTATATGAAACTATGAAAAGCAAGCAATCATGTTCCACACATAGAATGATTCCTTCATTTTTTGGTGTATAAGTTTCCTTCTTAAATAATCAATGATGACATTCCATTTCCCGAGTTATTGGAAATTTTGAAATCAAAAGGCTATAGGTAATCCACCCAACATCATTGGTAGGGATTCAAATTTTTATTAGAGAAGATATATATCACAATCTTATAGTAAGAATAAAAAGAAATAATTTCTCAAAAAAGGTTATTCCACTAAATCTTAAATGCATTTATCACAAATAAATGTTCAAGGTCATGGGTTGGATAATTCTTATCACGTGGCTTGAGTTATGGAGAGCCATAAGAAATGAAGTGATCAATTTTCATAAGAACACATCCTAAATCCAAACATGATGTGTCAAAGAAGACTACATAGACATTCCCAGCATCTAGTTGACTCAACACTTGCGTAAAATTAAAAATGAATTTTAGATCAACAAAATAACTATGAAATTTCTCATCCTAAGAAAACATCACCCCCTTCCAAGTGAGAGACATCATTATAGAAGATAATTTTGAGAAATAATTTATGAATGAGTGATAATACAGTACTAAACCCAAGAAGCTCAGAATATGAAATACATTACATGTTTGATCCTATGACATAACTGATTTCACCTTTTCAGGATCAACTAAAAAACCTTGTTCGAAGAACACGTTTCCCTAGTACGTCACTTCTTGAATCCAAAAATCACATTTTCTTATCTTAGTATAAAGTTATTGATCTCTAAATAATTCCATAATTTATCTCATATAGCAAAAATTATTCTCATCGACATAGATTAAAACAATCTTTTATCCAAAAATATTATCATTAAAGTATCAAGATAATCATAGAAGATCATATTCAAAAAAGCCATAAAGACTGAAGGAGAATTTTTTAGGCCAAATGGAATTACAAGGTACTCATAATTTCTATACTTTATCCCAATGTCAGTTTTATAGTTGTCAGATTCTTTCATTCCTAGCTGGTGATAGCCAGATCAAAGATAAATATTTGAAAATAACTTTAACCATTTCAACTGGTCAAATAGATCATCAATCCATGGAAACAAATAATCATTATTTACCATGACTCAATTTAGTTTCTTATGATCAAAACATAGGTTATGTGACCCATCAAATTCTATTACAAATAAAATAGACACCACCCAAGGTGACACAGCTGGGTGTATAAAGACTATATCTTACAGATAATCCAACAGAGTTTTTAACTCTTTCATTTTAGCTGGTTACATTTGGTAAGAAGGAATAGATACTAGTTGAGTACCAGAAAATAAACCAATAGAAAACTCTACCTCCCTTATCGATGGAAAACCAGATATGTGGGAAGGAAAAAATCAGGAAAATAGACGAAAAAGGAGGGATATTACTACTCAATGTTTTTTTATTCTAGATCAAAAGTGAACAATGATATCACATTCCAAAATTTGGATAAAAAGTTATGGCTCTACTTGACCTTGGGTTCCATTTTCCCTAAAAGGTATGACACAGCCAATCAGGTGCAGTAAAGGAGACTTGTCGAAGATAACATGAAATTTAGGATTAATAAGAAATAAGTAAATCAATCCTGAAAATGAAATCAAGAGGGTTCATATTAAGAACTATAAAATCTCAATACGTAACAATCTCTAATAAATAGAACACACCAACATGACAATAGATAACCTTCCCTATATTTATTCGGAGGTGTGAAGTAATACCCATAACATAAGATAAAAACCTTATAATAAGATTTATAAGTTTCACAATATGATTGAAAATTAATGAATAAGATGAACCAGTATCAAATAACGTAGTTACTAAAGATGTAGGTATATTGATGGTACCTATAACTATCATTGAACCTATATATGCTTCCTATGGAGACTCTTCCTATGCATGAAGAAGCTTTATTCTAGATGCTTATTTCTGGAACCCCTTAGATATTTAACCCTCTAATTTAATTATAGTACTTTTTGGTGATGATGAGATGGTTCCAATATGATTGGAAGAAAATATATAGCAATACTTCTTAAAGTGTTCTGAATTTCAATAAGAGTTACAAACATTGGGTGCCTCATTGTAAAACCATTTCAAATTCCTAGTATTTCCACAACTAAATAAAGTTAAAGGGCTTCTTTCAAGCATTGCAAGAGTTTTATAAGAACCATTATATTGAGATCCACCATGAGACTCATCATGATTTCTCTTTATTTTAAAGGAACTCACAGAACTACCATTGGGAGAAAAGGGAACTCCTATCAAACCTGACATACTAGTCAGGTCTAGATCAAACATCAATTCTCTATCCAACACATCAACATAAGATGAAAGGATTAAAATAAAAACTAAGAAAAAAATATCATATTGAAGTCAAATCTCAAACCATAGAGTCTTCATATTCTCATTCGATATAGTCTGAGGTGAAAACTACACTGGCTCAGTGAATCATTTTGCATATTCTATCATTGTCATGTTAGTCTGCTTGAGTCTAAAAAATTCAATACCCTTATCCATCGCCATAGATTCTTGATATAACAATATATTGAAAAGAAATTTGAGTCATTAAACTCTAAACTATCATGATTCATCATCTTAACCATCAAATCCCTCCATCTCCTTCTAGGTTCATCTAGCTTGAGGGTGGAACATTTAACCTTGATTACACCAGGAATCTCTAATAACTCAAACAAACTCTCAATACCAATCAACCAATCATAAGCCTGTTGAGGATCATTAGAACCTTGGAACACTGTTGGATTCTAGTGAATGAACCCCTGAGGATAACTCTATAATTCAACCCTCTATGGTTCCAAAACATGATCCGAAATGGGATTGGGTTTAGGTTCCTTTTTCAAAGGATGAAAAACACATACAATAATCCTGATGAGATTCAGGTCAATGAGAGGATTCTCCCACTGGGGTACCTCACCAGCTTCCTACTGGGTGATATTCATATATCTAAGGAAGACACTGAGGTACCCTAGAGAGAGAATCATAATATTATATAAAAATAAAATAAACATGGGTTTTTTATAAAGAGGGGAAACAATTTTACACATAAATATGGATTCATTATCATTCTCAGTTTATTGATGGCATGTGTTTTTCAGTTATTTACCCTCCCAAAATGATTATTCCTTATTTTATTTGCTTCACTTATTATGGATTCATATAGCCCTTACTAGGAATTTTGGCTCACCATTTCATCTTTTTTCCCCACGTTAAGAATATGACATCATTGAATAAGTGTCAAGGAAGAAGATTAATTTACATTGTTTATATTATATGTTTAATTACCAATGAAATAAGGGAACCGTGTATATATATAGTTCTTCAAGACTACAAAAATAATTGATCCTTGGTGATGTGATCACTTGTATCTAGGAAATTTTAATAAAATAACCACCGACTTTGGGTTACTAGGGTCATGGTTCTTACATGGAATGATAACTATTATTATAGAAAACCCGAACCAATCACAAATGGTCATCCAATGCTCCAACAAAATCGAGGAATCAAGCATGAAGAATATCCTCAATAATATGAATTGTACTATTTGTTTTTCTGTCCATCAATAGATGGTATGCCATAATAAAATGAACCAAAATCCGAATGAATATTAAAGGCCTTTCCAAAATTTAGAAGTAAAATATGGATATCTTTCAGAGACCATAGTAGATGGAACTCTGTGAAAACGAACATTATTTCTGACATAGATATTTAAAATCTCTTCAAATTTGGTTTTTTGTAAATGGGTTTAGAGTGATCTAATTTGTCCAGACTAACAATCAAATCCCAACCAAATTATTATTTCTCTAGGTATGTGATAAACCTGCCAAAATATCCATTGAGATATAACCCCACTTGAAAGACTAGACAGGAAGTGGCTGAAGAAAACAAAAAGGTCTTTTTTCTTAGATTTGACCTTTCGGAAAGTATAATAACATGAGAAAAATCAGTAATGACCCATATCATACCTAGACACCATAATTGACACTGTATATTATAGAAAATATGTTTGGTTCATGGATTCACAACATAATGAGATTTTTGGAAATCCCCATCATAACTTTCCTCAATGGAAACGATACAACAAATCTATTCCAAGAACCTAGAATACCCTCTATGGATAATGACCATTCAGTATCGATATCCCCACCATAATGAGTGTCTCCAATGCGTTGAAATTCATCATCAAGTTTCTATTCTAGATTAATCATCTCAATAAGAGTGGAGGTCAATTGAACACTGGGCAAGGAAACATTTCCCCCTGTTTTTTTAACTCTTATATGAAACAATGAAAAAAACCATCATGTTCTACACATATAACGATTCTTTAATTTTTTGATGTATAATTTTTCTTATTAAATCATTAGTGATTACATTCACTTCCCCAAGGTATAGGAAATGTTGAAATAAAACGACTATAGGTAATCCACCCAATGACTTTGGCTGAGATTCAAATATTTTTTAGAGAATATTCAAATCAAGCTCTTATAGTAAGAATACATAGAAATATTTTCTCCAAAAAGGAAATTACAACAACTATTAAGTGCATTCATCACAATGGATTGTTAAAGGTCATTGGGTGGATAATTCTTATCATGTAGCTTGAGCTGTGGAGATCCATAGGAAATAAAGCCATTAGTTTTCATAAGAACACATCCGAAATCCAAACATGATGTGTCAAAGAAGACCATAAAGCCTTTACCAGTATCTAGAAGACTCATAACTTTCTTAAAATTAAAAATTACTTTTAGATTAACAAATTAACTATGAAATTTCTTATCATAAGAAAACTTCACTCCATCCCAAGTGAGAGACGTCATAATTGAAGCTAATTTTGAGAAATCATTTATGAATGGGTGATAATATACTAATAAACCCATGAAGCTCAAAATCGTAAAAACATTACATTGTTGCACCTATGTCATAACTGACTTCACCCTTTTAAGATAAACTGAAATACCTTGTTTGAAGAAAATGTGTCCCTAGTAATTCACTTATGGAATCCAAAAATCACATTTCCTTGTCTTAGTATAAAGTTAATGATCTCTCAATAATTTCATAATTTCTCTCATGTGACAATCATGATCCTCCTTAGACATAGATTAAAACATAATTTTATCAAAACAATCATTATTAAAGTATCAAGATACTCATAGAAGATCATATTCACCAAAGTTATAAAGACTGAGGGATAATGTTTTAGACCAAATGGAATTACATGGTACTCATAATTTCTATACTTTCTCTTGATGTCAGTTTTATAGTTGTCAGATTCTTTCATTCCGAACCGGTGATAGCCAAATCAAATATCAATCTTTGAAAATAACTTCAACCATTTCAACTGGTAAAATAGATCATCAATCCATGGAAACAAATAACTGTTATTTACCATGACTCAATTGATTTTCCAGTAATAAAAAATTGGGGATGTGACCCATCATATTATATTATAAAGAGAAAAGACACCACCCAATGTGACACCCCTGGGTGTATGAAGACTTTATCCAACAGATAATACAACTAAGTTTTTAACTCTTTCATTTCATCTGGTTACATATGGTAAGAAGGAATAGAAACTTGTTGAGTACTAGAAACAAAATCAATACAAAACTCTACATCCCTTATCAATGGAAAACCAGATAAGTCGGAAGGAAAAAATCATTAAAATAGATGAAAAATGAGGCATATCACTACTCAATGATTATTGTACTAGATCAGAAGTTAAAAATTATATTAATTTACTAAATTTGGATAATAAGGTCAGGATCTACTCAACCTCAGGTTCCATTCTCCCTAAAAGGTATGACACAACCAATCAGGTGCTGAAAAGGTGACTTGTCGAGAATAACATGCAATTTAGGATTTATTTGAAATAAATAAATGAATCCTGAAAATGACATCAAGAGGGTTCATATAGAGAACTATAATATCCCAAGATAGACCAATATCTAATAAGAAGAACACACAAACATGACAATAGACATCCTTCCCTATATTCATTTAGAGGGGTGTAGTAATACCCATCACATAAGATAAAATACACATAAAAAGATTTATAAAGTTAAAAATATGATTGAAATTAAATGAATAAGATAAACCAATATCAAATAATGTAGTTACTAAATATTTATGTATAGTGATGGTACCTATATCAGTCATTGAACCTATATTTTCTTCCTTATAAGACTCATGAAATTCATAAAGAAGCTTCATTATGGATGCCTATGGCTGGAACCCCTTAGATCCTGAACCCTCAAATTTCACTATAGTACTTTTTTTGGTGATGATGACCTATTCCACTATGAGAGGAAGAAAATATATAACATTACTTATTAATTTATCTCGAATTTCAATAGGAGTTACAAACATTGGGTGCCTTAGTGTAAACCCATTTCAAATTCCCAGTACTCCCACAACACAATAAGGTTTAAGGGATTCTTCCAGACACTAAAAGAGTTTTATAAGAACCATTATTTTGAGTTACTCCATGAGAATTAACATGATTTCTATTTCATTTAATGGAACTCATAGAACTACCATTGGGAGAAAAGGTAATTCTAATCAAAAATGACATACTAATCTGGTCTAGATCAACCATCAACGCTATGTCTAGCACATCTTCATAAGATGAAATTATTAAAATAAATACTAAGAAAAAATATCACATTGAAGTCAAAAATCAAACCATAGAGTCTTCACATTCTTATTCGATATAGTCTTAGGTGAAAACCACACTAGATCCGGGAATCATTTCGAATATTCTATCATAGTCATGTTAGTCTTCTTGAGTTTTAAAAATTTTATAACCTTATCTATTACCATAAATTCTAGATATATCTGGCCCCTGAAAAGAAATTTGAAGTCATTAAACTTTAAACTATCATGATTCTTCACCGTAACCATCAACTCTCATCATCTTCTTCTATGTTCATCTAGGTTGAAGGTGGAACATTTTACCTTAATTACATTAGAAATCTCAAATAACTTAATAAAACTCTCAATACTAATCAACCAATCATAATCTTATTGAGGATTATTTGAACCTTGGAACACTACTGGATTCTTGTGAAGAAACTCTTGAAGGGAACTCTACAATTTACCCATATATGGTTCCAAAACTATATC
Organism: Viscum album; assembly: GCA_963277665.1. Taxonomy (NCBI): domain Eukaryota; kingdom Viridiplantae; phylum Streptophyta; class Magnoliopsida; order Santalales; family Viscaceae; genus Viscum; species Viscum album. Next base: position 627,160,431 of record OY728130.1, on the reverse strand, counting down.
CATAATGGGAATGGGTGTAGGTTCATTTCCCATAGCTTGAACAAGATGTACAATAATCTCGATGATATTCAGGTCAATGAGAGTATTCTCTCTCTAGGGTACCTTAGTTGCTTCTTACTGGTTCATATTCAAATATCTAAGAAAGTTACTCTAGTACCCTGGTGAGAGAATCATAATATTACATAAAAATAAACCAAACTGGGTTAAGAGGTGCTTTCCCATTTCTTGGGCCTAGTAGGAGAAAACATACAAACACCAAAGGAAAAGTTAGGGTGTGAGATAAAATCCCAGCAGGGTCTCACCAAGTGTTATGCAATAATATTCATTAAAAATAAACCAAACCATGTATTCAATTTTTAATAAAACATGGAACCGAGATACAATTTCATATTTAAAATAAAACATGATTTTCAATTAAAAGTAAGGGAAAGGATTTAAAATAATTTCTTAAGTAATCATTTTATATAAAATAGCCAATATAAATGACTAGGAATGAGTAAATAAGTTTCCCAATCAATGGAATATATAATCAAAAAATTCACAATAAGAATCGTGGTAATCTACCCTATTCCATGATAGTTTCTAGTTATATTATCCTCAAACTCTCATATTAGTGATAAAGGCATATGCGTTCACATGTTTCTTCAGATCAGGACAAATAGGTCTTATCAGTGTTCTATTTAGAATTTGATCTTTATAATTATATTTTTATTAGAGTTGTCATAATTAATCCAATGATAAGTAATTAACATCCTCGAATGCTTGAAAAAATGCATTGACTACCTAGAATCTCATTTTCTCAATCAATCAATCACTATAAAAAGGGGAAATTATTTCATTTCAAATCAATCATTATTCATAGTTCAATTCCAACTTTTCCTCTTTAATATTCCAATTCAAATTGAAAACCAAAACATATATTTTTCATAAATTCATGGATTTTTTAAATAAAACTATTTATAGTTTTGTCACAATTTAATTTATTACAGTTTTCTAATTATAAATTCTATAATAAATTTGAAAAATACATCCATTTCAAATTACCCCCTAAATTTAAATTCCATTAGAATTGGTGGATTTTTCCAAAATTCCATACAAAAATAAATTCAATTCCAATTTTCATCAAATTGGATTTTAAGAATTTAACTAATTTTTTTTTCAAACAATCATGCAATTTAATTTTTAATAGTTTGTACAATCTTTAAATGGAACCACCTACTTTAATTCACATGGTCAAACTCAACACTGGTATTGGGATTTTCCAACTATAAATGAAATAAACAAAGATCCAGAAAACCCAACTCAATTAGATATCCAAATCCAAGGAGTTTAGATCCATAAGAAAGATGAACTAACACTCTATAATGATTAAATAAAGAGAGAGAGATATAGGAAGAGAAGGAACTAGGGAATAATTACAAACCATAGACATATTGAATGAGATTTTGAGTGTTTTGATCTTACAAATAAGAGGTTTTTAGGAGCCAAAAAGTGTCCTATAAGACCTATGAATTCAATATATGAAGAGTTGGGGTTAATTTTAGGAAAAAATAGTGGTTTGGGATATTTTCAAACAATTTTATGAATTTAAAACACAATTTCTTCCTGGTTAGTTACAAAGGTCTGCACGGTTAGAAAAACAGTGTTCCCTAACAATGCACCCCTCTATTAGAGTCCATAGTTTATACAAGTGCGCGAATTGTTTTTAAAACCATAAATGAACCCTTTAATCTCCCACCATCAAAGGTTTCATGATTTTCACTGTGTGGGTGAATAGTTTGAAAAAACAGGTACTAACCGTGCATAACCCAATATCCCAATAAAAATTTCAAATTTTCATTTGAAGCTACCCAAGACCTACCCCATCCAAAGAATAATCAAAATTCGGTATGAGTAGTACTGAAAAACTAGTAACAGTATGTTAAATACATAAATTATATATTACGTTAGAAAATTTAAAAATAGCATGGAAATATTTCTCACATAATTGAAAATAAACTAAATATCCCTTCTTCATATCCAATAGAAAAAAACAATAAAGGGGTGATATCTGATTCTCAGTAAGGGAATATTAAAATAGAATCTATCATGAGTAAATAAGAAATAATAAATATGGTAGGGTGAATAAAATAAACACATGAAATTTAATAATTTACAATTTGAGTTCAAAATATATCCATGTATAATATCAATATAGAAACCACGTAGACAATAATAATTAAATCCCCAATAAAATAAATTCATAATGTCACACATTCAAGATTTTACCATCAATTCCTCATGGAAATACTTCATCAATCTTACCATATAGGCTATATACTAAGAAATATTACATAACCTCAAATCCTTTTCCCAATGCATCATCATTTTATTGGATGACATACACCAAAAAATACTCACTCTTATTTGTATAATGTGACCTATTAATAAATCAAGGAACTATCTATAACCGTCCCTCACCCATCACTTACATATGTCCAATTTTTTATTAAATATATAATCAAAAAAATAATACATAATAAATATGACTTATGAAACAGTAAATAACTATATTAAATGAAGAAAAAAACATCAATATTTTCCTAGTAAAATAAATAACTTTCATAGTAAACATAATTCAGTTAACAACATATATAATAATGAGTTTAAAATTTTTCCAACATTGATATAAATAATTATATGGGGAACATATTTAATGAACTAATATAATTATGTGTAAAAAATGATTTATAATCTAAAAATTAGTAATGGATGAATGGAGAACATAATTTCCTTATAAATAATGGATTTTAAGTAAAAATATTATTTTGAGAACTTCCCTTAATGATTTTGTGTCATTGTAATAAAAAAAGATATAAATCATTTCTAAAATATTTTTTAGAGGTGTTAAATATATTTTTAAAATATTCATTTCAATATAGTATAATATTGTAATGATACTTTTATTATCAAATAAGTGTGAATTTAAAGATAAAATATACTTAATTAATGTTAAGTGACTTTTTAATCATTTAGTAAAAGATACCATTTTCTTTTAATATTAAAACAAAAAGTACACTTACCATTAGAAAAAATATTTTCATTGAAAAACTATAGAAAATTTAATATGAGGATAAATTAATAATAATTTCTATGGTGGTGGAAAAATACATTCATGATATATATGTTGAAAAGAATATTTCGTTCATTCTTTTATAAAAATTAAAAAAATTAATTCCTCAAGAAATATTAAAAATATTCATATTAAATAATTTTAAATAAATTCAAAGGTATAATAAAATGGAGTTTTATAATCAAATAAAACTATAAATTTTTTATATAAAACATTTTTAATAATATGTATATGGAATAGAGAAATTATTGACAAAAATAAGAGGAATAAGGATAACTTCTCTCAAAAAAATATTTTGGTATTTTTTGAGCACTAAAGAGAGAAAAATTTTATAAAAAAGATTTAAAACCATAAAATAACCAAAGGAGAATAAAATATATTATATTTAAGAAGAAAAATAGAATATAATTCTTCCAATGTAAATTTAAATATGAACAATCTTGGATTTGAGTGAGATTGTTAAATAAATCCTTATAACATTAATAAATTTTGAATAAAAAATGTAAAATAAAAAAAATGAATTTAAACTATAGATTCCATGAATAAAGATGATTTTTTTATATAATATATCAACATTATAGAATATACACCATGTAAAATTTAATATGTGAATAATATAAAATATAGCTCATTAGAGTGAAATTGAGACGAAAAATCATGACCTTGGATCACTACTTAGTTGAGCACATTATATCCTCTTGAATAATTAATTTAAATTTATTAAATATTGGATTAAGAAAATATTTATTTTATATTTTATTTTATTGTTTTTTTATAATAATTTTACATCCATTAAATTAATATTTATTTCTTATATCAACCACTTAAGGTTGTTCGATCAATTTCTCCAAAACTACTTCGTTATCAGGATCATGGTCAAAGCTATTATGAAATGATTTCATAATATAGAAAATATAAATAATTTTTTGATTATATTTTTTATTCATTAAATACAATTTTGAACTATCCATGCATGGTGGTAATAGATATACGAAATACATCATTCTTGGAGGCAGTTGCCTGCACGTACACATGATGACATTTTCATTTTCTAAATAGTTGTAATGGAAATAAATTAAATAATGATTAATATTTATAGAATCATACTATATCATAAATATCATATATATTCTTGAAATATATCCTTATTATTATATATTTAAATAAAAATTAAAAAATATTCAAATCTCTTAGTGGAGGTGGTTGTACACACTTACAAACAAGTGATGTTATAATTTTACAAATAATGGAAGAGTAAGAGGATATATGATATATATTAATTTCAAAATCATAATTATTTCATAAAAATAATATATAACCGTTAAATAAATCTATATAACCATCCTTTAAAGTAGGCATTGAAAAAAAAAATACATTTCTTTATTGAGACGGTAATCTGTACGTTCTAATGAGCAATGGTTTCATTTTCCATTTGATGGAAATGAGAAAAAATGGTTTTACAATTAACAAAATAAAATTTGAATATATTAATATATACATATATTATTAGGTTAATATATATATATTATATTATAAGGCGGTTTAATAAGAAATAAAGTTGAAATAGATCAGTAAAGACAATGTCATTTTCTCTGGGTACCCCCCTTTCGATTGAACTTTAGGATTTTAAATAAGAGGTTTATGGCCACACCAAGGGATTAGGAACATGGTATGTGAATTGTGGGGAATTATTAGGGTTTGTATTTTATTGAGAAAAATGTACTCATATGTTCCTTTTCAAAGGTTATACCAATTCTCTTTCAATAGGAAGAAATAAATAGATTTTTCACATATACTAAGTCTTTAAGGGTTTTAAAATTAATTTTAAATTTTAAAAGTGGCTCAAAAATAAAAAATTGCAGAAAATTCATAAAATTCACCACACTACTTGTCAATTATACAATTTTTATTATTTTTAAATCACTTTATAATATATCATCTAACATTAAATATCCCTTGATTTATTTTCAGGTCTGTAACATAATTTGATTTTAAATACATCATGATAATAATGATGTGAGAATTTTAATATGGAAAACATTACAGAACATTTATTTTGATCCATAAAATTATTTCAAGAGTCTAAATTGTAAAAAAAACTTTAAATTTTTTAAAACTATTTACTTAGATTTTTTACCTGCTTTCACAAGCATTTCACCAAGGATGCGTAAGTGTCCTAGGTTTTTATTAAGAAAATGAATTGTACCAATTGACAAGATGATTAAATTAATTCATCAAATTAAAATAGTTTTAAAAAAGGGATTTTAAATTATCTCTTTATTATAGGGATATCAAATCTTTATGCAACACAATAGACCACATGATTTATTCACTACTCACCCTATTATTGTCAAGAACATGAATGAGATAATTTCCTTCCTGAAAAGCGTGTGTAATGAAATGATTCATATTTGATAAATCATTGAGAAAATTTATCCATCGATCTGTCACTTTCCAAGATAGATGAGGCTCACTATGTATAACTAATTTCACAATATTGGTGTAATCGCACTCAAAACATACATTGTTCCATCCTATTTGTCGATCCTCCTCTACTACCTTGATCAATCCTAACATTCCATCCTACAAATATGACACAATACCACAAGTTCTATAAAAACATTCATGAAAATTCCCTTGTTATCTCCAAAAACTACACCAGAATGAGAAGGACCTAGGTTCCCTCCTAAGGAACCATCAGTGTTATATTTAATCCATCCATTTGGAGGTGAAATCCAAAATACCTCAAAATTTTCACTAGAATGGAACAATACCTACTATATAAACCTTTTAAAATAGAAAATTCACAATTGGATTTATCACAATTCCTTGTTTGAAATTTGTTTGTATCTTTCACTTCTATAAAAATTCGAGCAATGAAAGAATGAATATTTAAATTAACTTTATCATGCCTGCTCGGATTGTTTCTATACCAAATAATATAAACTAGTTTCAGAGTTTCAACCATAAAAAAATTCTTCATCTTCCATGAAATACTAAGTCTATTACATGCATTTAATAAGATGATAATAGAGTCAATAGGTGTAATGGGTACCTCAAACATGTCAAACAATGCCTAGTTTTAAAATAATGATCATAAATATGAAATAAATTTTTTATGAATCAATTTATATAATTTATAATAATTAATTTTAATATAAGTTTGAAAAATTAAAAGAAAACAGTTTTTAAAAAATCTCCCTCACAAGAAAAAAAATGGTTTCAAACCAAAATAAAACATAATGTTGATTACCATATAATTAATTAGATTATTCTAAGTAAATAATAATTATTTTACTTTAAAACTATAACTAAATAAAATTAATCTTATGAATTATTTTCTTATTTTTAAGAATTAAAAATAGTTTTCATTTGAAAAAAAATAATTATTTTTTGAAAAATTTCAAATATTTACTTTTAAGTTTAAAATTATGTTTTTTAATGAATTTGATAAAATATTTAATATATATATTTATTTGTGTAAAAAAGTTTACTTAAAATTTATGGTTATTCTTATATTCTGATAATTTCATTAAATTGACAGCATTTTTAATATCTTTATATTTCACGATTCACCTATAAATTAACTTTTTTTGAAGAATACCAAAAAATCAACCCTAAGATAATTTTGATATGATGAAAAAAATAATGAAATTATTTCTGTAAAATTAAATTTCTAAAATGTATAAATTATTACTTTAAATAAATATACAAAATATACAGAAAAATTATTATTATAAAAAATAAAAATTTTAAAATTTAATTGTTTATACCCTTATATTATTTCATTAATATCAATCATTGTTGAGTACTTATTTATATGAATTAATAAATACATTTTTATTAGAAAAAATCAATATATATTTCACAATACAGTTACTCCAATTCATACCCTCCAATCTAACAACTGGGTTATAATGGTCGTATATAAATAATAATATTTTTATTGTATATCATAGTTCATTTAAGATCAGTGTTGTGTGTATCAAAATCCATTTTAAATAGTATTCATAAATAAAAATTTTGGGGTGCTACATGTAGAATAATATTTCTAATGAACTTCATTTCTTTAATGCATGAATGTAATTTTACCATGTTTCTATTGCCTTAATTAAGCTTTCAAACTCTTATTCTCACATGTGAAACCCTATCTCCCTAATTAAATTTGTCAATCATGTTTTTTCATTTAATTATTATATCTATAAATAACTTTTCCTCCCATATTTTTTGAATACTATTCTCTAGTGGTTGAATTTTTCTATTTCATCCCTTGAGATTCATATTATTCCATTATTTCCCTTTAGACCACTCAAATAGCATGAATTTGAGATGTATATTATATTTTTTTAATATATCCCATTTTACATTAAATATGACTAGTTTATGATTTTTGGGAAATATATAAGAATTTCTCTACCTTGATCCATCCTTTTATGAAATAAAATGACTTGTTTCCTTCCACAGTTCACTCATGCTTTACTAGAAGAGGAAAAAATCTAATAATTCCCATGTTTAATGCATAGTTGAAGAATTTGGGATGTTGGAGTTCCTATAGTGGTTCTAGAGATGCGTGACCAACTGAATCTAGGTTCTCCTACCACCTATCTTACTATTACTCCAAGAAAATTTTTGTTCCGGAAAACATTGAAAAAGCATGGAATAATGAGATTTTAAAATCTTATCATTTTTCAGACATCATGATGTCATCACTCAGAATGAACAGTGCCATGTTACTATTCACAGATAATGTGTGGAATGAATAAATCACCACAATTTAATCAAGCCAATATCTCATTTGATATGTTGTTGCAATCGTGCTCCGCTTATTGTCATAGATCATTATTTGAAGGAACATAAATTAGATTCTTCTAGACTATCCACACTTGCTTGAAGTATCTATTAGACAATGAAACATTGGATTCTGAGTGCTATAAAAATTACAAATTAGCCTTATGACCTCCCAAAAATCATCACTACACCATTCCTAAGATCTATGAAGGTGAATATAGATTTATTTCTTGGAATGAAAAATTCTCTCACTTGGATGTGGGAGAGATAAGAGAGGGGTTGGATGAATAGTGTATCAAATTTTAGTTTTCTCTAACTTAAATAAATGGGTTAAATATGTGAAAATTTCACTATGGACCCCCCGTATATATATATATATATTACATACTAAATAATTTTTATATCATATTAACTATTTCATAAATCTCATTTGTACTTTTATATTTACATATAATAATATATATATGTGTGTATATTTATTAAGGGATAAATATAATTCAATAACTTGACTCATTATCAACACAAATATTAAATAAACCTTAAATATAAAAATAATATTCATTCATTAAATAATTTTACATGCATTAACTTAAAACATGTGGATACTTTGAGAAAATAAATTCTATTCTAATTATTCTATACATTAATAATAATTTATTTATGTATTTATTGGTGATCATTCAAACAAAATAATTTATTATAAACCATGGTCTGGTCCACCATGTCATAAAATCTTATTTATAAGGATAAGACATGCTTTTTAATATACTATGCTTTTGACCCTATAAGACCTTATCTTGATAGCAGTGAGTATTAATAAAAGAATTGGAGTAGAGACTAGCAACCCATCATGGAAACTAATGAGATGTGATATAGCTATAACAAGGATAACCTCACCTAAAAACACTTGAAATTTAGTATAATATAATTGTAATACGAAATCTCATAAGGTTATACACAAAACTTCTGTCACAATCCACAGCTGCTATATTTATTTTTGATCGTACTGGACAAACATTCCTTCTGTTACCATGGACATGGATTTATCAATGGTACAACCATCCCAACCAATTAGTCAAAGAAATATCGTCTGTTCAGAAGTGCAAAATTTTATATTTATCATTCAACCAATTTCAGACAACAAAATACACACCCAACACAAGCTATCTCAGAACAACATCAGGGTGATGGTTTTCAAATTGCTTCAAGGTATGTGATCAAATGGAACACATTGACGTTGATATCATGTTATGAAACCAATACACAAGTTCATAGATAGGAACAAACAATGACTCTTGTACCATGTGGTTTTCCTATTACTAGGTAGGTCCTCATGATATCATCTACTCGAGATCACCAAATTTGAACTTCATGAGAATGTGTATCAATGTATATGAGCATCTAACACCCGATAGGCCACCATCACTTGTGTCCCGTCAAAATGATGTTTTTAACCGTATGACATATATTTAAGACTAAAATCATAGTATATTGATGTTATCATTATAGTACATAAACTCTTATAACCTTTTGATACTATATTTAATCTAGGAATATTACCAAGAAAATTGTGGATCCAGAAGTATCAACATTGTAATTGTGGGAGAAAAGTCACGTATATATCAAATTTTGTACATGAAATGGTAATCAAATTACATGTTAGAATGGATTCTAGGTCACCTACTAAAAATATTAAATCAATAAATTGAAAATATAGTTTACATTAATTGGTTAACCATTATAATCCTTTTGAAATCCGGAATATCCTTTACAAGTATTGAAAACCATCTTTCTTCAATGAAAAGTCCATGATAGAATTGAAATATTCACCTGTAGGATCCCGGATTTGTGGTGGTATGTAATTGATTAAAATTTGGGTCAAAATCCATTAGTTTTCATTAATTAATTATTCTCCTGGTGTATGAGGGGATTTGGGGGTGTTCTGAGGGTTCAAAACATGAAAAGAAGGAAAACCAGGATAATCTGTGTCAAGAGCATGTTTGGTGAACAGTTAACCAAACAGTGTGGGATTCCAAGGAAAATTATTCAACCTTGGACAGCGTCATTACAAACATTTGGTGCATAGTTATGCAAACCATGTTAATATCCCTAGATAACTATGTGACCTCACTCTCCTTAGAAAGTGGCTTATGCATTGTTTGTGCAATATTTGGAAAATTTTGTGGGTAAACCGTGCAGCCCAATAAATGTTAAGGAAAAACTATTTGTCCATTAATTGATTTTAAGTACCCATATAATATCCTCCCCATTTATTTATCCTCTTGACATTGAGATGCACCATTTTTACCCAATATTCTAAGGGGTTGATTTCCATCATTTACAAACAATTTGGAGTGCCATTTGTTGAGGATCGAAGCTCTAGTTATGTCTATCACATCCCTTTATTCTATTTTTTAGATTAGGGTTTTTAGTTTCTCCTACATTCTTCCATATCCCAAAAAATCTCTTTTTTGGGTGAATCTATCTTGAGGATTCAAAGGGTTTTTGAATCTAAATATAATGCTATGATATAGAGTGAATTTATCATCAGATTCGATGTAGGTGGTCTATACATTATATCCCATATTTTTAGGTGGATTTTTTCATATGAGTATGTTTTCTTGCTTCTCTATTTATTTTGGATTCCTTTGGTGTTTTTTGGTTAAATGAATATAAAGATGATGGTTTGAACCCCTCAAGATTCTCATGGAATGCATTGAGGATGATTTGACTAATTTGGGGCTACACATGAGATTCACCAACATTCACAAACATAGAAATTAGTAAGGTTAATTTCAGAGTTTACTTGCAATAATGTGAATCCCATATTGAAAAAGTTTAATATGATTAGTAGAGTTGAAAATGGAATATTGTTAGTTTTTTAAAGGTTTTGTTAATGTTATAAGAGGTTGTTTAGCATAGAATAAAAATGGTTAGTAGGGTTAATTGGGATTCTGTTGAATAGATTATGAATTATGATGAATTTCCTAAAAGGATTAGTATATATGAAATGATGAACATGTTAAATTAGAAATGGATTGGGAACTGAAGAACATGTCAATGGTTTGTACAATGGAATTGATGAGTATATGGAATGGTTTAATACATGGGAATTATGGGGTATACCTAAATGGCTTGAATGCAATAATGTTGTTGTGAAATGTGACATAAGTATTGTACTTGAAATGCATAAGTTAGAAAATTCTTGGGAAATGATAAATAGGATAAATAGGATAATGTATTGTAATTAGTCAATATTTGATATTATATGGAAACTTTCAAAAATATACTAAATTGGTTAATATAAGGATTATTGGATATGATTATTGATCTAGGCATGGGAAAGGGAATTTGTCTAAATAAGCTATGTAACATGAATGGAAAATGTGTTAATGGGTAATAGAATAATATTAATTTCCATTGTTTATTATTATGGATTTTTATTTTTACATTTATTGGTTGTGATATGGTTTTTTATGTGGTTAATGGATGAATAAACATGTGCACATGGCTTGATGTGCGGGATAAAGGAATTAGGATCCTCCCACAGGCCGAGTTTGTCTGATGTTCTGACTACACTCAAAATGAATGGGGTAGGAAAGGGGATGGAGCTTTATTACCCTAATAGTTTCATTCCACTCAGACAGAGGCTTCAAGGTGAGGACATTGTGAGGGATATAGGGACTTGATTTACTTCTTTATTCATAGTCAGTGATTTCCTTAGACCTATATGTAGATGATTTATATTCCTAACCCATTGAACACGTGATAAAAAGGGATTATGTAATGAATATAGTTTAAATAAAAAATGGTAATAAAGATAGAAATCAATTAATTATTCTTGTTTATCTAATGGAAAACAAGTTATTCATTTTTTATTTTAACATTTACCTTACACTTGCATGCACTATCTGTTTAGACTTGATATTTTGTAGACATAATTAGTGATGGCCTACTGAGTTGAATTCAAACCCTTATCAGGCCTCAATTGTGAACCAACCATACTTCATTGGTGTAGGTTTGGATAAGGGAAAGGTCTCAATGCTAGGGTGTTGAGTTGGGATTGGTATATTCATAGATGATGAGCTAAACATGGAGTTTTGGCCATTCAAGATTTTATCTAGTTGGGTTTTTTTTGGGTTTTCGTCATGTGAAAACTATTAGCATGAAATTACATGGTTAATGTTGATTTTTCATTTGTACCCATTTTTGGGAGATGTATGGATATGCATGTTCAACGTATATTATATTCTGTTTCCGCTATTTCATTTTTTCTACAAGGGATTTCTCTGGTAAAGAGGGCATAGTCTTCCCATGTGTCTTGTTAGACCCTTGCCGCTGGTTGGAAGCCTCTGGCATATAGGGAGGTGTGCTTGAGGTCATGTGACAACTCTACTCATGGAACTAGTTTAGTGGCTCCTAGGTTAGGAACATTATAAAGTGGAATCATAGTAGTTCTTTTCTAGGATCTTATTATTTGGGATGGTATACAAGTAGTTAGGATATGTCGGGCCTTGGTATTAAACTTTATCTTGGGAGTAACTAACCAATGTATAATGGAAACACCAAGTCACCATAGTGAGAACTGTTGATCTTGATTTGAGTTGTTATAGTTGAATGATATTTCACTATTTGGTGATGCACATGTTTTTTGATGTGATTGATTTATGAAAATTTTCTAATTTCTAGAATGGCATGAGGTTGTGCATTCATATATCATTTTAATAACTTAAGGATATAGGTGGAATGTATCATGATAGCCACACACAGGCTGGGTGTGTGGGGCATAGTGAGTAGAATTTATTTTACTTCCTCGAAAAAAGCCTGTCTAATAATGGTAATGAAATTAGGTTAATGAAAAGAATGTAAGTCAACAATTAAGAAATAGTTTATATGAAGAATCATCATGACTCAGTAAAAATTTTAGGTTGTGATAAATTTTAAAGATTTAATGGTGTCTAAAAGAGAAATATTTTCATATTTGTCATTAGAATGGTTTATCATTTTTTCCCAACATAAGGTGTAAATGGGTTAAAATGATGATTGCAACATGTTCTGAAATGGGAAATGTTCCTAAGAGAAAATATTTGATTTATGGAAAAGGAAATAGTTTAAAGACGTGTTTTACTAAAGACTTGTGATTTACTAATTTGGATTACACCTTGTTGACCATGACCCACAGTAGGTATGGTAGAGGGTAGGGTTCTAAGTGTGATGATAATCATTGGGATATTTTGTGAAGAGTGAGTTGTTTAAGGTTGACAGTGTAAGATCTTTTCCATTTGTGGGTTGATCCGGTCGATCTTTCTTCGAAGTAATTATTGAGGAATTTTTTTGAGTTATAGTCATGAATATGGTAAGGAATATCTAATGATGGGTGAATGGGGATTTTAAAAGGTGACAGTTTGTGGTCAAAAATGGTGTAGTTAATCATAAAAGGATGTTTAGTGATTAAAATGTTAGGTGATCTGGGATGTGAGTATCCCATGTGTGATCAATTGGACCCTTTGTATGGGTGGTTTGGGGAAGTGAGAGTTCCCTTGTTTGATACCATGGTTTTGGGTCGTGAGGCCTTTCTTGTTATGATATGGAATAAGAGTTCTTCTTAAGGCACCCTCGGTAGGGCTTTGAATTTTGGTTCATGAGATATTATTCTGTAATGTGAGTGTGGAAACTTTTTTGAGACATAAAAATACGGAGTGTATATTAGAACTTAAGGATGGTTCCATGGTTTTGGTGAACTTGGGAGTAGGGACCCTAGCATGTTGTTTTATGGATCTCTAAGAGGGTGTTTGACTAATAGTAATGATGTATGTGTATGGTTACCTTTGGCGTGGAACCTATAGTAAATGGTCTCCTAGTGTAATAGGCACAATGTGAATTGGAATTCCGATGAGAGTGCTATTCGTGAATATTACTTATTAGAAACTTAATGTTTGTTTTTTAGGAATATAATGAAATAATATTTCTTATTGTGACTCTATTTTAGGAAGTTGGTATCATTCGACCTTCAAGGGTACATATGAGAGAGGTTGGAATGGGTTCTTAGTGCTTCTAGGTGTGTGTTTCACAAGTGTAAGTCTTGGAATTTCTATTGGGACACATAGAGTGTTACTTGGTGAAGGGTTTTCCTAGAAGGCTAAGTGGAAGGATGAGGGTTGGTGATGCAACTTGAGTTGGGGTAACATGTTGAAAATTTCAGGAAAATCAAGGGTGACCTCATAGGGGGCTAGCCCAGTGATGTGGGTGTCTTAGAATAGGAATCATGGGAGATGTTTCATAGGTATAATCGATACATAATGATTACCATCAGGTTTCTGTAAGTGGTATGGTTTTCCCCTTGTTTTTTCATAATGACACATGAGTTCCTACGGTAGGTTTTAAGGTTTGTTTTAAAGGGTTGTACTGTATGGATTCTAAACCCATCGGGTTGAATGATGATTAATGGAGTCCTTGATATTGTTTTTTTTGTTGAAGAGAGAAGGGTGACTGAGGAATAGTTAGATTCTTTTTTTGATGTTGTCACCTGAGGTGAGGGTGGTCATGTGGAAGAGCTTATTTTATGAATATTTTTGTTATTGGGTGACTTGTTGAGAATTCATTGGGATCGAGGAGGATAACTGACTAAGAGGTATGGTTACATGAGTAAGTAAGCATTAAGATATGCTTAGTTTATGGTTTTATTGTTGGAAGAAAAGTCCATGTAAGTGTATTCACAGGAAGTTTGTAATGTTGAGGGCTATAATGAGGTCCAAATGTGGGATCACAATAGTAAGTCGTGATTTCGATCAGGGTAAGCGTCCATCATTATCTAGGAATCCCAGATTGGAAGGCATGGTTATGTGAGTGTCAATTTGTTTTGAGTGGTGTGGTAGAAGTAGTGCCAAAGGAAGTGTGGGTTCACGACGGCTTAGAAAAGGGTTTTGGAGTAATGGTGAGTCTTAGTTGTAAATCACACATGAGCGGTGAAGGATAAGTGCTGGTGGGATGTGTATAGCATGTAAACCTAAAATATTTGGTAGGTAATGGTGTCCCATTGTGAGAGGTGACATTAGTGATGGATAATTTTTTGGTGGTGTTCTTCGACAACTTCTTAGTGTACATAATATAGTGATGATCATGCCCAACATCTTGGCATCGAAAAATGTAAATTGTGGAGATCTGGGTTTACACCAAGAGTCTTGATGGTGTGTTTGTTGGATGAGGGAAATCATGGAGTTAACTATCATGTGAGTGGTATATGTGGAGTGGATGATGTGATGAACACCATTTACTGTTTCAGATGAGGTCCTTGGGAAGGATCGGGTGTCAAAAAATGTTGTGGTTTCCAATCACGGAAGATGGGAATATGCACTTGGTGATGTTCGTTTTCATTTTATAGGAAAATATAGAAAACCATGTCTAAGTCTCATGGTTTGGCTTACAATATAGTGTAATCCTTGGTTGATGGAATTCTTAGTGGGGGTGATAGTAATGACACTCTTAAGGTGGGGAGTAATAATTCAATCCAAGATATAGAGAAGAGAATGTTGAGTCGATGTTGTGGCATTAGGATACCAATGAGAAAACTGTGAGTGCAGGTTGGGTTCATTAGATAGGCTATGTGGGCCTTAATTATGGTGGTTGATTGATCCAAGTGGTGGCTTTGGGATCAAGGTAGTTCCAAATGAAATTCAAGATGCATGTGTTAAAGCTGTTAAAGGGGATGGAAATATGTGACAACTATTTGAGTCAAGGGGAGTAGGATTCTATAACTCCAATGAGTGTCGAGAGTAGACTAAGGTAATTGTCTTCAAATGTTATCTTACAAACTATTTGGGGGTGGTATGACATGATATGGTAAATCTGAATGGGTGATGTGAGAGAGACCCACCATCAGTTTGATGTTGTAGCGGAAAGTTATATTTGAAAAATTAAGTATTTACTTGAGTGAGGTCAAGTTGATCTTAGTCCTCTAATGGATGAGGTAATAATTTCCCCCAAACAGTTTCAGCAGAAAGGGTGGATGCCAATGCAGGGTGAAGTCCATATAGATGTTTGATTTTGGTGAGTAGGGAACACATTAGGCATGTTCTGAGAGTTGAGATGAGATTCAAGTGGCCTTCCTTCAATAGTGGGGCTTTCAAGCAATTAAAGACGTTGGAGAGAGAAACACAACATGAAATTGGTTGGTTAATGATGTGATCAGAGTTTTGGGTTTGATAAACATGAGTGATCACCATTTGGGTGAGTTGGATCTTGTGGAGAGTATTGAAATGGGTTTAAATTGGTTGAGTGCCTTAAGTGTTTTGGTTGTGTTTTGGATGTACAATTATGGAATGTAATCATCCGGACACGAGTGGTAGATCCACTTATGTCCAAAATAGTGATTAGAAATATCATGTGTTTTTCTTTGGGTGATACTGATTCTTAGTCACCATTGGAGTTTTAGAACTTAATAAAATGGAGTCGAGTGAATTGGGTCATTAGTTCTGAAGAGGATCATACCGATGGGTTGATGATTGGTTCGTCCATGATGGGATGATGTTATGTTTGAATTTTCCTTATATAGTTAATTAGGTAGTTTTTCCAAGGATTCCCTTTGGTGTTCTAATATAGGAGGTATGGTTAAAGTTGATATGTCCTTTGATGAGTATATGACTAGTCTTGTGGATCATAGTGAGAAAGTATTATGAGGAAATATTGTGCCTTTGGTTTGGGATTTTTGGTATCACGGTGATGTTTAGGAAGAAACTTGGTAAAGGTTGCCAGATGTGTGGGATCAGTGGCCCAATATCCTTACCTTAGAACCTCAATGACACTCTGAAAGAGTGGCTCGAGGATGATCCATTATAAGGTGGGGAGGTTATAAGATCCTAGCTTCCTGGATGTATGTATTTTTTTAAAACTTTGGTTTGAATCGCTTAGGTTTTTTCAATTAATTGTTATCCTAGTGTACAAGGGACTTGAGGGTGTTTTGGGGGCATGAGACATGAAAAAAGTAAAACAAGGAAAATCTATGCAAGGTTCACAATTTGAGAACATTTATGTAAACAATATGGGATTCCAAAAAAAACATACAACCTTGGATAGTGGAATTGTGAGTGGTTGGGGCCCAATTAGTCCAACTGTGTAAAGCTCATTTGGTAACTGTTCAACCTAACCTTCCATAAAAATTGGCTTGCATATATTTTATAGACGGTTTGGCAAACCACATGGGTAAACCATTCAACCTAGTAAAAGTTAATTTTTTTTGGTTTTCCATTATAGGATTTTAAGAGCCCATCAAATTTATCCCCCATTTCTTCCTCCTCTATCCCTAGACATTCCCTATAGAGACCATTACTTTTAATTAATTATCATTATATAATTTTTCTAGAATTATTAATACATTACACAAACAAATTCCCAAATACCATATTATTCTAGTGACATTGGATACATGGACACATAAAAACTTGTGCACAAATGGCCTATATTATCTCCCACTAGGTTTTCCATGACTAGAACCCTTGTTAGACACATAAAACATAATACATATATTCATAACATGGGAAAGGAAATGTATACATGGGTGAGATTAGATGCTCAATAAGGGTAAAAATTGGATACATGTAAGCATAATCTTGAGCATAAGGTTTTGAGAACATGATCAAGAAAATATAAGATTATACCCTACATATCAAAGATCGTAAACATGAATAATGGCATAAATATTGGCAGTTCATAAGACATGCAACATAAGTAAATAAAGAATATCGTCCAAGAAATAATTAGATTAGAATAAACAATGGAACTATGGAAAACACGTAAGCATATAATATGATATCCACAGTATCTAAGGCATCGCTGCCCAGACTATCTTAGTAGTATGGGTTCACTCCCCATATCATCACAGTAATAATGGTTCACTCTAATTACAATATTAGTAGCATGAGTTCACTCCAAATACAATCTTTGTAGTCACGGTTCACTCCCATGGTTATCTTAGTAGTCAAGGTTTACTCCCAAGACTGTCTTAGTCTATCTCATGATATATAAATAATGACCCATTTCATTGGAAAGAGATACAGGTCCCACACATATCATAATGAAATCATACATACATGTTCTAAAAATTCATAAAAAATCATATCATATCCAATGAAATATAATGGGAATTATAAACATGTAATCATATCTTAACCTATGAAAAAGACAGGTCTCCTAATCTTTTCATCAAATCATAACCTGTTAAAGGATGCATTATTTTAAAGAATATAACTCGTGAAAGTGAAACGAGTTTCATAATAATATAACCCTTGTAAGAGAAACTAGTTTCATAAATATCAATCCAAAAAAACATAATACATTCAGAGAAATAATATGAGTGGATACATTGAATAACTTACCTTGAAAGTCATGAGTAACAAAAGAAATGTCATCTTAGATAGGAAATAATTTTGAAATATATTTTAGAAACATTTCTTGAGGAAAATATACTTTCATATTTGAAAAATTATCTTCAAAACAAAATATATTTTGAATACCATTTTCATTGAAAATAATTTTAAAACTTATAAATAAATAGAGGAAATGTTTTGAAAACCATTTCTTTTAAAATATATTTGAAATTTTTAATGAAATATGGAAAATGTTTAGGAACCAACTTATTTTAAAATAACTTGGAAAATATGTAAAGACAACTTGAAAAGGTTTTGAAAACCATTTCTTTGAAAATAATTTCAAAACTTATAAAGATATCTTGAAAACATTATGATTTTTTTTGAAAATAACTTTGAAAGAATGTAATGAAAGATTAAAAATGTTTTTAAAAACATTTCATTCAAAATAAATTGAAATTTTTTAATTAATTATTAAAAAAGTTTTGAAAATTAGAAAATAAAATCGAAAACATGTAAATAAATCAAAAAAAAGTTTGAAAAAAAATTTAATTGAAATCTTATGAAAGAAGATTGAAATAGTTTTGAAAATAATTTTTCTTGAATATTACTTTTAAAATATTTTTCTTAAAAATTAACCTTTTTTAAATATGTAATGCAATTTCATAGAAATGACGATGGGTAAATCCATTAATGTTGTATAAGGTAAAAAAGAATATTAATTTTTCATGGTAAAAAGATAAGAAAATTCCTTGTTTTGAAATAAATCAAGAATATTCCATTGAAAACTTTGGTAAAATAAAAAATTGATAAATTTTATTATTAAATATTATAATAAAATCATATAATATTTTTGTAAACTCTTTTTAGATAACATGGTTTTGAAGAAACACATATTTCCAACCAGAGAGAGAGTTAAAATTGAACTTTCTTTAAAATAATTTCTTAACTATATTATGTACCAAGAGTAGAATAATCATACCAATACATGTAGATATATTATATAAAAATATGATAATTAATCTGATGAGTTTTTGTTTGGGATGAATCACAAGATATCATTAATGGAAGAATAATCATAAACAATCTTGAAAAGTGATGAGAATGTTTCAGTAAACTCTTAGCACTTGGTAACTTTAAAACATATTATCGATTTAAGAAAATGGAATTTAAGGATTCTTAAAATATCATGAATAGATATCTATTAATGATAAAACATTTCACTAACAATATATTCCCCTCAAGAAAAAATATTGGTGTATAACATGTCATGCTTCTCAGTGAATGAAAATTGAGACAAAATCATTTTTCCAATTGGTAACTTTTGAAAAATAGTCCTCATGAAAAAAATGTAATAAAATTAATATTTAAAACCCCATAAATTTAAGTATAATGATGATATAATACATCAATGGTTTGTATACGCACCACAAAAATGGTATGGTTGGTGAATAAAGAACGTATCTCCTACAAATAAAAAAGGGAGAAGAAATTTCCTTACCTTGTGTATTGAATCTCATCGTACTCATTCAAACCATCTCTATATGAAATATAAAATTATTATAAATCTTTTGAAAAAACATATTATTATATATAATATGATCTATGGTATTATTACGACCATATATTACCCACTTATTAACCATATTATGTTGAGGTTTTACCTTGAGTAATATTTTCTTTGTTCTTATTATGTGTCTTAATTTGTTATATATTTGGTCCTCATACATATATAATGATATAAAGAATGTACATAATGATATAAATATCATTTATATTCAGTTTATATGTATTATAATAATCTATATAATATAGAAGTATGAAATGGAATACACTGTTCATGGAGATGGTAGGCCATACGTACGTATTAACAATGTTTCTATTTAATTATAGTATTAAAATAATGAAGGTAAATTAAATATATATATATATATATATAAAGATGTATATAAATCATTATTATATTAGCAATATTATATCATATATATCATACAAGTTTACTAAACCCATCCTTAATACATTTCATGTAGTGTGTGAACAAATCATATTACTTTGAGGGGGCGGTAGTCCACACTTCCTCAAATGAAATTGTCGCATTTACACCAAATGTAATGTATAAATATATGTGTTGTAAAATTATTAAAAAATATTAAGGAAATATTAAATATTAAATATAATATATATAAATATTGTGTCCATCGCAATTTCTACCTTCAGAGTTAGAAAGGAAAAATGAACAATCATCATCTTGTGAGGCGGTAGTTCACCGTACAGATAAACAATACGTTTATTACCCATTAGATAGAGTTGTGTGTAAGTTTAGATTGAAAAAATATCATAAAAAATACTATTATATTTAATTTAATGGCATTGTAATAAAATCATGTAATTTTGACAATGGTGGGGGTGGATAACGAAAATAAAATAAAGTAGCTTGGGAGAAGATGTTACCTATTAATGGGGAAACTCATTTTGGTTTGTGTATAAAGGATTCCATAGATTGATTTCTTACAAAATTGGAGGCTTCTAGGAGGAAGGTAAGGATTTTTTGAGGTTATTTGATCAGTTTTTTGTGATATAAGAGTCTTTATAGGTGTGAGAATGTGGGAGGATATGAGGCCTATTTATAGTGGACGAAGAGTGGCTTTCTTGTAATATTTTGACTAAGGAATTCCATATAAGTTTTACTAAAGTCATGTGGATCCAATAATTTAACCAATTCAATCCAATGAATGATAAGTTTGAAATATGGCCTTCAAAGGGCTCTTGAATATGTGTCTATGTTGTTTTGGTTCTTAAATTTACGGTTTAGTCCCCAGTTAAGCTTAATTTTACCTTAATCGATGTAATTTATTTTAATTACTTTCCCCAATATTTATGGTAAAAAACAATGTTGAACTTATTATAAATTATAAATTTACTGATTCAAAATATTTAATAAATATTTCTAAATTCCAATAACTGAAGTTGCATAATTTAATTAAAAATTAATCCCGCTAACGGGATGACACAACAGGGTTTTAAATTAAAATTGGTCCAAAGTTTACTATATTTTTATATCCAATTTCACTGTGAAATGGGTTCCAAAGGCCTAAATAAGATTAAATTTTAAAAATATTATAAAATTAAACATTGTAACCTATTTAAAATATAATTTATCATGATAAATAATATAGATGAAAAATAAGTTTTGAATTAAAATTATTTATTTTTCACTAATAATCCAAAAATGTAGTTTTTCTAAAATATACAATTAATTCACCGTAATATAATTTCAATGTTCTAAATAAAAAAATAAAGTATATTTTATTGGAGATAATTTCTAAAAGTGTCCAAAATTAATTTTATTGGTATTCATAGAAGGACATGAAAAATAGATCATTTGAGATTATAATATTTTTAAATATATAGTGAATTTCAAAAAATTATATTTTTCATTATAAATATATTTTTTATATATAAAACCATTATATATAATATTTGAAAAGTATTTATTACTATTAATATTACTATGTTTAATGATAGGTTATAATTATATCATTTATTTAATTATAACAATGAAATTATGTTTCGTAGAAACCTAGTGCTACGTGTAATGTACATGAAGTTGGTGTTGCATGTAGTGAAAGGTGAGTTGGCGTCATGTGAAATAAATTTTTGAATTAGTGATTTAATATAAAAAACTATTTTTAGGGTTTTGTGAAATGAAAAATATCAAAAGATTAAATTAATTTGAAATAAAATTTCACAAAATCTCAGGGGTTTACATTTTACACCCCCCTTAAAATAAATTTCTCCCTCAAAATTCATCTCTGTTATGAAAGATCTAATACTTGAATGTTAGTTTCATATAAAACATCAATGTAAAAATGAATGATAAAATTTACATTAAAAAGGTAATGTTGGATCTATAAATGTTACCCAAAGTAACATATTACTAGGTTTTCATATAGGAGAACATAGGTTGGGAGTGAAGATTGGACATGGAAGAAAAGTATAAATATTTATTGGGGGGTGATTAAGGTGATCAATAAAAAACAAGTGAATGATCAAAGAAATGTTTAGAGGAGAAAATTAAAAAAAAACTATTATGATTTAAAAGGCCACTGGTTCAACAAAAAATCAATGTATTACTATAACATATTTTTTTCATCATTATCCCAATTTTGAGTAATTATTTTATTTACTAATAATATAATGAAATATAATTACTTGATATATTTGTATAAAAAAAATTTAATTCTTTAGTAGTGATTTAATCTATTTATAATTCATCCATTACTTCCAAAAATTTATGTTTAAAAATTATATTTGATACCTGATGTACTAAAAGACACTTTTAGCAGATCTTAAGACCCACAAAAGAATGAAAAGAATAACTATTTGTCTCTAACAATTCGTAAAAATAAATATGGATAATACATTAATTTTTAAACACAAAAATAAACTCTAATGGTTCATCAATAATATTTTTTCAAATATAATAATTACAAATTTACTAGGACATCGTGTAGGCCAGTGGTATGAGTGAAACCCTTATCGTCCAATAGTCATGGGTTCAAGACCCACGACCTTGCCAAACATTATTAGTTGTCAACCAACATACATAAACTCCATTTCTAAAAGAACACTAATATAATTACGAAAATAAATATGATGGACATAGTTGAAATAATATTAATCAATAAATAGAATTTTCACCAAGGTTTTCAATACAATATCAATACATAAATACTTCCTCAGAAGTTTAATGTAAAATTTTAATGAATGATAAACCTTATAACCCTTCCAAATGAAGGAAATCCCAATATTTAGGAATAAATTCAAGAAATCATCTTAACATTGATCTCGGATAAATCACAAAGTACTACATGGATCTCACATTCCAAACATGTGAATACCTTCATAAAGTATTCTATTGAAACATGGTAATAACATGAATTATTTTAAATAATTCTGGAAAACCTGCATACTTATTTATTCCATATATTACTATATATATTCCATAAATGCAAGAAGTTTTTATCTTCAACCATGATATCCTAAACTATTTTTCAAACAATCTTTAATTTGGTACAGGGTAATCAATATCGTCTAATTCACTTATATCCAACATATCATTATCCAAACAACATTATCGTAACTTATAGAACATATTAAAGGTTATATTTCCCTTAATAATTTTATTTCAATTGAAATCACCTTTCCATTAAATCACTTTCTATTCCATTAGATCCATTCAATGTATTCTTGTAAATCATTAGGGAAAAAATAAACCATAAAATACTTATATATTTCACCATTCTTAATTATTGAATCCAAATACATGAAACCATTGATTAATTTATTGTAAATCCATTAACTACACTACCTCATCCTATTAAATAATACATATTTCCTTTAACATTTTATTTATAGTCACATTATTATCAGTATTGTAACTATTACTAACACCACCTTGGTAAGTCTCTTAAGGAGATTTCCTCCTAGGAAAATTAGTAGCATAATGACTATTTATTATATACTTAAATCATTTAACAATAAATGATGTCTTAGGATGTCTAATATTCTCACTAGTTTCATTAACCAAACTCTTCATTTTTCCATTTCAACCACATTCTTTGTTTCATTATTTTCCACGGTCAAAATATCTTATTGTTCCTCTAATACATTCACTTATGTGATTATTTATACATTCTTGACACAAATTAATCCAATTATTCTTTCCCCTATGGTCTCTATTACCCAAAATCTCAGTGAAATCCTTTTTATCATATTTGGGGAGTATGAGAGCGGTTTAAGGTATATGTTGTTAATAATGTTTTGTGAAACTAATTAGGCCTAATCAAAATATCTTTTACTCTAGTGATCATCCCACTTGACTTCTCATCAGAAAATAGCCTATCATATTCAACATTAATCCAGTTGTAACGTCCCGGATTCGGAAGCCACACAACGGGTGCCCCGAACCCAGTTGGTCACATGACCTCAAGCACATTTCCCCAAACACCAGAGGCCACCAACTAGCATTGAGGGCCTAGGTTTGATAGTGGGGAAACTATGCCCTCATTTTTTAAAGTGTAGCGTCGTAGAAAACAAATATAACCTTCAACAACAGAAGCGGTAAACTATATACATCTAAAATGGACAACTGAAGTAAAAGAGAACCAACAGTCATATATATAAAGATGCAACATGTCACTATTCTATGAAAGCATCCAAAATAGGATACAATGAAATAAAATACAACACAACTCAAGTAAAAGGTACAACCAATCAAAACAAAGCTACGTAAAAGAACGCAGTGGCATCACAAGCCTAAGCTCGGTCCCCTGATCTCTTACTCCTATGTAATAATCATATAGCTGTATAAAGATCATTTCCCCTATCGAAACCTGCAACAATGTAGTCTATTTGGGCTGAAAACATGACCCAAATAGGGCATGAGAAATAAATACTAGTAGGCACCCACCAAAGGCCCCTGCCCAACTGTCAGTGAAAATTTGCAATAACACTGTGCAAAAGTAAATGTTGTAAACTAGTAAGTAATCAAAATTAACTATCACTACCAGTTTCATTATCATTTTAATATTTATTGATCACTTCCTTGCTTGTGATTTATCTTTCCAAGTCTAGCATATGAAAATCACCATGTTGAACATTCTAAATAGCTATGTCCTCAAACATACTATCCTTTCCCTCAGGTAAAAGAATCACATACACACAGGTGATTGCCCTCAGGCTAAATAGAACACATACCTAAGGCTCAATAGAACACTAACCTCAGGCTAAAAGAAAACTTCTCTCAGGCTAATAGACACTGCCCTTAGGCTAATAGAACACCGCCCTCAGGATAATAGAACACTGCCTCCGGCTAATAGAACACTGCCCTCTGGCTAATTGAACATTGCCCTCAGGCTAATAGACACTGCCCTCAGGCTAATAGAACACTGCCCTCAAGCTAATAGAAAACTTCCCTCAGGCTAATAGAACTAGGCCTAGCCCAAATCATAGACAAGAAATTTATATAAACTTTCTCTCCTGAAAATGTAATTCATAATATAATCAGGGCATACCCCCGGGTATCCTGGCCAAACGGCTAAACAGAGGAACACACCCCTGGGGTGGTCCTGGATCTAAGCAGTGATCCTAAACAACAATTTTAACTTATCATCATATTATCAATGCAATTATAGATATCTTTCAACAAATGCCTCATCCATACGACACCCCAACCATGGGCGCATAGCACAACGGTATACAAATTCAACACAACAGTTGGAAATAAAAATAAGACCACCAACCTCAATATCCCCTAATCAATATACGTGATCAAAACCTCCCAAAATTCCCATGAACAACGTAGATCTTGGATAAACGCTCGCACATTCAACCTAAAATAACTTTCCCTTGGGAAAGAATTGGTAGGTACTACTCATGGAAAATGAAGGTCTTACCCGTGCAGTTCAATCGGGACCGTCAGCGAAGGAAACCAAGTTCCAGTGGATGATCGGGAGCTCCTCCAAGATCCAGCCATCTCTCCCATGTTCTTCCGATGTCCAATTCCTTCTCTATCTAATGAGGAGTCTACAACCAGTTTTAAGAGAAAAAAATACATGGCGTGTACTCTCAAGTATGCGAGATGTACTTTTCATCATTTAATTTTTCCTCTGGCAGCTTCTTTCCACCACACCACTGTTCATATGTCGACATGAGTACACGACATGTATTCCTGAATACATTGTGTGTACTATTGCTCAGTTGGAAGCTACCTCCACCGCCTTACTATTCATCTTTTGACTGATTACATGGCGTGTAAATACTTATTACACGACGTGTAGTCAGTTTTTACACCCTTCATCACCGACAAGCCTACACGCCCTATGTACTCATCCCACCTGGCCGAAGTACACGACATGTGGAAAAGTACATGGCATGTACCCACAAAATTTGGGATTTCCCCCCATTTTCCTTATTTTTTCAAAAACACTTATGGAAAGAGGAAAAGAAGAAACTCGTACCTCAAGAATAAGAACCGGGTTCTTACAAACTTCCCCCCTTAAAGAAATTCATCCTCAAATTGGCCTTTTAAGGGTGGTGAAGGTAAATTCATGAAAAACTATGGACACTGAGCACATATGTCGGTCTCCCGCTCCTAGGTTTCATCCTGCACTTGGCCATACTGCCATAGCACCCGTACGAGAGGAACTGAAAGGCCTCTGAAAACATTCATGATCCTATCAACAATAAAAATCAGATGTTCCTCAAAGTATGCATCGGTCTCACGCTCAACCTCCTTGGGCAGAAAGACGTGAGACATGTCTGAGTGATAACAGCATAGCTGAGATACGTGGAAGATGTCGTGCATGGCCCGGTACCTCTGTGGTAACTGAAACTAATAGGCAACTGGCCTGACTCTCTCCAGAATCTCAAACGGCCCCACATACCTCGGTGAAAGTTTACATTGTCTCCTGATCCGCCTATGTCCCAACCTCAGTGAAACAGGTAAGAAAACCTGATCCCCGACCACGAAATCCAAGGGTCGTCTGCGACGATCAGCATAAGAGTTTTGATAGGACTGTGCTGTAGCCATCCACTTCTAAATCAACTGGACCTTCTCTATAGTCTCTGGTATGATACATGGTCCCAGTAAAGCTGCCTCACTTGCCTCTATCCAGCACAAAGGTGATCGGCATGGCCTACCATATAAATCCTTGTAAGGTGCCATCTCAATAATTTCCTGAAAATTGTTATTGTAGGCAAACTAAACCAGGGGTATGTGCCTCTCACAGGAGCCCCCAAAGACTAGGACGCATGCATGTCCTCAAGAACCTGTATCATACGCTCTAATTGGCCATTAGTATGAGGGTGGTAAGTTTTGCTGAGAAGCACCTGTGTACCCAGTTCCCTATGAAAACCCTACTAGAATCGAGATGTAAAACGGTCATCCCTATCTAAAACAATAGAATGAGGGACCCCATGTAGACGTACTACCTCTCAGATATACAACTTACCAAGCTTATCAACACCGAAGGTCTCCTTGATCGGAAAAAAGTGAGCTACCTATGTATGTCTATCCACAACAACCCACACAACATCATTTCCTCGAGGTGACCTCGGCAAACCAGTCACGAAATCCATCGTGACATCATCCCATTTCCACTCCGTAATGGGTAACTGCTGTAACAGTCTAGATGGTCTCTGATGACCCGCATTCACCTGCTAATAGGTAGAACATCTCACAACAAAACCAGCTATCTCTCTCTTCATACCCGGTCACCAATACAGACGTCTGATTTGATGGTACATTTTGGTAACTCTGGGATGAACTGCGCAAGATGAATCATGAAACTCCCACATCAACTCCTCGTGCATATCTCCCGGAACCCACACTCGTCCATTGATACATAGTGCCTCATCATCGCCCGTCATCTAACAAAGAGGAGGGTCCTCACTTGCCCCCGAATCCCGTAGAACTAGGCCTTCCTAATCTGATAGTTGTCTCATCCTCACTCTATCCAGGAGGGTAGAAGTCAAGGGTAAGGAAGAATGATAGGTTTTCCCCTAACTGTCATGCACCTCCAAATGCATCTCAAAGAACAAAGCAATAATATTCCACTCACCACTGGCCTCCTGCACTGCCTGTATCTCAGTCCTCCTACCCAGTGCATCAACAACTGTGTTACCCTTACCAGGTGTATAGGCATGCTCAATGTCGAAGGAATGAAGGTATTCAACCAACCTTTGATATCTCAGGTTCAAGTCACGATGATTAAAGATATATTTGAGACTTTTGTGGTCCGTAAACACCACAAAATGTTCTCCCAAGAGATAATGTCTCCAAAAGCGTAACACATGAAAAACTGTGGCCATCTCGAGATCATGCATCGTGTAGTTCCTCTCATGTGGCCTCAACTACCGAGACCCGTATGCAACTAATCGATTGTCTTGCATCAAAATTTCTCCCAGCCCCATACCTGATGCATCATAGTAAATATTATGGCTTTTCCCTTGCCCTAGATGTATTAGGACTGATGCTAATGTCAACAATCCCTTCAGCTCCTCAAAGGTTATCTCGCAAGCATCTGGCCAAACGAACTTCACACCCTTCTTAGTCAAACCTGTTAATGGTGCTGCTATGTGGGAGAAGTCCTGTACAAAGCACCTGTAATAACCAGCCATCCCCAAGAAACTTTGTATCTCAAACACATTCTTAGGTTTCTCCCAGGAAACTACTGATCTCAATTTCTCTGGGTCTACCGCAACTCCTGTATCTGAGATAATATGACTCAGGATGTGAATCTGGTCCATCCAGAAGTGGAACATTGAGAGATTATCATATAGATGATGCTCTATTAGTGTAATTAGTACGATCTAAAGATGGGTGGCATGGTTGTGTCAAGTGTGAGAGTACACAAATATATAATCCACGAAGACTACAATAAAAGAATCCAGATAAGGATGGAGCACACGATTCATCAGAGCCATGAAAACTACTGGCGCGTTTGTGAGTCCGAACGACATAACAAAGTACTTGTATAGACCATATCTGCTCCAAAAATCTGTAAGTGGTATGTTTGATGGTCTAACGTGTAACTGATGATATCTAGATCTCATGTCAATCTTCGAGATCACTCGTGCACCTAGAAGTTGATCAAAAAGATCATCAATCCTAGGTAAGGGATATCGGTTGATAACCGTCAACTAGTTCAGCTTCCTATAATCCACACAAAGTTTGAGGGTACCGTCCGCCTTCTTCGCAAAAAGGACCGAAGAACACCAAGGAGAAGTGCTGGGTCGGATGAAACCCTTTGCATGTAACTCCTCTAATTGCATCTTGAGCTCCTGCAACTCTGGTGTAGCTATCCTATAAGGAAGAATGGATGCTGATCCTGCTCCTGGAACTAGCTCAATAGAGAAATCCACCTCTCACTCCTGAGGAAGACATGGAAAGTCATCTGGGAAGACATAACTGAAATGATCAACCACTAGAGGGAAATATTTCTTACAAGATCCCTAATCATCCAGATAAAAACTCACATTTTGAGCTGTCACACCACCTCACCCACGATGCTCGGGTCCAGCTCGTCTCGCTTGGACATTCCATTTTCCCTTTTAAAGAAAATCTCCACCCTCTGGTGATGTGAAACTCACCCTGCGACAATAGCAATCCACAAAGGCCCGAATGAGTACCAACCAGTCCATCCTGAGAATGACATCATAACTTGTCATCTCTAAGACGTAGAGGTCCCATGAAAAGTGACACCCACCAACCTCTAGGGGGAACTCCTTGCCCTATCACACACTAGCCGTTCTAGTTCCCAACAGTGTGTCTAACGTCATGATATCAGAGGAAGAAGAAACAACAATCCCAAGGCTCTCCACAACAGGAACACATATAAAGCTATGTGTATCACCCGTATCGAAAAGTACTGAAGATAAAACAGAAGCTACTAGAATAGTACCTCGGACAGTAGAAGTTCCATGATCCTAATCCTGTTGGGTATGTTTCACTACATATGCATGCCCAGTGCCACAGACCTGCGACACAACCTGACTACCCTGAGCTGACCCACCTGACTATCTCTGAGATCCTGGTGTCTAGCTAACCTGGCCATGACCACCACCTCTTCCTCCAGGCCCGGACGTATTCCAGTTTCCAGACTGGTAAGAAGATGTCAGTCCTACTCCTGCACGCAGAGTCTGCACAGAACCCATATCACTAGCCACTAGTTGAAACGCCCTGCAAAAATGTTGGAGATGACCCATCTTGCCGCAATCTTGACACTCCACTGGGTCACGTGGACACTAAGGTCTCTTGTGCCCCTCTTTACCACACTGGTAGCATATTACCTTTCCACCTGAAGAATCCTTCTGGCTAGTACTGACACCGTGTGATAAATCCATCTTCCTTTTCCTCTTATCAGTAGAAATAGTACCAGAACCTTGTGCCGAACTGCCCTAGCCTGCACTACTAGCTTCCCACAGGTTCTGCTAAGTAATCAGTGCCTGGTTCACAATATCATGCACATTAGGCAACCTAAAAACATTCATCAATGCTCATATGTCATATCGAAGACCATCCTCAAAGCGTCTAGCCATAAACATCTCATCACCCACTAGAATAGGTGAAAAACGTTGAAGCTCGATGAAGCGGGCAGAGTAATCCATCACTGACATGGTGCCCTACTGCAGATTCATGAACTCTCGAGCTCAATCTGCCCTCATCATCTCCGGGAAGAAGAATTCATAGAAAGTTCTGGAAAATATTCCCACAACATGTCTTGGTGAGGGTCTGTTTGGGTGGTAACATCCCACCACATCTTGGTGGAATCACACAACATGTATGTAGCGAGCTTGACCCTCCGCCCTGGAGGCATCTCAAGATGCTCCAAAATAGTCTACCTGGAACCCAGCAAACACTTCACAGCCTGTGGTCCGCCATCCCCTTAAAATGTAGGCAGATGCTGCTGCTGGAATATACGAGTCAGCTATGCCATATATGTGGTAGCCAGTGGTGCTCCTTTGAAGGTCTGCATAAACTGAATGATGCCTTCATGAAATTGTGCATTAGTGCATGTGTTTGGTATAACGGATGGTGCCGCATCTGGATTTGTTGGAGGATCCATCGATAGCCCATGGCCTACCATCTCTAGCGTATACTCGTTGCCTCTCTCCTGGAGAACAACGTGTGGTCGTCTCGGCAGTAAGACTCTACAAGGTCAAACACACACCTTAGATCAAGATTCATCAAAGACCGAAAAAAAGTGGCCAAGAAGGGAACAGGAGAAGGAAATCATTCAAGATTCACAAAACTTGAATACACAGCATGTATAAATACTACATGGCGTGTTCTCACAAGGAATCACATGTGCGTGTACTTCAGCTTAAACTGGCGGTGTAACACCCCAAATACACGACATGTCGTCTTAACACACGACGTGTACTTGAATCTTTCCTCCCTACCCGAGTCCTTATACACGGATTAAGTCACATGGATTTGCTAAAACAAAACTACACGACATGTCCCACTGGCACACGGTGTGTACTTGGAAAGATAACACCGACTCGTGTTGTTAGTGACACAACCGGCTACTCGGCTGACACCACACGGCGTGTTACACCCACACATGGCGTGTACACCATCCCGTTTTCCCAGCCACATGATCAAGTCTACACAGTCTATCACCAGTCAAGACTACACGGCGTGTCCCTCAGGTACACGAAGTGTTTTTTAAGAGGTAACACTGAACCGTGTTGTTAGTTACACGACCGGATCCCCAGGCCAAACTACACGACATGTTCATCATTGACACAGCGTGTATATGGTTAGATTTCTCCGCCCGTGTTTTTAGTTACAAGGCGGAAAAAGGTACAACAAAACATGGAGTGTATAAGAACTACATGGTGTGTGTCTTCAATGTTTTACCATCCCATGTTTCACCTACATGGTCTACGACATGTGTAGAAACTACACGGCGTGTACATATGGTACAAGATGTGTACTTAAAAATTTCTCTTTTCTTCCTGAAAAGAAGAGTAAATGACGAGTAATCATAATTACACGGCATGTATTCTGTGTTTTTTTGGATAGTAGGCCTCAGATACTACTCCAAATCCCAAAAAAACACTAAATCCATCATTTAAGTGCCAAATTCCGATCGGTGAGGGCTCATACTCCCTTGAATCAAATATAGGAATCTTATATATATTATAACAATGTAAACAGTCAATGAGCCACCAATTTACAATCAATGAGGGCCCATACTCCTCAAAACCCAAATTTTGGCATTCATTCTACTATACCTCACATAACCATACCCTATCAAATAACAGGTATTTATCAATGCAACAATCACAACAGCATGCTTTTCTAGCACACCAACTATCACAACAACATGCAATCTCTAATTCACCTACATGGCATGGAAGGAATGCATGACATGTGATTTATAGAATGTTCCTAAATCATGCATGAGATGGCATACCCTCATCTCATCGGGTCACAAAAAAATAGAACCCATGTATAAAATATAAACTGTACAATCACAAGTGCGTCACCCAACGGTGAAAATTAAGTGAACTGTCAAATTTGTAAAATCATAAAAAATTCAATAAACGAGGTAGACTCGCTTTTCCCTATACACATGTTAGCTAATCCCAGGAAAAACTTATTACCAACCACCATTTCTGTCCTATCCCTAACTGAGGATCCAAATAGTATGTCAAAGAAAATAAATTCCTATGATACCACTTTGTAACGTCCTGGATCCGGAAGCCACACAACGATTTCCCCGAGCCTGGTTGGTCACATGACCTCAAGCGCATTTCCCAAAACGCCAGAGGCTACTGACTAGTAGCGAGGGACCAGGTCTGATAGTGGGGAAACTATGCCCTCATTTGTCAAAGTGTAGCACAGCGGAAAAAAATATAACATTCAATAGAAGAAGTAATAAACAATATACAACTGAAATGGACAACTGAAGAAAAAGAGAACTAGCAGTCATATATATAAAGATGCAGCAGGTCACTATTCTATGAAAGCATCCAAAACATGATACACTGTAATACAATACAATAAAACTCTAGTACAAGGTACATCCAAACAAAACAAAGAAGAGTAACAGAACACATCAGCATCGTAAGCCTAAGCTTGGTCATATGCTCTCCTAATCCTCTACTATAATCATGTACCTGTATAGGGACCCTTGACCCTGTCGACACCTAAAACAATGTAGTTTGTTTGGGATGGAAACATGACCCAAACAGGGTGTGAGAAATAAATCCCATTAGGCACCCACCAAAGGCCTGTACCCAACTGTCAATGAAAACGTGCAACAACAGTGTGCAAAAGTAAATGCAGTAATCTAGTAAGTACTAAAAAGTAACTATCACTACCAGTTTCATTGCCATTTTAATATTTTTAATCACTTCCAATCTAGTACTTTATCTTGGAAAGTATAGCATATGAAAATCACCGTGATGAACATTCTAAATAGTCGTGTCCTCAGACATTCTATCCTTACCCTCAGGTAACAAAATCACATACCCAAAAGTGATTTCCCTCAGTCTAAATTGAACACTACCCTTAAGATAAATAGAACAATGCCCTCAGGCTAATAGAACATTTCCCTTAGGCTAATAGAAACATCCCTCAGGATAATAGACCCTGCCCTCAGGCTAATAGAACACCGCCCTTAGGCTAATGGAACATTGCCCTCATGCTAATAGAACACTACCCTCAGACTAATATAACACTGCCCTCAGGCTAATAGACACTGTGCTCAGTCTAATAGAACACTACCCTCAGGCTAATAGAACACTGCCATCATGCTAATAGAACCGGGACGAGCCCAAAGCATAAAAAAGAAATTTATATAAACTTTATCTCAAAAAAATGCAATGCATAATATAATCATGGCATACCCTTGGGTATCATGGCCAAATGACTAAATAGAACACACCCCCAAGGTGGTCCTGGATCCAAGCAGTGATTCCAAACAGCAGTTTTAGCTTATCATTAGATTATATATGCAACTATAGATATATTTCTTCAAAGGTATTATCCATACGACACCCCAACCATGGGCGCATACAAAATAGTACACAAATTCAACTCAACAGTTTGAAATAAACCTTAGACCACCTACCTCGATAGGCCATGATCAATATACGTGAACGATGCCTCCTAAAATTCCCGTGAATGACGTAGATCTAGGATAAATTCTCACACATTCAACCTCAAATAAATTTCCCTCAGGAAAGAATTGGTAGGTACTACTCAAAGAGAAGGATGGGCTTACCCGTGTGGTTTAATCGAGACTGTGAACGAAAGAAACCGAGTTCCGGTCGATGATCAGGAGCTCCTCCAAGCTCCGATCATCTCTCCCGTGTTCTTTCGATGTCTAATGCCTCCTCTGATGAATGAGGAGGCTACTTCCATTTTTATGTGAAAAAAAACTACATGGCGTGTACTCTCAAGTACATAGCATGTAATTTTCATCATTTAACTATTCCTCTAGCGGCTTCTTTCCACCACGACCCTGTTCATCTGTCGACATGAGTACACTACGTGTATTCCTGAATACATAGCGTGTACTGTCGCTCTTCTGGCAGCTGACTCCCCCACCTTACTGTTCATCTTTCGACTGATTAGACGACATGTGAATAACTAGTACACGACGTGTAGTCGGTTTTTACACCCTTCATCACTGACAGGCCTACACGCCCGGTGTGCTCATCCCACCCGGCCAAAGTACATGGTGTGTGTAAAAGTACATGGCGTGTACCCAAAAAATTTGGGATTTTCCCCCATTTTCCTTATTTTTTAAAAAACACTTAAGGATAGAGGAAAAGAAGAAACTCGTAATTCAAGAATAAGAACCGAGTTTTTATATCAGTTCCTTCTGGTTACCACCATTGAATAAAAACATAAGCATAATGTGAAAATTATATATCATAGAATAAAACCACATAGTCTGGAAAATAATTACTTATTTGATGTATAAATAATGATACCTTATTTAATATATGATACCCTAGGTATATATTAGGTTATTCATATCCAACATATATTTAAATACTTCTTGATGGTTTGTGTATAGTTTTTGAATTCCGAAATCATATCCCTATAGATTTTCAAACCGGGTGTGCAACAAGTCCCATTTTCATGTACCGGGTTATCCCAAGTGAGTCTCATGAAATATTTTCAGAGTTATTAAACCATGACACATATATACCAAATCCAAATCTACTCGTAGTATCTATATAAAGAAATAAATATTGGAACTACTCACTCAATTCTTTACCAAAATTCAATGACATTTTCTTATACTTTTCCATATCTTTAGAATTATCCTTAGACATGTCCTTAGAGTTATCACTTGGGTTTTCTCATCATAATTTCAAAAGTTTAACTAAACCTTTGCTATGATACCAACTATAGTGACCCTTAATTTTCACACTTTAACATTAAATCACTTTTTTTGAAATAGATAATACATTACAGAAACAAATTCCCAAAGGCTATATTAGTCTAGTTCCTTTGGAATCATGGAAACATAAACACTAGTACATAAATGCGCTACATTATCTCCCAATAGGTTTTTATTGATAAGAAAAATTAATCAAGACATAAAACATAATATATTTTTTCATATCCTGGGAAAAGAAACATAAAAAGGGGTGATCTCAAATGCTCAGTAGGGGTAAACAAGGTAGAAATGTAATAATAATCACAACCTTAAGGGTATGATAACATGATCAAGAAAATATAATATCATACCCTACATATAAAAAATTATAAACAAGAATCATAGAATATAGATTAACAATTCATTAGACATGAAACATAAGGAAAAAAACATAAGCCAGTAATGTATAACATAAGAATAAAACATGGAATTGTGGAAAACAATAAGCATTTAATATGATTTCCATAGTAGTCAAGGAATTTACAACAAGACCATATTAGTAGTATGGTTTCACTCCCATAACATTTTGGTAGTCATGGTTTATTACCATGGCCAACTTACTAGCCTGAGTTCACCCCTCATACCATCTTAGTAGTCATGGATCACTCCCATGACCATCTTAGTAGTCAAGGTTTACTCCTAAGACCATTTTAGTCTATATCATGAGATATAAATCTTTAACCAATTTATTTGAGAGAGATATAGTTCCCAACAATCTTGTAATGAAATCATATATTCATTTTCAACAAATTCATAAAAAATCATATCATAATCCATGAAATGTAATGGGTTCCATAAACATATAATCATATCTCAACATGTGAAAAAATATAGGCTTCATATTCCTTTAATCAAATCATAACCCATGAAAGGAATAATGTTTCATAAACATATAACCCATGAAATAGAAACATGTTTCATAAACAAATAACCTGTAGATGCGCAATGGGTTTTATAAACATCATGTCATTAAAAATAGAATCAATTTAGATAAAGAATATGAATGGATACATCAAATAATTTCCTCATAGTGTCATGAGTAACACCAACAGATCATCATTGATGGGAAATAATTTTTTAAATAACTATTAGAAAAACTTCTTGAGTAATATATATTTTATTATTTGAAAAAGGATCACTAAAACATAAAACATTTTGTAAAACATTTTTAGAAAATAGTTTGAAAAAATATAAATAAAGCTTAAAAAACATTTGTAAAACCATTTCTTAAAAAAACATAAAACTTCTAAATAAATGTTTAAACATTTTGAAAATCATTTCTTTGAAAATAAATCTGAAAACATGTAATGAAATATTGAAAATGCTTTGAAAATAATTTTTATGAAAATACTTTGAAAACATATAAATAAATCTTTAAAATGTTTTGAAAACTATTTATTTAAAAATAACATTGAAAACATGTATGGGAAGCATGAAAATGTTTTGGAAACCATTTATTGGAACATACTTTTAAAACTTATAATGAAATCTCGGAAACGCTTTGAAACCAATTTCTTTGAAAATAACTTTTAAAACATGTAATAAAAGCTTGAAAATGTTTTAAAAATCGTGTTAATTGAAAACTTATGAAAGATGATTAAACAAATTTTGAAAAAAATTTTATTTTAAAGTTACTTTCAGACAAATTTTCCTATAAACTAATCTTTTTAAACATTGAAATTAATTTCAAATAAATAACTGTGGGTAAATCCGTATATGACGTATGAAGTAAAAAGAATATTAATTTTTCATGATAAAAAGGTAAGAAAATGCATTATTTGGAAATAGAAAAGAAGATTCCATTGAAAACACTGGTAAATGAAAAAAATGGGTAAATATTTATTTAAAATATTATATCTAAATAGTGGAATATTCTGGGAAACCCTTTTTAGAACACATAGTTTATAAGGAATACGGATTTCGGACTGAAGGGAGAGGTAAATTCAGACAATCCTAAAAACACTTTAAAACAATATTATATATAAAAGAGTATAAAGAAATACCAATACATATAGATAAATTGAGTAACCATTGGATAAGTAAACTCAAGAGTGTTATTGAGGGATTAATCACAAGATTTCATCAAAGGAATCATAATCATAAACAATCTCAAAAAGCGATGAGATTTTTTCAATAAACTCTTACCACATAATAACATTGAACAATACTCCCCATTTAATAAAATGAAATTTCACAAAGCATAAAAAAACTTGAATAGAAATATATTCATTATATAACAAGTCAAAGGCATTATAAATAGATCAAGGATAAATATAGGTGCATAACATGGCATGTGTCTCAAATAATGAAAAATCGAGACAAAATCATATTACCGATTTGGTAACTTTTGAATCAAATTCCTCATGAAGGGAATATAAAAAAATGTATATGTAAATACACATACATTTAAGTATAATAATCATAGAATATATCCATGTGTATTATACACAACACACAAAATGTATGGGTGGTGAATAAAGCATGTATCTTATAGAAAAAAAGTGAGATGAAATTCCCTTTCCTTATATCTTGAATCTTATCGCACTCATTCAAAAAACCTGTTTAACAAATATAAATTTATTATAAATCTTTTATAGAAAAATATTTTTATATATAATACCATATATGGTTTTATCACAACCTTATATTATCCTCTTATCCACCATTATATGTTATAGTTTCACCTCAAGTAATATTCACTTTATTCTTCGCACCTATCTTATTTTGTTATATCTATTGTCCTTATACTAATTACATAATTTACGTAATGTAAATAATGATATAAATATCATTTTTATTAAATCTTTTTTTAGTATAATAATATATAGAATATATAAGTATGAAATGGAATACATCGTTCATGGGGACGTAAGTCGTATGTACACATGAATGTTTTTTCAAGTTAATTATCGTATTCAAAGAAAGAATGAAAATGAAATATATGTATATATATATATAAACATCATTATTAAACTATATTTTTTATATAATATATATCATGTAATTTTAATAAACCCATCTTTAATACATTCTATGTAGTGTGTGAACAAATCACATTGCTTTGAGGGGCGATAATCCACACTTCCTCAAAGAAATTATTGTATTTACAAAAAATGGAATGTATAAATATATGTGTTGTAATAGTATTAAATAAGATTAAATAAATAATAAATATAATATATAACATATATATACAAAGTTTCCATCATAATATCCACCACGGGAGGCAGTAAGAAAAATGAATAATCATCATTTTGTGAGGCAGTAGTTCACCATACACAAAAACATTATGTTCATGAAACATTAGATGGAGGTGTGTGTAAGTGTAGGTATAACCCTTAAAATAAATAAATCGTTGTATATTTAATATAATGGTGTTGTTATACAAACATGGAGTAAATAGAGTGGAGGGGATGAAGAAATATAATAAATGGAGTTTGAGAGAAGTTGTTACCTCTTAATCAGGTAACTCCTTTTCGTTTGCACCAAAAGGCTTCCATGGAATGATTTATGAAAAAGGGGATGATTCTAGGTGGAATTTATGGATTTTTGGAGCATATTTTAGTAGAGTTTTGGTGAACCAAGGGGCATGAGAAGTGTGAGGAAGTGGCAGGAGAGGAGGCCTTTTATAGTGGATGAGGAGTGCCACTCTTTTAATATTTTAAAAATGTAATTTCATACACATTTTTTAAATGTAAAGTGGATCCAGTAATGGAAAAAATTAGATCCATAGGAGGACAGGTTCGACATATGTCCATAAAACAGATATTGGACAAATTTATAAGTTATTTTTGGTCTCAAATTTAAGGTTTAGTACTTTGTTAAGATTAATTTTACCTTAATCCATGTAATTAATTTTAATTACATTCAGTAATATTATTTATAAAAAACCAAGTTTACCTTATTATAAATTAAAAGTTATTATTATTCCATAAATGGAATAAATTTTTCCAAATTCCAATCACATAGGTGGTATAAATTAATTTAAAATTAACCCCGACGAAGGGAATACATTAAGGGTTTTTAAAGAAAAAATGATCAAAGGTTTTCTATGTTTTTATATCGAATATCAATATGAAATAAGTTCTAATGACCTAAATTTGATTAATTTGTAAAAATAATATCTAATTAAACTTTGAAACCAATTTAAAAAATAATCTAACCTTATAAATAAATAGGTAAAGAAGTAGTTTTGAATTAAAATTCAGTATTTTTCACTATTAATAAAAAAATGAAGCTTCTCCTAAAAATCCCACAAATTCACCCCAAGATAATTTAGACATTTTAAAATAAAAAATCATGTTTATTTTAGCAAATTCATCTTCTAAATGTGCCTAAAATAAATATTAATTTTTTTTCACAGAAGGACATGAAAATCTGTTTATTTGAGATTATAGTATTTTTAAACATAAAAATACTTTTTAATAAATCATATTTTACATTATCAAAATGTTTTATTTATTTTAAACAATTATATAATTTTTTTAAAAGTAGTTATTTTTATTCTTATTACTATGTTTAACAGCTAGGTTACAATTATCCCATTTAAATGATTTTAATAATAAAATGACGATTCATAGAAACATGGCGTTGCATGTGATGTATGACAAATCAATGTTTCATGCAGTGCATGAAAATTAAGTGTTATATGAAAGGAATGTTTTAATTATTGATTTAATATAATATAAAACTTTCAGTTTTGCATGAAATGATAAATATCAAAAGATTAAATTAATTTGAAAAAAAAAATGATTCAAAAAATGTCACGGTGTTACAAGACCTATTATGACCCTAACTTCCAAGGGGTCAATATACATTGTTTCTAAGTATTTTAGAGCACCGTTGGTTTTGGATCTATGGTCCAAGTAAGCCTATCACATCCCTTTCTTCTATTTTCCATAGTAGGGTTTGTAGTTTCTACCATCTTCTTCTAAATACATTAACACTATTTTTTCCAGGGGAATCATGGTTCAAGATTCAATGGGTGTTTGAATCATATTATAAAGTGATGATCAATAGTTCATTAATCATCTTATTTGAGGTAGGTGGTATACACATTGTATCATATAGTTTTTGAGTGGGTTTTTTCTTATAATTATGTGTTATTGCTTCCCTCTTATTGTGCTTTGGATGCCTTTAACAATTTTTGGTAAAATGAACATTCAAATGATAATTTAAACCCCTAACAATTCATGTGGAATGTATTGAGGATGATTTGAATATTTTGGATAAAACCATGGGTTTTGCAGACATTACCAAACCTATAAATTGGTAAGGTTATGTATAGAGTTGATTTTCGATAACGTAGAGCCCATATTAAACAAGTTGAATATGTTTAGTGGAGTTCAAAATGGAATATTGATAATATTTCCTAGGTT
Organism: Viscum album; assembly: GCA_963277665.1. NCBI lineage: Eukaryota > Viridiplantae > Streptophyta > Magnoliopsida > Santalales > Viscaceae > Viscum > Viscum album. The sequence continues at coordinate 627,119,819 of OY728130.1, read as the reverse complement.
TTTATAATGGAATAAGTGGTTGTTTGGAATATATTAACAAATGGTTAATTAGATAAATTTTCATTATGTCACATGGTTTATGAATTATGTTGAAATTCTTAAATGGATCAGTATATATGAAATGTTGAACATGTTAAATTGGAACAAACATTAGAATTGAAGAACATATTAACAGGTTAAGTAAGGGAATTAATGAATACATGTAATGTGTTAATACATGGGAATTATGGAATATAACCAAATTGGTTTAATGTAATAAATTGGTTGTACAATGTGATATAAGAATTGTACTTGAAATGAATAATTTGGAAAATGATTCTAAAATGATAAAATGGATAAATGTGATAATTTATGGTAATTGGTGAATATTGGATAATGTATGAGAAATTTTAAATATACTCAATGGTTTGATATCAGGGAATTATTGAATATGCTTAGTGAGCTAGGCATGAGAATAGGAATTCGGCTAAATGGGCTATGTAATGTAAATGTAAAGTGTGTTAATGGGATATGTCATAAAATTTATTTCCCATATTGATTGTTAAAGATTATAATTGCCATATGTATTGGTTGTGATATAGTTTTTGTGTGGTTAATGCATGAATAAGCATGTTCACATGTATTGAGGTGTGGGAAAATGGACTAAGGATCCTTGCACAGGTTGAGTTAGACCGATGCTCTAAAGGCACCCAAAATGGACGGATTGGGGAAGGGGATAGAACTCTATTCCCCTTATAGTTTAATTCCACCCGGACCAAGGATTCAGGGTGAGGAAATTATGATGATGTGATTTATTATCCCTAGTGATATAGGGACTTTATTTAATCTCTTATACACTATGATTGATTACCTTAGAACTTTGTGTAGATGATGTATATTCCTAGCCCCTAGAACATGTGGTAAAAAAGGGATTATGTAATGAAGATGGTATAAATGATGAAAATAGTAATAAATATTGAAATGGATTAAGTGAACTTGGTTATCTAATGGAACCTGAGTTTTCTATTTGTATAATTTACCATTTACATTAAACTTGCACGAACTATCTGTTTCGACTGGTTATTTGTAGAAACCATTGGTGTGTTAGATCAATTATAAGATAGATAGGATACTAATTGTAGTACAAAACTATGGTGTAGGTACTTAATATACAAGAGGGTGGGGGGGGGGGAATTGTATACGTAAAAACAATTCTTAAGGAAATTTTGTATGAAATAATTCATAACACCTCTAAGTTCTACTAATTTACTTGATTCCGAAAAAGTGATTCCGAAAATGAGATTCTAGAAATAAAACTTACCAAAAGTTTACAAAAACAAAGATTATACCTTAAAGCGTATAGAATGTTATTTAAATAGAGTACAAGTATAAGGAAGTATAAGATAGTTATACTTTCCTCAATAACCAAAATTATAGCGGAAAACAACGATTGAAACACTACAAGTGACAAGTAGTAAATCTTTTAACTCCAAGAGAAGGGTATCCAACAACATTGGATAAAGGTCCCTTGATTTATACATTAATGAAAGTATGTCTTACCAAAACCTAGGTAATCCCCCAATCCGAATATAAATATCTATATTACTATCCTTACAATCCTTCAATTTGTCATAAAATCGGCACCTCTGACTTCACAACCCGAAGTCTCTGATTTTAAGGAAACCGCACCTCTTCACAAAAAAATTCTGCATGAAGAAAAGTTTGAACAAGCAATTCAAACTTTCTTCATGAAACCTATAAGTTTATAAGATCCTCTACCTCTATAAATCACTTTAACATCATTTAATTAAGTTCTTCCAAACGTTGGTCTGCAAAAGTTCTGAGCTCGTTCAAATGAGATCCTATTTATAAGAATGGCTTCAACAGTTGACTCCCTCCTCCAACCATCATATTATTCCTTGAATTTTAGAGGGACCTATACACAAAAAATCAAAAAATGGTTAGTTAGTAATATAATGCATGACATCATTTCATAATCAAAACATGGGTAAAAAAAATATGGTTACTTAAGCAAATATATTTTTCTAAGTGTAAGAAAAAATGAAAGTTTGGAGTCTAACCACAAACTATTCGAAGTCTATAATACATGTATATTTGGGTTCTGTTTATCAGAAGAATTTGGAGTTAGAATTATATAGAATTCAGAGTCTGAATTTCAAGGAAATTCGAAGTCTAAATTTATAAGAATTCAGAGTTTGAACTTACAAAGTTCAGAGTCTGAATTAAGAAGAAGTCAGAGTTAGAACTTACAATGATCGGAGTCTGAATTCATAAGAATTTGAAGTCAGAACTCATAAGAGTTCAGAGTCTGAATTCAAAGATCTCAGAGTGAGAACTCATAAGAGTTCAGAGTCTTAATTCAGAGAACTCGGAGTCTGAACTCATAAGAGTTGAGAGACTGAATTTAGAGAACTCGGAACCTGAATTAAGATCCTAATAACATAATGCTCTATATCTAAGTATTATATGATTATGAGGTTTTGGATACGAAACTGAATTTTATATTTAGACATAATTAATAATGAAAAACATGGTAAGGATAAATTTCCATGGGGAAGGAAAATATTCCTTATGAAAGTAAAACGTAGGGTAGAATGAAATTTTCCTTAAGATGAGGTTTTCGTGATTTTTAAAACAAGAAGAAATGAAAAAGTCATAATGAATCCTTATTGACTCAACAATCTTCCCAAACCTAAGGTAATGGAAAATTCATAAGTAAACCTTATTAACTCAACATGGTGGGGGCCTATGGATATATAATCACACCCTAATTAATCCATTGTTGGGTACTCGAGCAGACTTCATTGTTACGGGTTTGGATAAGGGAAAGAGCCTGATCTGGGGTGTTGAGTCAGGATTGGGATATTCATGGATGGGGATCCATAATTGGTTTAAGAATCAGTGGTAATTATATCTTATTTTCTTTATATTGTGTTTCTTTCATTTTAGCACTATTAGGATGATATGATAGGGTTAATGTTGATTTTTGGTTTGTACCCAGTTTTTGGAGATGTTTGGATATACATGTTCATTGGAAATTACATATTGTTAAAATTATTTCTTTGTTTTCTCCAATGGATTACTCTGGTAAAGAGGGTATTTCCTCCCCTCATGTCTTGTTAGAACCTCCCCACTGGTTGATATCCATTCTTATATAGGGAGGTATACTAGATGTCTTGGGAAGACTCGGCTCAGGGCACCCGTTTTGTGGTTATCAGGTCAGTGATGTTACACACCAATGAACAAATGGATGAATCCCAAATTAGGGTCCCCAAGTCCCTCTATGGCTATTATCATCTAATAATGTCTAATTTGACATAAAAAATAGATTTATCCCATATGAAAATATTTTGTTTCCTTGAGATTGATTTATTCTATTGACAAATTGATCAATTTGTTCTAAAACAAATCATTCTAGAAGATCCAGATATGGTTCTTTCATGGAATATCATGTAAATAGTTATTAATCCAAAAATTTAAGGAAAAGTATTTGAGAATCCACATTATTTTTAATTTATAACACTATGATAAGTGAGACAAGATGAGATTTAAATTTAAATTTTAGAAACTCATACTTAGATGAAGATCTAACCCCTCTGGAATCCAAAAAACGATAGAGATCATAATATAGAAGAATATATGGCCTTTATGGCCTTGAAAACCTAACCTATTGATGATGAAGAAAAGTTTTATACATGATTATATCAGTTATACCTAGTAGTATCTCATCATGTTTAGTTTTCTTGTATAAATAATTTATTCATACCTTAATCCATCTCAATGGTAGTTTTCGAATCTCAATCTCTTTAGCTAGATAATATTTCAAAGTAGTTAACCCTTTGGTTATCAGAATCTAGGCTTTATTTTAACTCATGTACTATATTGGGATTCTTATCTAGTATTTCTTCAATCTCCATGGTTCCCCCTAGGATGAACATGAAAACATGTAGGTTAATGACATCCATAACACCCTATTGATTCACCTCATTATCCTACGAATACTAATATTGATGAAGATTGATAATATACTGTGGAAAAATCTCCTTATCCGCCACCTCCCTAAGAAATAGTGATATATAAATGAAATACTCAGATATATACACTTTTTATTTTCTGTTAAGCATTCATATAACCCCTTATATCATAGTAATGACTGGGTCGATTCCATAACCATCATTCCATGAGATCATGGGATCTCCAAAAACCAGATCTGACTTTATATTATTCAAAATCAATTCATCTTTTCCATTATCTTGCGAATTCCTGACGTATTTAAATGGATTGATGTTAGGCTAGGTTTTATAAATTGATCCTGTCTCAAGCCTCTTCAAGTGATTGGACTGGTCTAGGAGTAAGCACACCATATCCATCTTGAATGTATCACTAGAAACATCAGAAGATTTATGATGAGAGTGATGTTATTTTCTGATCTCTAAGATAAAATAATAGAGGGAGACACCAAAATTTATTTCTCAGGATTTTTTTACAAACCCCCTCTATAAACATCTCTCTCACACATGTACATCTCATGTATCTCTATAATATGATGATACTACCTTGGTTTAAATTAATATTTATATCTCTTGGTTTAGGAAATATGATTAATGTAGGAAGCCACCCAAGGCCTCCTTTTATATCCATGATTGGAGGGTTATAATTTTTAAAAAACTCTCAATCCATACAAACCAAGGAATTATCCCATGGATACCAAAGGAATAGGGGATTCACATTTAGAATATGATGCATCAATGTTTAAAGTCTTGGGTTTTTGTGGATAGTACACCATCCACCTACTAAGGTATCTGAAAAAAGTATCCTTCAATTCTACCCCTCCAACTACAATCCACTAGAGAATTTTAAATGGTCAAAATACTACTGAGCTACCATCTTTTTTAGTATGATAATTAGGTCCTCATTCATGTGGATCTTCAAAACCCACAAACAGATTTTGATCCATAGTCTCACATATATAATGATAAAAAATGTTTATATACTTCTTGATATCCTTAAACCTCCTCCTCATCAGTAATAAACAAGTGATTTTATTCTAGATATCTTATTTATGAGTCCTTCCTCTTGTAAGTCTTCATACATGTGAAATTCTAGGTTAATGAGGCAAACCATCACTTGGATATTATGATTTTTTTATGAATTCTTGTTGAGAGGTCTAAGTCTCCCCTAATAAATATCCCCCTACTACCTCCTATTCCCATATAGGTGATATTTCTTATACCTCTAGTTCTATAGTGGTAGTTTTTTTGGTACAAGTGTTGGATCAGAAACTGATAACTAAATATTTTTCCCTTTTTTAATTCTAGGATTGTGAATTTCTTTGATTTTATGGTTTTCCTGGAACAAATAATCTATACTTATAATCATATTCTTATCTTTCGAGTTTCAATGCTTGTATATGGACTTCATATTTCCATAGCTGATAAAGATACATGGGTTTGATCTCCCATCTAGCCTTTTCCTGAGCTCTTTTATTATATGTTAAAATTTCAAACATCCATATAATTAAAAATCAGAGTAAAAGGTATTTTTTCCAAACCATATCTTCTTTGGAATCTCAAAATTTATTTGGAATGATTGTGATATGTTTATGGGATAACATGAAACTTGAACAACTTCCCCTCAGTATAGTATATACAGCTTAACCAAAATTATTGTGCTTCTTACCTTATCTGTGATGGTTTTGTTCCTCCTCTCTCAAACTATATTGTGTTTTGGAGTGCACGGGACTATTATTTCATGTCATATACCTTGTATCATGAAATAAGAAACAAACTCAATGGATGTGTATTCTCTTTCATTATTTAGGAGAAGGCATTGAAGCTCCCTTTTAGTTTCACACAACACAATAGTGCAGTACATATTTATGTAGTTTATCACTTATTTTGTTTTCATTAAAATGAACATCCACACATTTCGAGATGCATCATTAATGAAGATTTAAATACATTTTTACCTCCCATTGAATCCGCCTCACTAATACCACATACATTAGAGTGAACCACATCTAGAAAACTATGATCTCCATGAAGAATTAGTACTGAATGGGAATATATGATAATTTATATAAAATTAATAATTAAAAGGATCAATTTATTAATCCATTTCAACACTTATGTACATATTTGTTTTAGTGTGTATTACCCTATTTCAATCATCTGAATGAGTACCCTATTCCATAGATTAGATGATTCCACTCCATTTATCATGTTGAGAAAATATTCACATATATTCACATGGATTTTGAATCATGTACTATATATGTATAATAATGAAACAATGGATCATTTGGTCATATCTAATTATTTATTCCTTAGGATATTTTCATAGTATTTTCTATCAATGTCTATTCTTGAGAACTTGTTATGTTGAATAATTGGAAAATGACAAACATCCATTAGGGTGACAATGTTTCCAATATTCATCTTGACTTGGATATCACCCATTCCAATAATATACACAGAACTATTATTCCCCATAATGACTATATCAATGAAACATACTTGATATGTCAAGAAATTATCATGACTTAGAGTTACATAGGATGATGATACAATATCAACCACTAATTCTAGGTCTTATACCTATGTGTAAAAGCATTTATATTATTCAACAATTGATAAAAGTGTAACTCTTACAATGATTGTCATGTGAAAATATCATTTTATTCATTACTGTTTACTACCTTGGACCTCCTATTGTAGTAACTTTCAAAATTTCTACTTCATGTTTCCCTCTATTCCATAGTGGTATCATTTGTATGTTTTCCTCATATCATATTTAAACCATCCATTACTCCATATTTGGCCTATAATTTTTGTCTCTTAACCCCCAACAATGTATGGTTCCCCATTTAATTTCAATTCTATAAAAATTTTATTATAATAGGGGGAAAATAAATCTCATAGTTTCATCCAGAATAGTAGAAACAGTGAAATTTACCCTTATGTCATTGAAACCAGACTCTAATTGATCAATAAATGATCAAAATTATATTAGTGGTTGAGATTTACTATATAATAGTCGATGACATTGAAATTATGCAGAACATCATATCGACAACTGAAAACACACTGTAAATGTCACAAACACCCCAACAAGTACCTTCTTATCTAGAAGGGGGTTACTATAAAACATGAATATTAAACAAAATTTGACAACATATGGGGATATTGTTTTATCTCCATCTTCATCATCAGTTTAATAATTATAATTTCAATGACATGAAATTTTAAAATTTGGATTATAAATATGAATTTGATTAAAAGTAATTTTCATATCTACAAAAAAATTCTTTAACTCAGTTCTATTTTTCTTCTAATAACACTAATAATAGTTGACGAGGTTTCGTAATCATTAATAAATAATAACAGAGGGAGACACTATACATTATTTCTCAAGAAAAAACATTATGAAAAATCCCTCTCTATACTTCTCACTATTGCATAACACTTTCCTTGATCTCTATAATATAATGAAACTCTCCGGGATCTAATTAAACAATGGTATATATTTTATTAGAACTAATTGATTAATACAAGAAGCTTCCCAACACCTCCATTTATAGACATGGTAGGAAGTGTACAAGTTTTAAAAACCACTTAATAATCCCTTCCAACCATGGAAATACCCCATGGTTACCAAAGAAATAAGGGGTATACATATTTAATGTGCAGTATCCATGTTTAAAGACTTGAGTTGGTGTAGTTGGAACTCCTTTTACTTACTAAGGAAGCTATAAAAAGTATCTTTTGGAGAAACACATGGGTCCTATATATATCTTCTATATGATGTACTCTAATTCACTAAGATATGGAACTATAAATAGAATCTGACCCAGCTAAAGAGAAACAATTTATTCTAGAAATAAATCATAGAACATTCTCATTATAATAAGTGATACAGTAAGGGGACCAATAAAACCATCTATATGAATATATTTGAATCCATCATGTGTTCCATAGATATAATAGTGATATTTTTAAAATGAAATAATTTTTATGAATCATAAGTTCTATTCAAGATATATGGGTTATGGAATAATATTGGAAATAAAACCAAGTTAACCTATACTACCATAATCCTTGGATCATAACCTCTATAAATCTCTATTGAATGTATAAAAATAAAAAAAACATATATTGTTATAAAATTTCCTTACCTGGACAAAGATCTAACAAATAAATTCTTCAAAAAAAAAAGGTGAATGTTGAAAGATTATCTGGTTATACATGAGAATTTTGTTAAACCTTCCAGGTTCCATTATTTGATTATGTCCTCATAGACTGAAAATTCTAGTGGATTAGTTCTAAAATTTCTCATTAGAGTAAATTTTTGGTAATCATATGTCAATTTGAAGTGATTGTGGGAAAATAAAAATGATGGTTTCAAATATAATATCTCAGATTACCTAGACATTATTGAAATACTCTGAATTAAGTAAATCACTATAAGTGTCTCCGGTAAGGCCTTTTTCTCCAATGCCTTTTTGAATAAGAGTGGGGATTTACTAGGTCGGTCGATAGATAATCAAATACCCTCACCTGGAGTATGATTCATTAGAATAGAGGAATGATGTATTTTTTATTTTCAACTCATGCGAATGAAAATTTAAAATTGAGTTTATTTTTGGTTTTAGATATAGTATTGAGAATATTCAAATAACCCGATTCATGGAGATGTTTTTTTAAAGAGACATTTCAGGTTGAACATATAGTGTGGATCATAATACATAATTTTATCTTTAGTGGTATAATATCGCAAGTTATTTGAACAGGTAAATACAAGGTGGATGAGTCATCATAAATGATAAAGGGTGTATTTTTATTTTATTTGAGTTACCTTTTATATTTTTTAATCTTATTTGGTGAGTGATTCAAGGGAGTCTTATATTAAAATATAGATGAGTTATACATTATAACTATACTATAGTTATTGTTATAGATGGTTTTTAAAAATATTAGTCTAACAATGAATTATAAAGGTTCTATAAATTATTTTATTAGGTTATCCAGTGATAAAAATGATATAGATAATATTACATAATTATATTAAGAGAAATGGAATGATTAACAAAAGATTATGGTGAAATTTAACCCACATTATGAAATTGAATAATCTTAATCTGATATTGATGAAATTAGATATATAATCATATTATTTGGAAAATAAACCAATAAAATGCTATATTAAGTGTTAATAACAATCAAACATGCTACCATATAGTATATTCACCAATAAAAAAATTCTAAATAGTCTATGTGGTGGGTGTATATATCCCTGTATATCACTATGAATTCTTTGTAAATTTAATGAATATTCACTCACAATTTTAACAATGATGGTATTACTGTTAATTTACCTTGTATTTGGGGAATTAACTGAATATTAATGTCACCTAATTATTCTATATTTGACCATAATTTATATACTACATGTGCCTTAGTTGCAAGGGGTCTTAGCCATTTTTGATTGATGACATAGATACTGACCAGGGTGATTCCACAGGTTATGATGTATGTCGGGATGTAGACCTAAAAACACACCGACACAACACATGGAATAGGAAGGGGGGGGGGGGGGGTTTTGAGGACTGTGGGTCCTTTTGGAAATTTAATGTCGTACAATCTATAGTGATTTTGGCCAATAAAATTGAAATGAGTCTTCTATGTAGTGGTTCAACCCATAAAGGGGTTGGTGACTTGTCTTTGATGTCCTAGAGGCGTGTGTTGTTTAATTTACCTGTAACCATAAATAATTTAATAAATTAATTTACCTTGAGAGTAAGAAACTCATGTGAATTCATGAGTTGAAAAAACATTTTTATTCATTTAGGTATGTTATAACATTACTAAATACACCATAGTAGAATAACAATAAAAATCCATGTGAATATTTTTAGAAATAGTTTTATAATAAATTATTTGAAAAACAAGAAAAACACATAATGAAAGTACTTTTTGATTCAACATCATTTTTTATTTGATGAACACCACCATGAACAAACCAAATAAACTATGTGTTTGGAAATAAACTAGTAAAGGAATCATATATCAAAATCATATGATCTCAAAATCCCTATTTTGATCTCTAGAACCTTGCATATAAAAGGTAGAAGAGAATATATAATTTATCAACTAAGGAATTATAATTTTATTATGTGTCATTTTACGATTCTTATGCCCCTTAAAATATAATAACTTTATAAAATGAAAAGTGTCTAAAAGGATATAATATTTTTAAATCATTTTTGTAATAATGGTCAAGAGTTATAGATCCTATAACATTTACTTTATTATTAATCCCATATTTAAATAATTTAAATATTAAACAAGTAATGAAATAATAGTTTTATGTACCTTGGAAAAATTATCACATGATGTGTAGACTGATTAAATAATAGTTAGGTGTAAGTACCATATTAATTGAAAACAATATCACAAAATTATAATTCTTATTATATGAAAGAAAATATGTCATTTACTATGGAATATGGTCAAAATAATTTTAATCATAATTTATTTAGGACATATCTCCAACAATATCTCACTTTCCAAAAATTCTTATAATTTATGTATATTTCAATCTATGTCACAAAATATAAAATCATAACAATTTTTTGGATATACCTATATTTTATACTATTTCAGAAAATGAAATAACATTTTGAACCAAAAGAAACAATTTTTCACATAAACTTATGTGTGACCTTGTGTTGTATTTATAGAATTTTTAATGATCTCCAAATCCTAATTCATTACCATAAGTAAAGAGTATACCAAGAAAACCCATAATTCAACTCATGATGCAAAGGGTGTTGGAATTATATTTATCTAATTGAATTATCATATACAACCACACAATCCAAATTTATATGAAAATATGTATAGATGGACGATATGGATAATGTTAATATAGTAAGGCTGAATCATTTATTAAATTTTATATAATTACATTGAAAAAAGGCAGTGTAGTTTCATTAATGTAAAAAAGTGTCAAATTTATGAATTTAATTTATCATTTCCATACTAAAACTGCAAAAATATAGTGTACTAGTCATCTACAGTTGAATCTAAGTGAAGTAAGAAAATATGGGAATCTATTATTCACTAATATTCAAATTAATTGTAATAAGGACAATGTTAATGAATCAATAAACTAATAAAAAATTAAATTACATGAAAACTATTGAAGAAATAATGGAAAGAAAAATTATTTTAAAATAGTAATATATGCTAAAATAGATAAATTTCATTTAATTTCAAATATCATTAAAAATAATTGTTATATGATTATAAAATTATTTAGACTTTAAGGATCACCATCAACTAAAACCACCCAACCCATTTCGACTCTAATGGTAAAAAATGGTGAATAATTTAAATTGAATAAATATAAAACATTATCAGAATAAATAAAAAATAATTACTCTCATTACTTTTTTATATTATAATACATAATTTTTATTTTTCTAAAAGAAATTTTTTTCAAACATTTAAAATGTGATATGAAGATAATGTTTATATCAACATGAATATATTACAAATATCTTCATTACAATGTGAATTTGATAAAAAAGTAAAATATAAATACTTATATTCTAAATTATTTACCATTATAATGGATTTAAACTTTCATGAAAATAGATATAACCAATCACAAGTAGAACATAATTCATTAAGAAAAATTAAAAGTAATTAAAATATTTAATAGAATACAAGGAAAGTGAATTTTAATACAAAAAATATTCAATTAAAATCAAAAGAATGAATTTTTCCAAAAATATGAAATAATTATCTTAAATTACTCAATATTAATTTCTAAAATATTTTTAGAAAATTATTTATAAAAATATAGAAAAAGGGATATCTAAATTATTTAAAATTGTATAATTTTTTTTCAAAACATTCATAAAAAATTTAAAATTTATATGAAATTAGTAAACACATCGTAGTAATTTCCATGTCATTATGATTTAATTTAGATCTTAATCACATCCTAGATATATTAAATAAATTGATAAAATATCCAGATTATAAGTGTTCACATTTTTTATATCAAAAGAGAATCTACAACAAGACATTATTCGATTAACCAAATGATGGTTTTCATTTTTTCAAAACAAATTCCAAACAACATCTCATGGAAAACGGTGATAAAAAAGTTAATCCATTTGATCTTATATTTGAATTTTTCCGTGATATATATCCACTTAAAACAACTTAATACATTTCATCCTTGGTGCAGTGGTCTTCGTATTTGAAACATTATGCCTTAGATATTTTTATTAACATAATTTTACATGTTGGTCATTTTATTATTATTTTATACTTTTTTTAAATCTCATGGAGTGCATAAAAATATTTTTCTCCCTCTTATTGTATAGATTTTTCTCTATATTGGTACAATATTAAATAGAAACCATGATGCGAATGATGAAAAAAATTAAATTTTCCGCTTATCCTTAAAATATTCAATTATATTTAATATATAAATCTATTATACTAAAATAGATAAATAATCAAAATATTGTTTCCAAATGATGACCATTTTAATATAAAATATATTTATATTTGCTTAATAAAATATTAATATCGTGATACCCCATACCTGAACATTTTTGTTGTTCTCAATAAAATGACATAATAAATATCTAGTAATAAAATTAAATTTGGAATGATTAAACATACTAACTCATTAGAATAGTTTTATGAATTATAATTTAAGATTATGAAATACACATACACAAAATCTTTTTATTTTATAATCCTTAAGAAAAATAAAACTACTATGTAATATTTTTACCTCAAATTCAAGCTTTAAATAATTAACCAATAAAATGGATTTAATTTATATATTTTTACTATGAATTATATTACTTTAAATTTTATTATATACATAATAATAGTAATTCATATATATATACATAATTATTAATGTGAATTGAATAATAAGACACAAAAAACCAATTCATACCATCAATTTTCTGATGAGATAATAGTTATGACCAAAATAATAATGAGTAAGATAAGTGGTCATAGATAGTTCCATACACATATATATGGAAAACCAAACATAACACATCAATTCATACCATAAATCAACTCATAATATCATTTTTATGACTGAATACATTAAGGGGAACATTTTTCTTTTCAAAATTTCAATATATAGTAACTATAATAAATTTCTCTATTTATTTTTCATCAAACTAATGCGATTATATAAAAAATAATAATCTATTATAAATTTATTAAAGCCTCAACTATTACAAGAAATTATTTTTATAAAAATTATAGATAAAAATAAAAATAAAAATTTCTACAAAAAACTATGCCAATTTACCTAATGAATGGTTAATTAATTAAATCAATGTATATTTTTAAAAAAATTATCCACTTATAACATGATATTTCCAAAAAAATAACTGTTCAATTAAAAACAACATAAAATTAAATTATGAAATAAATATGCATCATAGATCAATAATTTAGTAATATTTCATGTTTACTCTTATTTGAACCTACTACACACTTTACCTAAAAATTTTCCCCAATTATTATACTATCGTCAAAAAGGATACATGATATAAAATAATATTTAGAAAAATAATTCATTGAATTTTTTTATATTAAACTCTTTTGGATTTTTCATCTCTTTTCCATCAGTCAATGAAGTTATAAATTGAAATATTATATACATTTTGAATTTAAATTTCATTTCATTAAAATGTGAATTTTTGGGGATTTATGATTCAAATATATAAATTATATGTCTCTAAAATCTTATATTCCTCTAAAATTTAATTTTTTAGTTACTTTAGATAATTATAAAAGGAGTAATAAATAGGATTAAAAAAAATAAAAACCCATATTAGAATAAAATTTTTCTGAATGTTTGTTTATAATCGAATTTATAGCATACATAAAGATAATAGGAATTATAATATTTCAAATAAATAATACAAAGAAATAAATAACACTAAAACATCAATATATTCAAAAATAATAATAGAAAATATGGATCACAAGTACCCACAAGAAAACTATTTTACTCATACATATAATCATATACATCTATATATGTTTTTTCATGGGAGGTGTGGGTCTAGGTTGAAGGTCTTTTTATAGAATTCTATTAAATAAATATTTATTTATTTTTAAATATTTCCTTTTTTTGTTATGTGTCTTCTTCATGGATTAATGAATAATTTACATCCTTTAAACGAGAATTATGATTGGCCTTGGGTAGGTAATTTTATTTAATAGTGGAGTATAATTAGAAATGAAGTTAACTTAATTTTTATACAGTGGTTTTTATTTTTTTCATGGTCTAAAACAAAATATCCTTGTATACTACACCATAAGATCTTTTTCATTACACTTGGATTTTACATCCCTTTATATTTCATCAATTTTTAGTAAAATTACAAAAAACCGCTTTACAAGGGGATTGTTTAGAAATTTTATTAATTAGATTAACATATAATATTAATATTTTATTTTTAATAGGAGAAGAACTCATACTCTCATTTCTAATTAGATATTTTTACTTTTCCTACACTTCCTACTCAATCTCAATTTACTGATCCTCCTATTATAATTATTCTATCCATTATTTCTCCTTGGAATCTACATTTAGTTTGATAGAATGTTTTGGAATTTTGGGGTGGTCAATTTAGGATATGTAATAGACATATATAATCCAAAAGATCTTATTTTACAGACATATAGATTATGTTATCAATTGTGGTTTGGGTAGTAAGTAGAGTGTTTGCGGTTATAGGTCTTGTACATATCATCATCACATTTAATAAATTGCCCTTATATTTTATAAGATAATTTAATTTTTCAAAATATTAATAAATGTTGGCCACTGGGTGAAGAATGGGGTATGGTTGAGAATAATTTATACGAGGGGTACTAGAAGAAGTATCCTAGTTATAAATTACACCCCTGCTCACTCATTTTAATAATTTAATTATCTTCCTCCTTCTATTTGTTTCACAGAACATTATATTTAATAAATCCATTTATTTTTCATTTCCCTAATGCTATATAAGGAGGGGGGGTGATTGATATTAAATAATTAAAAATTTAAGGAATAAAAAATATAAATTACTTTTAAATTCCCCTTGATGAAAATAATATATACCAATAAAAACATAGAGTAAAGAAATTATATATTTTCTAAATACAACCTGGAAACACTTATAAAAACTAATTTTTTATATTTGAATGTATATTATATTTTATAACACATTTAAAAAAAATAAATGTTAAATAAAATCTAAAAAATATTTGTAATTAATGCATAAATATATTTTTAATAAAATCTATTGAAAATGAATATTTTATAAAATTACTTATTACAAAGATGATATCAGTTCCAATTACTCATGTTCAAAATTAAGAAGTCAATGATAAAGAACATAACCATATTAAAATAAAATATTTATTAAAATATATAGGAAATATTAGTCTTAATTACTTACTAGTTATTCCAATTACAAGAAAACCTCATAGCCAATAGTAGTTTTACACTAGAGGGGTGAGTCCCCAACCATGACCAAGATTAAATATAGTATCCAATAAATATAAGTTTAATAAAATATACTACATAAATATTCATGGGACTGAATACAATTTAAGGATAATATACAGAAAATGGTTTAGAAATTGTTTATTATAGTATCTAAATAGTAAAAAAGTAATTACAAATGAAATCCACTAACTTTATAAAAATATAAAAATAAAACAAAAAATGAGATAATGAAAGTTTTATCATGAATAGGATGTATGAAGAGTATGTTGTTCTGTAAGAGATGTATAATTCATGAAATGATAGGTTGTTCGTTGCAGAATATGGAATATATGTGATTGAATATGTTTTTTTACTTCATTGTGAAAAAATAAAATAATTTTAAATTCAGTTAAAATCAAATAATTCAAAAGAGTTGAAAATAATTTTGATTCTTGAAAATTTATAGAATTATATTAAAGTTAAAGTATAGTGTTTAAGGATACATTGAGTGATTGAAAACCAAAAATTCCATATAGGTACCAAAACATGAAATGTTTTTTGTTTTTGATGTTTCATATTTGAGGGACTATTTTGGTTGTTTCTAGTGTCACATGGCTCCCTCTCTTTCAAACGGGAGAAATATCAAGTGGAATTGTAAAACCTTTTTTGTTGGTTAAGAGGTTAGGATGTTAACTAATTTCATGGGTCTTTCTTTTAAGTTCTTTCCCCACTTATAATTTTAATACATGTTCATGAAATGATTATCAATTACAATACCTAATGGGGTTTGTTTAATCATCCATTGATCATTGTCCTTGTATGTGATACCAAAACATAGAAGGATATATCCTTAAGAACCAAATGTGAAAATTTATTTGAAAATAATATCATAAAAATACCTTAAACACCCAAATATCTACAAAATATTTCTTCTTATTAAATGGAGTGTGCTTGATGAAGATCACAAGGAGAAACAAATTTATTCATTTTCACTATAGGGTGGGGGGAATCAACTAATAGATCCATGAATGATTCATTAGTAATTCCAGACACTCAATGGTGGTTCTTGTGCCTTCACCAATTGATGAATGTGCTTCAAAAAGAGAATAATGTTTTGGACAGAATAAAATAATCATAGGTTTCATGAACACACACGCACAAACTCTCACAATAATACATGACCCATTCAACTTATATATCAAACCCTGATACAATTCATGAAATGAAGTGTATTGTACATTACATAATGTATTGGGATCCATCTCTTGGAGCTCAAACATTAGAGTCTGTTGGAATTCATTAATTTAACACATCATTGAGTGAGGTATGATAACCATAAAAAAACCAAATATTTGTTTCATAATTGATGAAATCATGTGGGAGGGATGTGGAACCACCTATACATCACATTCATGTCAAAACTAGTAATCATTGTAGATCACAACATTAGATTCACCAATATAGATTAGTGGTTCCCATTTAATAGCACTTACAATAATCTCCAAATGCACAAAAATCCCAAGAAGATTTTTTTTTCAAAACCACAACTCTTTGTGAATTTAAGTCAACAATTTTGGATATAGTTTGATTTATATATCTTCATTTTATAATTAAAACATTATCTAAAACTTAATTGTAATATCCAATATTTTTTAGGTATGTAAATATTTGAATTTTTCTTTGAATAAATTTTGATGGACATTCCATTGTTTTTAATCCTTGTTGGTTGAGACTCATTTGGATATTAGGATCTTTTGTTGTGGAAAATGACCTAAATTTCAGAGATGTATATTTATTTGAATTAAAGGAGTTTGGGTATAATTATGTTAAGGGTATTATGAGGGTTTCCAATTGTGTGGATGGATTCAGAGGTGGTTTGGGTTTCTTTGTGGGATACAAGATGAGAGAAATATGAAAATCATTTACATGTCATGTACATGTTACAAGATATTTAAATATTCCCAGAAACTTGTAATGAATGGTTATAGTGTATAAAATGAATACACATTGTGAAACTGGTTCATGACATGTAATAGTTGATTAGGATAAATTTTCAACTGAGGCTTTTTGTTTTTTTTTTCAACGTAAGTTGAATATAGATAATTACGTGTCATGTAAGTATTAAACAATGTAAATTTCTTAGATCTATCAATTTTAAACCTATCTGCTCATATTATTTAATTCATTTATATAGTTCAACCTTCTCTCACGACCCCATTAATATTTCCATGTGATTTTAGAGTCTCATCTTCCATTACAAACATTCTGTTCAAGTGACCATTCTTTTATGTGTTGTTTTTATTAGGTTTTCACTTTTTTTTCCATCGTTCTCTAGTTCTCACAGTGTAAATCATTAGAATATTATTATTATGGGTGTTTTCATGATCTTTTTTATCTTTGGTAATTCTTGTGATCATTTTTTCCTTCTTTCTCAGTGGTGTTACCCATCCAAAGTACTGTGTTAATATATGGTTAACAGTAGGTGGGATAAAACCTAACCCTATGGTCAGTTTAATTATCAAGTATGTGTAATACCTTGATTTTTACCAACGTAATGTATGCATTAATAAATTAAAAGATTAATAGTGATAAATCTTGTATCGGGTTATTCGTTAGATCCCATTGGATTCAATGGTGTTGTGACCTAGCTTATAAATACCTATTGGGTGAGAGAACCCTTATATAAGAATGAACTAGATAATGGTATAAAGTATATTTAGCATGAGATGATATTTATAGTGATTGTTTGATATATAATTGAGCTTGTTATATCTTATAGTATATTGATATGACTGTTGAAAATTTTATATATAAATACAAGTTTAATTGAAATAAAAATGTTAACTTGAATAATTAATTATTGATACTTATGTTTTGATATTATTCAATCCTTTATGATATGAATTATTGTGTTCCATGTATAATTTTTATAATATAGGTATTTTTTTGAAGGTTGAAATGATTATATAGAGCATGGCACAATGATACATGCTAAAATTATTATTTATAAGGATTTTTCGAAAGGAGGAAATGATTATATTGAGGGCTTAGCCCTATTGATACTAAATTGTTTAAATATAGGTATTTTTAGGAGGCTAAAATTCTTATAAAAAGGGATTTACTTGGTTTTTTATGCCATGATTTATTATTGTGGTTGGCATGGTTGTGAAATATGACCAGATACATTCTATCATGGTGCGGAAGTAAGTAGATTTATTTATTGTATTAATTTATTGATTAACATACCTATTTATCTATTTATTTCATGAACTTATTATCATAATGGTTTTATTTAAACATTGTGTTCTCCAACAACTTAGTTTTACTCACACCCTATTTGGGAAAACATTTGGTACTCAAGTAGATTACATATATATAGGTATGGACAAGGAAAAAGGGCATTGCTGCTAATTATTTATTGATAGTTAGTATGGTGTTTCGAAAATAGGTTTGATAGGGAGTTTGGGTCATCTGGATATTTTAGTTGTATTACTTTAGATTGGAATTTAGATATATTTCATCATATCATTACGTGATTCATTATTATTTGGTTTATTGGTTCCTACTTTTTATTATAAGCTGTATGTTGTATAGTTTATTCTATTTTACATTACACTAATATTTTTTATTATTGTTTAATATACTGTGTTGTAACTCTATACTAATGGGTATAGTCTACCTACTATATTCATCACACCACTGCTACTAGTCGATAGTCTCTGGCACAAACTTGTGGTCCTGTAACCAACCTGATCTGAAAACATGAGAGAGTGGCAAATCATGGGATGTTATAATTTGGTATCAATGGAGTTGGTGTTTATTTTCTATTGAATTAATATTTGGGAAAGTTAAAAAGGATATTAGTATGTTTCAAGACTTGTTAATGAACTTGTTCTTGAGAGTATCTAACTCATGTACAAGGGAAAATTCAAGTACCAAAGGATTCGATTGTTATTCATGATTTTAGATTGTACAAATGATGTTATTTCACCTAGGGTATTCATATGTTTTGTGATGTTATTATTTCTTGTGATTTACATTCATGTACAACTTTTTCACAAGATGAGTATAAATGTATCATGATTGGAACATAGGGATATATCGTGACATGCATTGTTCATTATAAAGACATATTTATTTCTTGTGATATATTTTCTTCTACAAAAAATTAATTGAGATACCTGTTATATCTGATGAATGTAATGAAAAGATATTATGTCATGATAAAACACTTGTAATCCATGTTTATCAAAACCAGAAATTTTGGTTTTCTATTATTGTCACCTGTTGTGGTTTTCCTTACTGTAATATCTAGTTTTTAAGGCGTATATTTATCATGTAATGAAGAAATACCTCCTCATCATCTTCGAATCAAGTATTGGGAGAGCAGAAATCAGCACAATCCAAATGTAGCTGAGTCGGAGCTTCCTACAGGCCCTGATGATCAAATAGATGTTCAGCTTTGCAGAATATTTCTGAGGGTCATGCGATCCCAGGAAAGAGAGACTGATCACTCCATTCCGTCTATGTCTAAGATGATGAGAGACTTTAAACTACAATATAATCCTATGGTAAAAGGGAGGGAGGCCCCGAGGAATCCAAGGTATAAATTGAGTCTGTCAAAATGATCTTCACGAACCTAGAGACAATCCTAGATATTATAGTGTTACATTCTTCTTATATTCTTTGTGGATATTACAATCATTGGTGGGTTATTTTGGAGTAATAAAAGAAATAATACGAGTCATCATAGAAATAATTCGAGGATAATTTCCCGGTCCACTTATATCCAATCTCATTGGGGGATGAGAATGCATCCAAGTTCATGTGTCCAGTACAGTATGGCATGTCGGTGATGAACTACACCATATGATTCATTGGCCTACAACACCTGGCATCTAACACCCCGAGCTTCCATGATACGCTTCTCATTCAATAATGCAATAGCTTGCATTGTACGCAACTTCGATTTCTAACACACCGCGACTAATCAAAGTAGTCATTATGAATAGTAATACCCACTTTTTAAAATTTTAGAAATTTTATATTTCAAAATGAACTTCATTTTTGTATTTGTAATATCGAAATTATCCTAAGTTGAATTTTTTGTAATTTTCTGAGAACTTCCATTTTTGTTATGAATAGTGAATAATACTTAAAAACAACTTTTTTAATCAAAATAATTTATAGTGATAAATTATACTATTGAGTGGTTTTAAAGTATAATTATAATATATTTTTACCATTTTATCCAATGGTGTTCATTATAATTAATTTCACTTTGAAATTAGACATAAACAATTGTCAATCTTTTGATATATATGTTGTTTCTTAAAAACACGATATTTGTTGTGATAGTGGGAATTATTTATAAAATTAATTAATGCAACTTATATGTTTGGAATTTTTTAAAATAGACATCATTTTTGAATTTGGAATATCAATTATATCTTAGGGTGAAATTTTGTCATTGTTCTGAAAAACATCAATTTTTGATGAATAGTGAAACCACTAAGTGGTAGTTAAAAAACTGATTTTTCATTTAAATAAAATATTACCACTTCTGTGATTTTATTTTCAAAAATCCGACATACATGGTTTTCATTAGGAAGTAAAATTTTGTTCAATTGGATTAAAATAATTTTTGCTGAATAGTAACTTTTATGGTTAATTAATCGCGATTAAAGGTAATTAGTGATATTTAAGGTAAAAATAGTATTATAAAAATATAGAATGACCTTTACATTTGTCCTAACCCTATTTGATGTGTCATGGACGACCAAGAAAATCCATGGGTCAACTTGGGGACCCCATGGAGCCACTTTGGTAGGAAAATGACATAAATAACTTTATATTTAATGTTAAAATAAAAATGTCACAAACAAGAGTTGTTTTACTAAAAAAATTTTAAATGGGGTTATACAAGTAATATTTTTGACTATAAATATTAATTAGAAAGATAAAAAGATTTCATACATCATGATATTTGTTTTATAATTTTTTTACATGAAATAAATCAAAAGTTTTATGTCACAATGATGATGCAGCGATTACCTCATTAATTAACGATTTAAATAAAATGAAAGGATAATGTAAACTCTAAGGCTTAAACTTGTAAAAAACTTATTGGATGAATATATTTAGAGCCCTTATCACCTTATCCTCGAAATATATCATTTTGGGACCTTTATAATCCTAAAATCATATCATAATAATGTAACATTTCATGAGTTCCAGGAGTGCCCCTCCTCTCCTCTTATAAAAGGCACCCACCACTACCACCTTATTCACACCATTCAAGCAATTTTTCTCGGCCAACCTCTGCCCAAATACTCTCCAAACTTCCCTCAATTACTCCTAGAAGCCTCACTTTGGGCATAATTCTTCTCAAGGAAGCCTTTGGCTCAAATCAAAAGAGTTGCCCGATTTTAGGGTAATGTCTTATCTTTTGTTCTTTTATTTTATTTTTCTTCTCCAACCCCCTAAACTCTTTTTATTAATTTCTTTTGTAACAACACCAGTATCCTCAATATACTAGGATGTTGTTATAAGAAGGATTCGAGCTACAATCATACACACCTACATCTAATGGTTAAAGAACATACTGTTTCTGTGGTTGGCGAATTTCTGCCTCACGAAACGATGATTGTTCAACACTCATATAACACCTTCAATGGTGGCCATTAAGATGTCACCATATTTATATATATGATATATAATATGTTTATGTTTTACTTAAGGTTCTGTATTTTTCATTTATGGCATACCTTTATTGTTTCCATTATGGGTAAACGCGAAATTTTTATTTTAGGAAGTTCGGACTACCGCCCCCTCAAAGTGATTTGAATCGTTAATGCCATATGTGAGATTTATAAAGGATGGATTAAATGATATTATATATGATATTATACTTGAATTATAATATAACTTTATATCATTATGATTTCATTCCATTAAATATGAAATACAAATGAAAGTAGCGTTCATGCGTACGTATGGCTTACCGTCTCCATGAACGGTGCATTTCATTTCTTACCTCTAAATGTTATGTAATATTATGAATGAATGTATATACTGGATATATATGATATATATGATATCTACATCATGAATATAATTCTGGAGATAATTGATATTCTACCACATAAACAACTTGTAATTATAAGAAGTTTATTACTGACTCAAGTACCAAAGATCGACAAAACGATCGTTATTAACTTAAATGACTACATAATTTTCGTAACATTGTAATAAGTAATATAAAAGGGATAATTAACTTGAAGAAGGATATTAATCAAGTATATATTAACTCTAGTTTATTATTCATGAGGTTAAATAACGGTCGAGTCAAGTCAGACACAAGGTAAGGGAACTTCTTAAACCAATTTCTATTCTTTGGGTTAATCTCCTACTTTCAAATTATGTCAGGATATTATTATGTCCTATCTTGTATTTTTACTTTATTTATGTGTACTTATAGTGAATAAACATAATATACCTACTTTATTTAAAAAAAATGATCTTTGTAAGGGTCTTCGTCTCAATCATTTTTCATTGAGGCATATTTTGTTTTATACACAACTTTCTTTTATACGGTGTATAAACCCCTTTGACTTTTACGTTTATTCAAAACGAATATTTTTTATACGAAGCATTTTACTAAATGACAAAAACGGAATGTTTTTCTTTCCATACATATGCGGCGACAACGACTTCTCCACCGCTGTGACCATTCTTTGGGTTTCGACTTCCTCTACGAGCAGGTAGAGGCGGCTCTGGAACAGATGTACCTAGGGGTAAAACCCGAAAACACGGCTTTGAGCTAGACTCGAACGAGAACTGGTGAACGAAAATGGGACTTGCTGTACTCTTGGTTACGACACTCCCGGGGGATATGCTTATGATAATTCTCGTTTCTTTACAAACCACTATGAAGGGTTATGAGTATATAATTCCTCAAGGAAAACATTTTTATGATTATGGATTATATCCATAAGCCATTCAATTTACATTAAGTATTTTAGAAGTTTGGAATTATTCATTTCAATTCATAAACTAACCTAGTTTATGCCATTGTATAGAAATGGTGCCCAGTGGAAGGAATGTGAACTCCAGCAATACGTATGATCCAAACCGTAAGAAGGATCATATCTTTCACGGTATTAAGCCAACATTTAGAAGGGAAATAATCTCCCATGTGTTCTAAACATATGAAGAAATAATATCATGTGTTAATAAGATAAGTAAAAAATTCTCTGAGTATTATGGCTTTGAAGGGAAGAAAGAGAAGAAAAGGATGGAAGAGAGAATGATGGAAAAAGGGTCGTGGGAAAAGAAGAATTTTCCAATATGTGATCACTGTGGGAAGAAATAGCTTGGAAATTGCCTCAAGGGAATGGGAGTTTGTTATAAGTGTGGAGAAAAAGGACACAAAGTGCGTGACTGCAAGGGTAAGAAAAAAGTTTCAAATGTACAATGCTTCATCTGCAAGGAGTGGGGACATTACACAAACCAATGTCCAAATCATCAGAGTATGCCCCAAATGATGTTATTGGATAATAATCAAGTTATGATACTACCACAGATGAGGAGTAATGATTAGAGTTCTTATGTTGTTATTAAATAATTTTGTCATTTGAGTGTTGTATCAATGATGTACTGGTTATAATAATTATGGAGTATATAAGGATTGTACTGCAGTACTATTTCATCAAGGACTTGAGATTGTGTGGAACCAAGAAAAGTGACTCTACAGCAGGTTAAAGTTTTGGAAAATATATGGTTGAGAGAAAGATAAACCATAATATGGTTCTGATACTGAGATAGTGATTTTAGAATAATACATGATTGATTTGGTAAATTATATTGGATATTCTTAACTTCCTTGAAACTGATTAATGATTTGTATACATTTTTGGATAGAAGGAGTATATCTAGTATTCTATAAGGAATAAGGGATCATTGGTAATTGCAGTGTTTTAAAAGAATACATGATGAAGGTGTTCACATGTTGTTACGCAGAAAAAAGGATCTTCATTATGTTTACCTTCCTTATAAAATTTGGACTGTGAGTTGGACAGAAGTATTTTGGATAACTATAAAGGTTGGAATGGATTAAGTTGAACCTTGGATAGTATTGTTTAAGGTTAAAACATTTCTGAATATTATTTTTGGAATATTATAATAGTTTTAGAAAAAGGACAACCTTCAGGTTGGGTGATAACCCGTCGCTTTGGACAAAGCTGCAGGAATCGAACCCACAACCATATTGCGACAGGCCTTTATGACCTACCACTAGCCTACAGGAAGTCCCTGGTTATTACAAAATAGTTTTCGTAATCTAAATGGTATGTGTTAATATTTTGAACCTTGTACGATTAGGATAAATATAATATTTTTGAGTTCTATTATCTTTTTGAGTGAAAGATAAGTTTGTGGTAGAAATTAGTTGAAGGTTGAAACTATACTTGTCCAGCATAAATATATATATATATATATACCTATATCTTATTCAATGAATAAATTAATTCCTAAACTTTAGTAAGGGGATATTAAAACAAAAAAAAATGTGTTATCCTAATACCTTATGAACTGATGATATTTTAAATCAACATAGATTGAAGGCTTTGAGGCCCTCAATTTGACACTTGTTTGTGATTGATTACCTCAATCACTCCCTACAAATATTTACATTTTTCTTCCAATTATTTGTCTCTAATTTCCACCAATGTTCTCCTAATAGAGATCATAATTGGGTGGTGACTTTTTCATTTCCCTTTCCCTCTTATTAAGGCTAAATTTTATTAACCTTATTTCCGATGTGGATTTTCCACAAAGGTATTTTCTATTTTTAACATTTTATTTTGAAACTTTTTTTTCAAATTGCGAGGACGCAATTTTTTGAAGGAGGGGAGAATGTAAAACCCCGAGCTTCCATGATACACTTCTCATTCAATAATGCAATATCTTGCATTGTACGCAACTTCGAGTTCTAACACACCACGACTAATCAAAGTAGCCGTTATGAATAGTAATACCCACTTTTTAAAATTATAGAAATTTTATATTTCAAAATGGACTTCATTTTGTTATTCGTAATATCGAAATTATCCTAAGTTGAATTTTTTGTAATTTTCTGAGAACTTCCATTTTTTATGAATAGTGAAGAATACTTAAAAACAACTTTTTTAATCAAAATAATTTATAGTGATAAATTATACTATTGAGTGGTTTTAATGTATAGTTAGAATATATTTTTACCATTTTATCCATTGGTGTTCATTATAATTAATTTCACTTTGAAATTAGACATAAACAATTGTCAATTTTTTGATATATGTTGTTTCTTAAAAACACGATATTTGTTGTGACAGCGGGGATTAATTATAAAATTAATTAATGCAAATTATCTGTTTTGAATTTTGTAAAATAGACATCATTTTTGAATTTGGAATATCAATTATAGCATAGGGTGAAATTTTGGCATTGTTCTGAAAAACATCAATTTTTGATGAATAGTGAAACCACTAAGTGGTAGTTAAATAATTGATTTTTCGTTTAAATGAAATATTACCACTTCTGTGATTTGATTTTCAAAAATCCGACATACATGGTTGTCATTAGGAAGTAAAATGTGGTTCAATGGGATTAAAATAATTTTTGGTGAATAGTAACTTTTATGTTTAATTAATCGTGATTAAAGGTAATTAGTGATATTTAAGGTAAAAATAGTATTATAAAAATATGGAATGACCATTACACTTATCCTAACCCTATTGGATGAGTCATGGCCGACCAAGAAAATCCATGGGTCAACTTGGGGACCACATGGAGCCACTTTGGTAGGAAAATGACATAAATAACTTTTTATTTATTGTTAAAATAAAAATGTCACAAACAAGAGTTGTTTTACTAAAAAAAAATTTAAATGGGGTTATACAAGTAATATTTTTGACTATAAATATTAATTAGAAATATAAAAAGATTTCCTACATCATGAAATTTTTTTATAATTTTTAGACATTAAATAAATTAAAAGTTTTATGACACAATGATGATGCAGCGATTACCTCATTAATTAACGATTTAAATAAAATGAAAGGATAATGTAAAATCTAAGGCTTACACTTGTCAAAAACTTATTGGATGAGTATATTTCGA
Organism: Viscum album; assembly: GCA_963277665.1. NCBI lineage: Eukaryota > Viridiplantae > Streptophyta > Magnoliopsida > Santalales > Viscaceae > Viscum > Viscum album. Next base: position 627,093,125 of record OY728130.1, on the reverse strand, counting down.
ACGCTTATCACCTTATCCTCGAAATATATCATTGTGGAGCCTTTATAATCTGAAAATCATATCATAATAATGTAACATTTCATGAGTTCCAAGAGTTCCCATCCTCTCATCTTATAAAAGGCACCCACCACTACCACCTTATTCACACCTTTCAAGACATTTGGATCGGCCAACCTCTGCCCAAATACTCTCCCAACTTCCCTCAATTACTCCTAGAATCCTCACTTTGGGCAGAATTCTTACAAAGGAAGCCTTTGGCTCAAATCAAAAGAGTTACCCGATTTTAAGGTAATGTCTTATCTTGTGTTCTTTTATTTTATTTTTCTTCTCCAACCCCCTAAAATCTTTTTATTCATTTCTTTTGTAATAACACCAGTATCCTCAATATACTAGGATGTTGTTATAAGAATTATTCGAGCTACAATTAAACACACCTACATCTAATGGTTAAAGAACATACTGTTTCTGTGGATGGCGAATTTCTGCCTCACGAAACGATGATTGTTCAACACTCATATAACACCTTCAAAGGTGGCCATTAAGATGTCACTATATTTATATATATGATATATAATATGTTTATGTTTTACTTAAGGTTCTGTATTTTTCATTTATGGAATACCTTCATTGTTTCCATTATGGGTAAATGCGATATTTTCATTTTAGGAAGTGCGGACTATCGCCCCGTCAAAGTGATTTGAATCGTTAATTCCATATGTGGGATGTATAAAGGATGGACTAAATGATATTATATATGATATTATACTGGAATTATAATATACCTTTATATCATTATGATTTCATTCCATTAAATATGAAATAGAAATGAATGTAGCGTTCATGCGTACGTACGGCTTACCGTCTCCATGAACGGTGCATTTCATTTCTTACCTCTAAATGTTATGTAATATTATGAATGAATGTATATAATGGATATATATGATATATATGATATCTACATCATGAATATAATTTTGGAGATAATGGATATTCTACCACATAAACAACTTGTAATTATACGAAGTTTATTGCTAACTCAAGTACCAAAGATCGACAAAATGATCGTTATTAACTTAAATGACTACATAATTTTCGTAACATTGTAATAAGTAATATAAAAGGGATAATGAACTTGAATAAGGATATTAATCAAGTAGATATTAACTCTAGTTTATTATTCAGGAGGTTAATGAACGGTCGAGTCGAGTCGGACACAAGGTAAGTGAACTTCTTAACCCAATTTCTATTCTTTGGGTTAATCTCCTTCTTTCAAATTATGTCATGATATTATTATGTCCTATCTTGTATTTGTACTTTATTTATGTGTAATTATAGTGAATACACATAATAGACATACTTTATTTAAAAAAATGATCTTTGTAAGTGTCTTCATCTCAATCATTTTTCATTGAGGCATATTTTGTTTTATACACAACTTTCTTTTATACGGTGTATAACCCCCTTTGAATTTTACATTTATTCAAAAGGAATCTTTTTTATACGAAGCGTTTTACTAAACGACAAAAAGGGAAGGTTTTTCTTGCCGTACATATGCAGCGACAACGACTTCTCCACCGCCGTGACCATTATTTGGGTTTCGGCTTCCTCTACAATCCATAACTTTTTTTTAAATGAAAAATAAATATCAAGTTTTAATTTTATTTTATTTTAGTATTGAAAATGGTTTTGAAAGTCTTTTTATTATATCATTGTGTTGTATTTATATCTTGTGATTGAAATGTGGAAATTTTATGTTTATTTTATGCATATTTTATGTGATATGATTATGTTATGGTTTATGATATGTTTAAACCTATTCATATGAGGAATGCATTGGAATTAATAAGTGAAGGGTGGAGCCCGCTATAGCTCCCCGATGCATCGAAAGGTCTCATGAGACAAACTAGTGTCTTCGCATGAGGCCTTGACAAAATCTTATTTGTGGTCTTGGCACAAGGCCTTGGCTATGTGGTTATGATAGTCTGGCATTATGCATTCCATCATTATGAAAATGGTAATGGATATTGCATGTGATTATTCGACCAGTAGAATATCCATGTGAAGAAGTAATTGGCAATATCTCATGTTACTTTTACCATATTATGTTGAAGTTCAAGTTTAAAAAGGCTTTTGTTTTAGTTATATATTGCATTAAATGTTAATGTTTATTTATGAAAGCTTCCGCTATATTGTTATCCTTACTGAGAATCTGATCTCACCCCTTTCAATGTTTTAATATTTTTCAGGATGTGAAGAAGTATTTTATGAATGACTTGCAGGGATAGTAAGAAGAGGATATGAGTGTGGACTATGGAGACTTTGTTATTGTAGTTTTTACTTTATGATGTAATTTAAGATTTATGAATGTATCTAGTGTTTCCAAGGCTACTAAACTAATCGGTCTTTCGAGACTTGATCTTTTCTGATCATGCCAATGTTACGAAGTAATGCACCGACTCTGGGTAGCTGGGGTCGGGGCATTACATGGAACCATCATTTCCCCTGATGATATCTCTAAAGAAAGACAATTTTATGACAAGATTCACTATGAGATCAGGTCACATGTGAATATATTTTGTTTGAGTCGCTTTTTGGATGTGATGTATTGGTCAGTCATCATATATGGGAATCTGAGAGAGGTCCTAATCAAAATCCATGATGTATCAGCAGGATGAACTATGTGATCTTCTTCTAGTAGAAAAAAGTTCTTTTATGATAGTTATTTATAAGTAAATAGTGGAAAGAGTAGCCAGGAAATTGGAAAACCATATTGGAACTATGTTCTATTGTTGTTCTATCAATGTGATAAGTTCTTAACCAAGGTCCGATAATGTCATTACTCTACTTTGGAGTGTCATGATTTCAGTCAAATGGTCCATATTCATAATTTTTGTAGGAACATATCACAATAGTGTAGTTTAAGGTGATTAGGATAGGTATTAGAGTTTTCGACATAAACATATTATGACCCCTCCCCACAAAGTGAACCCCTCGTGGGATGACAATGGGAGAAGATAGATAATCACCCCATGAGTCCCGCCTCTAGTAGGCCCCTGGTTGGTGAATAGCACTACGGGTATTATAAACATTCATATGAAAGGTATTACCCTTTAAGATAAAAACTTGCAGAAGAGAGAGATTAGATAGAAACTAACCAAATATGGCTCGTACTACAATATAAAATAAACCTAATTACATAAATGTATTTTCATGAAAGAACTGCTTTAACTGAAATGTAAAATTGTAAGTACCAAAATAAAGTAATGATGACAATATCCACGAAGCCCAAAAAGCTCCTTCAACCCACAAGATAGTAATAACCAACATGATCTCCAACATGCTACAAATGAACTGAAAATAGTTTATAAATAAATAGGGTGAGTCTAATAGTATACCTAGTAGGATCCTCCATGGACCCTCTCATGAATAAGTAAATAAAGTATAGTAAATCTTAGTGAACAACAAGTGAAACTAACTAATCACAGAAACAAGTATACTAAGTTCCCAACTTCACCACTGATACTCTCACCATGTATGTCATACAAGAAAATATAACATAATAATGAATATCAAGGGTACCCTGCTAGCACTTCCCCATAGGTTTTCCATCTTTCCCCCGCATTTCATGTCCTGGGAATCTCTCTCCAAAAGGATATCCCTCAAAGACCTGGGCAAAGCACCACAACATGAACCTCATGCATTAAAATTCACCTCATGCATTAAACCACCATGTCCACATAAAAAAATTAACCAAGTAGTTTTGAGGATCTACCAAAACCGACATAACGTGTATCATAAATCATATATAATAACTTAATCCATTACATCCCATTAACTGAGTGAGGATCCTCAAGCCATCATAGCCCATTCATGTTGTACTCATAGTATCCCTTAGGAAACTATAACTAGAATATATGTTTACGAAATAAAAAAATCCATTATATACCTCTAAAAACATATATGTGTAAAAATAATCACTCTGAATACCAACACAATTAACTACCAAGAGAAGAGAGCAGGGCCAATGGGGGTAGTCTACCATCTATCCTACCACTGAGATGTTGGAGAAAACACACCCCCAGGGCATAGAATCCCAGCGGAGTCTGTTTACCTAACTAATATGGTGGTTTAGAATATTGAAACAGAAAATTTATATGATTAAATATATCCCAAACCACACTAAGGGAATATCATTGCTTCAAACACAACAACAACTAACATATCTCGTATTCTCGGCAACCACTACCAAGACCAGATATCCTATAAGCACGCAACCATTTAAAGAGCTACATTAAATTACTTTATCCCTTTTTATCAGTTGTATTTTTTGTTAATTAATTATTTAACCATTAATTAAACATCATTATTTTCCAAATTACATTTCATTAGGATCTCAACAAAGATCTATTCCCTTTAGGCATAAGAAAATCGAGTCCATAGCTTCTCAGAGATTATCACCTCAGCATTGTATCCCAGCAAGCTCCAACCCCATGGGTTAAAAATTTATTCATTTATTAAAAATATTAACACTTTCCATATTTATTAGTATTCTAAAAAAATACTAAGATACCAAACACAAGGACGCCAATACATTGAGTATATGAACTTCTTCTCAAGTCTTTGCCACTGATAGCAGAAGAATAGACTCATCCAACAAAGAGAAGCTAAACACGGAATGCACATGGAATGAAACGCGTGCCTTCCCCTATCGTGGAAGGAGAGTAGACAAAAAAAATCTACCTCAAGAAGAGGGGAATGTAAAGCAGATAAACAAGAAACAGATTCAAATAAGCATCCATCTTTTAAATTAATTAGTAAGCCTATCTTAAGATCGTTCCTTCATCTTTAGTGTCCTCCTCGACACCAAAATGCATAAACTAATTCATCTTGCCACACAAGGCATCAAATGATACCATAGAAAATGGGCCTAACTGCCCCACGTACCACAATAACCCTCTAGGATCATCCATCCTAGGCTCACGTCACATCTTCTCCTCCCTACCCCCACACCCAAAACAACCCTCTAGCCCTAGATATATCACAAGTAGCAGGAAAAAAATATAGAAACTTGGATCTTATCCCCAAAGAAAGGCATTGAGTAATCACATAGAAGAATCTATAATGACACTAAAACATTAGGTACTTGGAATTACAAGATAGCCGGAAACTCATTCCCCACTAAGGAATTATATTTAATCACACAACCAATTATTTTTCCATTTTGAATTAAATGATTCATTATTCATAGTTTTCAACTAAAGGTAAACTAATCAACAAGCTATTAAAAGCTATCACGAATTAATTAAAAAATTAATTTAACATGAATTTTACTCTTTTGAAAACAAGCATCAACATGATTCAGGTTAAGTAACCAATTCAATTGAACACACATATCTATATAAATTTGATCATCATAAAATTACAAGAACAACATCCAGATTCATTAAACTTTCCTCTTAAACAATTTATATAATTAATTATCAATTAATTCTATATTTACATTAATTATCAATTTCCATCAAGAAAAACATTATAAACTACGAAAGGCATAAATATCACACTATATAGAAAATCAAGAGGAAAACCGGTATCACAGTTTAAATCCACAACATCACTATGCGATCAATTCCAATTAATTAATCCATTTCAAATAACTTTTAGGATAATTTTATTGTGATCTAAGAGGTTAAATAATTATAACCCTACAATTTCAAATAAATAAATAGAGAAGCCCAAAATCCAATGCCTCCAAAGGCCATCTACATTCTTCGTATGAGAACAGATCAACACAATGGATCTCTGATCACCTCTCCCACAAGATCTGCATCTATCGAAGGATGCCACAACACCACCAGACCAAAAATTATGAGATAAACCCCCATTATAACCATGTGATATTTTCCTCTATCACAGGGTGAGAAGAACAAGACAGAAAACAGATCAAACTTGGACAAACTGCAAGAAAAATAATGAAAAACACACCTTGGATCAATACGGGTCATCACAGATCAATGATGGACACCCAAGGATCGATCTATATCAAACGTATCTTCATAGTGCTTAAGAGGGGACAATCGGGTTGGTTGGGATGCGAGGGAGGGATGAACCAGCCGTAGGGTTTGACAAGCCAACATGCTGGAATGTTTTCATGCATAACAACATTGTGGGATTACATGATGTGTAATCCCCTTTCATATTTTGTAATACCTTGAGGTTAGTTTCCATAAAAAACAATCTCCTATTATATTTAATTTAATTTTCAAAGCCTGAAATATTAGATGACGTGAATCCCACTTTTACAGTGAGAAAGTTCCCTACTCCCAATATTTAGTACCCAAACTCATCATCACTTCCTCCAACATCTGAAATCCTTTGTAACACACAAATATTTGATCCACATAGATCCTAGAACATACATCAAATACATCTCAAAACAGTCTTGTCCTTGATAATCCAAAAAAAAAACCTAGAGTGGAAACCAAATAGGGGTCGTCTGAACAGTCACCCCATGAGATGCCTATAATGGATCTCACCAGCACAAGAGATTAACTCCTCACTAGAGGAATAAGTGAAAACCCACAAAACAACAAAAAACATATTATAAACACTCTCCTAATAGAGATTCCTCTCAAAATAGTGAAATCCACAACAAGAAAAAGAAAAATCCATCACTCAACTAGGAAAGGTCTACAACCATAAAAACTTACAACATTACAAGAGAAGAGATAATAATCAAATATCTTGGGGGTAAATAACATGTATTTGTGTCAGACATTCCTAGGTAATGTCCTCCACAGCATCATGCTGCCACAAGACACGAACCAAGGGGATACTACACCCACATAACACCATATGCTAATGGCCTTGGATCTCAATAGGATGCTCCTCGAAGGTTGCATCATCTTCAAAATTGATCTCACCCTAATATATGACATGAGAGTCATCATGAAGATAATGAAAGATCTGTGAAAAGTTAATAACATCATGTATCCATCTCATCTATGGGTGTAGCATAATCCGATATGCCATAGATCCAACATGTGATAACAACCTGAAAGACCCAACAATCCCGGGAGAAATCCTAATCCCATGACCAAACCTTCAATACCCACGATAGGGAGACACCTTCTAGAAAACATGATCCCAAAAATCAAGCTCCATTTGACTGTCCCTATGATAGGGATAGAATTTATGATAATCATTCACTAGCTTAATCATCGCACGAATCACTTGAACCATCTATGTCATATTCTGTACGTGTTCCTATTCAAGAATTTCTCACTCTCTGAACCCAGTTCGGCACAATAGAGAATGATATAGTAGGCAGTATGAGGCTTCAAATAACTCTATATCTATGGTGGAGTAAAAAATTATTATTGTAACATATCTCTACCAAGGGAAGGTTCCTTATCAACAAACCTAAAGGATCCAATACATAAGAGTGCAACATGTATTCAATAGTATAAATGGTCCACTCTATCTGAACATTTATCTACCGATGAAAAGTAGTGATAAGGAATAGTTGAGAACCAAAATAATGATGGATACCTCTCCAAAACCAAGAGGTAAAATTATAATCTCGATCAGAAATGATAATCCTTAGGAATCCGTAGAGTCTCACCACCTCCTCCAGATACTTCCATCATAGAACCTCTATTGTGAATGAATCCTTGATCACTATAATGTGAGATGATTTCATCAAATGATCTACTACAACCCATAGCCTACATGATATTGAGGTAAACTAGTAAGAAATTCCATCGAAATGGCCTCCCACTTTCACTAAGATAAATCTAATGTCTAGAGAAAACCCTTGGGAACATGGTGCTTAGTCATAACTTTCTAGAAGTCCAATTATCGAGAGACAAAATCTGCAACTGCATGCTTCAACCCAAGCCACAAAAATGGACTGCTCAAATCTCATTACATATTTTTCCTGCCAAGACGTACCACTAAGGGAGAGATATGGAACTCTCTAAGAACAATATCATGCATCGACAAAGGAACACAAAATATTCCATGAAACAACACTTGATGTTGTTTATCCTAAGGAAAACCACCAAGGGCCTCTCCACAAACAAATCGGCCTCCCTAGACCTCCCCCTAAAAATTCCCCTAACTAGAAATCTTCCACCCGTAGCACTAGAGATGACTGCACCATAATTTGGAAAATAAATCCTCTTCCCCTAGCTTCTCCCATATCGATTTGTAATGAAAAATGTTCTCCCATCAACTGCCATGAATCACCAGATTCATGAACTATATTACTACATGACTTTTATCTTAATGCATTTGTCACATCAGTCCCCTTTCTAGGAATATAAGAAATATCAAAGCCATAATCCTATAGGAACTCAATCCACCAACCCTGGATGAATTTCAAGTCACGATGGGAGAAAAAATATCTCAAGATCTTATGGTCAGTGTAAACCACAAAATGCTCACTAATGAGGTAATGTATCCATAACATTAGGGAAAAAACACAACCACCACCAACTGAAGATCACGGGTGGCATAGTTACACTCATGGGGAATCATTTTCCGAGACCCATAAGAAATGACTAATATCTGCAGCATCAGAATAGAACCCAACCCAAGATGAAAGGAATCACAAAAAAACATAATTTAAACTCCTTATTTTTTCATACAATTATATAGAAAACTAACGAACTTCTCATTAAGATGTTGAAAATATTATTGAAACTAATCTATCAAATATAATGCATGATCCTTTCTGGTTAATTCTCTCAGAGGAGTCAGAACCTGAGAGAAATTGGCTACAAACCTCCTATAATAACCTGAAATACCATGTAATCTCTATACCTCTATCACTATCTTAGGGGATTCCCAAGACACAACTACTTCTTTATTTTATCGATCTAATGATACTCTTAACTAGGATACAACATTCCCCATTAAATGGACTTATCGTGCTCAAAACTCACTATTTGGTAACTTCCTAAACAACTTCTCACAATGAAGAACTCTCAAAATGGAATGTAGATGTTCTCCATGCTTCTCCTCAGAAACCGGATACACAAGGATGTCATTGATGAGGGACACCACAAACTTATATATGTACTCATTGAACATAGCATTCATCAATACCATGAACACTATTGGAGCATTCCTCACACTGAATGACATCAAAACAAACTTGTAATTCCCTTGAAGACAACATATAACTTTCTTCAGAATATCTTCATCCTTGACTCACATATGATGATAGCCTGACCAAAAATAGTTATTTTAGAACCCACATGAACCCTTCAGTTGTTCGAATAAATCATCAATCCATGGAATATGTTAGTGGATATTCTGTGTAACATAGTTCATGTGATTATAATTGATAAACAACCACAAACTTCTATCTGCCTTCTTTATGAACAAAACTAATGCACCCCACGGTGACAAAATCAGACAAACAAAACCACACTACAACATATCATCAATATTTATATTCATATCTCACAACTCAGAAGGATCTATCCTATATTGAATCATTGAGATTGGTGACCCGCCTGGTTGCAGTTAAATCTCGTACTCGATATCTCTTTGAGGGGGTAAAGCTACAAAAACCTTTCAAAATACATTTGGTTACTCTTCTAAGACCCTAGAAAACACTAACTAATGAACCTCTAATGATCTCAGCATCAAACCATCCATCGAGTATGATAATTATGGAATATTTATCTGAACCATTCGAGGGTGTCTCTCGCTAAAAAAAAGCTGATGGATCTCCATCAACATCAAAGAAAACAACCTGCCTCCAAATATAAATCCCTGATGTCCTGCACCAAATACAACCAAGCCATACTGAGGACAATTTCATATGGTTGTATCTGTAAACATAGGAAATCTCCCCAAGAGAAGTGCTGCCCCAACACTAGTTCCATATCTCAATATAATTTAAACAAGTCGGATCGACCTCCTATTAACATATACGACACCTAGGGAACTGGAATCCTCTTTACCTCACATTCCAAAGCATGGAAATGGGTAGGTGGTATGAAGGGGTGACTCAATCCTAAATCATAAATGGCATGCACCCAATTAGAAAACAAGAAAAGAGTATATAGAATGACATCTGGCACCCTTGGTGCTGGTAATGATAAAGAATGAAGCTGACCAAGAACTACTCCACAGCCTCTATGACCATCCTGATGACCACCTCTATAGTTACACTCTGCTCTCTAAAGATGGGTAGAATCCCAGGGATGTCCTATGCCTACCCCTCTTCACTTTGTAGATCCCAAACTGGAGTAACCTGTTGCTGCCGCCTCTGCTGGAACTGCCTCAATTGAGGAACCTAAAGCAGAACAATTGGCACATACTGACTTCACAGAAAGGTTAGGCACTCTCACCACTGATGAACTCTGACTCCATAAGAAAAATATGTCTAATCCATTATCATCGGACTAAAAATTTCCACTCCCAGAGATACGATACATTGAGATCTTGGACCAACCCCTAACTAATCGAGAATTATTTTTCCCTAACAACTAGGAAACTGGGACCACATCTCTTCTTTATGAGGAATATTTATGACTCCCCTCTCATGATGATCTAGTTCTATATAATTTCCTCTTGATGACCTCCTCTCTCAATAGTACCTCAAGATACGTCGTCAACATAAACAGGGTGATCTAGCACTGGATATCTGGATTCAAAGTCTCATCAAAATTCCTCTCCCTAGCCTACCTATCTAGCAATAGGTCCTAAGAATGTCATAGAATGTTTATGAAATGGAATCCAAACTCTCTCACATTGGATCTCCCCTAAAAAAGTGTAAGTAACTATTTTTGACTGACAGAATTTGAGGGTGAATAAAGAAACTTGGGACTGAACTAGTCCCAGAAATACACCTATGAGACAGTTGAATACTCGTGATCACTGAGGAACAAGACCCACCATTTCCTCAATACCCCACAAAACATCATCAAATCCAACATCACCCAGTTCTCCTTCCCAGAAAAAATTGAACTAAAAGCTATATCAACCTCCTCCAACCAGTCTTCTATGACTATATATGAAACAATTCCCTCATACCTCTATAGAATCTGGAACTAAAATTCATGGAGTGTTCTCCTCCATGTTTCATTGTCTTAAAACTCAACTCTATGACAATATTCTAGTATAAAATGATGACCATCTTCATAACAAACCTGATGAGAACATTGAACTCGATCTATGCCTATAAAATAACAATGGTAAGAGATCCTAAATCTGGAATATGGAAATCAATATTAATTAATTTGTTTCTTGTATTCATTTTAGGTTAACCTATCCCAAGGTATACCCATTCAAAAATAGGCACAATGAAGAATGATTCATGATACTTTCCTAGGTATCTACCTTGAATCCAGTAGCACCTCCTTTAGTAGCCGTTGTAATCTTAAAGATCCATGGATAAAATAACTAGTGGTCATTAATACCTATGTCTCAGTCGGTCTTTCATGTATACAGTGGTTTCTAAACATAGCAGACACCATTTCCCTACCAACCCTTGTAACCTCACATGTGCCTAACTCCAATCCCCATCCCATTCCTCAAACTAACCTCTTATACCACTATATCATGACCTCTCTAGACAATGTGTACCCATCATGGTACGAAAATGGAAGAAGAGACATAATGGATTCGAGGCCTAACTCCAGTAGGCCCAGGGATGGGAACTATCACTGAGGGTATAATAAACATACAGATAGGAGGAATTACCCTCTATGAAAACACCTACAGAAGAGAGAGATAAGATAGAAAATAACCAAATTTATCTCAGAATAAAATACAAAATAAACCCAAGTACAAAAATGTAATGTCATGAATGAACTACTACAACTAAAAGGAAAAAATGCAAGCACCAGTTGGAAGTAAAGATGAATGTGACCACGAATCCCAAAAAACTCCTGCAACCCACAAGCAAGTACTAACTAGCCTGATCTCCAATATTCTCCAACTAACCTGAAAAATAGTTTATATATACATTGGGTGAGAATAAAATTATACTCAGTATGACCCTCCCTAGAGCCTCTCATGTAAAAGTAATTAGAGCATCCTAAATAATAGAAAAACTAACTCACCACCTAAGTAGGTATACTAGGTTCCCAACCTCACCATGGATACTCTAACCAAGTATTTCATACAAGAGCATATAATATAATAAATAATATCAACGTTACCCCTCTACTACTTCCCCACTGGTGTGACACGTTTCCCCAACATCGCACACTTTGATCATCTCTATCAAAAAGGCTATCCTGCATACACCTTAGCGAAGCACCAAAACACGCACCTCATTCGTCAATATTAACCTCGTGAATCACACCACCACATCCACATAACAAATGTAACGAGTTATTTTCCAGAATCCACCCAAACCCACATAATGCATTTCATTCATTGGGTATTATACCTCAATCTTTTACAACCCATACACCGAGTATGGATCCTCAAGCCATCAAAACCCATACATGTTTTACATATAGTATCCCTTAGAAAAATATATATAGAATATATTTGTGTGAAATAACCAAAATCTATTACGACCATTTAACCACATATATGGTAAAAAATATCTTCCATCAATACCAGCACATGTAACTACCTAGAGAGGAAATTAGGGACAATGGGGGTATTCATCCATCCATCCTCCAATCAAGATGTTTAAGAAAACACCCCCAGGACTCAGAATACCATGGGTGTCAATTTCCCTAACCGATAGGGTGGATTAGCTCATAGAACCAAAAAAATTAGATGATATAATATAGCTCTGAACGACACTAAGGGAATATCATTCTCTCATAGAAAAATGCATATAACACCTCTCGGACTCCGGGCTACCACTACCAAGACTAGATATCCTATTAAAACACAACAATTTAGAAAGATAAAATAAATTAATTTATATATTTTTATTAGTTTTAATTTACCTTAATTAATTCATTAACCTTTAATTAACCATCACCATTTAATCATTATATTTCATTAGTATCTAAAAGAAGATCAATTACCTCCATGCCTAATAAAACGGAGTCCACAGATTCTCAGAAATTATAACCTCAACATTTCATCCTAGAAATCTATAAACCCATGGGTTAAGTTTTTTCACTTATTTAAAAAATTAACACTTTAGTTATTTCTTGATATTCCAGAAAAACATTCAAAACTACGAAACACAAGGCGATCAACATAGTGAGTATATGAACTACGAAACGATTCTTCTCCACCTATAGAAAGAGAATAAACTCTTCCAACCTAGATAAGATAAACATTTAAAGTCCATGACATAACCCACACATCATTGCCTCTATTAAAATGAGAGTATCCAAAACCCTCTAACTCAAGTAATAGGTTATGTAAAAAATATAAACAAGAAATAGCTTCCAAAAATAATCCATCTTTCATATCAATGAGTAATCCTAACATCAACTCATTCTATCATCTCTGGTGTCCTCCCCAGCACCCACATGCATAAAATGATGCATCCCTCCATTCCAATAATAAAATGCTACCACAATAACTAGAAATTACTACCCCACATACAACAAGAGTCCCCCAAGATCAAGCATCGCAGGATCACTTCACATCAGGGCCTCCCTGCTCCCACTACCGCAATTACCCTCCAGGATAAGTCATGTCACAGTCAGTAGGAAAAAACATAGTAATTAGTCTCTTTTTCCCAAATAAAGGCATTCATCCTTCACATACAATTATCTCTCACAACTCCAAATCATAAGGTACCTAGAATTACTATAAATAGGGAAACTTAGGACCCACAAAGGAATTAACTTTTATTAAAAAACTATTTCTTATTTCATCTTGAATTATCAAATTCATTATGCATAGGCTCAAACTAAAGATAATTTAAGTAAAAAGATATCAAAAGATATCAAAAATTAATTAAAAAATTAATTTAACATGCATTTATTTAATTTTTCAACAAGAATAAATATTCTTCAGGTTCATTAACTAATTCAATTTGTAACTCCCCAAGATTTCATAGTACATTATTTCTTCAAAGTAATGCAATAACTTCCACTACACGCAACATGGAGTTCAAGCGCATCACGACTTAAGAAACTAGCTGTTCAAAAGAGGTTATGAATAGTATTAACTGAATTTTGAACATTATATAATCCTTCTAATTTTAGAATCCATATTATGAGTTTCATAGACATAATGTAAGAACAAATACATAGTTTTTAGATAATTGTTTTTAAAAAAATGCAATTTTACCGCCTTTTAATGGCGAACCCTTTTTAAATCCAATATTTCAAACTTTTATATATTCAATTTGACAAAATAAACATCTTATTTAGAATCGGGAGATAAGAATTTAGTTTCAATAAATATTTGGTTTTTTTCTGATAACTTTCATATTTGGGTGAATAGTGAAAAATACTATATTTTAACCGAAACTACTTTTTTAACCAAAATAATTTATAGTTTTGAATTATACATTTTATTTTTTTGGAAGTATAACTAGATTATATTTTTACCCTTTAATCCAATGCTGGTCAATGGAATTAATTTCACATTGAAATTATACATAAACAAGTGTCAATCTTTTGATAGTTATTGTTTCTTAAAAACACGCTATTTGTTTTAAGAACGGAAATTAATTTGAAATTAATTAATACCACTTATATGTTTTGAATTTAGAAAAATAGAAATCATTTTTAAATTAGGAATATAAAATATATCTTTGGCTGAATATATGGTATTTTTCTGAAAAACTTCAATTTTTTACGAATAGTAAAACCACTTAGTAGTAGTTAAAATTAATGAATTTTTCATTAAAATGAATTTTACCACTTCTGTGAGTTGAATTTAAAACATCCGACATACATGTTTGTTATTAGTAAGTAAAATTTGGTTCAATAAGATGAAAATAATATTTGATGAATAGTATCTTTTGACTTTTATTTACTGCGGTTAAAGGTAAATAGGGTAATTTAATGTAAAACAAATATTATAATAATTCAAAATTACCTTAACACTTGTCCAAACCTTAGTGGTGGATTCATTAATGACCATGGACATCTTTTTCTCGATTTTGGGACCCATTTGAGCCACATGGAGGTGATAATGGCAATTTAGATTAATTAACTTAAAGTAAAGTCAAAAATGACAAAAACAAATATCTTTTAACAAATTAATTTTTACAAAGGGTTATATAAATTATATTTTCGACTATAAATATTAATTGGAAATATAAAAAAATTATTATATAATATAATTTTATTTATAATTTTTAATGATTAAATAATTAAATTTATTAATGACACAATGATGATGCAATAATTACCTTATTAATGAAGGAATCAAATAAATGGTATTATAAATATTAAAATAAATATAATTTCAAAGTTTTTATGACATCCACGAATTTTCTAGGTGACTATGACATGTTAGGTCTGATTAAATGTAACTCTTTCGAATAAATCATGTTGTTATGACTTTCACGAAAACAAAATACCAAATAGTGTAAAAATTACATAAATTAATATTTAAAAAAAATACTATATTATTGGTTGACATAATATTCATAAAAATGTAAGGTTTGGAAAAAAGGATTAAATAATATTTTATATGTCATTAATTAGCCACTTGAGGTTCTCTTGGAAGTTTAGAGTAATTTTATTAACCATATATAGTAAGAATACAAGAAGACACGGTAAAAGTTAAACTATTTAACAAAGAGTTAAATCTAAACGATAAGATTAAAATGGCAACCTAAATTTGTATAAAACATACCGGTTGAGAGTATTTAGACCCATAACAACCTAAGGATCAAAATAAATTTATTTTTAACCGTTATAAACCGAATATGATTGCATAATAAATTAATACTTTAATCTTTTCCTAAAGTGACCCTCACCCCTCTTATAAATGGACACTTCCCCTTATCTCCAAATCACACCTCAAAAGCCATTTGGATCGGCAAAACCCCACCAAAATATCCTCCCAACTTACCTCACTTAAACCTAGAGTCCTTAGTTTGATCAGAAAGCCAACCTATGGAGGTTTTTTGATCAAATCAAAAGGAAGAACCCGAAGAAGAGGTAATGATTTTACTACCCTCTTTCAAGTTCCTTTCTTCTTCCACTTCTTCTTTCTTTGTTTTTTACATTCTAAAATAATAAATCAAGTATGTTCTATTTACTTTGATGTTATTATAAATATTTCACAACTATATTTATTATTCTATCCATCTTATGAATGATAATGTCACCATACGTGCGTACGTACGACTTACCGTCTCCACGCCATGGTGCAATTTGTTATTCAACACTATGTTATTTGGATGGATATAATGAGGAGTAATATGTATATAAATAATGAAAATAACATGATAATGTCTCTGTAAAATTAATATACCATCAAATTCCACACCTTTAAGTAAATGATATTGTCGCTCGTGTGTGCGTACGGATTACCGTCTCCACGATGCGATGAGATTCATTTCCACACTCACCATTCATCAAAGATTATGAAAATATATATTACTAATAGGTCTATAATATATGAAATAATAATTATACTGGAGATATATATATTTATATATATGTGTGTGTACTTACAAATATTTTATTCACTTAGTTCCGTTCAATAAGTTTTGAAAACAGAAATAACGTTTATGCGTATGTACGGACTACCGTCTCCATAAATGGTGTTTTCCATTTCATATATATGTCTACTATACATATTTATATTATAAATATATATGATATATAAATCATGTTTTATATTCTGGAAGTATTTATATCGTGATCCATGTGATACAATCAAGAGTAAAAAGTTAAAACACGTACGATAAAAAAAGTGATTATTACTAGAAATGTTAATTTAACATTGAAATTATTATTGAACGGGTAGTTAAAGTCATAAATTAATAATTTATGATATCAAAAATATTAATATGGTTCTGTTATAATTTATTAAAATACTACGGTCTTCATACATGAGGTTAAACATACCCTCAACTAAAGGAAAGTGCAAGGTAAGGGGTTTTCATCTCACTCCATATTCTCGTGAGATTCATGCCATATTGCCAGTATTACCTTTTGTGTGGTGTATGTACTACCCATAATTGTATTATTTGTGTAATACAATTTAATTTATTTGTATTTACATATTCATTGTATGATACTTCTTTCATAGGGTGTATGTTTCGTAAGTTACCAAATTGTTAAGGGTTAATTCCTCAATTTCATTATTATCCGAGATTGTTTATGTGTAAGTATTTACTGGGAAATTTTTATTATCAATGTTAATTTTTCATAAAAATGATTTGAAAATTAATATTTTATGGTTTTTTGAAAATTATTCTTCATAAAGATCATAATTTTAAATATTTTAATTATTTATCTCTTTAAACCTTTTAATTAATGTCCATGTTTTCAAAATGATTTTAAGGATTTATTTATATGGACATGAATGTCTTAAAATGATAATTCTTTTCAAAAGTAATCAACGTGGTATGGGACACTTTGATTCAAAAATCTCTTTTAAATTAATTCATTTATAAATATGTGACTTTTAAATGATTTTACAAAAAGGATATTTCTCTCAAAAATATTTACTCATCATTTTCAACTATGTCAGCATCCTTTACTGGATATTATTTTTGATTGAGGTTGATTTATAATAATACTATATTCCATGTTGTATTGAATGAGTTATGATATGTTTGACTATAGATGTGTAATTTTTATACCATTCATGGTTTAGTGATAAAGTATTGACATTTCCTATGCTAGTTTTGTTACGAATGTTTATGTTATGTTTAAACATTTTAATATGAGGAATTAATTGGACTTAGTAAGTGACGGGTGGAGACCGCTATAGCTCCCCGATGCATCGATATGTCTCACGAGACAAACTAGTGTCTTGGAACAAGGCCTTGAAAAAATTTTATTTGTAGTCTTGGCACAAGGCCATGACTATGTGGTTATGATAGTCTGGCATTATGCATTCCATCAATATGAAAGTGGTTAGTGATATTGCACGTGATTTTTCAACCAGTAGAATATCCATGTGAATAATTAAATGGAATTACTTCATTTTATTTTTTTCCATATTATGCTGAAGTTCATGTTTAAAAGGATTTTGTTTTAGATATACATTTCCTTAAATGTTTATGCTTATTTAGGAAGGTTTCCTCTATATTGTTTTCATTACTGAGCATCCGAGCTCACCCGTTTCTATGTTTTATTTTTCCTAGGATTCCAAGAAGTGTATTGTGATTGATATATAGGGTTAATACAAGGGAATAATGGCATTCACAAAGGATTATTTATGTTTTTTTATGTTATAAAGTGTAACGTTACATTCATGTATGTAATCTATTTTCCAAGACTGCTAAACCGATCGGTACTTCGGGACTTGATTCCTTGTAATCAGGCCAATGTATTAAAATAATGTACCGACTCTGGGTAACTGGGGTCGGGGCGTTACAGTTGGTATCATAGAAAGTTTTGTAATAACCTTGGAAGCTAGATTTAGATAAAATCTGATTAGAGCACATAGAACTAAGATAGACTTTGAAGATTAGTATATAAGGGCTTCCTAGAATTTTGGTAATGTAGAGATTTTGTGAGTTTTCCATGAAAATACATCCATGTCTGGATACGATCAGGCTGAGGCGGCTCTGGCACAGATGTACCTAGGGGTAAAACCCGAAAACACCTCTTTAAGCTAAACTCGAACAGGAACTGGTGCACGACAACGGGCCTTGCCGTACTATTGGTTACGACACTCCCGGGGGATATTCTTAGGATAATTCTCATTTTCTTTACAAACCACTATGAAGGGTTTACGAGTATATACCTCCTCAAAGAATTTTTTTTTGACATTATGGATTATATCCATAAACTGTTCAATTTACGTTAGGTATTTGACATGATTAGAATTATGAATTGCAATTCATAAACTGACCTAGTGTATGCCATTGTTTGGAAATGGCGCCCAGTAGAAGGAATGAAAACTCCAGCAATACGTATGATCCAGAGAGTAAGAAGGGTTACATCATTCATTGAATTAAGACAACATTTAGAAATAAAATAGTCTCCCATGTATTATCATCATATGAATAAATATTATCATGTGTTAATAAGATCAGTAAAGAATTCTATGAATCCCATGGCTTTGAAGGGAAGCCAGAGAAGAAAAGGATGGTAGAAAGAAAGATGGATAAAGGGAACAAGGGAAAGAAGTATTTTCCAATATGTGATAAATGTGGAATGAATCACCTTGTTAAATGCTTGAAGGGAATGAGAGTTTGTCATAGGTGTGGAGAAAAAGGACACCAAGTACATGATTTCAAGGGTAAGAAAATGTTTTCAAATGTAAAATGCTTCATCTTCAAGGCATTGAGACACTATGCAAATCAATTTCCCATTCATAAGAGTATACCACAAATGATGGTATTGGATAATAATCTTGTTATGATACTACCTTAGATGAAGAAAAATTACTAGTGTTCTTATGTTGTTATTATTGAATTATTTCATTTGAGTGTTGTATCAATAGTATACTGGTTACATGAATTAAATTGATAAATAAGGATTGTACTACAGTACTATTTTATTGAGGATTTAAGATTATATGGTTCTAAGAAAAGTGACTTAATAATAAACTACAATTTTTGTAAAATAAATGGTTGAAGGAAAGGTAATCCTTAATATGGTTTTGATAAGGAGTTAGTGATTTTGGAATAAGAGATGGCTGATTTTGGTAATTCAGGATGTTGCGGTGTTGTAAAAAATACACGATGAAGGCATTCACATGTTATTACCTGGAAAAAAGGATCATCATTATGTTTAAATTCCTTATAAACTTTAGACTGAGAGTTTGGATATAAGTATTTTGGATAATTCTAATTGTTGGAATGAATTATGTTTGAAATTAGATACTATTGTTAAGGTTATTTTTGGATTTCTATAAAAAGTACAACCCAGAGATCAGGCGGCAACCCGACACGTCCGGCAAGGCCGCGAGACTTAAACCCGCAACCAAAGGGTGGAAAGGGTGTATCACCTATCACTGACCCACTTGATGTGCTTGATTGAATAATTTAGTTTTTTAAAGGGTGTGATATGTGAATTTTGAATTCATTATTTCTATAACCCTTCACGATTAGGATATATTGAATATATATATATATATTGAAATATTTTAGAGTGAAAGATGTGTTTGTGGTAGAAATTAGTTAAAGGATGAAACTCTACTTGTTATGTATATATATATATACATATATATATATATATATATATTTCCCTTTTATTATACGGTTAAATTAATTATTATACTTTATGGAAGGGATCTTAAAACCAAAAATGTGTTATCCTAATACCTTACATTTTGTTGAACTGGTGGTATTTTAAATCATCATAGATTGGTGGCTTTGAGGCCCACAATTCTACAATTGTATGTGATTCATGACCTCAATCACTCCCTCTAAATATTTACGTCCTTCCTCCAATTATGTGTCTCTAATTTCCAACAATGTTTTCCTAATAGAGATCATAATTTGGTGGTGACTTTTTCATTCCCCTTTTCCTCTTATTAAGACTAAATTTTATTAACCCAATTTCGGATGTGGGTTCTCCCGCAAAGGTATTTTCTATTTTCAACCCTTTATTTTCGAAGAACAATTTCAAATTTTGGGGAAGAAATTTATTGAAGGAGGGAAGAGTGTAACACCCCAAGATTTCATAGTACATTATTTCTTCAATGTAATCCAATAACTTGCACTACACGTAACACTGAGTTCAACAACATCACGACTTACCAAACTAACCATTCAAAAGTGGTTATGAATAGTATTAACTGAATTTTAAACATTATATAATCCTTATAATTTTATAATCCATATTATGAGTTTCTTAGACATAATGTAAGAACAAATACATTTTTTCAGGTAAAAGATTTTTTTTTTCAAAAAATGTAATTTTACCACCTTTTAATGGAGAACCCTTTTTAAATAAAATATTTGAAACTTTTTTATATTCAATTTGACATGATAAACTTTTTCTTTATAATCGGGACATGTGAAGTTAGTTTAAATAAATTTTTGGTGTTTTTATGATTACTTTCATATTTTGGTGAATAGTGAAAAATACTATATTTTAACTAAAAACAACTTTTTTAGTCAAAATAATTTATAGTGTAGAATTATAAATTTTAATGTTTTAGAAGTATAATTAGATTATATTTTTACCCTTTAATCCAATGTTGGTCATTGGAATTAATTTCACATTTATATTATACATAAACAAGTGTCAATCTTTTGATAGTTATTGTTTCTTAAAAACACGCTATTAATTTTTGTAACGAGAATTAATTTGAAATTAATTAATGTCACTTATATGTTTTGAATTTAGAAAAATAGACATCATTTTTAATTCGGAATATCTTATATATATTAGGCTGAATATTTGGTATTTTTCTGAAAAACTTCAATTTTTGATGAATAGTGAAACCACTTAGAAGTAGTTAAAAAAACTGAATTTTTCATTAAAATGATTATTACCACATCTGTGAGTTGAATTTTGAAAATCCGATATACATGGATGTTATTATTAAGTACAATGCAGTTCAATAAGATGAAATAAATTTTTAATGAATCGTAAGTTTTGACTTTTATTTACCACGGTTAAAGGTAAATAGGGTAATTCAAGGTAAAAAGAATATTATAATAATTCAAATTACCTCAACACTTGTCCAAAACTTATTGGTGGATTCATTAACGACCGTGAGAATATTTGGGTCTATTGTGGGACCCCTTTGAGCCACTTGGATGTGATAATGAAAATTTAGATTAATTAACTTAAAGTAAACACAAAAATGACAAAAACAAATATCTTTTAGTAAATTAATTTCTAAAAAGGGTTATATAAATTATATTTTGGACTATAAATACTCATTGTAAAGATAAAAATATTTACTATATAATGGTATTTTATTTATAATATTTATATGTTAAATAAGTAAACTTATTTATGACACAATGATGATGCAATAATTACCTTATTAATGTTAGAATTAAATAAATGATATTTTAAATATTAAAATAAATATAATTTCAAAGTTTTTATGGCATAAACGTACTTTCTAGGTGACTATGACATTTTATGGAAGATTAAATGTATCGTGTTTGAAGAAATAAAGTTGTGATGACTTTCAAAAAAACAAAATACTAAATAGTGTCAAAATTTACACAAATTAATATTTAAAACAAATACTATATTATTGGTTGATATAATATTCATAAAAATTTAAGGTTCATCCAAAGGGATTAAATAATATTTAATATGTCATTAAAAATCCACTTGAGGTTCTCTTGGAAGTTTATAGTAAGTTTATTAACCATATATAGTATGAATACAAGAAGACGCAATAAAAGTTAAACTATTTAACTAAGAGTTAAATCTAAATGATAAGGTTAAAAAGGTAACCTAAACTTGTATAAGACTGATTGGGTGAGAGGATTTCGACCCATAACCACCTAATTATAGAAACAAATACATTTGGAACCGTTATAAACTGAATCTGATTGTATAATAAATTAATACGTTAATCTTTTCCTAAAGTGACCCTCACCCATCTTATAAAAGGGCACTTTCCCTTCTCTCAAAATCAAACATCCAAATACACTTTTCTTGGCCAAAACCTGTCCAAATATCCTAAAAACACCCCTAAACGCAACCTAGAGGCCTTAGTTTGATCAGAAAACCAATTTAAGGAGCCATTTTGATCAAATCAAAAGGAAGAACCTGAAAAAGAGGTAATAATATCACCACCCTCTTTCAAGTTCATTTCTTCTTCCACTTATTCTTTCATTGTTTTTTACATTATAAAATAATAACTCAAGTATCTTATTTATACTATGATGTTATTATAAATATTTCACAACTATATTTATTAGTCTATATATCTTATGAATGATAATGTCACCATGTGTGCGTACGTACGGCTTATCGTCTCCACGCCGTGGTGTAATTTGTTATTCAACACTATGTTATTTGGATGGATATAATGATGAGTAATATGTATATAAATAATTGAAAATAACACGATAATTAATGTATAAAATTAATATATCATCCAATTCCACTTCTATAAGGAAATGATATTGTCGCTCGTGCATACATATGGATTACCGTCTCCACGACGCGATGAGATTCATTTCCACATTCACCATTCATCGACGATTATAAAAATATATATTACTAATATGTTTGTAATATATGAAATAAACATGATACTGGAGATATATATATATATGTGTGTGTGTGTGTTTACTTTAGAATATTTTATTCACTTAGTTCCGTTCAATACGTTCTGAAAATGGAAACAACGTTTATGCGTTCGTACAGACTACCGTCTCCATAAATGGTGTTTTCCATTTCATATATATGTCTATTATACATATTTATATTCTAAATTTATATGATATATAAATCATGTTTTATATTATGGAAGTATTTATATCATGATCTATGTGATACAATCAAGAGTAACACATTAAAACATGTACGATAAAGAAAGCGATTATTAACCGAAATGTTAATTTAACATTGAAATTATTATTGAATGGGTAGAATAAAGTCATAAATGAATCATGTATGATATCATAAATATTAATATGGTTCTGGTATAATTTAATAACATACTACGGTCTTTATACAGGATGTTAAGCGTACCCTTGACTAAAGGAAAGTGCAGGGTAAGGGGTTTTCATCTCACTCCTTATTACCATGAGATTCATTCCATATTTCCACTACTACCTTTTGTGTGGTGTATTTACTGCCCATAATTGTATTCTTTGTGTAATAAACTTTAATTTATGTGTATTTACATATTCATTGTATGATACTTATTTCATAGGGTGTATGTTTCGTAAGTTACCAAATTGGTAAGGGTTAATTCCTCAATCTCATTATTATTCGAGATTGTTCATGTGTATGTATTTAATAGGAAATTTTTATAATCCAAGTCCATTTTCATAAAAATTATTTCAAAATGAATATTTTAAGGATTTTTGAAAAGTACTCTTTATGAAGATCATAATTTTAAATGTTTTAAAGATTTATCTTTTAAAACTTTTTAATTAATGTCCATATTTTCAAAATGATTTTAAGGATTTATATATATGGACATGAATTTTTTTAAATGATAATTATTTTCAAAAGATTCATAGTTTTATGGGACACTTTGATTAAAAAATATCTTTAAAATTACTTTATAAATGTGTGATTTTGAATGATTTTACAAAAATGATATTTCTCTCAAAAAGATTTACTCATCATTTTCAACTATGTCAGCATCCTTTAGTGGATATTATTTTTGATTGAGGTTTATTTAATATAATACAATATTCCATGTTTTATTGAATGAGTTATGATATGTTTGACTATGGATGTGTTATTTTTATACCATTAATGGTTTAAGGATAATGTATTGAAATTTCATATGCTAGTTTTAATATGAATGCTTATGTTATGTTTAAAACTTTTCATATGATGAATGCATTAGACTTAGTAAGTGACAGGTGGAGCCCACTATAGATCCTCGACGCATCGGTAGGTCTCATGAGACAAACTAGTGTCTTGGCACAAGGCCTTGAAAAAATCTTATTTTTAGTCTTGCCACAAGGCCTTGACTATGTGGTTATGATATTCTGGCATTATGCATTCCATCAATATGAAAGTGGTTAGTGATATTGTTTGTGGTTATTCGACTAGTAGAATATCTATGTGAATAAATAAATGGAATTAATTCATTTTATTTTTTCCATAGTATGTTGACGTTCATGTTTAAAAGGATTTTGTTTTAGTTACACATTTCCTTAAATGTTTATGCTTATTTTTGAAAGTTTCTGATGTATTGTTATCCTTATAGAGCATCTGAGCTCACCCCTTTCTATGTTTTATTTTTTGTAGGATTCCAAGAAGTGTGTTGTGATTGATATACAGGGTTAAGACAAGGGAATAATGGCATTCATAAAGGATTATTTATGTTGTTTTGTATGTTATAATGTGTAATGTAATATTCATTTATTGTAATCTATTTTCCATGAATGCTAAACCGATCGGTCCTTCAAGACTTGATTCCTTGTAATCTGGCCAATGAATTAAAATAATGCACTAACTCTGGGAAACTAGGTTCGAGGCGTTACATAATTAGACATTAATATCTGCATCAATTTAATTATAATCAAATTGCAACAACAACCAAATTCATTAAACATGAAGTTGAAAGAATTTATCCAATTAATTATCAATTATTTATAGATTTATATTCATTAAAATTTACATTCAGAATAATATTTTACACCATTAAAGATATCAAAATATCTGGAAAATCATGAGGAAAACTATTATCACTGTATAAAGATACAACATCACCATATGATCGATACCAATTCTTTAAATTGGTTCAAAATATTATTAGGTAAATTTAATTATGATCTAAGGGGATAAATCATGATAACACTACAGTTGAACATACATAAATAGATAATCCATTAATCCCCTACCTCAAAAGGACATTTACATTCTTCACATGAGAACAGATCAATGCCACAGATCTCTAATCACCTCTCTCACAAGATCTTCATCCATCCAAGAATTCCACCAAACCACCTATCCAAATAAATATGAGAGAAACCCCCACTATAACTATTATATATCATCCTACATCTCATTTCAAAAATAATTTGAGGAAAAAGAGATCAAAATAGGATAAATCAAAATACAATGAAGAAAAAACACACCTTGGATCAAACTGGGTCACCACAAATAAATGATGGATACACAAGGATTGATCCCTATTAATGGGATATCCAAAGTGCTCAAGATGGGACTATCGGGTTGGATATTATTAGAGGTAGGGAAGTAATAGCCATAGGGTTTGACAACCCGATAGGCTGGAATGTTTTAAAAAATTACAGTATCAGGGAATTACACAACATGTAATCCCCTTTCATGTCATATAATTCCTCAAATTCAATTTCAACTGAACAAATGAATCCTATAACATTCAATTTATTTTTCAAACCCCAAAATATTAAAAAATGTTAATACCACTCTTATACCATGAGTGTTACCTAATTCCATGTTTTGGAACTATAACCCCTCCAGACATCCTCCGAGCTCTACTTTCTAGGGCAACACACAAAGGGTTGATCCACGTGGATCCAGGCCCTTATAACATTACTACCACTAAGTAGATAAGTAGCATGAGTTCCAATGGACATTCATGTCAAGGAAAGCGACATGATACCCTTGTGTAGGAGCATTGGTATCGAGTAGGGGAAATATCCCAAGGGAGTTAGATTGCAACCCAGGGTGGAGGGGATAGTCAACTTTACATTATGCATACTACTCCAACTAGTGTGGACGCATGTCCTTATTCCTTCATATATAATATCAATGAATTATATACTCTTGATTTCATTTTATTTGATATAATAGAATCACATTCCCTTATATCATCTCTTTTTGAAAATAGTTTGGTCTTGGATATGGAATGTTTGGATGGTGTTTTGACCATCGATAAATCCTTGGGAGTATAGTAAGGGAATATCAATTGATTCAAGGTGTCTTATATATATATTGACTATTAAAATTCATTTTTGGTAACCTTTTATAATGGAAATGAAATTTTTTGACAAGATTATTTTTCTTGATTGGATAATACTATATGAAGATCATATTGACTATTATCAGGGTAGTGTTTTCTTTATATCTATAGAAGGAGGAACATATTTATACCAGGGTGAGTGGGATATTTAGGTTGGTCATGCCAGACCAATTTATATAGATTGGATTGTATCTCATCTAAGATAACATTCCTTGTTTTGGATGATATTGGAATGAAGTTGGATTATTTTCCACCAATTGTAGATTATTTTTTGAATATATTTTCTAATGAGTTTTATGGATTACTGCATGAGGAAGAGGTCAAATTTTTGACTGAGTTATTACAAAGAGTATATCTAGTTTTTATTACACCTTATAAAATATCACAAATAGTGATTCAAGAGTTAGAGGTTGATTTGGATGATCTAGATGAAAAAGGTTTTATATGACCTAGTACATCTCCATGGGGTTCTCCATTTATTTTCTCTAAGAAGGCTGATGAGACTTTATGCTTATGTGAAGATTATCAGATATTTAACTAGACGAAGGTCAAGATCCAATATCCCTTTATGTATATTGATGATCTATTTTACCAGTTGAGAGGTTCTAAGATCTTAACTATGATTTATTTGGGATCAGGATATCACCAGATTAGTGGGATACCATTAAACACAACTCAAAATTCTTTTATGAAAATGTATGCTTTGTATAAGTTAATAGTGATGCTATTTGGTTTGATAAATGAATCAATAGTGTTCATAGACTTGATTAATCAGATCATTCATCATTTTTTGGATCAATTTAAGGTGGTTTTTTAATGAAATCTTGGTGTAATCCAAGTTAGTAGACGATAATTGCAAGCATATTGACATCATATTGAGTATATGGAGAGACATTAGCTAAACGAGAAGCTATCCAAATGTAGTTTATGGATTGATAAAGTGAAATTATTGGTAAATTTTTTATTAAAGGTAGGAGTCTTAGTAAAACTATAGAAGGTTGCATATGTGTTATATAGGGAGTGACCTGATAATGGATTCATGATTTGGAGTTTTCTGGATTTAGAAGGTTACTATTGCTGCTTTATCTAAGGCTTCTCCCATTCTGAAGCACCAATATCCTGGACGACCGAGAAAGGGTTAATTTTTATTTGGGAAGATGATTATGAGAGACCATTTCAATAGTTTAAGGGAAGGATGTAACAATTACATATCATCACCTTACCTATGTTGGGTAAAGTGTATATCATGTACTATGATGCATCCAGAGTTGGACTTATTGTAGTTTCAGTGTATTAGGATAGAGTGGTTACTTATAGATCTAGACAGCTGAGACAACATGATAGGAATTACTCTACTCAAAATTGTTAGTTAGCTATTTTATTCCATTCCCTAAGATGATATAGACAATATGTTCTTGTGTGAGAGATTTTTGGTATACCTAGAATAGAAGATGATCAATTACATCTTTTCTCACTAGGACCTAAACCGTCAGCCAATGAGATGGGTTAATTATTTTCAATATTTATACTTCAATATGGATTATTACACAAGAAACTTTGGCATCATTTCCAATTATTTTATCCATAAGATGTTGATAAAAGAAGTGAAAGAATATTTTGATGAGTGTAGGATGATGGATCTTTTTTCTGACATGCTTTTATATTTTCAGGAGTACTAGGGATGACTATCCTTGACTTCAACATATATGATAAATGTCCTTTTGGACAAGATCAATACATAAAAGATAACTGGTTTATGGTATTAGTTCCAAGATATAGTTTATATATAGGGTATCCACCATCAAGATGGTATCTTAGTAGTGAAAATTATCTTCTTTTTCCTAACTGACTATGGGTCTCAATAGGATTGTGTGAGGATCTGATGAGAGAGTTTTATTATTCTAGATTGTTAGTACATCCTATTTTGAAAAATATGTATTGTGATATCCATATATATTACTAGTGTTCAAGAATGAAAAGTGAGGTAATAAAATTTTAGGATAGATTTTTCACCTATTATCTTGTGAAACAGGATGATTAGAGTAATTATGGGATATTTCATCCTATTCCCATTTCAGATCAGAAATGGAATGATGTCACTATGGATTTTATGACAAGAATAACCTAGAAAACCCATAAGAATGATGTTGTATGGGTGATCATGGATCGATTAAAAATGGTATATCACTTATTACCTATTAGGTAGACCTTCAAACTTGATGAACAGAGTAGTCTTTACATGTATGAGATAGTTCAATTGCACAGTGTTCTGAGGAGTATTATTTATGATAGAGATCATTGTTACAAGTCGTTGTTCATGCATTGTATTTATAAGTATTAGGGATAATATGTTCTTCTGAGTACATCCTATCAACCTTTGATTTAAAGTAAATCTGATTGAACCATTCATATTCTGGAGGATATGTTACAATATTTTGATTTAGATTTTGGTGGTTGATTGGAGTATTATATAGAACTTAGGGAGTTTTAATATAATAAAATCTTTAAATATTTGATCCATATGGAACATTTCATGGATTTGTATGGAAGGCCATGTAGCTTTCATCATTGTTGGTTGGGGGAATGAGAGTTAGAACTTGTTGGACCTAGTCTCATTAAGGATATGATTGAGCAGTTTTAGTTGATCAGGAAGTAGTTGGTCACAAAAAAGATAAAAAAGTATTATGAAAACTATCATAGAAAACCTATGGTGATTGAGTTTGGTCATCATGTCTTTCTTCAAGTGTCTCCAAGGTTGGTAAAATTCCATATCAAGAAAAATTGAAATCTAGTTACAAGGTTTTTAGGCCATTTGAAATAGTGGAAAGGGTTATTCCAGTGGAATACTGATTATCCATTCACAAAACAAAAGTTCCATGCATGGTGTATTTCACATGACATAGATTCAGATATATTATCCCAGTTATTCTCATGTAGTAGAAATCAAGGGCATTGATCTTTAAGTAGATTCATCCTTTTAGGAGAATATGATATGGATTTTGGACTGTAGTGATATGTATCTCTGGGGTATGACTATACTCTGGTTTGAGTATAGTGATGACATGGACATGTTCAAGAGGAGACCTAGGAGGGGGTGTCTGATATGTGAGCATAGCGTAAAAAATTTTTCTCATAGGCCACACATTGATTCTTGGAGAAGTTAACAGATGAGAGGTTTTATGGATAAGAGGTTGTAAGATCCTATCTTTTTCATGTATGTCCCTCTTTGAATTTTTCATTGAATCTATTTTTTGTACTTTTATTTGTATTTAACCCATTTTGGTTTAGTCTCATTTGGAGACAGAGTAGATTTTATTGGGAAAATAGAATAAATTTATGGAATTTATGTTTTTTTAATTAATTGAGTTTGGGTATAATCATGATAAGGGGTATTATGAGTTTTTTAGAGTTTTGATATATTTAGAGGTGGTAAGAGTTACTTCCATTGGAATCATTCCAAGAGTTATCTATAAATAATTTACATGCATGTACGTGTTACATGATGTATAAATACCACTATACACATGTCGTGATTGGTCATATGGTGTAAAAATAATACACACCATGAAACTGGATCGTGATGTGTAATAGTGGATCAATATAAATATTTAGCCAAGGCATTAGGTTTTTGGGGTTATATTAAAATAAATAATTACACCTTATGTAAGTATTATAGAATGTGAATTCTTAATATCTAGTGGATTGAAGCCTCTTTAGATGTATGGTTTAATTCATTCCTTTCTCGAAACATTCTCTCTAGACCCCAGGATGATTTCCCAAAAAAAATTTAGTCTCCCCTTCTATTCTATATGTTATGTTGAAGTAATCAATCTCCAATGATCCATTTTGATTAGTTTTTTAGATTTCTTCCAATTTTTTCTTGTTGTTGTGGTTTAAATATTTAGACCGTGGTTGTTTTAGGTTTTTATCATGATATTTTTTGTTATAGGTTTCGTCTTATAATCTTTGAATCCTTCCTTCTCATTGGAGTTACCTTTCATAAGCATTGCATTAATCCCCATTTATAGGTATGTGGTGTTAAACCTAACACTATAGTCTTTTTAATTGTCATGTATGTGAAATAATATGATTTTTACTAACATAAAATTCAGATTAATTAATTTAATGATGAATGATGAT
The DNA here is from genome assembly GCA_963277665.1 of Viscum album. Lineage (NCBI taxonomy): Eukaryota > Viridiplantae > Streptophyta > Magnoliopsida > Santalales > Viscaceae > Viscum > Viscum album. The sequence goes on along the minus strand of OY728130.1, from coordinate 627,062,336 downwards.
AAATATTGCATTATATTATTCATTGGATCCATTTTGATTCAATGGTGTTGTGACCTGGCTTATGGCTACCCTTTGGTGATTGAACCCTACACTAATAATGAATTGGCTAATATTTTAAAGTGTGTTTAGCATGAAATGATATTTTCAATGATTTATTGATATTAAATTGCTTTAGTAAAATCTTACAGGATATTTATATGACTATTGATAACTAGATATATAAATGGAAGTGTAATTGAAAGATAAAAGGTAATTTTCATAATTAACCATAGTGTATTATCTTTTGATATTGTAATATCATTGATACTATGACTTGCTGGGTTCTATACTAAAATTATTTTGTATATGGATTTTATAAGATGATTAAATTATTATATCGAGGGCTTGGAATGATGATTCAAGATAAAATGATTATATATAGGGATTCTCATGGATGTTGAAATTCTTATGTAGTTGTCCTGGTCCAATTGATGCGGAAATTCTTATATATAGTAATTTTCCTAGGTGATTAAATTATTATACATAGGTATTTTACTAGTTTTTTTATTACATGGTTTATGGTAATGGTTATTGTGGTTGTTTTACCTGGGGAGGTGAGACATTTCGACATGGTGTCGAAGTAGGTTGATTTATGTGTTTCATTAATTAATTAATTAATACATCTTTTTATTTCCTTGTTAAATGAAATTATTAGAGACTAATTATGTTTAGACATGTTGGTGTTGAAATACTATGTTTTAATCACACTCGATTCAAGCCTCCATTTGGTACTTAAAAATATTACATGGACGTAGGTTTGGAAAATTTAAAGAGACCTTGTTTCTCTTTTTTACTTGCTAGTTGAGCCAGAATTTGGAGATGTGGCCAATAGGGGGTTTGGGACTGGGGTCTTTTGTGTTTATTTTTGGTTAGGTATATATTTTATTTTTATTATTTCAGTACTACATTTAGATACATTTCATTCTCTCATTACACGACTTATTATTTTTTGGTTTATTGGTTCTTCCTTTTTCTTCCCAGTGGTATGTTGTAATATTTCCACTATTTTCCATTAATCTGATATTTATTATTATTGGGTATTTTAATATATTTTAACTCTTTATATGGGGTAAAATCTCCCTTATATATTCATCACACCCCAAATTCTAGTCACCATCCTCTGGCATATAGGGAGGCTCTCTTGAGGTCCCATAACCAACCTAATTTGGCCACATGAGAGAGTTATGTATTGAGGGACATTACATAATCTTTATCGCATGGAATAGATTTATTACCCAATTATCCTTTATATAATTTAAAATAAATTTTAAAACACTATTTTATAGAAGTAATCAAATCGTATCATCTAGAAAAGTATCATCACTACAAAAGTAACTACGTGGTTTGGTGTGATATCCATCTAACATACTCATATCTCTATATAAACTTGTCCACCAAAATATGTATCATCTTAATCATACAGACAACTATATTATCAAATTTAACATTATATTGAGCTACGAATAGACATGAACAATGTAAATCTGTTATTTAACAACTCATACATCCTCCATCCTTTGAAAAAGACTTAGCAAGTTATAGAATACATAACTCGTCATTCATATATTTGATGAGAACATTATATGTAACACATATAATTAATTGAAAAAATTATATGTGACTAAAAAATTTATGGCCATGAATTTCCTCATTCAAATTCAATCAAGGGCCTGGTGTCTTTAACTTTTGACAAAATTGGACAAATCCCATCTTGGTTTTGTGCCAATTGATGACATAATCAGCAACATAACCAAAACAACTCTATATTATCCATGTTCACTTTTGTATAGAATATGTAGGGAATTAATTTATGCAATTTATCATTCTTGGTATCTAAAAAACTTAAGATAAGAAGGATTGATAATAAGAATACACATCAAAGTATACTGATGAATGTATGAAATTAAATGAGATATACTTTGGTAGGTTAATCCAAGTAATAAGTCTCTATTTATTACCTTATGAATCCACTCTTAATATCGCATATAAAACTATTTTTTATGATAAGAAAAATGTATTCAATCTAACTAGGTTATAAAATTACACCCCATAATACTCTATAATGATATTTGGGTTGTGATAACTAAAACTCATACTATTAGGTGATATTATCAGCCAACCATTCATGAAAAATAAATTTCTACTCACATGGATGAATTATAAATAGATATTCATTTTATCATAAGAAAATTATTCATTTACAACCGTAACTACCAATCAATTACGTGTCTCACTCCAAGAGATTCTACATGACTCATTTTATTGTTCTGGTACTGGTTTGATTAATATATATGCTAAATTCTCCTATAAAACTACCCAAATAATATTTATATCACCCATATAAATGTTTTTTATATGATATAGTATTTTAAAAGGATTTTTTGGTTCTTTGGGAGACTGGGGTTCATTAGACTTTCCACTAGCACCATTGTTTTCACAAATTTTCGCAATTTAACCCTCAATGATAGGAACAAATGCATTTTTAGTATTGAAATTATTGTTCCAAATAGCTTCATCCATAGTATCTGATGTAGTGATTTAATCTTACTTAGTTATTGAGTATACTATTATAGAATGTTTAGATTTGTGTTTAGTAGTTATAAAAAAGTACCACTGACATAATGTCAAGTACACAACCTGCCATACATGATAGATCCCAAAGAATATGTATAAGTAATTCTATCCATCCACTCTAACTCTATATAAGAAACGTAAATATTGATAATTTTAATGTTATGAATCATAAATAAATACCCCCTTTTTAGTTCTCCATTATAAACTAAATTAACACTTTAACTATATATGTTTTTTTGACTTAATCTAAAAAAATACTTATATCCATATCTATCAATATTAATACACAATATCTTGGAAACTTAACCAATATCTTTCAATGATAAAATTTTACCCAAATACATCTTCACCAAGGGAAGTGTATGCATATCATTTCTGAAAAGTATTATGTCATATATATTCTATATGAGATTTACTGTGATATGCGCTCTAAAAAAATATATACACATGAATCATCCTCATTTTTTATTAAAACAAACTCTTTGATTACATTATTAAAATGGATATTCTAAATTTTAAAATATTTCCCCTATCTATAAATAGAGATTTGAAACATGTAAACCATAGTAGAATCATTTCAAACGTCAATTTTTTTTTCTGTATCATAACATTTTCATTTACAAAATTACCATTGAGAAAAGATATTTTAACATCCATATGATATATCTTATAATAATAATAATGAAATTATATATCTATAAAAATACAAAAATAGAATCTATCATCATTACAGGTGAAAGGGTCTCTTCATAGTTAATAAAATGAATTTTTTAATTACCTTTTTCTACCAGAAGTGATTTATCTGTAGAAAATCTATCATCCATGTAATTTTTAATATAAAAAACCCACTAAAACCTTATGGGGATTTTCTATTGAGGTGTATCTAACATGTTTTAGACTTGGTTAGTATACAAGGAAGATATTTTAGAATCCAGATATTTTAACCATTTCTCATATTTGGGACTCTCAACGGAAGATTGTTAGCTATATCACCTATAAAAGGTACCTCATCATCATTTTTTTGTGAAATCCATATCTCACTAGAACATGATGTATACCACCATAATATTGAGGCACTTGGGTAACTTGAGTCTATTTATATTCCACAAATCATTATTAAATCAACTCAACTTACATCTCGAGAACAATTACTATTTTTTTAGTATTGTACTTATCCAATTTCAACATTCCTACCTATAAATTATCAATTTAGATATTAATTATCAAGGAATGTAGAAATTTAGGTGATAAACACATCATAATCATTTGTATTATAGAAATAATATCCCTTAGATTATTTGGAAAAATAAATAATCACTTATTATAATGGGATCGAGGATTAATACAGTCCAATATTCCTATGAATTATTTACATCCAAAAATCATCATAAAAAACATATCGGTATGTTTCCTATTCTATATCCATTATAGTGTCTTATGAATATTTTCTATAGAATGGAATTTATTAATAATTCAATAGCCTCTAGATCAGAACCCAAAAATTAAATAAGAAGATCACATAGACTTGTCATCAATCAAACCCTGGCTAATAAGGTAATATTTCTCCTTTTAGTCACACCATTCCCTAAATAGGGGAATGTAATGAAATAATTATACAAAGTATCATAATATCAATGAATTAATAGAATAATTATTCACTACAAATATCAGATAATAGAATCATAATTTATATTCCAAGTCCATTCTGAATTTCATTTTGAAACTCTTGGATGTTTTAAAAAATCCATTCTTTTCTTTCATTAGAAAGACATATCTGTATAACCTATTGTAATTTTTACATAAAAATGTATCTAAAACAACCATTTTATTGTGTACTCATTGGTTTAAAAACATCACCAGTTATGGGATCCAACAGTCTAATATTTTTATTACCTTTTCTCCCAAAATGAGTATTTTCCATGTTTACCAAAAAAAAGAATCACACATATTAAATGATTGATAACCGAGTGAGTGTTAAAAAAGCTTCTGTAAGGGGTATTTGAATTAATTTCATATTTATATGTTTGAGGTGAAAATACCAAGGCTATAAGAGATTAGAATCAACCATGGACTTCTTATTTTGAATGATACAAATTTGATTTTCCCTATTTATAATTCACAAAAAATTAATAATATTATTAAATCCCTAAAACCCAAAATATATATATATATATAGAAAAAATCTTTTACTTAATATTAAATGATATTCCCTTATTGTCTGATCAGGATACATCAATCAAATATCATTATTACAGGAGGAAAATAATAATGATTCCTTAATTCTAGGACTAATCCCCAGTATATACTTTCATCCATTGTGGAAACATATAATACATCAACTATTGCTCCATTATATACATTAAGATACACTCTTATCTTTATCTATTCCCTCTTATCTACATGTTTATATTTTCTAGAATGAATGTGTGACAAGTACCCATTATACATTACAAATGAGTCAAAGTTGGTGGAATTAAGTTATATAACACTCACATTCAAGGACTCAAAATGTTTCCCCTTGAGAACACTTATAATTCATAGATACTAATATTTTACTATATTATAGGTCATACCTATTAATTATCTCATTATTAGTAAGAAAAAGTATTCCATATTCTATAAAAAGGACATATCAATCAGTAAGTATCATGTTTTATATATTTTCATTAAGGACACTAAATGATTCTATTCCCACTAAAATTGACGACCCCAAACATCATAATCAACATAATTTATTTAATAAATGACCCAAAACATGATATCCTTTTATTAAGAAATGATCTATATTTTATAAAGTGATGTGTTTAGTTTTTAATTACTCTAACCACTTAATCATTTAGGCATGAAAAAATCCCAATCATAAGAGTTATGATTACATGTTAGTGGTGAAGATAACCACTTATACAAATCAATCTTGTGGATTCACTCAAAAATATTTTTCCAGAATCCTTTCTAATGGTTTCCAATATTTTTGTCACAAAATAAAAATAACAAGAACAATCTAACAAAAGATAATATAGGGTAATCCTTCTTTGGTAAAACCTACCTAAGGATAGTCTACTATTATCAATTTCTTTCTTAACTTACACGATATAATCCAAGGTCACCCTACATTGGTATAAATTACATAGTTGAACCTTATAGTACATGACAAGTGTACCTTTAGAAGTAATATTACATTTAGCATTTGATAGTGTTTAATTATAAGGCATCGCTAATCTAAAATAATTCATATAAAAATTAAATTCATTACTATTACGTTATATATAATATTAATCTTATTATTTTTATTACTTTTGAATATGAATACTTATAAGGATTTATTTTTTGTAATCCCTATCCCTAGAACCAAATTATTGTACTCTAACAATATTAATGTGTAACTCTTTTTACAACTCATAATATGTATTTCTCACATACATATAGAATACAAAAATTATTTTTACATATCTAAATTTCTCATAGGCATAAAATACATGTTATTATCATGTAAAATTATAGAGTTATATGAGATTGATAATCTACACATGAGTGATGCCAAAATGATAGATAGCTATCCCGATTCACCAATCTAGAGAAGGCATAAGCCTCTAGGCTAGTAGTCGGTCTAACCACAAGACCCTCTACCTTAAGATACTTTAACCAAGGGATAATTCAATTCATGATAACTCTAACACCTAATATGATCAAATTATTCCCAAAATATAATTCAAGTTAATAACATGAATTAAAAACTAGGTCTGTGTGTAACGATTACTGCATTTTATGATTTCACACCTAACTTGAAATGCAAGGCTCTTTCTTACATGAAATTTATCATATAATATTTTCACAAAAAATATTCACATTTCATAAAGAATATGCTGATCATGATTAATTAATTATTCAAAAAGTAAATAAATATTTTATTTATTTTCCCAAACATAGGGAAATTATGAAATATTTATAAAAATAAGATAACTATTAATATTTTATAAATTATCTAAAACATGAATGTAAACACTTTATATTAAAAATAAATATAAACCATTTCATATAATATAGTTTCTTAATTTATTATTTAAACTTTCATTCAACTAGAAAACTAAAAATATTTTAATATTGTTTAAATAATATCTTTATATAAGGCCCTCATTTGAATTTGATTGATTTTGAATAAATTAATTTTTAATATTTTCTAAATATAAATTTAAACACCTTTATATTTTATCCTTAAAAATATAAACCTTTCGAAATTAGGTTTTGTGATTTATAAAAAAAATTATTTCTAGATAATAATATGTGCCTTTTAATTTATAAAATGAATTTCAAATATTAACATTTAATCATTAGGATTTTATAAATGTTTCAAAATCAATTATTATTTGTAAAAAAATTTATATTCACATAATTTAGAAAAAGATTATAAATTCGAATGACCAAAAATACCTATTATAATTACAGATAAACAATTTTTATACCATTTGAATATTTAAAAGATTAAAAAAAGAAGGTTTTTTAAGTGAAAACAAAACATTATCTACATTATGGTGTTATATCATTGGTAGTTTTGTATATAAGCTCCAGGAAGTGAACAAGGAAGTTCAAAATGGGGAATCCATGAAAATAATCCAACCGTGGTGCTTGAATAATCCCAGTAAATAACTAATAAAACCATTTCTAAATATTAGTGGAAATATTGTTTTTCAGAAACATGGATTAGAAATGTTTAATCATTGAAGAATATTTCTCTAATACCATTTATGGGTTTTTTTGATGATCTAATGATCATTAATAAGAACTAGTGAACCAAAAAAAAAGAATATATCTCCAAGAATCAAATGTAAAAATTTAATTAAAAAATAAAGCATAAAATGGCATACTTTAAATACATGAATATCAACACCATCCATATTATTCTTTTATAGAGTGTGATTAAAGAAGATCACTAGGAGAAATAGATGTATGTATCATTCATTTAAGGTGGGAAAAAATACCAATGGATCTATGAATTCACTATGAGGAATCCTAAATTCGTGGAGGGATGATATCACCTTCACAAATCAATGAATGTGCTTAGATTAGATAAGAGACTCTTTAATAATATTCAACCATTAAAAGTTTCACACACACCGAAGAATGGTATCACATTGTGTTATATTTTCATCCTCAATTCCCTTCATTGAATGAAGATTATTTTCCATAATATAACATGTAAGGTATTATCTTGTGGAACAAAAATATTATATTCAATTAGTCTTCATTTATTGAACACTTTAATTAATGTGGTTCCCCAACCATAAATGATTAAATTCCTTGGTTTTTAAATGAATAACTCATTTATAAGTCATGTTCCACCAAAAATAAATCATATAACGTGAAAACCAATTATGGTTGTCATATATAACATCAAATTTACCACTACGACACAATGGTTTCCATTTGAGTGCACATATAACAACACCAACTACCCTTTTAGAGAAAGGGATAGAATAAAAACATGAATATAAGAGTTAAATGCACACATAGTTTACATTTTCTCTTATTTAATATAAATAATTAAATACTCTATAACATAAATCCTTATTGGAAGGTACTCTAGAATTTATCACCATATAAGAAAGTTCTGAGATCCTAAGAATTGACGAAGGATATATTATGATGGAGTGATTGGGCACATGAATAAGGATTATTACCTATCATTTTAAAGGGAATAAAACCCAAAATAACATAGTTTTATTTAATTAGGAACACCATACCTTTAAATTTATTGTGGAAACGAAAATATTGGTTCCTTTTAATGTCATATATCCAGGAATTCTTACATGAAATTTAATTTCATTCATAGTAAACTACTAAGTGATTGGTACATAGAAATGGTATGTTGTGGGTGTCACATTGAAGAGTCTCTATATAGTGTAACTTAATGGATGAGTTAGGTGAAAGTATTTTTGGGAAAGCAAATCTTGAATAATGAAATTTGAGAAAATCCTGAGGAGAATCGTGAATCATGTGTTTTTTAATAAACCATGAGGAGACACTTGGATCCTAGAATTTTTTGAAAATGAGAGTATTTTCTCAACTCATAGCATTTTGGGAAACAATGAAGAGAATATTTACCCCTGGAATTTTTAGAAACCCAGATCATAATATCAAGATGTGATTTTTTTAAAGAATTTGGAGAACGAAGATTCAATGATTTTGGGAATCCAAGAGGAGAATATCATCTCAATGAATTTGAGTAAACCAAGAGGATAATATCAAATCCTAGAATTTTGGGGATGAAAGGGGATAATATAAACTCAGGCTATATTGGAAAATAAAGATGATAATCTTAAATTTGATTATTTTTAGTGTCAAGATGAGTGATTGTTGGTATATTTAATCAAATCCTATTTTCTTCGGCCTAAAAATTTCGTGGTTTGTGTGATGAAATTTTGTAAGGTTCATTGATGGAAGTAGAGAGACTAAGATTTTTGGGCTGGGCTTAGTTCCAAATGAAAATATATAGGGCACTATGGTAAGAACACAAGGTATGGATCTTAAAAGGAGGTATTATAGAATTTCACAAAGGTAGGTGACTTGGGAAAAGGGTCACCAAGTAGGGACATGAAGGCTAGGAACAACCCTATTTTTGGAAACCTAGTGAATTATTAACATGGATAGAAATTGGGTGCCTTGAGTGATAACCCATGGTGTGTATTCAAATGGCTTTACTGGGTGATTGGGTGCATAGGTCAGTGACCTTAGTGAATGGGTACCTAGGTAGATCATTAAACGATGGGTTGAGATCTACTTTAGTATAAAATAGGCACAACTTAAACTCCATGACCTTGGTGAATGAGAACCCTAGTGAGATAACTATTGTGTGAATCCACATAGGGACAACCTATGCACCATGGACGATAACCATATGCACATCAATTTATTTATAAAGGCATAGAAATGGATCTAATTTTTAGGGTATGGGAATAAGGAACCTTGGGGAATAATTTAGTGTTAAGAATGACTACCTTAGGTTTTGATTTGGATATCAGATGTGGTAGTATAAGGATTATCAGGGCACTAAAACTAGGGTTACATGTTCTGTAATTGTGAGGTATATATTATATTACTCATGAGTTTTCACCTCATCATCATGTCAAAAATGGAAGTATGGGTGTCCTTTTTTGGAAAACATAATCTTCGGAACCCTTCCTCTTATAGTAATCACCTTATACCCATATTAAAACCTATGTTATCATTTGGAATAATTCACAATATCTGTTGGTTTCACACACATGGTTTCATTATTGAACATGATAATAATTTAGGTGCCATCTAGGTATAAGAAATATCAACATGAGATATTTGGGTAGATGAGGAGAAGGGATGATTAGACTTTATAAAAGTTCGTACATGAAATGTACAAATTATAAAAACCATAAATTTTATCCATTACTTCTATTTTCCCCTGTGAGATTTAATATCAAAGCATACGATGTGAAATATGGAAATGAATATAGGAGTTTCCTATAGATGGTGTTTTATAATGAAAAAAGTAGTCAAAATGGATTTGAAGATGCATATAAAGACTATATCCACCATTTCTCTAGTAATGGATTAATTCTATATACTACTCCCTTTGGGAGACTCCCACAACCATCTCATCATATTAGGAAACTTTTTAATGTAAATCTATCCTTCGGTGTGTGAGAATTTTTGTAACACGTGAAGATCCCATTTTTTATCTTCTTTATCAACTGTAATATTCATTATTCTTGAAAATATCCCATGTCATATGAGTTAATATTATACCAAGGTCTTGATGGAAATGTTTACACAAATGTTTTAGTCTCTAATAGTTTATTCTTAAAAATTACCTTTTAATGAATACGAAAATTGAAAATTGAAAATCATGGGTTTTTTAGTAATCCCTATTAACCATGGGGAACATAACCAATATAAAAGTTATATAAAGTTGATCATGGTGAGTGGGAAAACGTTTAATGTGCATTCAATAGAAATATTCATTATTTGATTCTAATCTAACAAAAATAAAGAATGAACAAGGATTTTTTCCATGGAAGATAAACAAAGAACCCATTATGTTGTGGTGAACTCATTGTGGTCATTATTAGTTTTAATGAATGCTATAGGTTTTTAAAAGAAATTGAATACTTTATGATGGTTTTATATAGAGAATAATTATTTGGAATGAATATTTTATGGTTTCCTTTCATTGGTCATAGTCAAAATATGGTTTCAATTTAGTCGAGTGATTAAAATAAAAATGAATAATTATTTTACCTAAGCATTTTATAGTTTGAAATGAAATCAAAATTTTATATTTTTGAGGATGTAACATAATTCTAATCACATGTGAAACTATAACTTGATCATTTATTCCATTATACAGTATCAAGAGTGACTTAGAAGACAATATATAATCCATACGCTTAAATTGTAGTAGTTGAATTTGGATATTGATGTTAATTATTTTATTTTAAATTTTAAATTCCATATTCAATTAAATAGAATGGTTTTTTCTACTTATACGTGTGTGGAATAATTGTGGGATTTACTAATGAGTATATAGTATCTAAAATATATAGATAAGTTACTAATAATTCTATATATTCAACATATCTGATTATTAATGGGGGATATTTATATTTTTATGATTTAAGGTTTTCATAGGAGAAGATTGAATTTATTTGTTTTTAGTGTTTTTATAAGAATTTCATTATTTTTTTATTACAAATAATTAGTATATACTTCATGACCTATAAATAAAATGATATTTAATATTCTAGACAGTCTAGAGTAAGTGTTTGGTTAGTAAATCTCAATGATTAAGTGATCATAGAGTTGAAAAAATGTGATAGTTTGTTGATATCATCTTAAAATATTATTATTGATGATAAAATATCCTTATTTCTATATATATCATTGAGCTCTCTTATAGCATTCTAGAATACATTAATTATTGTAATTTGAGGTTCCATTATACACCCTAGGGGGTGTTAATTAGGGTGATTAATTTTTTTTATTTAGATCAAGTTTATTAAATCTTTCCCTAACAATTATAAAGACGCCTTGAATCTATCTTGACAATCACACACACACAATAACAAATATAGAAATATAATTTATCACATACATATATATATATATTTCTTGGTTCACCTTAATTATGATACATCTAAAGAGAAAATATCAATGATGTGTTGATATGACTAATAACTACTACTCCAATGGTTGGTGATTAAAATATTTTGGATAAACTCACTACTCACTCATGTTGCATGATCTATTACTATCTTACACTCAATGATTTCAAATATGGTTATATAAAAGCTACTATTGACAAATATATTTAAATAAAAAATATAAAAAATGGAGACATAAATGAAAAAAATGAGTTTTATTAATTATGCTATAATATTAAATTATCTATATTCCCTAATATGCACAAAATATCATACTATCAAGACTATTTTTTAATAGATTTTTTTCCAAACATACTTCACTCTTTAACACATAGTTTTAAATAAAATCCAAAAACTTTATATTAAATCACCAGTGTTCTCTTTATTTTTCATGTGTTTATTTATCTTTCTTATATGTTGAAAATTCCAATTTATCCCTAGAAATTTTGAAATTTATATTTAGTATTCAATAAATTTATATCATCTTATACTTCAAATACAACCATGGAATTCTTACTAACCAAATATTTTCTATTGACCTTTATATAGGTTGTTAATGAGCATTTAAAAAAACCAACAAAACTAATCAAGAAATACAATTAATCAATTATTTTCAAATCCTCCATATACCCGAAATCAGAGTATGGTAATGTTAAAAATGGCGTGATAGGTTAATTAATTCTCTAGTTATTTTTAAATACTAGAAATATATCAACATGATATAGATATTTATGGAATGATATTGTTTTTTATTACAAAAAATAGAAGCTTACCTTTCACAACCCGTATTCGTTTGTCATAGTATAATCATGATGACATGTTTCCTCTAATTAGAACATTTAATTTATATCATATTGTGATCCATTAACATAAAAAATTAAACTCTATACTTACTACTGTATGAAACACCTCCATTATATAGGAATATTTAAATAGGTAGTACCACTTAAATTTTCCCAATCCCTATTACGGAGTAACTAATATGTCATGTATTGAAGGATTATTTTGTATGATATAGATATTTTACATATGAATTAATCACATAATGTCCAATAACACCATGGAATAACTGATTCATACATGTATAGAGTGTTTTCTAACACCTTGTAAAATTCTCAAAGAACTACACTCATTGTGTTATACACGTGTTCCAATATTGATTAATCATTCCTACTACCAAAACCTACATGGAAAATCATTATACACCAAAATTAAAGTCCAAACATCATTTCATATATCCAAATCCCTCAAACAACTTCTTAGAAACATTGTATTGAAAAAAATCGAAAAATTACATCGTGTGGTTGAAATATTATCATGATTTTTATTTGGTTTTCAATCCTCCAAATACACTATTTATTCATTTAATTTATGAACCCCTTTTTAGTGAAATGATCCCACATTGACAATAAAATTAATATGGTAATCTCTTTTTTCCATATGTGATCATGTATCAGAATTCAAGAAAATTTCGCTACTAAGAAACATATTAACAATCCATTGATTTTCTTCCAAGATTATGAGAGTCAATGATCATTTTAATAAATAGGAAAATATATCAACATCATCTATATAACCCTTTTTTCATTGAAGAATCTTATATTTATAGTGAATTCCCCTAAGATTGTGCCTCCACCTATCTTCTCAAACCCAATAAAAGATAAATTAATGAAATAAAAATTAATAATAATCCCATTAAATAATTATGTATAATTGGGAGTGGGGATATTTAACCTCATTATGATTGGGGGATGGGTTAAACTACAAGTTTCAACCAATGATTCTCCATAACAATTATAACCAACAGATTTTTAATGATATCCTCCACCTGATGTTGAGTGTCAAAAAATTCTTTTTGCACCATGTTTTTACACCTTCTCATTTTCAAATTGATAAAAAAAATCTCAATTTGCTTTTTGAAAGGCTATTGTAATTTATTCATCATCAACTAAATGGATTTATTTTTCTCATTATAAATCAATATTGGTTATTTTATAACTTCTCTATGATCATACCATTTTTTCAAACATATAAATTATATACAATCCTTCTTATCTAAAATATATTTTTACTCTACAATATTCAATAAAACACTATATTTCCTTTTACTTATACATAGTACATAATTTCTCCCAATGAAGTATGTTTCGATAATGGATGATTATTCATCCACAACCCATACAGCCTAATTAGTATCATAATAATTAATCACATATATATATCCTCTCATACTTTTTATAATAAACCATATTTTTATGTTCCCTTAATATACCACATTCTTCAATTTTCTACAAAGAGAGGTTATTTATTGGGAAATATATGAAATTTTTCTACCTAGAATGTAGGATAGAGTATTTCATTCCTATTTTATATAATATATCATTAAATTTCAATAATTATTTTATATAATGTTGATCCTACTACCTCACTATCTGTATACTTTCAAAGGTTTGTTCCAACTTCTATCAGAGTTGTAGCTGGTTTTCGTTATTCTATAATTAACTTCATTAACACTATTTTTTTCATATTTCATAGGTGATATAAATGATTCTATTAAACTTTGATGTTATTTTATTCCAATAAATTAATTAATGTCTCCAATAATAGAAATATCAAATTTTGAAAACATCCATTAGGAAAACTTTTCAATAGAAATATTTTTACTATTTGTAAATATGATATCATCTATATACAACATCACTATAAACTACAATTCATATAATACTTCTATATATAGTTTTTAATATACCCATCCTTTCTTAAACCCCAATTTTAAATAATACATGCCAAACCATGCATTTCAAGAATGAGGTTCCATCTTTAGGCCATACAATTCCATTTTTAATCTATAAATATTTTATGAATTATACCTAATAAAAAATACCACAAGTTTATATATATAGAGTTATTCATTCAATATTTCACTTATAAAAGATGTTTTCAAATCCTTTTGTTTAAAACATAACTTTTAAGACCAAATTAAAGAATCATTATTTCTAAATAGGGATATTAAATTTTGAAAAATATAATGTGAATGAAACTACAAATAATTGACTTTATAATTAATGAGTACATGATATTTCACAACCCAAGGTTGGTCCCTTGAGGATGAGGTGGAGAATATATAAATTTAATAATAAATATATAAACTAGGAATAAATGAAACGATAAAATATAAACTACTAAGAATGTGTATTTTGGAGCGAGAGGGATAAAGGTTTTGAAAATATTGAACAAAACATATAATTTAAAATATCATGTACTAATTGTATTAATGATAATAATTTATTATTTTTGTTTTAATAATTAGTCATATGAAATCCCTTTTGTCTAGTAGAAAACCCTTCATCTCACTAGCACCCTTTTCCAATTTCAATGTACTTTAGTTAGTTATTCATTAAGGAAAGACAAAACCATTTTAAATAAAGAACCAATTATGTATAAATGATTATGATGGAGTATTAATTATAGTATTACATTATAAAACACTATTTTAATTAAAATGAAATGGTAATGGATGAAAAAATATAATAGATATGGGAGGAAAAATATTTAAATGAAAAAAGATCCTTTAAATAATCATAAAACAATAATTACATTACAAAAAATACCCTTTGATGAAAATTTTAACACAAAATAAATCAACCCATCCCGCTAGCCAAGAATGTGGGATAAAATAAATAGAAAATAAAATACAATAAATTTTTTTGAGATTGCCTAGTTAAGGACTCTACAACAATAAAACACCTCATCTAAAGCTCTATTCTACAACTCTATCTTAATATAGTAGATATAATCTATATTTGTAGGTATATATTGCATTATGGGAAAGTAATTTAATTCAAAATATCATCATAGAATTAATCCAAGTCACCTATAATATTTTTTGGTCAAATTCATCAGGAAATATTCTCTTTATCCTCCAAAAATATTGTATGTTTTGAATATTTTTTTTTAATCTGATGAATGTTTCAAAACATGAATGGAACATTCATTTTATGAATAGGTGTATAAATCTTCTCAATCATCTCCATAATTATCATATCATTATGTGGGTTCAAATTCAGGATCTGAATCCCTTCTTTATAGCTCATACATCCCATCAATCTTGCTTCTCATGGAGTGACAGGGAAACCTAATTTTTTATTAAGGAATTCCCGAATCCTTTAATGGTGTAAACTAAAATTAAATATTTACATAATTTTTCCCCATATTATTTAGTTTTAATTAGACATATTCTTCTAGTGTCATGATGTGGCAATTAGTTTTTGTCTTCCTTAATTCATTTATTTTTTTCCACCACATTTAATTATATTGATTCCTAAAACTAAATTAATCAAACATAAAATCAATGGGAAAGAATAATCACTTTATCTCAAAAAATAAATGAAATTTCTATTTAAAAAATTATACAATAAAAATATCTATTGAATCCCCTCACACCAAAAATCATTATTTTACATTATATTTAATCTCAATATTTATTTACATGGAACACTTACCTACAAATATTTAAACATAAATGAAAATAAAATAAAATTATTGTCAATGGGGAAATAGGTACCCAAGAATAATAAAGAAAAAACTTCTTTAAATCATCACTTTTCAAAAAAAGTGAATGATGTATTTTGTAATCTCTATTTTAATGAGGCCACTCTCTCTATCCTAACACTCATATTTCTTGATTCATCATTAAAATGAATTCCACATATTATTTACCTAAATTTTAATTAATTTTATTCATTACTCATGTTACAAATTTATAGATAGGTTTTATAATACCTCAAATACTACACTTTACCATAGTCTTATAATTAATCTCAAGTCTCCACCCAATTGAGAAAAAAATTAGAGATAATCAGGAGGGATACACATTTAGTATCAAACATTTTTGAGGCTATATGGTTTTTTGTTAGTTGATGTAAAAATATAAATCTCAAAAGTAGGTCATTCTTTAAGTAATTTTTCACAATAATAAAATGTAATTGTAATAAAAATATCCTCCGCAATATATAATCTTTCAAGTTTCCTTCAAACTCAGTGTAAGGTCGTGCAGAAATGGAGACAATGAATATTTGACCTCTAATTTTCATTTTTTCTATTTTTTTAATAGTTATGTTTGGGAACAATGTCACATAAACCACCCAACCCAACATGATATCATTATAAAAATATTTTTAATAGTTATAACAATATAATTGGTCACAAAATGGTGGTTTTTGAATTTCATAAAACACAACCCATTTTTTTAAAACAATTTCCCTTTATCCTTCAATATCTATGTATTTTTTCAAGAGGACGAGAAATTAATACAAAGATATAACAATAATTAACATTTTAATAGTAACCCATAAAATATTCTAAAATATTCTCCACAATATGAATTATCCCTTTCAATATATACACACCCTCCCCCATACTTTAATTAATTAATACCACAAAAATCAAAAAGAGTTGGGTTGGAAATGATATGATTACATTTTAATGTGGATCTTTACTATCAAGGAAATTCTTGGATCATATGGGATAATGTGGGATAGATTTCATGATAGGAAAAATGTTAAATTTATTTTCAATATTTTTTTATATTATATTAAAAAATATTTTATATAATCATAACTTGGAAAAGATGTAAAAAATGTTTTAGAAGAAGGAATTCCCTTATCTGTCAGAAAATATGACAAATAAAAAGGTAAATATTATCCATAATGTTCTCTCTATAATGATAATATATTTTTGGGAAAATCACTCAAGTTAATTCATAGTAACAACAAACTAATTAACTCAAAATTCAATAATTCAAAACATGTCTAGTCTAGGAGAAATTTAATTTACATAAATTAACCAATCTCCCTAACTCATAAATTATGAAATCAATTTTACTATGTTTATCTAAAATAATGAAATCCCTATATTACTCATTCAATACTATTGAAAAATAAATCTAAAACATGTAATGATATTTATCCTTTGTAACTCTTATCTTATAGATTAGTGAATAATGAAAAAAATCTATGTGTGGGGAATTAATTTGAAATTTAAAACTAAAAAAAAATATTTTAAAAGAATATATATGAGTAATAAACAATACTTGAAAAACATTCATAGTATCATTATTTAGTATTGTTAGGTATACTAGTTCATGACATATACTCTCATTTTATATTGTGAATCCTCTATATCATTTTCAGTTTCCTTTAGGCTGCCTTCATATGCCTTTACTATAAACCTACAAAAGAAAAAAACTCATAAAATCACATGGTCCATTCACTAAAGAAAAAATAATAACAAAGTAAGTTGTATCTAAATGCATAAAATTAAACTAAAGTAAATTATTCTGAAATAAATGAAAAATTAAGTCCTAGAAAGAAATAATAAAACTCAGGTTTCCTCCCAAAATTTGAATTGTTTTATATTTATATAACATGAATTTTACCTTCATCAGGTAATTGGAGTATGGTATAAATATAACCATCTCATGTTTATATAATTCTAACTTTGAATCTCATTTAATTTCACTCCTTACATATTCTTCATTTGAATTTTCTTAGAACCATGAGAAGGTGACCAAAATATGGACAAGTTGAGTGTTTGGGGAATGTTTTCAAATTCTTTCCAAATTTGGTGGAACTATTATTTTTCTTTAACTATTGGATATATTTTCTCATGTTCTGAAACAACCTCTATGAGTTCCATAACCCACTCCTAAACTTCTACTTCTTTTGATGTTTTTTCCTATTCTATCTCAAAATATAAAAAGTTAGTTTATATTTTGATATATTCACTCACTACCAATTATTCTTGTAGTGATCATAGATTCATAAGGAATCTATGTAAAAGTTCAATAGATGTCCTCTCCTCATTTTTTTACAAATTAGATTAAGCTTCAAATTACTTTTCTTTCACATTATATATCCTTGGTTTTCTTTCATAATGTTTTGGAGGAGGAAAATAGTATGTATATATCCCATTATATTATTTATGGAGTTCTTAGGAAATACTAGAATAATTTTTTTGAGGTTTCTAATTTTTTATCCATTCCTTTAGTAGTGAGAGTGTATTTATGATAGAGATATTTATCTTCGATTATAAGGCATACCTTAAGTCTGTCTTCAAACACAGTAAATATTTCAAAAAAAACATCTATTTCTGCTTTATCACGGGATTCCCGCATTTTTTCTTGAATGTCTTGTTCAAAATTATTCAATATTATCACTAAATTTTATCATGAAACTCTAAAAATGAATTCCAGGGAATATTGTTTTTCCCCATCATCACTCAATTACAATTTTGGATCATGTATCTTGTGAATCATTTTGATCAACTCTCTAGGTTCATGTATTTGATAATATAAATTAAATACATGTATTGAAAATTTAGTATGCTCAGTTAGGATGATATTCTTCCCTTTCATCACTACCAAAAAAATCCAAGAACCTAAAAGAAATACAAAAATAAATGTACAGAAAAATCATATCTTAAATCATAAAATAGAGAATTATTATAACTTACTTTGTGTAAATTATTAAATTTAAATAATTTCCCACATATATCTCCAAATATTACAACAATTTTTTTTTCTTATTTAGGGACTCATTATTTACAACAATGACACTAAATAGTGAAATTTATAATGGAAACCAAACTGCAACTCACTGATGGAAAAATTAATTAGTATAAGACATTGAAAGTCTATAGGTAATTCATAGAAGGATTAGGTGGAAAATAAAAAATATAACAATGAATTTGTAAAATAAGAATTAATTAAATAATAATATGTAAATTACTAATAATATAAATTTTTGAGGTGTGGGTGGGGGAGAAATAAAATCAAAATACCAAAAAAATAATTTCAATGTTCACATAATGATGGTATTAATTATAAAAATTTATTCTTATTATTTTTGTAATTATGTCTAAGTAATCACCTAGGTCAGAGTGATTGCCTGATATTGACTAACTCTCCCTTTTAATTGTCATGTATTTCATTTAGTTAGAGATATAAGTATCCTAAAACCATTTTTAAATATAGAACTAATTCCTTCCAAAATTTCATTGTGATGGTTGAATTCTTGTATCACATTATAAAAATATTAATTAATTATCTTGAAATGGTTATGTTTGAAAATTAAAATAGGGAAGGGAGGATTGGAATCAAAATGATAAAACCAAGAATTATATAATCATAATACCCAAAAAAGAATTAGAAAAATTCCCCTTAGATTTTAGGTTTGACAAAAAAAAATCACCCCTTATGTTATCCGTGAGAGGGTGATAAAATAAAGAGAAAATAAAATACAAAAAAATTATGAAGATATCCAGGTGAAGGACATTACAGTAGTGAAAGACCTCACCATAGACTCCAATCTCTATAATAATCTAAATTAAGTATAAAATACCTATATTTATATGCATATAAATTTTTTTCTTAAGTAAATTTAACTAAAAATATCTATATATAATTCATCCATGAAACCCTTATATGTCCATTGTCAAATTCAATATGAAATTATCTATCTATCCTTGTAATATATTTGATGTTTGAATATTTTATTTTTCTAATTTCCAAATATTTTATAATGTGGACGAAAAATTCATTTTGTGAAAAATTGTAGCCTCATTCTCAATCAACTATGTCTCCATCATATCATAAAGTGATTGGAAATTTATGAAATGAATCGCTTTGGTATAGTTTATACATTTCATGAATCCTGCTTTTCATGGTGTGATAGGTCAACATGATATTTGGAAAATTTTTACCTTGATCCTTTTATAGTGAGAGCTATAATTCCTTATTATAATAATGAATTTACCAAATTAATTAGTTATCCTTATCGATATTCCTTTGGTATCACACTATGACATGATGTGTCTTAGTAGTAATTCATTGTATCTTCCTTTATTCATTTATTTTTTCCTCCAGAATAAATTTTGATGCTTCCAGCCATCATTGTAAGAAGACAATAAATAAGAAGGAATTAATAATCACATTAATTCTAAAATAATATAATTTTATATTCAATAAATTATTAATGAAAGGTATCTCTCAAATCCCCACACATTTGAACTCATTGTTGTCCTGAAGAATTTTATATTAAAATTTATTAAAAATTTACACCACCCTACCAATATTTAATCATCAATTCAAAAAAATCAAAATATTATCAATGGGGAAATAAATTTTCCAGAATCACAAGTAATGTTTTTTAACTCCTCAATTTTTATAGAAATTATCCAATATTTTTTTTACTTTCCCTCTTTTAAAATGTCAATTCTTATATTTAATTACTCATATATTTTTCAATTCATCATTAATGTGAGTGGCACTTGTAATTTACCTTAATATGAATTCATTTCACAAATCACTCAAGTTAAAAAAACTAATATAGTTTTTCTCATATCTAAAATTATGATCTTCACCAAATAATTTCAATATATCTTAAATATCCACTCTATAGATAAAAAAATCACAGATAATCCTGATGGATTCCCCTTTAGGATCAATTGTAAATGTTTCTTTCGGGTAGTTTAGTAATGGATGTAAGAATAATTTAACATAAAAAATAGGTTATTATATGAGTCATTTTTCAATATAAAAAAAGTAAGTGAAATTAAAAACTCAACTTCAAAGAGACATCTCCCCACTTTCCACCGAAATCATTGTATAAACATAAACCAGTGGAAATAATTAATAATTCACCCCCTTGTTTTAATTTTCTTCCTCTATTTCTATTTTTTGGAATATATATATTTTGGATAAATTTCACATCTACCTCAAAAAAATAAATGATATCTTCATGATACTATTTTTAATAGTTTTAATTAGATCACTTGTCAGGAAATGATTTTGTTTTAATTTCATATGAGACAATACATTTTCTAATTTCCTTCCATTTTCCCTGAACTTTATCACCTCTTTTTTCATGAGGGTGATCAATGATCACAAAGAAAGAATAATCATGAATATCTTTATAGTATCCCATAGAATCACCTGGAGTCTTCTCCAAAATTAGATTCAACCCTTCGACAATGTAACCCCACACACATGAATTAACTAATATAATGTAAAACATAAAGAGTAGTGTATGAAATGATATG
This sequence comes from Viscum album, assembly GCA_963277665.1. Taxonomy (NCBI): domain Eukaryota; kingdom Viridiplantae; phylum Streptophyta; class Magnoliopsida; order Santalales; family Viscaceae; genus Viscum; species Viscum album. Next base: position 627,040,455 of record OY728130.1, on the reverse strand, counting down.
AATAGATTGTAATATGGTTGTTTCATATCAAGGAAATTCATGGTTTATATAGTAAAAATTAGTATAAATATAAAGGCGTGACACATGATAAATTTATTTTCAATAAAATTAACTCAATCATATTATAAATAATTTTTTATAATAATTTGTTCAACATTATACAATTAAAGTTCTATAAGAAAGCATGCCCATGTCTACCAAGAATTATACCCAAGAAAATAATCGAAATATAATTCCTAAAATTGTCTTAGGATTGGGAACATATGGCTGGGAAAATCACTCATGGAAATTAAAACTTTAAATAAATAAATTAAAATAATTTTATATAAAAAAAGTAAATTTTAAGAAAAAATCATTTACATAAATCAACTAATCATGATAACTCATTAATTTTTCAAATCAATTTACCCATGTTTGTCTATAATAGTGGAATAACAATCTTACCCAATCAAAAAAATTGAAAAGTAAATCAAAAACATTGAATGATGGTTATCCTAAGTGAATTTTGTCTCAAATATTGGTGAATGATATAATAATTCTAAGAGAAAATGTGAATTTTCAATTTAAAAAAATCAAATGAATATGAGGGAGAGATAACAAATACTAAAATTAAACATTTACTCCCCTTATCAGGTTCTATTCTATTATTGTTTTCATGACTTGGACTCTTCTTTGAAATCATGGATCCTCTAAAATAAATTTATTTTCCACCATGCTATGTTCATGTTCCTTTAATATGAATCTAAATAAGAAAAAAATATCATAAAAGAACAGGGTCTAAACACTAATGCTTAGAAAAAATAAATGGAATTTAAAATAAATTCCTAATATAAAACTAAATCCTATTACGTGAAAAGATATAAAAAATAATTTCCTATGAAGAAATAAAAAACTCAGGTTTCCTCATGGAAGGTACTCTTTTTTTATGTTTGTCTCAACCACTACCTTCATTAGATAATTGTAGAATGATATAAGGCTTACTATATTGAGATTAACCCATTATTACATTGAAGATAATCTAGTGTACCTACCTTAACCCTCTGTATTTAAATCATCATTACATTTTGAGGAGGTGACCGAAATCTAGACTGATTGAGTGTTCTGAGAATGAGTTCAAATTCGGTCTATAATTTGTGGAGCTTTCCTTTTTTCCTCAATATTTGACTGATTATTTTTAATTTATGAAATGACCACTTTGAATTCCATATCTATCTCCTTGACTCCATATTCTTTTACTGTTTCTTCATTCTATTGTTCAAAATATTAATGATTAATGGAGAGTTCAACATCCTTACTCTCTTCTTTTTCTTCATGATATGATCATTGATTTGTGAGGAATCCAGGTAAAAATTTGACTTCTGTCCTATCCTCTTCATTTTCTATTTCATCTTCAACTTTAACTTCATTTTCTTCCTATTTTTCTTATTTTTTATCTCCAATATGTTATTGAGGATTAAAAGGTTATATAGATAACCCTAAATATATTTTTTGGAGTTCCCATGCCTTCTAGGATATAAAAAACCACTTTTTTTTCAATGGTTCTCATTTTCTACCCAGGCCTATAGTGGTAAGAGTTTCTTCTAAATATAAAAATTAATACTGGGAATATGGATTAGCTCAAGTGTGGATTTATATTCATAAAATATCTTGGAAATATACTTAAAGACTTCTAAATCATAGGATTCCTCACTTGGTTCTCATAATGTATCCTCATCTCCCTTTCCCATTCTCTCTATATCATTACACACCTCATTGAAAATTATTCCTAGTTCATATATTTTTCCCTCATCATCACATGGTTATGTTTTTGGGTCATGTATATCTTGAATATTTTATATCATATTTCTATGTTCTTTTATGTGATGATATAGATCCAAAAATTCCATTGAAAATTTTGCATGCTTGGTTAAATTGATATTTTCCCCTTCCATCAAAAGTCAAAATAAAAGGTGCATAAATAGAATTCAAAGGTAAAATTAAAATAAATAACTATGGTAAAATCATAAAAATAAAAACATGAGAAATTTAAGTTGTATTAATTATTAAATTGAAATAATTTATTAACACTATACTTGATAAATTTTCTAAAAATATGTACAATATGATGGAAAAATTAATTCCAATAGGGATACTGAATTTAGAAACTTCTAATGTGCAAAAAACATTAACTCCAAAAATATAAATTATCTAGTATAAGATATTTGAAGACCATAAGTTGATCCAACAAGGACTAGGTAAATAATATATTAATTTAAAAATAAATACCTAATCTCAGAATGAATGAATGAATAAAATCTAAACCCCAAGGCATGTGGATTTTAGAGAGATGGGGTAGAAAGGAAAGTAAAAGAAAATATTGTTCATATAATTTATCTATTCATTTACTAAAGATATTAAGGATTATAAATTATTCTTTTTTTATTGTAATTAGGTCAAATAAATCCCATTGGTCTATGTGATGACACTCCCTCTTATTAAAACACTTTTTATAATGGTTATTTATTTTAGTTAGTTATAATGAGAGGTAACCAAGAACAATTTTTAAATATAGAATAAATCTTTCCCAATGTTGAAGGTAGACATTTAATTCATTTATCAAATTATTTTACACTCTATTAATTGACATTTAATGGTCGTGCATAAAAAATAAATTAGAGAACGGTGGAAGGGAATTGAAATACACAAGAAATCATAAATTCATTATAAAACAAAAAATAAATTAAAATAACACCCCTTTGATTGAATTTTTGGAAAAAAAATACCACCCCATCATGATTTCCATGAGAGGGTGAGAATATAAATGGAAATTAAAATTTTACATAAATTTTTGGATTAGAATTGTGAAGGAAAATACAATAGAACAAAATATATCCCCAAGCTACAGTCTCCATATCCATCTCAATCAATTTTTTAAGACCACTATTTCTGAAATATAACTATTTTTGGGAATATAATTTAAGTTGAAATATCTTCATAAATTTAATCCAAGTCACCCTTGAATTTCTATGGTCAATGTACCCATGAAATATTCCCTTTATCCTCCATAAATCTTACACGATGAAATATTTTATTTTTCTATTCTCCAAATATTTTACGATAGGTTTTAAACATTTATTGAAATTAAAAGTGTGTCATCCATCTTAATCATCGCTGTCTCAATCATATCACTGTTTGAATGAAAATTTACTATGCGAAAAACTTTTCTATATCTCATACATCACGTGAGTCTTCCTTCCTATGTCATGATGTGGTGATGTGATTTTTTTTAGATGTATACATAAATAAATTAATTACATTATAAAAAATTTCATGACATGAATAATGAGTTTCCTATATTATTTAGTTTTTATCTTCCCTATTTATGTGTCGAGCTATGATAAGAAGTGTCATAACACAAAGTCTTTGTAGCTTCCTTCACTAATCTCTTTTCATTATTTTTCCCTCCATAATAAATTATCATACTTCCTACAATAATATAGATAAAAAAATAAATAGGAAATAATAGTTACTCTAATTCTAAAATCAATGAATTTTATATTAAAAAATATACAAGAAATGAATCTATCAACTTCTTTTAAAAATTCATTCCTATAAATGACTTTATTGATTCCATTATTCCGATATGAGAAATTTTTTAATCAACGTAAACTCCTTAAACCTATGAATATCATTTTTATACTATCCTTATTTTAATTTAGATCACTCTTCCATGCTCATCAATCTGGTTTTTGACGACCCATTTCATAATAGTTATGTTACGATGTATTGGTTTATCAAAAAGTTCCCAATATTAATTCTTATAAATTTGGTGAGAATATTCATTTATATTATTCACCTATGATTCCTATTTATCTTCTTCTTAAAAGGAATTTACTTATTCCTCTTATAATAGGTATGTGTGATCCATTCTACTTATTCTCCAGGTCTATGTTAGATAATATTTTATTTGCTAAAAAATCCATGGATAACTTTTTACACTAAAATTTGTTGTTCAAGAAATTAGTTTAAAAAATTCATCACCATTATTTTCATTTTATTTAATTTTAGAATCATGATAAATTTTGAAATTATGATAATCTCCACAATCCAAAAATATATAATAATCTTATTCATCCAATTCTTTAAGAATAAAATTTTCATAAATATTTTTATCTTTATTTTCAAAAACCTTCACACCACTGCTTTCATTAATTGTTTTTCCCCTTTTGTTGAAACATTTATAGGATTTTCTCTATGAGGAGTGTCCTAAGAATATTATTTTATCTATTGAATGACCATACATTAATATATTTTCTTATTTATTTTTAATGAAATATTTTATTATAAATTCTTTATGATGTTTCATTGAGGATTTCCAACTATTCCACATTTTATATTATATCCTCCATTTTCTAGGACAAAGTAACCGTTGATATGAGTCTGCAATATCACTTTCACAGCTTATTTATTATAGTTAAAAGAGATGAAAATTTTATCCAACAAGCTCTTCTCCATATTATTTACTATATGATTGATTCTTTAAATGACACTATTATATTGAGGCATACATACTACCAACACTACATTTCTTATTCCATGTTTCTCATGATTACATGTAACTTCTTTGGAAGTGTATTTATTTCCACTATTAGACCATAGGATCTTCATATTTATTATAGTATAATTATATACTCTTCATCAGATTATTTTGATACAGTCCAACACTTATCTTTTTGACCACATAAACATATCATGACCCACAAAGTTGCACTCATCAATAAATAGTCTGAAGTATTACACACCATAAATTACATACTGATTGATTTTACAACATAGACCGATGTAGACCAAATTCTCCAGATTTTATATTTTCCTTTTCATTGGATATAAAATGTTTCTTAGTATCTTTCCCCTTAAGCATGAATTGAAAATATTATTTCCTTTTCTCATTAGAGATGGAATATCAACATTGTTTTAAACATTTATAGGTTCTCCATACTCTACTAATGATTATTATCTGGACTCTAGATACATAAACTATTCACCTCTTATATAGTAATGATACAAGTATTCTTATTTTATACACTAGATATAAGTTCCCATTTTTTATCAATCCTTATATAAGATAATTTCTATCCCTTTATTTAATACTACATTCTTTTTTATTTAATGAATCTTCCAATCCCAAGTCACATAATTAAATTACAATCAAAAGTTAATTTTTATGTTTATTAACATATATATCTTTATTATTATTCAAATCATATATATCTATGTGAGATATACCATTTCCTTCGATCATTATAGCTTTATCATTTCCTAATCAAACTGTTCCATAAACTATTCCCTTCACATTCATGTGATGAATCATGTTACTAATCTTGTTGGATTAGTATCCTTTGTCAAGAATCCACATGGTACTATTCATTATATCATTGAAGGCTTTATTAACAATAATGGATTTATCATTCATCATAAACATTTTCCCTTTCCATGAAACTCCAAAATGAGATGAGACAAATGTTAGTCTTATCTCATTTTAATCTTATAATAGTCAAATTATTTTGTTCTTCTATAAATTGTTAAAAAGATTCTTAATTTAATTAAATATCATTAAATTGCATTCATTATCCATTTTCTTCTATATGGAAAAAATCTTCTTCTTTTCCTAAAAGAAACAACTTTATTCCCAAGTTAGTGAAATCGAAACAATTCCATAAAATGAATTTATATACCAATATGAATTATATGATTTGATTCTTATTTTATAACTTATAATTTATTTTCCTTTCAATAAATATTCATATTCACCATAATAATACAATGTTTTACTATTGTATCCACTAAATTAGAAATTTTTTAGGGGAAGTAACTTATTTATTTCATTTCACCACATTTTTTATGTATTTTTTAAAAATTTGTATTTGATGATAAACTCTCAGTAATTGATAGAGACCCTTTCAAATTCTTCCCTTTTCTATTCAGAGATTTAATATTATCTTTTTCTGTTTCAACATTATATCCAAGGGAATGTTTTCCCAAGAAATTAGAGATTTAGCACTCAAAATCTCCTCAAAAAATTTTCTACCTCATTTCTCCTTCATTTATTACTTCATCAAAAAACATGAAAAACTATTATAACACCTTTGACCCTTATATTTTTATTTAAAACTCAATATTAATTCCCAAATACATAAATTACTTTTTTATAGTTTCAATATTTTTAGATTCTTACTTGATGGACACATTAATATTATCAATGATCTAAGAATTTTCCTTAATATTTAAACTTTTGTTAAATACTTAATTATGGTTTACATGATAATTTTCATATTATACAAAAAATTTATTCAAATGATCAATTTACACTACCATATCATCAACATAACTTGAGTGTTACATGATGAATCTTTCATTTTACTTATCAATCTTCATTTCTAGATTATGCTTCATAATATCCCCTTGAAATTTTTATTTGATATTTATAAATCCATCTGGTTGATCATCCTATTATAATTTAGTTTTTTTTCTCTTTTTAAGACATAATAATATCTTCTATGTCTATGATAAACACAGTTAAAAAACTTTGGAAGGATATTACACATTATATTTTTCTTATTTTATTACAGACACCATTCTCTGAAATTTCCATCCACTAAAATTTTCTAAATTTAGTTTCCATACATAAGAGAAATTATTACTTTTCTTTTGTGAAAATTAAAAAAAACCTTCTCCCCATCAAATATTTTATAAACCATGAATCAATGTGATAAATATCTCCTCACTTAAAATATGAAACATGTAACTTATCATTTAATCTTCTTTTTCCTCTCATAAACAACCTTTCTACAATAGATAAGAAATCATCACTAAAAACTTCTATAAATTTATTCTCCTAAATTCCTTTGTTTTCTACTGCTTTGAATATTATTTCATTCGAATAGTTTTTAATGGAGTTTTTTTATTCACTTACATATTATATGTATCCATTTTTCTATTTACATCATTGATATATAAATCATCAATATTTACTTTTTTATGTGGTGAATCCTTGGGAATTTAAATTGGTGGTAATCTCTACAAAATATTCATCACTATATCAATATATTTAGTATCATGAAAAATTAATAATATAGTCCTAACATATTTAATATTATGGATGAAGAAACCATTCACATTTTCACATGAACCCATATTCTAATAATAAAATATATTGTGAAGAACCTATATATTTACCTCTTTCACTTGGAATTCACCTTTATAAATATTGGAAAGAAGGTACCAAATTCATTTGGATGTTATGAAATTGATTAAATTCATTGAAATATTAATATAAAGTGATCTATACAATGAATTCGTTGCTTTTGGTCATCATTGATCAATTTCTTGTATATTTTCAACATTGAAATTCTGATAGAATCACTTACATGAATTATATAAACTACAACTGAGAAAACATCAATCCCAAGACATCCTAAATGATATCAAAATAAATTATTACACAATTAATAATTAAAATAATCAAATAGTGGTACTATATTTTTATTTAAAACATTATCAATAAAAATAATTATTCTGAAATATTATCTAACAAATAATTAGTTTCTTAAATATCTCCTGGTGTAAGATGAGGTCCAACCATATAACCTAAGAGTGGGGTTGGGTTGTGGGGTAAATCTGGGGGATTTGAAATGTTTTTCTAAAATAAAATTTTAAGATCTTTTCCTTTTATTTTACAAGACACATTGAATATTAAATGAGGATCACATACATAAATAATCAATTTTTTTAATTTAAATAAGGGTATAATTTTTTTTACATAGTTCACCTATATTGGGATACATTTAAGGATCCCATATCAATGATGTGTTAATATTACAAATATTCCTTACTCCACTAGTTTCTAATTAAAATCCTTAGAATAACATAACTTCTTATAAAAACTCTATAACCTATTAAATTTCATATTTTATTACCTAAAAATAGGATTATATAGATGATCATATCTATACACAATCTGAAATCACAATGATATAAAATGTATAAATAACACCAAAAAATGGTGGTTCTCTATAATGATTTATTCTAAAATTATGGAACATCTATGATATTAAAAAACCCTTTCTATCAAGTATGAGTCTTAAGAAAATTATATTCAATCATGTATAACTTATTAATATATGATATTCAATAAACTCTATAAATTTTTTTTAATTATCCTATATTTCCTGTCTTTTTTATTTGTATATCCATATTTATTTTTTATAAAAAATTCCACCTTATCAGTAATTTTTTTTAAAAAAATTAGTATTCAATAAAATTCCATCATCATTTACTTTTTATTTAACCATTGGATCCTTAATAATTTAATCTCCATGATTGACCTTTATATATATAGTTGTTGGAATTTTGAAATAATTTCCCAACCTACTTGAGAAAGATAATTCATCAAAAATGTTTGAATCCTCTAGAATATAGGTATCCGAACATGGTAAATTCACCATGAAATTATTGATCAATTCCTTCTAAATTCTTTCTTTAAGTATGAATAGTTTCATGATATGAAACCAAGCTTCATAATGTGACTTTGATATTTTTACAAAACATCTTGAAGAGTAAATATGACAACATTGTTTCTTTCTTCATATCCCAATCATAATGACATGGTTCCCTTAATCATGAAAAGACCATTATATAATGACATGATAAATTTCTTAATAAAATCAAAATCTATACCTTTTGTGGAATGAATCAACCCTGTGATGTGGAAATCTCAAAATACGTAGCACCACATCAATATTCTTAAGCCTCTTCATATATTGGATGATATCTTGCGGGATAAAATATTCTTTTTTACTATCAAAAACCCTTACATATAAATTATTTTTGCTTTGTACAGTTCCACCAGGAGCTGAATGAGTTCTATTTATATATATTTTAATAAAATAATTTTTTCAAATTCCCACGTAACTCCACTCATAACATTATACAAGTGCTCAAAACATGATTAATCCTTACAATTACTGGAACCTACATTTCATATCACCATCCACCTTTACTAAACTAAAAAATTCTTCACCCAAATAAAATTGCCTCTAATAACATCCTATTATCTTCCAATGCATGAAAAACCTAACATTAAAACCTATAGTTGCAATAATTATAGTTGTTAGGACACAGTTTTACACACATGAGTTTATGTATAATCCATGATCATTATAATATATTGGGGATTATATTAGATCATGTGGAAATGGATGATACTATTCCATGATAAGGATTTATCCGTTCATTTGGAATATTAATCATTATACATCACTGTACTATCTTTGGTTGTGTAGTTGTGAAAAAAAATATTAAAATAAATTGATGAAGTTCCAAAAGTTTTGTTTTGATGAAGAATAATGAGAAAATGACTTTTTTATATTTTTTTAACTAGTGATGTTGTTTTATTATGGATGAATGATAAAATAGTATATAAACACCACTTCAATGACCATAGTAATCTAAACATAAATGGAAACTTTCTACCATATGTTGTAGTTTCTTCTATAATTGTTTTTGGAATAATTTTCTGGTTACTTTTGACAAAATCCATGAAATTTCATGTTTAACATGTTATGTTTTATTGTTATTTTATTATTGTTGAATTTGTTTTAATATTCACAAGGTATCATATTAATTCATTCAATGGAAAACATTTTTCCACAATTAAAGTGAAAAAATAAAGTTTTTGGAAGTAATGACTGATATTATACATTATCTAATTAGTTATGGTATTCATTTACATTGTAACTTATGGTTATACATTAGTAATGAATTGTGTTATAATGATTCCTATTTTAAGAAAGAATTTTTATATTGATAGTCCTATAAGGATTTTTTTAACCACACATTCATAGAATAAATCAATAAATTTTATCAATATTAATAAAATAAATTGAAAATGGAAGAAATCATTATATATTCAATAATGGAATAATATAGTGAAGGAATGAAATAATTAAAATAAGAATGCATAATTTTAAGAAATTTAAATTATTCAAGGAGAATAAATTGATGATTTATTTTGAATAGTTAATGATTTTGTGAGCTCCATGATATTTTTTAAGACTGCTATGTTAGTGTGCCACTAACATGATACTATTGTTTCCTTATAGGCCACACCTGGTGTGCTTGTACAACACCACCATATACTTATAATGATTGTGGATATAGATCCCATTTCCAGAGGTATTGATATGTTATGTTCATTCCCCATTATGGTTAAGGATATTCAGCTCTAAAATCCACTATGCTTCTATATGAATATTAAATGTCTATTGGGATCCGACTATTGGAATTATAAGTGAAGTACCTTCATGCAATGTATGAGTTCACAATGGAGGTTGACATGAGACCAGTGATAATGAGAGGCACCATTTTTATTACATTTTATATAGAAACTACTCTATTTGAAACAAGTTCCTCACACTCATTTATGTCTTATTTTTTTGTTGATATATTGAAACATTGAATGGGGATCGTGTATTTTTTTATAGAGTTAGTGATTCAACTTATAAATTGGGTGGAGAATGGATTTTTGTTGTCCATTATTTTTAATTTTTATATATAATGTTTATTTGGTCTAGGATTTAATGTTTCTCAATATTTATATGTTATATATCATCATCAAGATATAATGGATAATTTATCAGCATGATATTATTGATTTCATTATTGGTTTGTTTTTTTCTCTATATATGATGGGATCTCCTATGTATTTTACAAAGATTGGGATCAATGGTATAGTCGTTTTAAACCTTTTCTCACATAGATCAATAATTTCTTGTCCTTCATTTCAGTTGAAGATGATGATTCTCTTTCTCAAGAAAATCTTATATTTTTTTTCTGCGGAATTCCATTATGGCTTCCCAGATTACTTCATTGGTATTCTTATAGAAGGTTTGGTCAATCTTAAAATTTATATGGTTTTGGGTAAATAACCAATAACAATACCCACTTATTAAATGAATCTTAAATAACTATAATAACTCAAGATCCAATTGGATGATTTGATAGTGAATTGTTTTTTCCACCCAAGAGTTTCTCCATGGGAATCCCCTGTGATATTTTCCAAGAAGGAGGATGATTCACTTTTTTGTTTCATGGACTATAATAAGTAGAATTATGTGAATAATAATAATAATAATATTTTCTCCCATGTGGTTGAACTTTTTGATTAGTTAAAGGGGGATAATCAGTTTTTGAAAATCAATCGTTGGTTGGGTTATCATCATCTCTAGGTTTGAGAGTCTGATATCACAAAGAACACTTTCAGGAGTATTTATATTCATTATGAATATATTTTTATGCCTTTTTTTCCTGAATAACACACCTAAATTTTTTATGTATTTGATGAAAGAAAATTTCATTAGTATCTAAACACCTTTTTTTGTATTCATGGATGATATCTCGGTTTATTTTAGATCTTAGCATGACCAATTGCACAATATAAATCTTGTTTTGGAGTTCTTGAGGATTCACCACCATTATTAAAAAATTTCAAAATGTAATTTATGAATCAAATAAGTAATGGTATTTGGAAATGTTATATCAAAACATGTCATTTCTGTCAATCCTGAGAAGGTGATGTCTGCCTCATCTTAGAAAAAAATAACAGAACATATTTCTTATTTAGGGATTATCAGGTTTGGATACATATTAATAGATATTTTTCATATATTTTTCAAAAATTATGTTATATTTGACTAATATTACCAAGAAAGGGATGAAGATTACACATGATTATAAATGTTAAACTTCTTTTGATTATTTGAAACAACTTTTGTAATTGGATCAAGTTTTGATCTTACTTGAGCCTAGTAAGGGGTATGTGGAATACTGTAATTCTTCAAGTTTTGGTCTAGGTTTTTTTTCTTATATTGAATTATCATGTTGTGTCCTATGCTTAATTTCAGCTTCAACCAAATGGGGAAATTTATCCCACTCATGATTTGGATCTCACCACTATTACACACATGTTTAAGTATCAGTGACACTATATTTTCAGGGAGATATTCCTGGTCTTTTATTATCAAAAGAGTAAGAGATATATCTTTAAATATAAGGAAATGTATATTAACTATAGTTATTAGGTGGAATACCTATCATCATTTTAATTTGAAATCACCTATACCCTAGGGAGGTGAATTTCATCGCAGACACTCTCAGTAAGAAGGTTCTTTGAAAAAATTATTTTGTAATCAAAGGAGGAGTAGAACCTGATTGGGATTTTCCCAGCAATATATGGATGTTCCTGAGGATGATTTAGGCATTTTTTTACAATGTTATATGAATAATAATCTCTATTTGAGTACATTATTTAGGGTCAAACATGAGTACATGTTCAAAGGAATCATAGAAACCATTTATTGTGGGGAGATAGTTCTTAATTAGTCTCTCCTTTCTGATGGAATTCTCTTATTCAAGGACCAGTTTATAATTAAATTACCTATAAAAATTAATTATTTCATGGTTTTAATTATTTTTTAATTGTTTATTCATCTTATAACTATGAATATGTATTACTAAATGAGTCTATGTTTCTATTGGTTGGGGATGAATCACACCATCACTTATTATGTGTCCCACTATCACACCTACCCATAGATAAAGGCAGTGAACCTGAAGCCTTTTGGTAATATACACCCTATTTTTGTCGTGGTTTGGAAATATGAAGAGCTTTCCATTGACATTATTGGATTACCATGGAATCCCCATGGAAAAAATGTTTTTTGGGTAGTGATTTATCACTTGATGAAATCAAATAATTTTATTTCAATCAGGGAAACAACTAAGTTAATGATTTGGAAATTTTGTATGTAAATGATATCATGATGTTCCATAGGGTTCCTTATTCTATTTTTGTATATATGGATCCCATTTTTATGTTTATATTCTATCATAGTATCTAAGAGGTGATGGGGACTCTGGTCAATATGATTATATCTTACCATTCAAAGGTGGGTGAAAAAATGGAGCATGCCATTTAGATCATAGAGGATATGCTCTAATATTAAATCTTAGATATCAGTGGATTCTGGGTTATCCATTCAAGAATATTTGAGTATTATTATTAATAATAGTTACTATACATCGATCAGAATTTCACCATTCAAGGATTTGTATGGTCACCTGTGTAGGTCCTCTATTTGTTGGTCAATGGTCAGTGAGGAATTTCTCATTAGATAGAGTATCATTCAGGATACATCAATGATGATCCATGATATAAATTGATTATTGGTTACATAATAGAGTTAGAAAAAATATTATATTGATAATCGACATCGTACAATGGATTTTTCCATTGGTGATCTTGTTTTCTTGAATGTTTCTCCTCAGATGGGTTACTGTCATTTTGAGAAACAATGAAATATGAATTTGAGATATGTTAGACTATTTGTGGTGATGGTATATTTGGAATGGTTGCATATTTTTTGGTATTATATCCTTTTTTGATAGGTATGGATGATGTTTTCCATATATCTCAACTCAAGAAGAACCACCTCAATCCTTACCATGTTCCATGTGGGGAATAGATTAAGTTGGATCTAGATGATAATATTGTAGAGAAAATAGTGTAGATCATTGATTCTTTGAATAATTTCTTACATGGGAATTATATTTCATTAGTCAACGTGTTACGGTGTCATGGATAAGATTTTAATAAGACTTGGGAGCATGAATCGTCATTAAGGGAGAAATTGTCTCACCTTTTCCCTGATAATTCTTATTCTGCAGGATTTCTCATTGACTAAAAGTCCTATGGTGGGGGGAATTATAATACCATGATTATGGAATTTGATCCTTTTAAAATTTATGACGATGCTTTTATAGTTTTTAGGGATTTAAATATGAACCAATAGATTTCATAATATAACTAGGATGAGAGATGAACTTAGAACTAGTTCACACTGAGAATGATTTATTCATGATGTGGCCATTTTTCTAGGAAGAAAACATAAGTTAGTTTTGTGATGTAAATGGAAAAAATTTCTTGAATTCATTCGATGTTTTGAAGTAATTTATTGTTATTTTTAATCTATGGTGACACATTTTTGCATACATGTAACCCAGAAGAATCATGTTATGAATATTGTATTCACATATTACAATGTTTCACCCAAACATGTTTTAATATGATACACATCCTTATCCACTCTAATTTATAATAAAACTCCTATATAAAACCCTAGGGACACTATAGGATTTTTTGGATTGTTCGATATCTTGTATACCCCTATGATTAATGTTTTGATCATAGATATGGTTGGATTATCTTCTTTTGGAGAGTACTTTAATTATATTTTCATATAATTGATTATATTATTTTTGGTTGAAGAATAGGGTTATGTTTTTGGAGTTTATGGATCATTTTTTGATCTCTATCAGTTCCATGCACAATCATTGTACATCTGTAATTTGAAGGATGGCTCTTATCTGGTTTGTGGTGTGGTGTGTGGGAATCTAGAGGTTTTACCAAATTAACTTCTATGCAGACCCTTTTTCTTATAGAATTAAATTATATGATGCAATAATGATTATAGGGATTTTGATTTTTATTATATTATCTTTTTCTCCTAATTTGTTTGGATCCCATCACATCTGGTGTGCGACACAATCTTTTGGAAGATGAATCCATATACAGCCTATGGCATTTGAACCATCATTACTATTGGTTTCTATGAACTTTTTTATAAATGAATTAAAATTATGTTGGTACTGGTTTATTTTTGTGTATAAATGGGTTTGTTGATAAAGGATGTTATTCCCATTTTTGGTAAAGGAACTTTGATTTTAAATAATTATGAAATTGATTTATAAAATGATTCTTTAAAATAATGTTGCGATGAAAATGTTTTGTTTGAAATAATTTTTGAATTGATAAGACCTTTTGAACTTAATGGTGTATACTAAAAATGGGAACCTTGGGTATGTTTGTGCATGGTTTATTATTTGGCATTCTCCATTGTTTACGTAAGGGGGTTCACTCATGGGGTGTTCCCCTATTCCATAGTCCTTGTGTCTTGGGGACTTGATATTGATGTCATTGAGATTTCACTCATGGGATGTTCCTCTATTAACTAGGATCTATGTCTTATGTACTTGACTAAACACGAGTCATTTTTTACTTATGATGGTATTAATGACCTAGCTAGATCAACCTTTATTGTCCTATGGGTGTTTAAAATAATTCTTTTATCTTGTTCTTGTTTGGATTTTATGTACATTATTTGATGATATAAAAATGTTTTTTTTGAATTATGCTTCCAATAGTATCATCTGGTCTTGTGGAATATTTCTAAAAAGGGGGAACTATTTACAATGATTTTGGTATAAAAATGGAGAACTACTTATCATGTCATCTTTTATATAAATTAGGAAAATTGGTATTATTGTACCAAGAATTGATATAGACCACATGGGTGAGATCATACTGATCCATTGTATCTCACACCATGCACATTCCAATGGGAATGTGTAGATATTATATTTAATTTTCAATGATGATAAAGAAAGGTTTCGTAGTGATGCATTGAGGATTATATTACCTGTGTTCGATTAACTGGTCGTGAAATGGTGGGAATTTTCCCAAATATCAAATTAACTATCAGTTTTAGTTTTAGCTGTCCTTTTTAGTTTTTGGACATGTTCTTTGGGTATTGATCATGAATCATTTGGGATATATCCCCATAGATATTGTTTTTTGTTTCTGGAATATATTTTTTAACTATTACATCCACTTGTAAATATTTTTATATTTCATGAATCTTGTTTTTGTTTGGGAAAAATCATCCAATCTGGTTATTGTTCGGCTTCCAAGGGCTAGTCACTAGGACTTAGAGATCAAGAATTCCTATTTGGTGTTTCTTTGGTCAGGTTTAGAGCTTAGTTTATAGGTTATATAGGTCGAGTGTTAGAAACATGTCTAAAGGTAAATATTTTAAATTATTTTTAGAAAATAGTGGAGATTCAATTAACTTACCCCTTAGAACCGGTATATTCGAATATTTGTGGACTAATGAGGAAAAAATTGATAAATAATGATAAATACTTCATTAAATTCATTAATGGATTTTCCTTAATCACATGAATGATTTTTATGATTAATGAAAATGAATCATTAAATATATTTATATATTTTAAGAGGATTATAAAAAATGAATACAATTATTCGTCAAGGAATTTATGTTCATGTAATAGAGCTAAATATTGAAGTGAAAACATTTGATTAACATTTGATGAAGTATGGGACGCTTCCTGAGAAAAATAAATCATAGAACCTAGAATAAAATTTCATTGATAATAAAAAAAATCAATGATTAATACAGATAGTTTGAACTATGTTGGCAGGACAAGAAACTTATCATTTATTTTTGAATGAATCGATTAGGGGGTAGCACACATTTAAAACTAATGTCAATAATTTTAAAACTCTAATATATATACTTACAGATATATTATAGAAAAACTAAACTATTGAAGTTTTTAAAGGTTATTGGTATCCTATGAATGAAGAGAATTAATGGTATATGATTAATTTTGATAAATGAAGAGTTTATAAAATATTCCTAAGATATCGGCCTAATATAATTGGATATCACTACAGAAATAAAAAATACAGAAAAGTGGTTTATGATAATGATGTGAAAGGCTTTGAAAACACATTTAATGGGTGTAAAAAATAATAAATACATGTTTATGTTAATGAAAAGTTGAATAATTGACCACAAAAATAAATTATTCTATAAATGTAGATGATATAATACTTGAGTATGAAGAAGGTTCATATTTATCTATATTTGGTGATAAATAATAATAAAATTTAGTTTTTCTAATGTTAATTAATTGGGTGGAGGTAGAAATATACCTATTATGGGGTGGTTAAAAAAACATTTATCATAAGGTTATTATATATCATTGGTAGACCTTATATTATATTCAATGTGTTCAGTATATTAATAATTTCCAATGTTTTTTATTATATATATATAATATTAATAAATGTGTGGGGGGTGGTATATTAATTTTGTGAAACTGTATAAACTAGGATTAAGTAAAAATGATGATATGACCTAGAAAATGATGACTGATTTTTCTTGGGGTACGATAACATTATATTATAATATCACAAAATTAAAATAATTAATCGTTCATATGTTATTAATTAATGAGAGAATACACTATCATGTACCACTCACATTAGGTTAAAAGTAAATGAGAGTATCTACCTTACATTGACCGCGTTATGTTGATTTTGTTTCTTTTGTGCATAGAGAAATCATATTCCATCACCCAGAAAAACAATAATAAATTCCCCATTGATTACATCAATGATTTTTTATTGGGAGAAGTTTATATAACAAAAAAATCACAATAGTTTACCAAGAACATCCCCACTCAAATTAATATATTTTACTGTATACAATATTTATCAAGTGAGGGGATAAATATGAATTAACAACCCAAGTAGAAAAAACTAACAGAGACACAAAACTAAGTAAAATTGATCAATTAATGTACTATAATACTATAAATTGAGATCAATTGATAAAATAAGGATTATAAGAAATATATAAAGACTCAATAATAACAAAGGTCATTTTCCACAATTGAATCAAATCACAATGGTGTTAACCCTCGATGTGAGGGATAACAACCATAGGGGAATCAATAATAATAGAAATCATTAAATTAAAAAACTTTTTAACACCTCCCCCTAAAAATATCCATTAAAAGGGGTCGCAAAAAACATCATAAATGTATTTCTCTATCATCCCTCAACTTTATCGAACATTCAGTGACGATTCCATTTATTAAAAAAAATCATGGATATTTTTTTTAATTCCCTGAATCAGTTAATTGAGATAATGTTGGTGCATTATGATGTCTCATGCATGCCTCCCCATACGAAAGAGGGTTCTAACTAATGATGTGGGAATAAAATATACAATAGAGATACTAATAACTCAATATTAATAACCATCAACACAAAATAGTGGAAGATGTAATAATAATAAGACCAGTAAATATCAATAGTGGTAAGCCAACTGTGAATGTATTATTACTTGCTATAATAAATTGAAACAATTTAATCATATAGAAATAGTTAAAAAGATTCTCATAGCTGGTGAATCAATACATCTAATATAAAATAATAATAAAGTGACACAATTACAATATTATCTTATAAATTATCAGAATATCTTCTATCACCAACATATACTACATTCTTAACATATTGATGTAATATAGTTTCAATTGGTCTAATTTGGGAAAGAAAGGCATGCAGATGAATCAAGATGCCGCACAAGGTGTGAGTAACAAACCTATTAAGACACCACCAACATATCCTTAGAATAATTAAAACATATATATGTTAGGGGATAAACTAACATAAATAAATAAATTAAATTCACTCAAAAATCCCCTTTTACGATTTTATACATTAATTAGGGAACAAAAAAACCCAACCATACAAGAGGTTATCAATAAAAAATAAATAATGTGTAGTGGTTTTACCAAGAACCCAACACTAGAATCAATAAATTGATTAGGGGAGGGAATCATAATTGAAAACCTCTCATAGGAGCCAAACCTTCTCTTTAGGGTAATGTCCCATGGCTATGTCTTAAATACACTGATCATCATGGATTCTATATAAAGAAAAAATATCAATAACAAACCTCCAAGACATGAAAACCCATGTACTTAGGGTAAGGTTTCAGGATGATGATTCATGTATCAAACATCAAGGAATCAGTCTATGGAAGTAATCACAGTAGACAATATCCCACATGACCCAAACCAATAACCTCTTTATATATAGGCTCCCATGGATATATCGCACAATTCTTCAAACAAAAATCATAAGAAATACATCAAGTCCAAACACTAACCAATTAGGGTCACATGTACTAAGAAAAGTCATTCCACATCACATTGTACAAGAAAAAGTCCCCATAAACCTCCTTTAATTCCTCCCAAGACAATATAACATATTATCCAATTGTACTCACCAAGAACATCCCATTAGATGGGATTCATCACCAACACTCACATGCTAAGAAAACACTTGATTCCTTATTTTTATAAACCATATATTGTTATATTTTATAAGTATTTTATGTGGAAAATATAAAATTTTCAAACCGATTTTTACCATTATATACATCATAGAGTCTATATTAAGGTATGTACATCCCAACTATATACAAGATAGTCTTTTGAAGATACATAAGGATAATTATGAATTTTCCAGGGTTTTGTAAGGGTAACTTATTGTTTTGAAGGGTTATGTAAGGTTAAACCAATGATTTCATAAGGATAATAGGAATTTATCAAAGATCATGTAAGGGTAAATTGATGTTTTCAAATGTTATATAAGGGTAATCTAACCACAATATAAAGATAAATATGAACTTATAAAGTATGAATAATGGTAACATAGAGCTACATACGACTAATACAGAGTGCATGAGTGATGAAAGTGTAAAACACATTACCCTCATGTGAAAACAATGAGTTGAATCAGGGTAAATCCTTGTTACACTATCACATTACCTTTTTTTTCATAGTGTTAGGTTTTTACCATGTTTTTTATTTTCATATTCCCAACTCAAACATGAATCATGTTTTGACAATTTTAGAAGTCTAAAATCATGTAAAATCATTCCTTTTGACTTGTTAAATTTATGACTCTTATTTTGGATTTTCTTAAATAATCTGTATTCCAGATTCTCTTAAAATAATAATTAAGTGGTGATTTTAATTTTTCATTTTCAATACCATGAAATATAAAAAATCGTTACCCTCTAAAAAATATCCAATCCACTTCCATTGTTTATTTTTATTTTCTCTTGATTTAGGGTTGCCCAAAATTTCTTTTTATAATATTAGTGACGTCTTATTATGCAAATTTTAGTTCTTATTCTAGATTTTGATCATGGAATAATTCTCTTTGTCTCACCTCTATTTCTACAATTTATTGTTTTCTATAAAATAATTTCAAGGTCGGAATATGTTTTTATTTATTATATAATTTTTAGGTAAATAGTTTAATTCAACATTGATCGATAATGATCAATAATTATGTGAGAATAATAAAGAATTACCACATGCTTATCTGATATTATTTTGGAGAGAGAAACTGTTATGACATGTGGTGTTTCTATTAATTTTAATTGATTCTTGGAATCCTTGGTGGGAGGATTAAACTTATAAATATAAAAATTATTTAGGTGGAGAGTCCTTAAATAACATTTTGTTTTCACATCATCATGTTTTAGGTATGATGTTCCATACCATACAGGGACTTGTATACAATGTTGTCATGATTTGATCATTTATCTTTAAAACCATTAATTGATATATATTAATTTTGAGTGTGTGAGTATCCATTGAGACCCATTGATTTTCTATATTCATTATATTTTTGTATAACATGTTTAACTCATGCATTTTAATGTCTTTATGTGGTGTGTTAGTGTATCCTTTCAAGAACTATTCTCAATATTCCATATTGTTCCTTGTTATGATACATAATATTTGTGGTATTGAATTGCCTATAGAACCTTTCTTTATGTATTAGTTCAAACAAGATACCTAGTATAATGTATATTTTCAATTAGTTAGAATCATTATGATGTGATAATGGCTAGATAATATGACTCATTTGATGGTATGATTCAGATCATGGATATATTAGTTGACATGGTTGTAAACCATGTAGGGAAGATTATTATCCTTTAGCTATGGGCTGATATGGGATATTTACATATAGGGGGGACATTTACATCTAAATGTTTCAAGAATGTGAGGTAATAATTACCATCATATGAGGATGACGAATACCATTAGGGTGGGTGTGTGGCGTTCCTGTTAATGACCGTCATCACGGTAGGGAATGTGGAGTTCCTTAGAAGAATTACTTAGACATAGGACTTGAAGTGGTATGGTGAAAATAAACTCTATAAATTTTGGAGTTAATTACGATTTTTAGTGGTAGAAATTTATATCCATATTGGTATCATGCTAAAGAAGATGGGGTTGGGGACCATCGAATATTTTTCAGATAATGAATCAACACAATTATGGTTGTATTTTTACTTATGAATGTACTTATATCATGATATAAACAAGTAAATATTTATGGTGGACATGTGTTGAGGACAAATTGGTGGGGTTATATTTGGTTTATACGCACAACCTATAGGGTAATATTGATGTATGTGTATAGTTAATGATTAGGGACTTAGGGAAAGAAAAATTTAGAGTTATAAGGAGCTAGGGGTAGAGCATGTTGTTCATAGGTTGAAGTAGGACACATCATAGGGATGAAACCGTGTTTTATTTACATACCTAGAGTACTCATACTTCTGTTGACCTACCAATTTTGTGGTTATTAGTTATTTTTCCATATTATTTGAGATGTATTAAATGGAAATTATTATAACATTGTATATTAATCCGAATGTGTTATTTTATATAATTATTTATATGTGTCTTGATTGATAGTGAGGGTATATTATTTCCATTGACGGAATTATCGAACCTCATTGTTAGATGGAATCCTCTTACATAAGGAGAGGCATCATGAGACCATGTGTCACTCTTGATCAGAACTAGTGATTCAGTTGAGGTTGTTACAAAATTGTTTCTATGGTTTAGGTTCCTTTATTTCTTTTATTTTGGGGTTATTATAAAAAGGAGATAGGTTTTGTGGGACTCAGGTAGGAGAGCTTCCATGTCCCTTCCCTGCTCATGAGTAATGGAAATATCAGTTACAAGTGATGAAATTTCTATTACAGTTATAGGATTTATATGTGTTCATATACAATGATTCTGCACATTAGATCTGTTGTCACATATAAACCTATTGTTCGATTTATAGTAGTTCTTTAATTTAATTCCTTGATTTATTAAACCTAGTTGAGATATAAATATAATATTTTTAGATTGGTATATCTATTTATCATTAATTATTTGAACTAGAGAATTTTGGGAATAAATAAATATAAATATATATATATATTATTTGGGATAACATGTAGGTATGGGGGACCAGGATTGAGTCTTGTGTATAACTATGTGGGGTTTTTCCTTTTTATTTATTACCTTATCAGATAAGTTTAACAAAAATCCTTTTTATGTGTCTATAAACTAATTAGGTTGTTATCTAAGCTACTATATCTTTTGTAAGATTATAATGGTATTGGAGAAAATACTTCCTTAGATGAAATTAAGTGGACCAATTGGTGTACTGTGATATAATTATCCTATAAGATAGGAAATTCTAGTCCTCCCATCAGACATGTAATAGAATGCTCCTTCACACACTCTAATTGTTCAAGTATAATAGAATTAGTGTCTATTAAAAGTGATGGAGTTTCCAAGACTCGGGATTTTTATGCTCGATACTTTTAGATCCATCAACCTCCCTCTATATAATCTATTAAAGGCCCTGAGGATGTTTATGAGTGGATTTAAAACATTGAGGGAATACTATATCTAGTGGAGACTCTAGGGTACTATTGAGTGAAGCTAGATACCTTCATACTTCAGGGACTTTCTGGTTGTTGGGAGTTATAAACCATGAAATAATGGATGAAGTTATGACTTGAACAAGCTTAAAGTACTTTTTTTGGAGTTATTTTCTTGTACACTTATTCTGGGCCACACTCAAAAGTTCTTGGATATTTGGACGGTCTCGATGATAACATAATCTTCATTGGAACATATTATAGAGATTCATTATCTCGATGAAACCTTGGAAAAAGAAATAAAAATTTATAGATATGTACAGAGTGTCTAGAAGTAGTTTCCTACAAAATAAATATATGGAACTTCATGATGTTTTAGTTAGAAGCATTGGTCTGTGCTATTATGTGTTTGTAGAACTATCCCTTTAGTGAGAGTTTTGTCATTTTCTGGGACCACAAGAGACTATGATATATCATCTATCAGTGGGACGTTAATCTAAGGTATAGGTGCTGGGTGGAGTATATATTAAACAAGGAGATGAAATATGCTCTAAGGAAATGTAATTTCATCGAACATGTTCTTAGAAAGAAAAATCATGATACATATTAGTTTCGAGAGTGGGCATTATGGGATGAATAACGTCAAATTACTTTGATGGAGGAGTAATTAATGGAGGCATTAGTGGATTAAGGATAGATATCATGTGACCTATTTATAATCACATTTTTATTTGTTGGACCATGGAAGATCCCGAGAAGAATTATTCCTCGAGTGTGTAGTGATGCTAGAACTCTTGGCAGGAAATCATATGGTTCTAGGATAGTCTATTGATAAGAACAATATCATCTATGTACATTGGAAAGTTGTTATACCAGATTCATAGACGGTGGATTTGATGAGAGACTCTCATTATTCAAAATTGTAAGTTCAGTTAGGGTTGATTATTATGTACTAAGACATTCATTGTTAATTTTCATGACCCAATAGGAAGAGGGACTTCACAAATTTTTCTTTAATATTTCTTACCTATCAGAGGACGAAGGTCAAGTAGAAAAATCATAATGGTTTACTTCATACACTTCTAGTTCTCATGTGTAAACTGTATGATGTCATTATTGATTTTGTGGCAGGGTTTCGAGGAACGCCAATAATTGTGATATTATATAGGTGAGAGTGGATCATTTGAAATTGGTAGCCCATTTTGTATAGATCTAGGAGACTCTTTCCATGGATGCGTTGAGAAAGATATATGCTTATGAGATTCTACATATGTATATATTTACCTTGATAATTGTACTATATAGAGATTCTCGTTTCATTTCATGATTCTAGAAGGAGTTATAAAAAGATCTAGGGACATATCTAAGATTGAGCACAAAATATCACCCATAGAAAAATTGACTATCTAAGAGGATGATCAAGATTATTGAATATTTTCTTCATGAATTTATATTAATATTTTGAGGATTATGTTATGAGTATGTATCCTTTGTGGAATTTTTTATAACTATATTTACCAAAATTATATCTATTTGACACCCTATGATTAACTCTATGGTTGAACTTTTCACTCAACGTTATGAAGGCATAAGGTTGGTGAGACAACTATTGTGAGACCAAATTTGTTGGAGACGTCAAATAGAGTGTAGTTGATTTGGAATCTGTTGGTCACCACTTATTGAAGACAGATATCATATTCCAATCATAAGTGGATCCCATAAGAGTTTGCTAAAAGAAAATGAGTTTATTATTAGTGACTCCTCAGTTGGGGTATTAGTGTCCTTATAATCAAGGGATGATGGAATCATGATTTTGTTATACCTTTCCAGAAAATCAAGTATATAGTGAAAATGGGTTACCTTTTGGGTATTCCTTAGTGTTAACATGTTATGGTTGATTTTTCCATATATCTCAGCTTAGGATACAAATGTCTAATCCTACACATGTTATTGACTATGAGGATATTGAGTTTGATCTAGATGCATCATATAAAGAATGACAGGATCATATAGTAAACTAGGGAGGGAATTTTTTTACAGAAAAAGATGGTTCCACTTTTCCAGATCTGATGATGTAATGGATAGATCCAAGAGGATATTAGGAGTTGGAGATTTTTATTCAAGTGTAGATACATGAGTTGTTTGAGAAATACCACTATATACACATGATGGGGATGTGAAGGTTCTATTGGGGGAGAATTGTTACATCCTCATTTTTATAAAAGAATTTGGTTATATTTTATAAGTATTTTTTTGTGAAAATTTAAAAACATTCCATTATATTTATAATTGTTCATAGATTTTAGAGTCTATGTAATGTTAAATACCTTCTACCTATACATAGGCATGTTTGTGGGAGAAACTTAAGGGTAAATATAAATTTTAATTGGTTATGTGTGAGTAAATACTTATTTTTAAGGGCTATGTATGTGTAAAACCTCCACCGCATAAGGGTAATATAAATTTTTTAGTGGTTTCATAAAGGTAAGATTATTTTTTCAAGGTTTATGTAAGGGCATGAAAAATGGTTCATCAAGTAATATAATAACTTAAAAATGTTACATAAAGGTAATTTTATGTTGTGTAATGGTAGGTATGAGTAAATCAACCATGAAAAGAAAAAAATCCTTAACCTCACATGAAAAATACGATATATTTATGCATAAAACTAGGTTACCATTATACATCTCCCCTTTTTTGTAAATATTTGTTTTTACACAGTTTTTTATTTTCTTCTTCCCATCTCAAAACTATGTTGTGTTTAGATGATTCTAAAATCCTAAAAACATGGAATATAAATCCTTTTACTCATTAAATTCTTTTGCAATAATATTGGAAGTTCATAAAAACTTCAGATTCATGATTTTTTTAAAAGGTAAATTAATTGGTTATTTTAATATGGTATTTTCAATACTAAAATCTAGAAAACCTAGACACTCTTTTTATAAAAAACACTCAAACCATTTCTGCCTTTGATTTTGATTTTCTATTGGGCCCAGGTAGTTAAAAATTCCTTTTCACACAATTTTTGAGGTCTTATTTGACCGATTTGAGTTCTTATTCTAGTTTTTGGATATGGTTGAACCATATATTTATCCTCTATTTCTTTGATAAAGTATTTTTAATGAAATAAATTAAGTGTAGGTATATTTTTTAATTCTTCTATAATTTTTGTGACAATTGGATAGATTCAGCTTTAAATGATAATTAACTATAATTATAAATAATAATAAATAATTAAAAATGTTATTATCTTATATTATCCATGATAGAGAAACTATTATGGCATCTGATGTTCTTATTAATTGAAATCGGTTCGAGGAATTCGTGGTGAGAATATTAAACTGATAAATACACATACATGATTCAATGGATGAATACTTGGGGAACCATTGGTTTTGACATTTACATGCTTGAGGAAGGAAGATCCTTAATATATAGGGCCGTGTATATGAAGTTTTTATGATTTTACCATTTATTCTTGAAACCCATGATTGATATATGTTTAATGCAAGCATGTGTATACCTTGTGGAAATTCTGGTTTAATGTTCCTGATATTTATGTATATCCTATGTATCCTATAAAAACCCTGCTCTTTATTACACACTTAAACATGATTTATTACATAAAATTTCACTTAATAAATCTCTGAGGATTGAGAGTTTAAGTTTCATGGGAAATTAGGATCATTACATGGATACATAAGACATAAAAATACAACATCTTTATTTAATACATCTTTTACATGACCACAACATTCCTTCGTAATTTTCATTACATGGGACATCCTGAGGACATAAATAAGAAAAGGGTGATCTATAAAGCCCAGTAAGGGAGTAAACATATACTAACATTAACAACACAATACACATTAGGAAATGGGCATATCAATGGAGAATAAGAGAAACATGAACAGAAAGGCATGATTTAGCATGATTGTCACAACCTAGATATGTGGCAATGACATTTAACATGATATTATCAAGATCCAAGGCTCATTGCACATGGAACATGTGTAAACATTAATTGAAATTTAATTAGCACAAGTAAACCCTCATTTCACTTGAATTTGAAGAATTAAACCCTTATTTCACAAGGAATCTCATGATTCCATTCTTTACCCAATGCATTGGAGTGCTATCTAGGTGCACCCATTTTAGTCATTTCATTTCATGCATAAGTGTGCCACATTGATCATATAAAATGTAATAATTCAACATCATAAGATATTCCAAGATTAAATAATGTGGAATACATAAATGTAAGTAATATTAAATATTTATATGTTCATTAAGGTTAATACCCTTGATAGGGAAATGGGTAAGGTATTCACTATACAACGATTTTAGCTTGGAAAACCGCAGTGCAATTTTAGCTGCTTAACAAACATGACATAAGGATTCATAAAATGGTTGATGAGAGAGAAATTGGTATCTCCCCATATGTACATGAATCATAAATTAAGGGGGTCACATATATACATGTCACATCACATGGAATTTGTAAATATAAGGCATAACATAATAATGAAACTTGAAGAAAGAGGAGAAATGTAATAACTCTTATGAAAAATTGGAATGGTAATGAGTCTACATGAGAGGGGTTAATGAGAGAACAAAGGTATCTAATTATTCAAACTTATAATGGTATCTATGGGGAAATTTATAAATCATACAAAAAATTTTTTAATTGGAATTAAAAGGGTATAAAATCATAAAGAAACTTGGACAAAAATGAGAAAAGAAGAAATCCCTTACTTGGAAGTGTGATCCCAAAGGCATGGGACAGGTTAGAGAGAGGATTAATGGGAGCTTATGGAACCATGAAAGGATTTTATAGAGTGTAGAGAAGATTATGGAGGTTCTAAAAGGATTTTTAGTGTAGATAAGTAGGATCTTGGGTGGGATTATATAGGAAAAGAGAGGGGAATTCTTTAACATTGCACAAACTTTGGTTTTGGAATCTATATAATTAAATATTTAAAACCATTAAAAACCCATGGGTTTTCCTATGGTTTTTTCCAAAGGGGGATTGAAAATGTTATTTTGTAAGGCCAATGGCTGAACATATTTAAATATTAGTATTTATTATGTGGAGTTGAGTCACTCTCAAGGAAATCATTATAAAAAGTTATAATATTTTATATGTCTTGAAGGGTCCACTAAGGCATCATAAAATTAATAAAAAAAATATAAAAATCACATAATTTTAATGGTAAAACATATATTGGCTGAATATTCCTTTTATAGTATTTTATTTCCCTTCTATTGGGTCATTATGATGTTATAAAACCCATTATATATTTAAAGGGTATTTAATTTTGACCTCAAAAATTTGACTGTCTAAAAAATTCTGAAAACTTCACCATTGGATAATTTTGCTGCCCCGATTCAAAAAATAAAATTAATTTTATCTATATAATTTAATAAATATGTGAATTTTTAGTTTTAAAATAAAAACTGACATTTATTGAATATTCCTGGGTTTTGACAAAAACAATTTTCAAACCTTAATAAAACTTTCAGTTGTATTCATAAAAATTTTACTATCATTTATATTTAATAAAACATAATTTAGATATAATATTTTATTAAAATATTATTTTATTCCAAATTCTATAATTCACCAAAATATATTTTTTAATAGAATATTAATTAAAAATATTATTTGTGCTTTAAAATTCATTTACAAATTAAGAGTAAAAAAATGAATGTATATTCATTATAAATAAAAAATAACATCATAATATTTCTAGGTAATAGTTACATAACCCCTTATAAAACCTACATAAGACCTAAGGGTAAGGTGTGCGATGATGACATACTCATGGGGTGGCTCGGATAACAACACTCGGGTGGTAATTTATCTTAACTTCCACTTCTCCCATAGGCGGTTCCATTCAAGCTTAACTTATTGAAAATTGGCTTGAGCTTGGTCAAGATAGAATCCCAGTGATGCTACCTCCTCTCTGATCTCTAATGAATAGGCTTTCTATGGAGAAGTTCAATGAGATGAATTCATTGATTCCTTTTTCTGAGTAAATTTGATAAATTAAAGCCCTATATTTATAATAATCTTATGATAAATGTTCAATGACTATATTAGAAAGGTAACCATTCTTAATGAAATTTAAAATCAGAAAACCTAAAACTAAGGAAGTGCATATATTTTATATAACCATGTAATATAACAATACATTTAATAAGATCAAGAGTAATTTTCATTAATAAAAGTTTTGGCCGTTATAATCTTCCCACCGTATGAAAATTTTCCCTCTAAATTTTCTTTTTATCACACTAAAACAGATGAGGAGAACTCTACCTCGTCACTTCCTCTAGTTCCCACATTGCTTCTTCAAACATGTGGTTTCGCCACAACACCTTGACGTGAGGCATTGTCTTATTTCATAGAAGTTAATTCCTATTATATAAGATCTTCACCACCTTCTCTTCACAAGAGTTCTCATCCTCCAATGGTACCACCTCTTTATTCAGTACATGCGATGGGTTAGGTATGTACATCCTCTTGAGTGATACATGGAATACATCATGTACTTGATATAGGTTCGGTGGGAGTTCTAGTTGATATGCCACTACTCTAATGCGATCAATGATCTTAAAGGGGCCGATATACCTTGGAATAAGATTTCCCTTCTTCCCAAATATCATAACTCTCTACCATGGTGATATGCAAAGGAATACTATGTATTAAACATCAAACTATAGGTCACTTAGAAGATTATCATCACGGATCTTTTGTTGGATTTGACAATCTCTAATGTGCTACTGGATGGTCTTAAGATACTCCACTATTTCTTCAACCATTTTTGGACCTATGAGTTTTCACTCCCCAACTTCATCCCAACATGCCGATGTTCAACACCTCCTCCCATAATGGGATTCATAAAGAGCCATTAAGATTCTTGAGTGGAAGCTATTGTTGTAAGAGGACTAAAACAGAAGAAGATATTGATCCCATACTCATTTTAAGTCCACTGAGCATGCTCTCAACATGTCCCCAAGTGTTTGGATAATCCACTATGTTTGGACATTATTTTGAGGATGATAAGTCGTACACTCTTCCAAACCATAGAGGTGAATCTTGGATCTCGATCAGATACAATTGATAGTGTAACTCTTTGTATCCATACCACTAATCTCCTGTATATTTCTTCTAGTTGATCCAATGATAAATCCTCACAAATTGCAATGAAGTGTGCAGTATTTTTAGACGATTGAGTAGTCATTGTCATTGATTAAATCTAACCATCTTCATTAGCACATGATCAACTATTTCTATGTGAATATATATGTTAGGATTTTGTGGTCCGTATATATTTTACACTTCTCCCCAAAGAGAGAATGTTGGAAAAAATTAAGGCGAAGATTACTACATCCAACTCTAGATCATGTGTTGGATAATATTTCACATGGACTTTGAATTTCCTCTATGAATTGGAAAAGACATTTTCATTTTGCATCAACACACAGCCCAAGCACTTCTTCAAAACATCAATGAATACCGCAAAATGTTCTCCACTTATGGGTAGTGTGAGCATGATCACAGTGATAAGCCTCATTTTCATCTATTTGAAGCCATATTTTCATTCATCACTCTAATCAAACATGACATCCTTCATAGTTTTCTTGGTAAGAGGGTCTGACAATCGTGAAAAATTTCTAAAAAATCAGCGATAATATCAAGCTAACCCTAGGAATCTGCGAATATCTGTCACTGATGTGGGCCTCAAATATCCTTAAATTGTAGCTGTATTAGTGGGGTCTATAGATATCCCATTTCTTGTGGTGATATGACAAAATAATGAGACCTCCTTCAACCATAACTCACACTTTCTATACAATACATAGAGCTTCTACATCCATAAGGTCTCTAGTATAGTTCTTAGATTCTTCTAATGCCCCTCCTTGGTTTTGGAGTATATTAGAATATCTTCCATAAAAACTATTACAAATTTTTCATGGTAATATATAAATACTATATTCATCAAGTCCATGAAGATTTTTAGAGCATTAGTGACTTAGTAAGGCATTTCAATGAATTCGTAGTTCTTGTACCTTATATAAAAAGAAGTATTGGGGATATCCTCCTTATTCACCCTTACTTGGTAATATCCCAACCATAGATCCACCATGGAGTCATATTGTGCTCTACATAGCTAATCAAACAAGTACTCAATTCATTCTTATGATACTTTTTCTTTATCGTGATTTTTGTGAGCCCACGACAATTAATGTAGAGGAACATTTACCAATCCTTGTTCTTGACGCAGAGGATTGGTGCACCCCATGGTGAAGCACTTTGGCATATAAACCCTTTATCCCGATTCTCATGTAGTTATTTATTTATATCCCTAATATCCAAAATATCCATTCTATACAGATTTATGGATATTGGAAAATCCCCAGGTATAAGATCAATCGAGAATTCAACATCTCTTCAAGGAGGAAGACCAGAAAATTCCCCAAGAAACACTTCATCATATTCTCTCAGAATAGGCACATATTCAATGATGGTTGCTTCCATAGAATCAATAATCTATGAAATATAAACATGGCTATAGGGAAATAATATCCAAGATTAAGATAATGGTTCTAAAGAATAATCATCATCCTCCTTTCACTTTTATAGAATTGGGGGTCGATTCACCATATGGAGTGTGATTTACCACTCACGGAAATTTATGTTGGATCTATATGAGGAAAGATAATAGGTTCCATTAATTTCATCAAATTACACAGGAGTGTGAATGATGAGGTTTTCCTAGAAGTTCAATTCAAAAATTGTGACAAGGGAGGATTTACAATCATAGGATGCAATGATTTCCTCTTTTTTCGTTCTCATTGACATCTCTACTTCCATGATTTGTGGAGGTGTTGGGATTGTTCTAATAAACCTTCAAGATATAAAATAATGTCTATAACTAGAATCAAATAATATATTCGCTATTATAGAATGAATAACTATTGCACTGTCACCACTTATTTGTCATGGTTCGCTTCATTGGTAGTGATGGAAAAATATCACCCTTGCTTCCTAGGGAAGTTTTGAATTCCTCTGAAAACCCTTTACTTAGGGCAGCAGTTTGAAAAGTTACCTGGTTCTTTTAAATTTAATCAATGAACATTGCATTGGGGGTCTAATGGAGCATTATTCTCCTCTATCACATCAGTGGGTTTTTTTTGTCAATAATTAATGGCCCGGTGACCTTCTCTTACACACCCAAAGCATTTCTTCACCCCCTTCATGTAATTTCTCGGGTTCCTTTTTCTACACCATTCGCAAGTGGGGTGTTATAATTTTTTATCACCATTATATTTATCCATTGGACCGCCCAAATTAATGTCCACATTCTTATTCTTATCCCCATGATAACCCTGATATTCCCCAATCAGTATTCCAACATTGAGGTTAAATCAGACAATTTCCTCACAACTATCAAACTCATGGATCTCTAAGGATTTCTGTAGGCTATATTTTAGCGCACTAAAGAAGCTATCAACCATGAATTTGGGGGTAGTGACAAATTTGTAGGCATATCGTCCAATCCTCGTGATTTATACCTTGTATGATTCGATAGATTCATTGTATTTTTTCTTAATGTAAAGGAAGTCCCTTTCTATATTAAGTCGGAGGGTGCAAAGAAAATATTTATAGAAAAACATTTTCATGAAATTCTTTCATTCCAATGACTTGATCTCTTACTTAGGCTTTTTATTTTTGATATATGTCCACCATTTATCAGATTCACCCTCCATACAATAAGTATCCAGAAGAACCTTCTCTTGTTTGGAACATTGAAGGATGCATAATATCTTCTCCATGGAGTTTATCCATTGTTTGATGATTGAGGGATCATATAATCCACTGAAAGTAGGAGGGGTTTATCTCATAAAGCTATTGATTTCGTATTTTTCTATATTATGGGGGTTGTATTTTCCTCTTGAACCATGTTTCTATTCAAAACCTGAGTTAACTGAGAGTGTATCTTGAAAAAGTTTTCAATTCCCACTCTCATCAGATTGGGAATCTCCTTAGAACAATCATCACATTGATCTTCACATCAGTTGTTTTCTCGACTCCTCCAATTACTGGCCATTGGGTGGAGATAAAGGAAAGTTAGTGGTAACACATAAAGGGGAATCTAATGAAAAAATGGATAACTTATAAGTTACATTTATTTCCTTAACTTCTAAATTTATTGGCTTTTATCAGTGTTATCCGTGATCTAATTCCCAATATATATTCTTAGGGAATTTTTTATTTCCTTAATAATGGGTCATACAAATCTTATGAATTTACCAAAATATATCCCATGGGAGGGTAAAACAAGAGTGCGGTAAGTCCTGTTCTCATGCACCAGTTCCTGTTCAAGTCTAGCTCAAATCAGTGTCTTCGAGTTTTACCACTAGATACATCTGTGCTAGAGCCTACTCTACTTGTTCATATCCAAGAAGGGATTTATTTTCTTGATAAAACACATACTCTATACTAACAATAATTTAAAGATGTTATTATTATACTTAGTTTTATCCCTAAGGGTTTTACTAGGTCTTTCTTATCCTAATCTCAAAAATAATATAACATATCATTTGATACCCACTATAACAACCATGTTCTTTATTACATATTCATACATGAATAATTTCAAAAATATGCACTTATGAAAAATCTAAGGATTAAGTGGTCTATTTTCTTAAGAAATTAGGAAAATTACCTGGAAATAGAAGACATAAAAATACAACATCATTATTTAAAACTTATTTTACAAGACCACAACATCCTTCGTACTTATCATTGCATGGGATAACCTGAGGACATATATAAGAAAAAGGTGAGCTATAAATCCCAATAAGGGTGTAAAAATGGAATAAAATAAATACTAAAATACATTTTAGACAATATAAATATCAATAGATAATAATCGAAACATGAACATAAAGGCATGATATTGCATGATTATCACAATGTGGAGATGTGGCAAGAACATTTAACATGATATTAGCATAATCAATGGATCATTGCACATAGAGCATTAGTAAACCATAATTCCACATGAATTAGAATGAATAAAAACTAATTGAAGTTAAATTAGCATGAGTAAACCCTTATTACACATGTAGTATCATGATACTATTCTTTACCCAATGCATTGGAGTGCTATTAGGGTGCACTCTTCTTAATCATTTCATTTCATGCATATGTGTTCCCCATGGGTCATATAACATGGATTCATTCCGCATCATAAGATATTCCACGATTAAATAATGTAGAATACATACATGTATGCACCATTTAATATGTATATGTTCATTAATGTGAATACCCCTGATAGATAAATGGGAATGGTATTCACTACACTATGATTTTAGCTTTGAAAATCGCAATTATAAATTAGACAGAATAAGGGTGTGACATAGAAATTCATAAAAATAGTTAATGAGAGAGGGGTATCTCATCATATGTACATAAAATTAAAATTAAGGGGGTCAAATAGATACAAGTCCCAACACATGGAATTTGGAAATAGAAGGTGTA
The DNA here is from genome assembly GCA_963277665.1 of Viscum album. Lineage (NCBI taxonomy): Eukaryota > Viridiplantae > Streptophyta > Magnoliopsida > Santalales > Viscaceae > Viscum > Viscum album. The sequence continues at coordinate 627,006,396 of OY728130.1, read as the reverse complement.
ACTTAATATAGAAACTTGAAGAAAGAGGAGAAATGGAATAACACTTATGAAATTTTGGCATGGTAAAAGGTGTACATGGGAGAGATTAATTAGAGATAAAGAGGTCTCTCGTTACTAAAACATAATTAGGTATGTTTTGGGGATGTTGTAAATCATAATCCAACATTTTTAATTTAAATTAAAATTGTATAACAATATACATAAACGTGGAATTGTGAAAGGAATAAATCTCTTACTTGGAAGTGCGATCTTAAAGGCTTGGGAGAGGCTTGAGAGAGGATTCATGAGAGCTTGGGATGACTTGGGAGGATTCTATAGAGAGGAGGGTTCAGTAGGGAAGTGATAAATTGGGTTTTAGTGAAGATAAGATTGAGATTCAGTGAGTTTATATAGGAAACGTGTCAATAATTCTTCAATATGTCACAAAGATAGGTATTCAAATCGATATAATTAAATATTGAAAACCACAAACCAACCCATCATTTTTTCTATGGTTTTTTCCAATGTCAAGTGAAAAATATTATTTTATAATTCCATTGGCCTAACTTTTTAAAATATTAGGATTTCTTAGGTGGTGGTGAGTGACACTTTAAAGGAAATCATTTTAAAAAGTTAATATATTTTATAAGTCTTGGAGGGTTCAGTAAGGAATCCTAAAATTAATCAAACAAGTATAAAATCAAATTATTTTAAAGTTAAAACATATATTGGAATAATATAACTTTCATTTAATTTTTTACATTACTATTGGGTGATTATGAAGTCATAAAACACATTATATATTTATAGGGTATTTAATTTTTACCCAAAAATTTGACTTTTTAATAAAATTAGGAAAAATTCACCATTGGATAATTTTGAAAACCTGATTCCAAAAATAATATCAATTTTATCTAAATAATTTTTTAAATTTTTAAATTTTTAATTATAAAATAAAAAGTGACATTTATTTAAAATTCTTGGATTTTGACAAAAACAAATTCATACATTAATAAAAATTGAAATTGTATTCATAAATATTCTAAGATAATTTATATTTAATAAAATTTAACTTAGTTATAATAATTTTTTATAATATTCTTTAATAAAAAATCCATTAATTCATTAAAATAGGTTTCTTAATTTAATATTAACTAAAAATACTATTTGTTCCTTAAAACCCATTTATAATGTAACAATAATAAATTGAATGTATATTTTAATACCAAAATAATGTACATAATCATAGTACTAGGGTATTATTACATAATCCCTTATAAACCTTCATAATACCTAAGGGTAAGGTGTGTGATGGTGAAAGACTCTGGGGGAAGCCTGGATAACATCTCTCTAGTGGTAATCTCTATTAACATCCACTTCTCCTGTAGGCAGTTCCGCTCAAGCTTAACATATTAAATCTCGGCATGGGATTGGTTAAGGGAAAATCCCAGTGATTCTACCTTCTTTCCAAGCTCTGACCAATGGGATTCATATGGAGAAATTCTACTAGATGAGTCCATCAATTCCTTTTTCCGAGTAAATTGGATTTCTTAAAGCCATATATTTATACTAACCATGTGATCACAGTTCAAAGACAATATTAGCGAAGGAAATAATTCATAACAGTATTATATAATATAAAAAATTAAAACCAAGGAAGTTCATATGTTTTATATAAAAATTTTACATAATAATCCATTTAATAAGATCAAGATGAATTTTCATTAATAAAAGTTTGGTTCATTACATAACCCATGACTGGTTATGTGGCATCCCGCCTTTTTAATACCTAAATTTTCATTACATTTTACATATAGAGGATCATTAAAGTCTAGTTTCTTGGAAATCAAGAACATAATACATGAAAAAAACGTAAAAAATTATTCTAAACCACTTTTAAGGCTTTATCATAGGTTCATCTTATGTACATTTACTGTATCTCATATCCTGGAGACAAACATCAAAGGAAAGGGTGATCAGAAGGCCCAATAAGGGAAAACAAGGGAATCAATGTACTTGTGATATCAATAAGAACTTGACTAAAAACATAAATACATGAGAAATGGAAGAATAGGAATATCATAATAAAAAAACATGAAACATAACATGAATATGTGGCTATAACATTTCTTTTAGACATTCAGGAACATATCACCAAGGTCCATCCCCAAGGTGTCATAACAATTACCAAGGTTATTCACCAAGGTATCGTGAAACTTGTTATCTCTAGAGATTAAATATTTACCCAATTAATTAAAGAGTTATCAGGGAGAAAACTTAATATGTCTTTTTTTAAATTTGAGCCACATATATCATATTCAAACATTTCATAAATAACCAATATAGAATAAAAGAAATTGGTTTCATTTCAAAATCGTGACGTTTTTAAAGCACTTAAAAAAAGATCATTATATAATTTATAACCCACGGAAAGGGAGTGAGGGTTATATGTTTGTCCATTATAGAGTAAAATATATCATATTAATATATTTATGAACACCCATAGAAACAATGTAGGTCTGGGTATTCACATAAATAAACAAGGGAATTTTCTGAGAGAAAGAGATAGAAATTTTGAGACAAAATTTCTGCAGCATAATGACTATATAACATGGTTTTAGAAAACATTGAAAAGATAGGGGACAAGGGTAACCAACTCATAAATAATTAATAATACAGTATGGGTATTGAATATGATCATGGTATGGATATTTTAATTACATACCACATGAAAATGAAACATGAAAGAAAAGAGAAGATGTGATTCCTTTTATGAGAAATTCTGCAGCCTAACAGCGTCACATAGGAATAAAGAAAACAAATTTATGAGAGAAGAAAGGGTCTATCATCATTTGGGAATGAAATGTACAGTAATAATAACAAATAAGAACATACCATCAACATAAAGATACGGAAAATATAAGACACAACATAATTGAAGTCAAGACATAAAAGTGAAGGGTGAAAGAATTCCTTACCTTGAAGAGTATCTTCGAAAGCTTGAAGGTCGGGACCTTGGGAGGAATGAGGGAACCTTGGGAGGAAACCTAGGGAGGTAAGAATACCATAGCTTCGTTGAGGAGGATTTGTAAAATTAAAATGATGAGGGAAAGGCTTGGTATTTATAGGATAAGTGAGGGGACAAGTCATTAATGGCCAAGGGACACCACATTGGTGGTATTAGAAAAACCATGGGCGTGCCCATTGTATTTTCCCATGGTATTGGCCACTTGGGACACCTCATACCTTAACTTACTATTCATAATTCTACCAGAAATATTACATAATTATTATATCCTTAATGATGTCATTAAACACCCGAAACTAAAAACTGTATTTTCACTATTCACTGAAAATTCAAATTTTTTAGGAAAGTCCCAAAAAATCACCTTAACCTAATATCGATTATCTAAATTAAAAAATGAAATCAATTTTATGAAAATAATTTTTTAAATATTTTTAATTTACTTTTTAATTAAAAAACATAATTCACCCTAAAAAACTAATACTTGACTAAATAATTTCTGAAATAGTCATTTACCTATTTTATTGAATCACATTACTTAATCAAGGTGCCTAAATTATATTAATACTTTCTTTATGTGAGATTAATAATCCATTTGGTCACATTACTAATCTTAAGCGTAAAATCACTATTCATAATTTATTATTCACAAAAATAATGTTGATCTTATTAGATTCTACATTTCTTACTGAACACATTTCCAAAAGACCATTTTTTGAAAATCATTACACATAATTAATTATTTAAAGTTTACATAATTATTTTAAAATACCCCTTTTTTCCAAAATTCATCAATATAAATCCTATATTTATTCGAACATCTGAAAAAAAACATAACAATAAGATGAAATCAAAATTTTATTTATCTCAAGGATTATACAAAGTAGCTATAGTCTAATTACATAGCCCCTTATAACCCAGCATATGACCTAAGTGTAAGGTGTGCTAATTTGAGAGAATCCGAGGGTGGCTCTGCCAACATTTCCTGAGTCGTGATTTCTATAAGCTTGAACTTCTCCCGAAGGTGATTCCGCTCCAGCTTCACATGATGAAGTTCGGCTTGGGTTTGGTCCAGAGAAAATCCCAGTGCTGCTACCTGCTTACCAAGTTTCATTATATGGGATTCGATCAGCCTGAGACTACAGGATGAGGCCATTAAATCTTCTTTCTATATTAATTAACTAAGACCACTTGTATTTAGAGACAACAATCGCAACATTTAGTTTACAACAGTCATGGTGACCCACTGTCATATAACAGTCGAAACCCAATAGTCTCAATTTACTTATACTCACATCATTAATAAAAGAAAATAGTTATGTTGAGTATAAACTAAAATAACACACAGAATTAGGAAACAAAAATTCATTCAAAATTTTGGGCCATTACATTCTTCCCCCCTTAATAAATTTCATCCCCAAAATTTTAACTCGTATCCCAAAAAATAGAAGGTGTGCGTACTTCTGTCTCATAGACTCCTCTAGTTCCCATGTGGATTCTTAATATTTGTGGTTTCTCCACAAAACCTTGACAAGGTTGGTAGTCTTGTTGCGTAGAACCTTGTATCTATGATCCAAGATCTCCACCGACTGCTCCTCATAAGAGAGGTCATGTTCCAGTTGTACCACCTCTGAGTTTAGTACATGTGAAGGGTCAGGTATGTACTTCTTCAAGAGGGATACATGGAAGACATTGTGAACTTGTGCTAGATTTGGAGGATGTGCAAGATGATAGGCCACTGCTCCCACACAATCAAGGATTTTATAGGGGCCAATGTACCTAGGGATGAGCTTCCCATTCTTCCCAAACCTCATGACACTATTCCAAGGTGAAATTCAAAGAAATAACCTATCACTAACATCAAACTCCAAGTCCCTTTGATGATTGTCGGCATAGCTCTTTTGTCGACTCTGAGCAGCCTTAATGTGTTGTTGGATGGCATGAACTTTTTCTGTCATCTCTTGCACAAGATCACGCCCTAGATGCTTTCTGTCACCAGCTTCATCCCAAAAAGTAGGAGTTCTAAATCGCTTCCCATGTAGAGCTTCATAGGGTGCCATTTGAATTCTCGAGTGGAAGCTGTTGTTGTAAGATAAATAAAATAAAGAGAGGTGTTGATCCCATCCACCTTTAAATTCCCTTGAGCACATTCTCAGCATGTCCTCGAGTGTTTGAATATTCTTTTCAGATTGGACATAAGTTTGGGGGTGATAGGTCGTACTGAAATTCAATTCAGTGCTCAGAGCTTATTCAATACTTATCCAGAAATTTTATGTGTACATTAGATCACGATCAGATACGATAGAAAGTGGAACTCTATCCAACCTTACCACTTCCTTCACGTAAATCCTGGAAAGTTGATCAATAGATAAATCTTCCTGGATAAATATAAAATGGGCAGTCTTGGTGAGACGGTCCACAATAACCCAATTCACATTATTTCCTTTGGGAGTTCTTGGATGACCAGTGATGTATCCCATAGTGATATTGTCCCACCTCCATGATGGTATGAGTAGTGGTTCCAATACCCCTTTAGGAAGTTGTCTCTCTGCCATCACTTGCTGACAGACTAGGCACCTTATAGTGTAGTCAGCAATATCTCTTTTCATATTATCCCACCAATAATGATCACAAAGGTCCCTATACATTTTTGTGCATCCAGGATGTATAGATAAAGTAGAGCTATGAACTTCATCTCTATGCTCCTTTATTTCCAGAATAGATGGAACACATAGTCTTGTATGAAATCTCAGTACACCTTCTTGATCAATATTGAAATCAGGAAACTTTCCATCCTTTACAGCCTCTAAATTCTCTTGTAAAAAAGGATCTTATTTCTGAGCCATCTTAATCCCCTCTAGTAATGATGGTTGATAAATCATTTGGGTTAGGGTTGATGATGTTCCTTTCCTTATAATTCCCATGTACAGATTTACTAGAAAATTGATCAAAGGATCTTTTTGAATCCTCATCATGGAAATAACATCTAGGTCTTTCCCACATAATGTAGCATCAACTTTGTTTTATCTTCCAGGGTGATAATGAATTGAACAATCATAGTCTTTAAGAATTTTCAACCATCTCCTCTGTCTCATGTTCAATTCCTTTTGTGTGAAAATATACTTCTAAATTTGATGGTCTGTGTATATATCACATTTCTCCCCATAAAGATAGTGCCTCCAAATCTTCAGAGCAAAAAATGACTACAACGAGCTTCAGATCATGAGTAGGATAATTCTGCTCATGAATCTTCAACTGTCGATATGCATAAGGAATGACCTTGTCATTTTGCATGACGATGCACCCAAGCCCTTTTAGAGATGCATCACTAAAAATAACGATTCCTTCTCTACTTTAGGGTAGAGTTAACACAGGTGCAGTAACCAATCTTTTCTTCACCTATTGGAAACATTCCTCACACTCTTTTGTCTAGATGAACTTGACCCCTTTTCCAATTAACTAGGTTAATGGATTAGAAAGTATTGAAAAGTTTTTCAAAAACCTCTTATAATATCCTGCTAATCCAAGAAAACTATGAATCTAAGTTATTCTTGTAGGTTGAGGCCACTCCTCTACAAATTTTGTCTTTCCAGGGTCAACTGTGATTCCCTCTTTGGTTATAATGTGCCCTAAGAAAGCGAATTTTTGTAACCAGAAATCAAATTTATTGAACATTCCAAAAATCCTCTCCTTCCGCATAGTTTGAAAAATAACCCTCAGATAATCTTCATGCTCTTTGTGACTTTTGGAATATATCAGAATATCATCAATAAACACTACCACAAATTTATCAAGGTAGTCCTCAAAGACTCTATTCATCAAGTCCATAAAAATAACAGGTTCATTAGTCAGTTCGAAGGGAAAAACAATAAACTCATAATTCCCATATCTTTATCGGAAGGCAGTTATTGGAATATCTTCTTTATTAACCCTCAATTGATGATAACCAGATCAAAGGACAATCTTAGAGAAGATTTGAGCCCCAAAAAGTTGGTCAAATAAGTCGTCAATTCTTGGAAGAGGGTATTTGTTCTTCACTGTGATCCCATTCAGTTCACTATAATCAATGCATAGTCGCATTGATCCATCCTTCTTCTTTACAAAGAGAACATGTGATCCCCATAGAGACACACTTGGTTGGATAAACCCCTTCTCCAAAAGATCTTAGAGTTTTCTCTTTAATTCCTCAGGCTCCACATTTTCCATCCTATATGGGGTCTTTGATATCAGATGATATCCCGGTACGAGTTCGATGGAGAACTCTACGTCTCTTTCTGGGAGTGTTCCAGGAAACTCCTTTAGAAATACATCAACGTATTCCTGGAAGATGGGGATATAATCTATCATCAAACTCTCATCTCCTTCTTCTTCTTCACCGATCAACTCCATAATGAAGGATATAGTGAGTTCTTTTAGACAAAGATGAGGTTGATATATCTCTCCTTGTAAGATAACTGTAGGTTTTCCATTAAAGACTACGGATATTTCCTTGCTTCTGCAATTGATCTTAGCATTATACATTGAGAGCCAGTCCATCCCTAGAATAATGTCGAACTCCAGCATGGGAATGACCACAAGATTAATGAGAAGATTGTGCTCACTAGAGTAAATAATAGAGTTTATAAACACTGACAATGCTTGGATAGTCCCACCAAGAGTCTTGAATGACAAATCTACTTTTAGAAATTCGGGTGTTGAATCTAAATTCCTTGAAAACTTGGATGAAATAAAGGAATATATATAACCAGAATCAAATAAAGTACTTTCTAGATTTGAGAGGACAATAAGAGTACCTACTACCACATCATTCAGAGCATCAACTTCAGCTACCGTGATAGAAAAAGCATGACATTGATCCCTTATCCTTTGATGAGGCTGATGGTGGTTCCCCTCCACTTCCCTCAAATTTGGAGAGTGATTGGAAAAGTTCAAACGTTGTCCATACATGAAGCACTGGACATCAAGTAGGGCATGCACCATCTTCCCCTTGTCTTTTGCGTTTGGAAGTTGAGGTTTCACCTCACCATGACAATTCCTCGCAATGTGGCCATCTCTGCCACACTTGTAAGACTTCCCACTCCCGAGCAGGCAGTTCCCTGAATTCTTCCTCCCACATTTATTACACGTGGGAAGTTGCACTTGCTTTCCTCCTCTTCCCTGATCAAAATTCATCCCACAGATGGACTCCATCGATCTCTTCAAGTCATTGGATTTATGAGACCACTGCATCTCACCAAACTCTATCTCGACATTCATCGCACTCCTCACGATCTCCTCATAGCTATCATAATCTCAGTTGTCTAGATTCTTACTCAGATGAGGTCTCAGTCCACTAAAGAATCTATTAACCTTACCATTTGGATCCATGATAAAGCTAGCAGTATATCATGAATGTCTTGTGAAGTTCATCTCGTAGCTTCCCACATATTCATTCTCCTTCTGCTTCTTCTTGAGAAACTCCTTCTCCATTGTTGATCTCATGGAATGAGGGAAATACGTACTGAAAAAGATCCCTATAAACTCTTCCCACTACCTATCTTCAACTTCCACTCTTTGTTTCGTGTTTTTGATCAGTTCCCACCACTGATCATCTTCTCCCTCTAAGCGATAGACATCTAGGGTGACCATCTCTTACTCTGAACAATGTAGCACATAAAAGATCTTACTTATAGAGCTGATCCATTGCTCTGCAATCAATGGGCCAATCGATCCAATGAAGGTTGGTGGTCGTTGGAGCATAAAAGACTCAAAATATTGTTGATCCCTTCAAGGTGAGATCGTCCAATCATCTTGATTCAAGTTATTACTCATAACTTGGGTCAGTTGGTTCATCATTCTCATGAATGTTTCCATTACGGCTTCCATCTGAGGGTTGTCAGTGCATGGTCCATTGCGGTCACCATTTGCACGGTTCCTCCTATTACATGCCATTTTCTTAAAGAATAAAATCTTAGTGAGAAACTTATTTAATTTACAAATCTTTTAACTTTAAAGTATTCTACGTCTTAAAACATCATTCTAAAACAATTATATTTCTCTATAATTCCATCATAATGATTCATAAAAATCTTGCGATTAACCAAACATATCCCTCGGGAGTGTCATAACCAAGAGTGCAGCGAGACCCGTTTTCGTGCACCAGTTCCCGTTCGATTCTAGCTCAAAGAGGTGTTTTTGGGTTTTACCCCTATGTACATCTGTGTCAAAGCCGCCTCTACCTGCTCATATCCAAATAGGGATGTATTTGTTTGATAAACCATTAATCAATACTCACCAAAAGACCCTGATGTTTTCCGTATATTTAAACTTTTCTATAGTGTTCTTCCTAAAGTTTTCAAATCCTAATTTCTATAAATAACTAAACTATCAATTGATAAAAACTGTCACATCCCGCCTTTTTAATACATAACTTTTCATTACATTTTACAAAAAGAGGATCTTTAAAGTCTAGTGTCTTGGAAATCAGGAACATAATACATGAAAAAAACATAAAACATTCTTCTAAACTACTTGTAAGGCTTTACCATAGGTTCATCTTATGTAAATTTACTACATCTCATATCCTGGAGATAGACATCAAAGGAAAGAGTGAGTAGAAGGCCCAGTAAGGGTAAACAAGGGAATCATTGTACTTGTGATATCAATAAGAACTTGAAGAAAAACATAAACACATGAGCAACAAAAGAATAGGAATATCATAATAAAAAGAACTTGAAACATAACTTGAATATGTGGCTACAACATTTAATTTATATATTCATGAACATATCAACACAGTCCATCCCCAAGGTGTCATAAAAATTACAAAGGTTATTCACCAAGGTATCATGAAACTTGTCATCTCTAGAGGTTAAATCATTACCCAATGCATTAAAGGTCTATCAGGAATCACCCTTAATATTTCCTTAATTACATGTAAGCCACATAGATCATATTGAAACATTTCATCAATAACCCATAGAGAATAAAAGAAATGGGTTTCATTTCAAAATCGTGATGTTTTAAAAGCTCTTAAAAATAAGATCATTATCTCATTTATAACCCATGGAAAGGGAGTGAGGACTATATGTATGTCCATTCCATAATAAGATATATAATTTTAACATATCTATAAACACCCATATAAATAAAATAGGTCGTGGTATTCACATAATAAACAAGGGAATTTCTTGAGATAAAGAGATAGAAAATTTGAGGCGAAATTTCTGCAGCATAACGGCTATATAACATGTTGTTAGAAAACATTGAAAAGAGAGGGGACTAGGTTAACCCACTAATAAATAATTCATAATATATTATGGGTACTGAATGAGATCATGGTATGGATATTTGAATGAAATACCACATGAAAAAGAAACCATAAATAAAAGAGAAGATTTGATTCCATTTATGAGAAATTTGGAATCCTAACAACGTCACATAGAAATTCCGAAAACAAATTGATGGGAGAATAAATTGTCTCTCATCATTTGGTCATGAAATGGACAGTAATAAGAACATATTAGAACATACCCTCAAAATAAAGAGATGGAAAATATAAGACACAACATAAAGGAATTCATGACTTAAAAGAGGAGGGTGAAAGAATCCCTTACCGTGAAGAGTAAATTTGAAAGATTGAGAGTAGGGACCATGGGAGGATTGAGGGAACCTTGGGAGGACTCGTTAAAAGTTAAGGATACCAGAACATTGTTTAGGAGGATTTGGAAAATAAAAAGGATGATGGAAAGGCTTGGTATTTATAGGAGAAGTGAGGGGACAAGTCATTAATGGCCAAGGGACACCTCATTAGTGGTATTGGAAAAACCATGAGCTTTTACATGGTATTTTCTCATGGTATTGGTCACTTGGGACACCTCATACCTTAACTTCATATTAATAAGTCGAACAGAAATATTACATAATTATTATATCCTTAATGATGTCATTAAACACCAAAAACTAAAAACTGCATTTTCACTATTCACCGAAAATTCAACTTTTCCAGAAAAATCCCCAAAAATAACCTTAACCTAATATTGATGCTCGAAATTCAAAAGTGAACTCTAGTTTGTGAAAATAATTTTCTAAATATTTTTAATTCAATTTTTAATTAAAAAACACTATTCACTCGAATAAACTAATACTTGACTAAATAATTTTTGAAACAGTCATTTACCAATTTTATTGAATCACATTACTTAATCATGGTGCCTAAATTATATTAATACTTTATTTAAGTGAGATTAATAATCCATTTGGTCACATTACTAATCCTAAGCGTAAAATCACTATTCATAATTTATTATTCACAAAAAATTAAGTTGATCTTATCAGATTCTAAATTTCTTATTGAACACCTTTCAAGAAGACCATTTTTTTGAAAATCATTACACATCATTAATTATTTAAGGTTTACATAATTATTTTAAAATATCCCTTTTTTCCAAAATTCATCAATATATATCCAATATTTATTCAAACATCTGAAAAAAGTCACAACCTTCACCATTGGAAGAAATAACAATTTTATTTATCTCAAGGATTACACAATGTAGCTACGGTCTCATTACATAGCCCCTTATAACCCCAGCATAGGACCTAAGTGTACGGTGTGATAATGTGAGAGAATCTGAGGGTGGATCGGCCAACATTGTTCGAGTAGTGATTTCTATAAGCTTGAACTTCTCCCGAAGGCGATTCTGCTCTAGCTTCCCACAATGAAGTTCGGCTTGGGTTTGGTCCATAGAAAAGCCCAGTGGTGCTACCTCCTTCCCAAGTTTCGTCAGATGGGCTTCGATCGGCCCAAGACTACTGGATGAGGCCATTTATTCTTCTTTCTATATTAATTAATCAAGACCACTTGTATTTAGAGACAACAATCACAACATTTAGTTTCTGACAGTCATATTGACCCACAGTAATATAATAGTCGAAACCCAACTGTCTCATTTTAATAATACTCACATCATTAATTAAAGAGAATAGTTTTGTTGGGTATAAAAAAAAATACCACACAAAATTAAGAAAAAAAATTCATTCAAAATATCGGGTCTTTATAGGTTATGTCCGCATATAGGTGTGTAAGTGTATCTTATTGGGAACAATTCTCCATATCTATTTTTCCTTTCTATGATATGTATTGTTTTTTGTATTGCTGATGTACTAGATTTGTGTATATATTTTGGCATATATTCATAAGCATAAAACATGTTTTTAAGAAAATATCAATTGTTTTACGGATAAAAATCATTATATATTGTATTATAATGATTTTAAGGTGTTTTCCATCCAAAGTAACAAATCAGGAAAGAGAAAAACAAAAATTAAAAAATACACGGTGTGTACTTCTTACGCACACCATGTACTATGGCCACGACACGGATTGGGAAGATTGGATACATGCCCAATTTTCCGTCCAATGCATACACACCATGTTCTTACCATATACACGATGTGTTATCCATTATAGAAGTTTTTGGAAGATGATGAATGATTTTACAGGCCGTGTAGGGTAGAATTACATGTCATGTACTTCTACCTACTAGGCGGCACCGTGTCCCAAGTCAAGGGAGGCACAATAGTTCAACCACCGAAGGAGAACAGAGGGACAAACCATGTTGACCAGGGTACACACCTTGTACTTTTTGGTGCACTCCTTTCATTAATAAAAGTAATAAAAGGAGGGAAGGTCTTCCTAGTGAAATGAAAATTCATTCCAAACCATACAAAGGAAGAAAATTCCAGAGACTCCCAGGAAGAGAAGGAGAAAAGATAAGAAATGAGGTGTTTCCACTACCTATCTAAAAATATTCAATCTTAAGTTTCTGCAATGTTTAATTCTGGTATCACAAGTAGTTTATTTATTAGCTACTTTATGGGTAGCTAAATCCCTTATGTGTTGGGGCTGTTGATTATTATGGTTTGTATTTTAGCAATTGTTATATTATAATCATGTTATTTATTTATCTCTCTTAATTACATAACAATTATTTCAAAATATCACTAGAAATATCATATCAGACTAAGAACTATATTTCTAGAGATATTCTAAGGAATTAAGGTCAAAGAAATCCATGATAATTGGATGTGATTATCATCTCAAGAGGGGTTTTAATTAAACAAATTTAAAAAAAATCAAATTCCAGACCAAGGAATTGATAACTATTGATTTAAAAAAACTCACAAGACCAAGGTGGTTCTATTACATTCATTACCTAGAGATGTGATTTATTATTAAAAACACAACCTCATAGGAAAATTGATTTAATAACAACCTTTAAAATCCAGATCCCTAACACATTCTTCTCATTTCACACCAAAAATAAAATTTATTTGTTTTTATTTATCTTTAAAGTAAATGGTTAAAGCAATTGAAATTCAATCACTCTATTAATAAAAATAAAAAATTGACTCTAAATTTCAGAAAACATCACCAAATTAACCACAAACTACAAAAAAATCACATCAACTTTCTCTCCCGTGGATAGATCCCTTACTTGGACTACACTGATTTGGGTAAATTAATTTGTATTGTCGAAAATAATATTTCGAAAAAAGGATGAAAATTTGGGCCCTATGTTCATTCACTGAATGTTAAGGGTATTTTGTTTAATAAATTTTTTATTAATTAATGTGAAAATAAAAAATAAAAAATCTAAAAATTTATGTTCTTAATCTCATGTCTTCTTTTATTTTTTCCCCTTTTATGCTCGGTATTTTGTTTAGTGTTGTATAGATTCAAATGTGCATGAGTGGCTGAATCACACGTTTCAAGAGCAACAAATCCTCCGACATCCTTCCTATTGATTCAGAGATGGAATGAACAATCTTGCGGCAAGGATATGCACTTATGGATGAGCACAACCAGAAAATTACCATGGAGAATATAGAAGAGGGAGAACCACCTGCTGCCCAAGGAGCTAGATAACCATTTGGCCTAGATGACAACCAAAACACGAAATCACCATTTGTTCTAGGGTATGGCCCACTATAATACATGGGGTTCCAATAGGAGTGGTTCACAAACCTACAGTTAGGTTAAGGGCCTTATTTTTCTCCTAAGAAACAATTTGTGCACCCACCTCCATGAGAGAAACTACCCCCACTCCGTACCCTTATGGAGTAAGGTCTTCCTTCCATCCAAAGGGATGATATAAGAATTTTTCGACCACTGGTGCAGGCTCATAATTTTGCGACTATGCCCTCCATCATACAACTCATTCATAACACAGTGAAATTTTGGAGGCTTTCCCAGTGAAGACCCTAATGATCATATCTCCAATTTTCTCGTGATATGTGACACCTTATGCTAAAATGGGGTGTTTTAGGATGGAATTTTTCTTTGGTTATTTTTTATTTTATTAAGGAATAAAGTGAAGGACTGGATAAAAGGATTACCTCAATGCTCCATCATTACCTAGGAGGCATTGGACCAGGTGTTTCTTTCAAAATATTTTCCAATCTCTAAGACGGTGACACTGCGAAATGTAATTCATAATTTCCAGCATCCTAATTCAGAATCCTTGTATGAATCATGGGATAATTTCAATGAAATTACAAGGAATTTCCCTCATCATATCCTTTCATTATGGATTCAAGTCCAAACATTATATGGTGGTTTCAAAACAAAAACTAAATCCGTGGTGGACACAGATGCTGGAGGAACATCATGGAAGAAATCACTAGATGAACTATTTGAATTTCTTGAAAACATTTCGATTATTATCTTCCAATGGAACTCAGAGAAAGGAACTCAAAAGAGTGTCACACACAACATTCACACCACTACTATTATTTCCAGTTAACTTGATGTTGTGTGCAAGAAGGTCAATGCGTTAAATCGAAAATGATGTATATCATGCTCCAATTGTGAATCACCCAGCATGTGGTGAATGTGGTGATAATCACATCATGGGTTAATTCCCAAGGACAAGTACCAGAGCCTCAAAAAGTGAGGTAAACTATGTATCCTATATTAGAGGTCCAAATATGTACCCTCCATACCCAATCCTGGAATTGAATGAGAACTCAAATACAAGTTAGGGTTAACAATAAAAAACATTTCAACCCTGGCCCCAAGGCCAACTAGTTATATGAAAAATCCATACAAGAATTCATATCCCTGATAGCATCTATATGGGTATTTCCAACAACAAGGGTATCAAACCCCTAGCCCAACACAATAATTGAGGCAAGCACAACCTCAACCGGCTGCACAACAACCTCATTTGGAACCCCCTAACAAAATTGTAAGAAATGATGACAAAATATCCAACCACTGCTGAAACAAGATTTCAAAATCCAGAGCCATCCACTCAAGGACTCGAGAATCATATTGGAAAACATTACAATCAAATCTATTCAAGTAAACCTGGTCCAATACTGGGTAATGTTGAGAATAACGCATAGAATGAAGATAATGCTCTCACATTTCAAAGTGGGAAGGATCTCCCTCAGAATGCAACTGAAAATCAAGATGAAAATACAACTCAAAAAAATTCACTTCTGAAAAAACAAGTCTAAATAGAGGATTCCTTCTCAACTCAGGAACAAATGGAGATCATACATGATAAGGTAAAAGAAGTGGTGAAACCTTTTGAACACCCTTCCATTTCCAAAACTAATGATGAAATGGAATTTGGACCAGAAATTCGCAAAATTCATAGAGGTATTCCAGAAATTTTATATCAATATTCCCTTCGCCAAGGAATTAACTCAAATGCCAACATCCATGAAGTTCATGAAAGAGATAATCTCAAACAAAAAAAGATGGATGATTTGGAGACCATTCCTCTTACTCGATAATGTTCAGTGGTGGTACACCATTATGTTCCTCCCAAACTCCATGATACAGGTAGTCTCACAATCCCTTAAATAATTGGATCTTCTGAGTTTGGGAAAAGCCATTGTGACTTGGGGGGAAATTGTTAAATTTATACCCTATGGAGTCTTCAAAAATCTGGGGCAAAATGATCTCCATCCAACTCGGGTAGAACTTCAACTAGCGGATCAACACATCAAATATTGAAAAGGTATACTTGAGGTTCTGCTCATGAAGGTGGGATGTATCATCCTTCCTATTGACATCATCATACTTGATATAGAAGAAGAGCAAGTGGTGGATCTAATTCTAGGAAGATCCTTTCTGGCCACTGAGATTGTGTTGATCGATGTTCACCAAGGTGAGTTGATCTTTCAAGTAGGAGGTGAAAAAGTCTTCTACAACATTATCAAAGTAGTTAAACAGATATCACTAATCAAGAACAAGGATTGTTTTTCCTTGAAAACGGTGACTGATCCATTGGGTTACATGGTATGTTCTTCTATAACCACTGATCCAGTCATAAATGACATCCAATCTATTGATGAACTAGAAGAGTTTCAATTTTTCATTGTCTAGGGAGGTCATTATTGGCAATGTGAAATCATTCCAGATATCCAAAAAATGATCCATGGTAGAACCCATGGCACCCTCAGTTCTAAACGCTCTATAAAATGATGTCAAAGCTCTCCCATCATCCTTAAAATATGGGTACCTAGATGTCGAGAACACTCTTCTCATAATCCAAAATTATTCACTCACAAAAGATCAAGATTATGCACTAATACAAGTTCTAAGAAGACAAAAATTGGCCCTTGTATGGACAATTGCTGATATTAAATGTATTAGCCCCACCATTTTCACCCAGAAGGTGTTTCTTGAAGATGGAGCTAATCCCTCTCAACAATCACAACGATGGTTAAATCCTCCCATGATGGAGGTAGTGAATAATTAGGTAATAAGACTCTTAAATGAGGGGATCATCTACCAGATCTATGACCACCCATGGGTATGTCCTTTGCAGGTGGTACCCAAAAAGGGGGAATCACCATAATCACTAATGATAAAAATTGTCTTATCCCAACTAGAATAATAATAAGATGGAGAGTATGTGTGGATTACTGAAAACTAAATCATGTCACATGAAAATACCACTTCCCACAACCTTTCATGGATCAAATGCTGGAGCATTTAATAGGGCATGAATTCTGTTGCTTCCTAGATGGTTATTCTAGTAATAACCAAATATCTATTTCCCCTAAAGACCAAGAAAAAAACACCTTTACATTCACATGTGGTAATGTTTTTTATCAGAGGATGTCTTTTGGCATGTGTAATGCTCTTTCCACCTTTCAACATAGCATGATGGCCATCTTCCATGATATAGTATAAGAAATTCAGTAAGTCTTACTGGATGATATTTTTGTCTATGGGAAATCATTTAATACTTGCTTAAAAAATCTAGAATTAATTCTGGAATGCTGTGAATACACCAATTAGATTTTAAACTGGGAAAAGTTCCACTTTAAAGTATAATATGGCATCCTTTTTGGCCACCCGATTTCTAAGAAAGGCATTGAAGTTGACCCATCCAAGATCGAAATCATCTCATAATTTCTTATTCCCACATCTGTTTGGGAAATTCGAATCATTATTGGGCATGCTGGTTTCTAAAAGATATTTTTTCATAATTTTTAAAAAATAACTCAACCATTAACCAATATTATTACAAAGTATCCTAAATTTTAATTTTACGAACAATTCACCATAGATTTCTAAATTTTGAAGAAAAAATTAGTAGAATCCCCTATCATGATTGACCCCAAATTCAGTGGAGAAGTTTTAGGTCATGTGTGATGTAAGAGACTACGCAATTGGGGTGGTTCATGGAAATAGATTCTATCGAATCATCAGACCGATATATTATTCCAACAGAGCCTTAAATGAAGATAAGATCAACTACACTACAACTTAGAAGGATATTCTCTCCGTGGTTTTTTAATTTTATAGGTTTTGTTTTTATTTAGTGATTTCTAGTGTAATTGTATACCCTGAACATGCAGCACAAAAATACATACCGAACAAGAAGGATGAAAAACCACTACTCATCCATTGGATGATTTTTCTACAATAATTTTACTTGTAGATATAGGACAAGAAGGGAAATAGAAATTTTGTGGCTGATCATCTCTCCAGGTTATAATTTCCTCATCTCGAAATGGAAGATGATAGAGAAATCAAGGAGTACTTCCTAGACGTGAATCTTTTATCTATTAAAGCTTCACCTCATATATGGTATGTTGGCATAGCCAATAACATGGCCACGAGATTCATTTACCCAAATTTAAAATTCCACTAAAAGAAAATATTTTCCTATGATGTGAAATGATATTTCTAGGAAGACCTTCTACACTTACTCTTATGTGGAGATGGGGAGATCCGATACTGCAACTCAAAAGAATAAATTCAAGAAATTCAGGAATTCTGGAATTCTTCCCCAGCTTGGAGACTTTAGGGGCCAGACTAAAAAATGTAAAAAATTCTCCAATTTGGGTTTTTATAGCCCACCATGTAAAAGGATTACAGACATTTTGTGACATGCTATGATCGATTCCAGCATATAGGTAATTTACGATGCCTATGGGAAATGCCTCAACACCCAATTATTTAGGTCAAGATCTACGACATATGGGGTATTGACTTAATGAGACCCTTTAATCCATTATTTCAAATCTCTTACATACTGTTTTATGTGGACTAAGTATCAAAATGGGTGGAAGCCACTGCCACAACACAAAACTCTGTAAAATTCATTGTGGCCCTCTTGAAGAAGTATATTTTCAGCCAGTTTGGGGTTGAACAGATGATGATCAGTGATAGAGGAACACATTTTTATAATGCGTTTATGTGAAAGGTGCTTCTTATGTACGAATTTCCATATAAATAGGGGAAACCTTATCATCCTCAGTCTAGTGGCCAAGTGGAGGTCTCTAACCATGAATTAAAGTAGATCCTAGAGAAGACAGTGGGAGCTTCATGGAGGGACTAGTCTAAGAAACATGATGATTCAATAATGGAATACATGAATTCCTTCAAGAAACCTCTGGATATGTCTCCATTCTGGTTGATCTAAGGGAAGAAGTGTCATTTACCTGTGGAGATTGAGAAAAAATATTATTGTTCTTTTAAATACTTGAACTAAAATATCAAATCTATATAGGAAAAGCAGATGTTTCAATAGACAGAACATGAAGATATTTAGTGGGAGACATATGGGAATACCAGAATATATAAGGGAAGACAAAGGCGGTCCACAACTGTATGATCTCCCAGAAATCATTTGATCCTGGGGATGAGGTACATTCATTTTTCTCCTAATTTAGATTGTTCCTAGGTAAACTCAAGTCCCGGTGGTCATGACCTTTCAAAGTGATCACGGTTTTACACTATGGTACAGAAGAAGTGGCTAGAGAAGATTATCAACAATTCAAGGTAAATGGGAAGCATTTGGAACCCTGTTTTTTTAATGGAAGATATGGTGGGTACACTCTTCACCATACAATTCGTGTAGAAAAATTCTTAGGTATGGTCAATCCAACGACATAAAACCAAGGCGCTTCCTCAGAGGAAACCCATAGGTTACAAGCTGTGTACCCCCAATACACACGATGTGTACCTATATTTTTATTGTATATTCTTAGATTATATAATTATTAAAAAATTTACTTACATAGGGATGATGTCGGTGCCGATAGTAAGGTTACTGGAATATATATTATTCTTCAATGGTTCAAATCCCTCCATACCTACCTTTGGCATGAGATTCATCTTTTTTATAACCCTGATTAACTAAATTGCATGTGTGGTATTTTTCAAAATTATATATTTGTTTTTATAAATAAAAGAAAACCTATGATGATGATGGACCGACTGGCCAAGGTCATAAACTAGTTCCAAATGAACTGGGTTTGAATCTTGACAACCAGACCATTTCCATCATTTTTCATATTAATAAATCCACAAGGGATTCATTTTGATATACATAGTGTGTTTCATGTTTTCAAATAATAATATAACTAGTTTTTGAAATAATAAAACTCATGCAATTGAAGTTGGCAGATTGGCAGAGTCTCAGGCCTGGATTCAAAAGACCAAAGTTTGAACTCAGCTAATCTCCCTACCTCATCCATTTTATTCATATTAAAACCACACGCCATGTATTTTATTCATCCTATGTAGAATTATACCTTTAATTTAAATATTAAAATTAATTACATTTGTGCAGCACTATGAGCTTTTCTTCAGTGGCTGAGGACTTATGTTTAGAAAGGATTATCGCCAGTTCGAATCACGACCTAAGCACTCGACCAAAGGTAGTATTTCTCTTTTTCAAATTTATGAAGACACATCGTCTATTTCCCGATACATTAAGTGTATATATTTATTTTTAGTATAATATATATATATATATTAATTTTCAATATTTATATTCATTATTATGTAGTTTACTAAAATAAGTATATCATATCATTTATAAAAAAACACCCACATACACAGAATGTATGATCTTCTACACGTCATGAACACCAGCAAAAAAATTCGGGCCCTGCTCGACCTCAGGACGTGTCACATGACTCTCCCTCCCTGTTTCTTCCCCCACATGCCATCTACCCTCCCCGATCTCAATCTAATAATTTGGAGTGTTTTACGGTCTGATTTTATCCACATTGTGATCCTACAACCAGGTACGCCATTCTACGCTCTTTATTTCATAGTTTAACTCACATTTAGGGAAATTTCACTATCAGATGACCATTCAGCTTCTAAAGTAGTACATGGGTTGGGCGAAGAAAAAACACCGTCTACATCATGTACACAGCCACACACAACACATTATTTCCATTTTCTAATACAAGGTGTGTATGTTCAGTGTACACAATGTACTGTGCTTCCCCCAGCCATCTGGCTCAAGTCGTGTCCACTTGGACACGGCCCATTCCCCTATCACCATACACCATCTATCTTTTCGGGACACACTGTGTCCTATGACTATTCAGAGGACTTTGTGTGGATATTATACATGCCTCGTACACTATGTTTACATTCACAGACTGTACCACTCTCCACATGGAATGTCTATTGTATAGTTCCCAACCCTAGTCGAGCTTTGTCTGGATCCTTACATGGGAACCACTCTATTTTTTTACAACATGGCATGTAAGATCTTCTACACACTGTGTACATGGTTTTTTCCTAACACATGCCCTCACGACATCTCTCTAGAGTACATGGGTTCTTATATAAATCCTATTATAAGCTATGTACCCTATTTACACACACCGTGTTCTACTAACTTTTCAGTTTTGTCACATTTTCTTCTTTTATTTTGTTTTCTTTTATTTTATTCAAAATATGGATGATATCGATCATGTGAGTGGGAAGCGGCCCATTTAAGTGCCTGAGGGAGAGAGGCCTCATTTCTGTTTTATTCTTCTTCAACATTTCAATCATCAGACTATGTATTTCTAATTTATCTAGCCCCCTCCCCCCCCTCCACATTGGCTGCTCTGCCTTAGATTTTGACAGTGCCTCCCGTTGTGACCTCCATCAGTTCGGTCGCTTCTATGGAACCCCCTTCTACACCGAACTGCTTTTGCACCTTCTACGATGGCTAAGAGCTCCAGTGATTCCACTTCTTTCATCTCCATACCCTCCGCACTACCCTCCACACCAGTGGTGGACCTGTCTGTGCAAGAACCTATACCTATTATCCATCCCTCTACACCCACATAGGTATCCACTGCTCGACCTCCTACCACTACGACAGGCCCATCTGATCTAGCACCAGTAGTTCCACCACCTCTTTCACTGGCTACTGCCTACCCTCTACCAAATCTATGCCTGTTCATTCCTTCGGATCATTCTGTGACAAATATATTGTGGCATTTCTCCCAGTGAACTATTCAGTTGGCAGCAACTACCTAGATGTCAGCATTCCCCAACATCTAGGCATTTGGTTGGAGATTGAGGGGATTCTGGTCCATACTAATTTTCTAGAAACCATTCTATTAAGAACTCCAACTTAATGTGATTTATTTATTGATTTCATGGACATCATTCAGTTTGATGGGCCCACATACAATCAGAAGCCCACTGATACAACTCACCTAGTTCGCATTAAGCTCAGATGATTCCCTTTTTCCCTTACCATGACAGACTTTGGCCGAGAGTGTGGCTTCTACCCCCATCCCTCCACTCCACCTCTTGTTTCCATCATTACCTTCCCTGAGCACTCTAACATCATTGTCATGTGGTAGGAGCTTGCTGGTTCTGACCACAAGTATACCACCACATTGCAGAAGAGTACTCTCATCATTGACCCTCCCCTTTGGTTCCTTCATTGGTGCATTAGCGCTATTATTTTTCATCACCATGAGGATGTCGGTATCATTTTCGGCCGGGACATGGAGCTCCTTAATTAAATTTTCCAGCATGACTTCTTGGACCTCCCCTGACATACCACCACCTCCTTCCATTCCATGATTCATAGCCGTTAGGGAAACCTTAATGGCGGTTTCTATGCCACCTTCTTGTAACATAATTTGGGATTCTTTGAGAATTATCTCCCTCATGACCCATTGGGATGTCCTAAGAATCTTGAATTTCTCATTATTATTCACATAAGGATGGCCGAGCAATGGGGGGATGACTATAGTCTTGAGTAGAGCGCCAATGCTCCTACCGAGGTTAGAGATTACACAACTGCTCCCACTGGTGCTGCTGAACCTGACCCACCCAATACAGCTGTGGATGTTCCCTCACCCCCACCCATTTTATAGTCTGCCTTTTTCTTCTTCCATTCCTTCTTCCTCTAATCCTTATATATTTCCACCTCCATCTGTACCCTCGGCCGATCTCTCCTTCACCCTCCGCCTTGCCGAGCTGGAGTGCTGTCAGGATGCTACGGCACAATCATTATGGAAGCTCCAACAGATGTTGAGGCTTATTCTTCACCACAATAGCCTTTCACTACTGGCGACCTCTCCTGCTCTTTCTCATCACTCTGCTCCTCCTCCTTCTATCGTACAACCTCCACTAACAACACTGGTCACAGATTCTGTTCTCGTATCTTTTATTGGGCCAACAGTCACTAGCATGCCTCTTACAACAGATTTCCCAAATACTACCTCCACTAATAATATTGTGGTGCCTCCTGTGCCTACCACTCATAGTGTCGAGAACATGCCTTCAGTATCTGATGCGGCTGCTTCTCCCTTGACAGATTCTTCTGTAGTAAATGATGCCTCTTCTGAGGCGACCCAATGACTAGTTTTTTGGAACATTTATTTCATATATCTTTTTTGTGATATTCTTGGGATGTGATGATGTATGTATGTGTAGATTTGTTTTTCCATTCCCTCGATAGCCACATGTACTCTGGAGTAACTGGGGACTCTCTATTTCGACTTTTTTCCCCATTTTGTTGATTCACCATGAGAGGATTATTCTTTAGTGTTTCTTTTTTTCCTTTATTCTTTGGATTTACTTAATCGGTTACATTCCCTCATATTACACCCATTGTTTCCCCATATTCTCTCCTCAACCTTGGTATTTCACTTTGGTATCCTGTGTTGTATTATGTGTGGGGGAGGGTCTCTGATTACACTAGTCTTTTCCTTGAATTGACTTAAGAGACATCATTAATTATTGACATATTTTAAGTTGTTGATTTTTTTTATTAATTATAATTATAAATAATATATAAATAAAAGGTAATTTTAAATATTAAATTCTTATGTCAATTTTCAAAGTATTTTAAAATGATTTCTGATATAGTTTGATTCATGATTTAAAGTCTTGTACATTTACATTTATTAGAACTGATCATTTGTACTCATGTCATGACCTGATTGACCCCGGTATTTTCCCCATCTTCGAGAGGTATTCTAATATTTTTTGACATATTCATTGTTATACACTCTTTCTTGAGAGATTCATAGGATAAACATAACTACCATAACATGATATTTTTTCTCAAAAAACATGATTTTTTTGAATGACATTAAAATGATTAAGGAATTTGATTGTTTTGCATCCCTTTTTACATTAAGTCCTACCCTACATCTGATCTTTGTAAACCCTTAGAAAACTTGAACTACCATAATAGGAAGCTACCTTACAAGCCAATTTTCCCTTCCTACCCTAGTTCTTTTAAAATTTTTCATGATTATTCTATTGAGCTTTAAAGAGGTATTTTTTTCCATTCATGGTATATGTTGGTAAGAAACAATGCATTTATGTGTGGGGGAGTTTTTCATTTGTTCATTTGGTATGATGGGTTTCCAAAACCACTATTCATTGTATTCTTAGTGGTCTATATTAAAAAATGAATTATGAAAAAGTGGGACTATATTCATTCACTACGTATTATTGATGGTTTATGGGCCCATTTGGGAAAGAAAATATCATGGTAATGATTCCCTTTGAGAGATCTTGATTTGGGGTACATTTTCATTAATCTTTATTTTGAATAACATGCATTATTATTTAAGAATTAAGCCTCTTTTTCAAGCCTCTAAGATAAATTTTCATCATTACCTACAAAACCCTTAGCCTCAAAAATATTTGAACCTTACTGAAAGCCCTCATGATTTTTGTTATTTGATTTCTGATGTGGAGAATAAGAACACTTGCAATCCTATGGATAGAGTGAATATACTTAATATTGAGCATAACTCTGATTAAATAATCTTGAGTGATTAGTGTGGTACATTTTTGAGAGTTTAATCATCAAGTGGCATGTTTATTTCAGAAAAGTTAAAAATGTGAGTGAATGAATATGGAATTTTTTATTTAAATTATATATGAGGCATGATTAGAATATAATTGGAATTGAAATCTATTTTTTTCCTTTTAAAAAATTATTATATTCCTATATTATATACAATTATAATTATTGAAATGCATCCCTTTTTACAGTATAGATTTGATTGATTAGATGTTGAGATATTGTTGAGGATAAGAAAATGACTAAGTGTGGGAGAGTTTGATGTGCCTAATTTATGTATACATTTATATATATATATATATATATTCATATGAATAAAAACTTATTTCTCACCAAATATCAACTGTTTCATGGATCATATTTTTTTATATTGTTGATTACGATGATTTTTAGTTGTTTTCCCCCCAAAGTCACAAATAGGGAAAAGAAAGAACAAAAATTAAGAACTACATGATGTGTACCTATTACACATACTATGTATTATTTCCACAACACAGATCAAGAAGACTATATAGATGCCCATTTTCCAGCCAAAGTATACACACTGTGTTTTTACCATATAGACGGTGTGTTTTCCCTTATAGAAGCATTTGGTGACCGATGACGGATTTTACATTCCAGGTATAGCGACATTACACGCTGTGTAATTTTACCTACCGGGAAGTGCCATGTTCCAAGTCAAGGGTGGCACGATAGCTCACCCACGAAAGGAGAATAGAGGGCCAAACCATGTTGACCAAGGTACACATCGTTTACTTTCTGGTACATGTTGTGTATTATTAAAATCTATAAAATGACGGATGTTCCTCCAAGTGAAAGGGGAATTCATTCCAAACTAGATGGAGGAAAATTCTGGAGATGCCCAAGAAGAGAATGAGGTAAGAGAAGAAAGGAGGTGTTGCAGCTACCTCCCTGAAAATCTTTAATCCAATGTTTGTGCCATATTTAATTCATGTAAATCATGTAGTTTAGTTATTATCTACTCTATGAGTAGCTAAATCTCTTATGTTTTGGGGATATGGATGATTATGGGATGTATTTTATCTATTGTGATATTGTAATCATGTTATTTATTTTTCTCTCATAATTCCTTTATAATTATTTCTAAATTTCACTAGAAATATCATATTAGACCATGAACTGGATTTCAAGAGATCTTCTAATGAATTATGGTCAATAACATCCATGATGATTGGATGTGATTATCATCTTAAGAGGGGTTTCAATTAGTAAAATTAGACGAAATAAAATTCCCGACAAATGAATTGATCTCTATTGATTTAAACAAAACTCACCATACCAAGGGGTTCTAGTACATTCATAAAATAGATATGTGAGTTATTATAAACAAAACAACCTTATAATCAAATTAATTTAATTGCAACCATTAAAATCCACAGCCCCGATGCATTCTTCTCATTTTTCAACAAAACAATTCTATTTTTTATATCATTAAAGTAATTTTTTAAAGAAATTTTAATTCAATCACCCAATTATTAAAACAAAAAAATCGACCCTAAATTTCCGAAAACATCACTAAATTAATCACAAACTAGGAAAAAAACAAAATAACTTCTTCTTACCATGTATTGATACCTTACATTCAATATAATTTTTTGGGTAAACTAATTTGGATTGTCAAAAGTAACACTTAGGTAGAAATGAAATCAATTGAATAGACTGCAGAACCTTACTTTAGGTATCAGGGTTAATGGGTTTCTAAATATTGGTAAGAAAAACCCCTGGAGGGGAGAGTGATTATGTAGTTAATATTATGGAATATGGATCATTTAATAGTATTAGTTGGATCATGGAAATTTCGACAAATGTAGGAGTATACCATGCATGGGAGATGAGAATCCTTAGGCTAGAGGAATATATGGTATATTTTCAAAAATAGTTATTACAAACATCCATATAAACCCAAAATATTAGTTAGGACTTACCATCATCTGATGATTACAATGACCATCTGGGTGGGGTGTGCGTTGATCCTGTTTATGACTATATTTAGGGTGGGGAATGCAGTGTTCAAATTAATGACCCCTTTTAGGGTAGGTAGTGTGTTGTTTCTTAAAGGAAGAAAATGGAAATTAGACTAACTGTCATTGTATTCTAATCGACATTGGGAATTATGGATTGTCTTATGGTGCATGCCAGCAAAAATTGATATCCTGATTGTTTCTGATGATTTCACTGGGGTGCACATCAATCTATGAGGACACACAGGCTGTTTCCCAACATTCCCACTTTCTAGAGGTGAGGTTAATCCATCAATTATTCAGGGATGTTTTCTCATTGAGCAAAAAGGGATGATGGGATATCTGTCACTCCTTTTATAGATTCCTCATCAGAAATAGTCTCCT
Source organism: Viscum album (assembly GCA_963277665.1). Lineage (NCBI taxonomy): Eukaryota > Viridiplantae > Streptophyta > Magnoliopsida > Santalales > Viscaceae > Viscum > Viscum album. The sequence continues at coordinate 626,979,436 of OY728130.1, read as the reverse complement.
AGTATGGGTGTCCATCTTAGATTTAAGATGTTGTTCATGAATTTCTTCCCTTGTCTCATATCATCATTAATGACAGTTAATTAACTGCTTCTGTTAGGACATTCCAAGGGGTCATGTCCGGGCACCAACCTTTGATTTGGGGACTAGTCATATTGGACATCGCTGGGGAGTCTGGACACTGAAACACCGACGCCCCTAGGTTTCTTCTCCTTATGATAGGGCTTCTCGAGGGCGTAGAAGACAAATGAATCCCATGAATAATGCAGGGAATTATATTCCATAGGCATGTCCCTAAGGGTTTCTTTATCTTCCCATGTTAACAAAGGGTATTCCATGAGTTTAACATCTAGTAGAGACAAATCAAACTAGTTGAAACACTGATAGGAGTGGATCAGATGGGTACATCCCGAAAAGAGAGAACATGAAGGGTTTACCGGATGAGTTGATCTGTATGGCTAATGAAAAAGGATCTGAGGAATATTTGGTCCCTTTAATGGGGACGTTAGGGTTTACTGTTTGCTAGGATTGAACCTTAGGGAGGTTTCCTACATACCCGATGTAAAAAAAAGGGATCAAAACCCATGTAGTTTGAAGTTAGGGACATGTAATCAGTGTTCATACAAAAGACAATGACCTGATGACATGCTATGGATCACACATGGATAACATCCCATCACAATAGGGGAACTATTGGTTGGATGATTATGGAGTGTGTGGGGCTTACACATGGTTAGCTTCCATGGTACCACAAGGAGTAATGGTGAGAAAGATGACATTATCTCACTATGATGTGGTGTCCTAGGTAAGGGTCATGGTGAATGATGAACAATTGGATGAAGTGGATAGTGGGAATGGGGCATAACTGATGTGAAGATGATGGTGGTGTTGGAATTGAACCTCATAGAGGTTTCATAAGTATCCCTCTGATAGGGAATCAAAGTGCAAATAGTTCAATGGGGCAATGCGACAACTGAGGAGGAATCCCGTGAGAATGGACGCATAGATGGGACCTGGAGGAAGCATAAACCCCCCATGATGGGGCATGACCTTACTAGAACACAAAGTGTCAAGGAAGAGACCAGGATGGGACATGGGTGACAACCATGAACTTTAGGGTGGATTCCTATGTTTCCCCATGGAAGAGAATCAATTTCCACATCATTCTAGATGGGGCATGGAATCGGGGTGTATGCAAAGAACAATGACCCAACGTTATGCCCGGGCATATGATTTGTTGGCAGTCTGAGAGTTGGTCTGATGCCACTAAAGGATGGACCAAGGATGTGGATCCTCTCAAATGGGACCCCGAAATTTACTAGTGTTTAGGGTTGAACCTCATGAATGCTTCCTACGTACCATGCCTAGGATACAGGGATCAAAACCGATGTAGTTCGAATATGATTACCAGTGTTTCAGGTTGATCCTCATGGAGGCTTCCTACATTCCTTCTATTGGAGACATGGATCAAACCCCAAGTAGTTCGAATGTATACATTTAAACATCATGCAGGATGAGGGTGAACCGACATGAAGTGGTCGGGACCGATGGATGACAGTCTAAAACATCAGGAAGGAATCCTACATACCTTCCTTATAAAGGGAAAGGATAAATGTCCATGTAGTTCGGTGGGATAGGGAATGTGGATTATGCAATTAGGTGTAAAAAAGTGGATGTCGTGCTCACTATTTACTCTAATCTCACATGAGTCATGACTGTTGTGATAAACAAGAGGTAACAAAGACCCAATGATCGTGTTGTGAAAGGTGTGTCTGTGAGGAATGGAATGGGGCTTACGCGTGAGTAGCATCCCATGAAGATAGATATCGGGACTTACTATAGGATGAAAGACCAACGAGGAGATATCCCTAAGGGATAGAGACGAGGTATCGAGTCCCCTATACCCATATCTCATATGGACTTTGCGCATGGAATAAGAGATGAGGAGCAAGGGAACTATCTACTACAATAAATGTTGGGTCTTACACAAATATGGTTTCCCTCCCCTCTGGACATATGTCATTCCATGCAAGGAGGATCTCATTATGTGTGAGGAATATCACACTCCCGTGGAGACTAGAGGGCATGGAGGATGTCTCGGATGGGGAACCCCGTTTATATTTTGTAGGGAGACGCCATAGTTTAACATCATGTGCTGAGGAAGGTGGTTCTTGGCAGATTAACGTCCTTCAGCTCAAATGATTAGGGTTCACTCCTCACCCCTAGGACTTATAAAATCGGAACACTTTACCCCTTAGTAAAGGGGAGGCACTGACAATGACATTGTGAGATGGGGTTGTGGAGAGATCCATTGTGGGGATCACATTAGCATGGATATTTGAAAAATAAATAACCATTACTATGCATATGTAAATAATTATGAGGCTATGCAATCAAATATGTAGCACTACCTAAGGGATCTTGAAATCACTTCATACAAACCTGGATGGTCATATGTGATAAGTGTTTGGGAAGAAAAGAGGTTCTCAGGAAGGGTCCTTACAAAGCTCTATTGCTCCACAAAGTGGGGAGACTCTGGGAATGGGTATTCTTTGAAACTTTGAGTGGCCTAGCCAAGGCATGGTGTATACATGCGTATGAAGGGTTCTTCATGAAGTGAAAGGGATTTCCCAATGTTGGAATTCACAGAGCAGGGGTGCCTTGAAAAGTGAAGCATTGAGAAGCGATGTACATTGTTAGGCACGATGACCCTGCCTTAGCATGGGGTTGACACGTGCATGGAAGGTACTTTTTGAAGCAAGAGTGATTTGAAAATACCAAAGTTCCCTTAGGGATCTCCTTCCTTTCCAGTGGCCCATGGTTTTTGCGAAGGGCATCCCTGCTTGAAGAGGGGTGGATATGAGCCAAGGGAAAGTAATTTCACAATGCTCAAATATCTTTAAGGGCCCATTTTCCCAATGTTTCATTGAGTAAAAAGTGATTCTGATTTTAGAGATGAGAATGTAAATGGTCAGGGTATCAATCCTTTGGGTCTTTTGGAATCCTAGTATTTATAGGCGAGGTCCGACACAAAGATTTGATAGTTTCTTGTGAAGTGGCTTGGACGTTTCCATCATTGGAAGATTGTGTCTTGTTTTTTATAATTTTAGAGTCTACTGTCATCCCCTTCATGGTCCAATGGCCTTCTTCATTCCCTTTATGGATATCATGAAGGCTTCCGTCAATTTCTAAGGAACCGTAGAGGCAATCATTTATCCTCCACAGTGTAAAGGCTTCCATTAATTTCATTATAACTGTAGAGGCTTCCTTCTTTTTCTTCTGTGAAGATCATAGGGGGACTTGGACTTTCTCCAGTTGCAGTGATCAAGGTATTTTCAATAGTTCTTCAAGAAGGTTCTTCACAAAGAAGCCCCTTTTGGTATTGGTGTTCACCTTGCATATTTTTTCCATGCATACTTTTTGGAACAAAAAAATGTCCACCTCAAACATGGATCACAAGAGAAAATGTGAGTCACTTTCTGATGGTAGATCACCAAAATTTTAGATAGATCACGAAGCGTGATTGTTAAGAAAGGTCACAATGCAGATAGGCAATTCCCAGGTTGAGAAAACTACGAAGCTCTCCACAGCCAGGCATGCCCCAAAGCTTAGAGTTAATCACTTTTAAATTGTGGAAGAATACCACAATTTTTTCCTTACTTATCTCTATATTTTTGTTCTTGGGATCTCGATTGGTGAAGCCTCACACACTCTACAACCGCACTTTGCTAATAGGGCCCTCTTTGCTCCGTGGCGCATAGTGAGTATTAATACTATGTGATTGTGTACATTGTGAGTTGTGTCTGCAAGGTCTGTGGAAGAGGTCTATGATCTTTCTCTGCAAGATAGCTCTTCTATTGAGCTTTGTGATCCATTCCAAAAAATTCATAATTTTTTGGGGCGTAATGGATCACTTAGAAGATGCTAGGGGGTTCTTGCGGATGCTGCCTAGAGGGAAGATATGGTGAACAATCTAGTCATTCAGGAATGTGTGTGGAGTCATTCAGACCATGAATCCCTAGTGGAGTTGTTGTCCAAAGGCCAGAAGAACTAACCTCTGTAAAAAAGATTGCCTCTATATGGCTTTGGTCCAAGGGTTGTTGTTCTCAATCCTGAAGCAAGCAGGGATGAGCCAACCTATTAGTTCAGGAGTACGTTATTTCAGCTCCAGTGGTTTAGGGCTACCGACAGTCATACACAAAAGGATCACACACTTTTCAATGTTTAATGATTATATAATCTTGTTAACAATGCTTTTAGGAATGTGTTTAACCAATAGGTATCGCCCCCATAGTACCACACCATTCTCAAGGTGGTCTTGGGGAACCTGGATAAGGGGTGGAATGATTATTGGGACATGCACCAAGGAAAATGATTACGGAATATTGGGCATGGGATTACATGGTATGTGCCTCTTATGGGATGTTTGGGGCAGAGATGAGGCAAGTGGGCCGGTATGAGGTGAAATGGGCCTCCAAATTTAATATTTAACAGCCAAATTACCTAATTCTAGAGTTGATGAGATGTTGGTCTTCGAGAACAAATAGTTTTCATCTTCACCATGGGGAGGTCAGTGTCATCCTCTAGAACCTTCACAAGATCTTGAGGATTCTGATATTGTGGGTTATGTATGACGAGTTCCTACCCACCGAGAATACATTGGAGGAAGCAGACCAGATTCTGACACATGAAATGGCATTTATGGATTTAGTTTCGCGCGAGGAAATGTAGTCGGTGAGGGATGTCCACTTCATGTTGTGGTTCAGGAGGTTCTTGAATTTCAATTTATAGAGGAAGTTTCTTTTGAGTCATCCCACATTCCCAATGGGGCCCCACATCAAAAAATGGCACTCAAACCGGCGACTTCTAGAGAATATCTGGTAGAAGAAAAGGTGGTTCAATGTCAGTACCGAGTAGAAACTGGTGGTTATGTTGGCTGCGTTCATCTCGATAGTCATTTGCAGCTGGATGATACCAGTAAAAGATACAAACATGGGAATATTTCCAAGCACATTTACCATGGAATCCATGTTGGCGATGGGGGAATAGATCAATCTGGGGATCTTAGTGTCTGCTAAGTTATACAAATTATTGTGGAATATCAGTTATATGAATAAACCACATAAGGTGTGTGGGCCGCTTCATCTTCAATATGGGTAGATATTGATGCAAATGGGTGCCTATGAATACCCAAACCCCATTTCCCCACCAGGTTCAGACTTATGACAACTTATTCTAAATGTAGTAGGGATTTTACTGACTAATATGACCCCACCACTGGTGTTAAACTGAGTCTAAAAGGTAGATGAATTCAACTTCCATCATTTCCCATTGCCAACTGGTGTATTAACTGATGATGGCCAGGTAATAGAGGAGAATCAGTCCTATATCCTGTTCATTTAGGATGGATTCCTAGTGTCGTGTGTTGACTGTGAGCCTCTATGTGAGACTGACACCCCGCATCGCTTCTCTAGGTAGTTTTGGTTCATAAAGAGGCTGATCCCGTGGGTCAACTTGGGAGTACGCCACGAGAAACATCCAAGTGTGATGAGGCAGTCATGGATAATGTTCACACTGGAGGATGGGAAGATGTGGAATGAGATGGATCCACAAACAATGGTCTATGGGATAGTGAATGAGTATGAATAGAGTTGGGAGGTATCCTACCAAGGGGAGGTGTTGAAGTGGATGACTATCTATGCTAGTGACAAGGTGCCTCTTCAACCTCAAGGGTGTGGATGGAAAGTGGGAATAAAATTCCATGGTGGTGAGGCTGTAGTAGTAGTAAGATGTGCATCGATCAAGAGGTAGATAGCAGTGGGAGACCCAACGGTTCTAGAGGATCAATTTCAGTAAGAACGAAGGCCACCCAGGGGGTTCTATAGGATTCCCAATAAGGCTCCCGGGAAACGACTATTCCATATAGATATGCCTAAGGACGCTATTTTCCTGGAGTCATTGGACATCTGAGATGTTAGAAAATAATTTGTTAATCTTTCCCAGATGTGGCATCATATGAAACATCCTAGGATGGATCTTTTATAGATTGGTTACACCAGGGATAAATTTTCGGTATATCAAGCTAAATGGGAGAAATACATCACCGAGCTGGAGGACTTCGTGCACACTCAGGGTACTCCGCATCCAATGATGGATCGAGTCAAAGTGATTCTCAATCAAACAGTCCGTCCGCATTTTTCTTCTGCTATATTGAGGGAGTGACTCCCCCTACTAGAAGAATCAAAAGAGTCCACTTGGGGGAATTCTTCTGGTATATGGTTCCCTTTTGAGGAAGGTGATGTCACAAACTTGGAGCTAGAAGAGTTTATAGAGGCTCATGAGGTAAACCCTAAACAATTTTTCTATAGTACTCATTTAGGTCACTAAGGCCTTCTCAACTAACATTTTACTTTTACAGGAGGGCATCATATGAAAAACATTCTCTTGAACAATTGTAGATGCATATTTAAGATCTACACCTATGATGATGGTGATTTCCACATCTAGCAGGGCTGCGACAACAAGGGTGGATCTCCTGAAGTCTTTGGATTTCCCAACCATATATGGGGGGCCATGACTCAGGATTCTAGTGACAATATATCAAGTGAGAGACTAACTATTTGATCTCTAAATGTATTCCTGACATGATTTGAACTATTTTCCATTGAACCCATCCAATTAACATCGGCGTATTTTTATATGAGAAGTTTTTCAAATGGCATGGGCCACATTGGTGAGGGTGGATGGGGCTCCTGGCACTACCTTTCTCAGTGGAACGACAATGGTCGTTGAAGTGGACGCCCATACAGACCAATAAACAAAGCTCCAAATCACAGGTGGGACTTTCGAAAGTATGGAAACTGAAATCATTGAGGTGGAATCCATCAACATGGATTAATCAAATGTCATGAGACCTGACCTACATGACCAGACACCAGATGAGGATATTGACGATGAGTTATTGGATGTGTTCCCTGCATATGGACCTACTGACCCTATGGACATGGATGATATGGCTTCCGATAAAGAGGATTGAAAGGTTGTATATTTATATTAATGGAAGATGATGAAGTACATCAATGGGGAGACCCCACAAGCACAATGGATAGACCATATAGGTAGATTTCATTCCGAGTTGTGCGGTCTATGCACTGGAGGAGTGGATGCCCAACATCATTTTATGATCCTTTGGGACTTCATGGAAGGGAAAATATGGGAACATGACTGTGACCTTCATGTGGGCTCGCAGTGGAGGAATTCTGTCGAAAAAAGACTTCAAGAGACTGAGCATGAGATCCAACAGTTGAGAGCACATGCCAAAGAGTATTCTACTTTCCTTGACGAACAATCAGGACTCATATTGTGACTAATGGCCCAACTAGAAGATGATGAAGAATAGATGACGCGAGAATCTAAAAAAATGGATATTATAAGATCTGATGAGGATTGGGACCATATCGAGGTCCCTAAACTATTCCCCATTTCCATCGAGGAGGAGCAAGAGCATAATAGGTGTCAACAGATCCTAGATGATACAAGACAAAAAGTGGAAGAGTAGGGACACTCCATTTATGAGGTCAACCCATCTATGACAGGGTCTAATCCTTGGGAGTTGTAATTTGTGTGACTTTATAAACATACACTCATTCTTTTCTTATTTATGTTGGTTGCATACATGAGGTATGTTGTCTGCTTTGGTTGCGGCCTTTCCATCACAATTGTAAAATATCCAGTGAACAATCAATAAGCTCACGTGGGTTGTGCCGGATGTGAGAAACAAGGGATATTCACATAATTATTTTTTTTAATATGAGAGTTCCAAACTATCTCCAGGAATATGGGGTCTTAACGATCTCTCTGAGTTTTCAAGAAGAAAGATGGGGGCCTGACCGGAGAATGAAGTTCTCAGAAAAGTTGAATTTTTGTTTTCCCAACATGCTCTAGTGCACGAGTGGGGTAATGTCAGCGACATTAGAATCAATCCAAATAGAGAGGAACAGAAAGTGTGAATCAAGATACCCAAAATTCGGAACACTATAGGGTCGACATGAAAAAGAAGGATAACTATTGACTGTGTTCACAACACAGTATCCCAATTGTGTTATCCTGAATTGCGGAAATAAATGAGGGTCAATCGATAACCATGTTTGAAACACGGGGCCTGACTTGAAATGGAATCTATAGTCTTCTGAAACATTGGTCTAGGATAGTATGGGAGCCATAGTCCAAAAATCCATACATTTAAGGATTTTTTTATAGATGAAAGAGGATGAGGATCCAAATAAAGGACATGCAAAGCGTTGAGGGTGGAGTGATGGATTGTTCAAATGGAGTCCAACAATTTTGAAATCATGCCACTATTATGAAAACCCAGTAGATGAGGGCATCCATCTACTCCGGGATCATACTTAATTCCACAAATAATCTTTCTGGTGAGAACTTAGAGTGGGTCATAGTTTTATGTCATGTTAATGAGGAATATAGATAGGTAGTTTAGCATTATATTGTGAGGACAATACATGAAATAGTTTAACATCATATGAATAGAATGTTGCACATAGTATTAATGTCATACTTCCTATACTGATTATAACAATTTAAATCAATTTTTTATGGACAATAGGCTCCTAGTTTAAAGACATAGAGATTGGATATTGATTTGGGGAAACGAACCCGGAAAATTAACGGTACTAGGGATGGGCCTGAGGCAAAATGCCTAGGCGTCTCTACATATCCCATAAGGATGAGGATCACGAAAAATGTAATTCATAAGAACAATATGGTTAGAGACCAACACTAGTGTGAGAAAGCCTCTCTGGCAAGGAAGCTCACACATCATATAATTATCCTTAGGCATCCTGAACATGTTTAGTGTAGGGATGCAGTATAAATTCATGAGTTGATTACATGGTCACCCAAGCGAAATGTGTGGTGCAGTGTATATCTCGACATGAATGAGGACCGTAAGAGTCCTCACCACACCATGAGTTCCCAATGTTATTCTTTAGATCATATACTAGAGGAGGCCTAACTTGGGGCTGGACCTGAGGGAAAGTGATTGGGAGTTCCTATGTATCCCATGAGGATGGGAATCAACACATACATAGTTCTAAAAGAATCATGTAGTTTAACATCATACAATAGGATAGAGAGTGAATGGGGAGATCCCAATGGGGGGCGTATGCGGTGTGGCTATTATAGACCCGACGTGAATGATGACATATGAAGTCCACCCCAAAACACATAATCTAGAGGGAAATCTTAGGTCAGGTGACTCAAGAAGATGACATTTGGGTTGGGCCCAAGAAAAAGTGTTAAGGCATTCCTACGTACCCCCATTAAGATGGTAATCAGGCCATACGTAGTTATCAAAAAGAATTTTAATGTCATGCGGAATGAAAGGCATCTGTGGTTCGGCTGCACCAGTACATGTCAGACCAAAACTAATAATCCCACACAAGTTGTGCTTGATGTGGAAAACAAGGAGTAGATATGCTACTTTCATGGTAGAGGTTTCCCCACATTAGGTGAAATGGAATGTTTGGTGAATGATGTACCAATATTATTGACCTTACTGCTTAAAACACATAGATGGATAGAGGGGTAAAACTGAGTATGTTGGAATTCCACTTGAACATAAGGGAGTGGAATGATGTGAATCAGGGAACCTGAGATCTGGATTACAATGATTGTTGCGTGACGATAGAGAATAACTATTGACCATGTTTGAAACATGGTATTTTTTTGCGTTATCCTTGTGTGGGGACACACAAATTAGGGTCGACTACTGACCATTTTCAAAAACACAAGACCTGTCACAAAATATTGTCAGAGGTCTTCTGAGGCATTGGCCCAAGACGATAGGCGAGCCAATGAGGCCTGAGACTAGGCCCTAAAGGGTTTCTATTTATACAATGAAGATAATGGAGATACAAATAAAGGTCCAATAAAGCATCGACATGAAACAATGGGATGTTCCTACGAAATCCAACACTTCGGGCTCTTTACCATAGTGCATTTGGGTATGCCATGAGATATGTTCGATAGAGGGATTAGAATCAAATTCCAAGGAAAAGGGTCCTATGGATTTAAATTTTAACACCCCATGAATCCACGGTACGTTTCCCTTTGAATAATGCAGTATCTTGCATTGTACACAACTTGGAGTTTTAACACACCATGACCAATCAAACCAGCCATTATAAATAGTAATAACCAATTTTTGAAATTTTATAAATATTATTTTTTAAAATGTAATTCATTTTTGAATTCTGAATATTGAAATTAGCTTAGGGTGAATTTTATGTACTTTTCTGAAAACATTCAATTTTGGATGAATATTGAAAAATTCTAAATTTTAATTAAAAACAACTTTTTTAATAAAAATAATTTATAGTGTTAAATTATACATTTTAGTGGTTTTAAAATATCATTATATTATATTTTTTCACATAATATAATTTATTTCATTTTATGTAATTTTGCATTTAAACTGGACATAAACAAGTGTCAATCTTTTGATAGTTATTATTTCTTAAAAACACATTTTTTATTTTTACAACAGGAATTAATTTTGAATTAATTTTTTCCACTTCTGTGTTTTGAATTTGAAAAAATGGATTCCATGTTTGAAATTAGGAGGTTCAAATTGTGCAAATAGGTATCTTTTATTTTTATACATTATGAATAATTACTTCTGTAAATATTTTATTTAACATGGTTAAAGGGTAAATCTGGTTAATAAGGGTAAAAAATAAAATTATAATATTATTAAATTACCCTAACAAGTGATATATTCCTATTGGTTGATACATGTATGATAATGGTAATCCTTGGGTTGATTTTGGGACCCCATGGAGCCACGTGAAAGTGATAAAGACACTTTATATTAATTAATTTAATGTAAAGACAAAAATGACATGAACATATATCTTTTAGTAAAAAAAATTTTAAATGGGGTTATATAAGTTATTATTTAGACTATAAAACTCATTAGAAATCTAAAAATATTCCCTAAAATATTTTATTTTATTTATAATTTTTATACATTAAATAATAAATTTTTTTATGATACAATGGTGATGCAGTAATTACCTTATTAATGAAGGAATGAAATAAATGGTATTATAAATATAAAAATAAAAATAATTGCAAAGTTTTTATGACATACAAGAATTTTATAGGTGTTAGGTCCACAAGGATGAATACCCTAAGAAGGGGGGGGGGGTGAATCAGGGTACGACTAATTTAAAATTAATGCCCGTTCTGATCTTGTTTCACTGTTAAGAAAAACACTCTTCTCTCTATTTCCTGTTGCACAATATAAACAGAAATTAAAGCAAGCACAGGACACACCAATATTACTTGGTTCACTACTAAGGGCTATGTCCAAGGAGCATACGCCGACAGGTTGTCGGTCGTACCAAATTCCACAATACTTCACTAGCTGTGGATTCCAATGTTTGGGTATAGTCACTCTATCCCAGACTCACTGCCTTTGCAAGGTTTAGGGTCAGCTCACTGCTTTCCCAAGGGTCATTCCCTATTTCTCTCTCTCTGGCTCACTGCCGGTGGAGAGGATCACCTTCCTCCTCTTCAATTGCTCACTTCACTTGGAAGGGAATCCACTCATAGTTTATAGACCTGTAGGTCTCTTCATTTGCATGAATACATGCATCCTTAATTGTTAATGGATTCTATGTTATAGTCAAACTTTCATCCACTAATGAATACCACTTTTCTTTTTAACCACTAGGCAATTCACTTTGAAAACACCTTCGCAAAGCACCCTACTTCGCTAGGCTCCCAATTTCGCGAAGCTCAAACAAGCCTTCGCGAAGCTCCTGCCTTTTCGCGAAGCTCTATCGGGAAGCACTCTCGCAATGCACAGACCTTCGCAATGCTTAGGACTTCGCGGAGCTCCTGCCTCTCCGCGAATCTCACTGAGCCAATGTGGGGCACACACCTTTCGCAGAGCTAGAATAGCCGCCGCGAATCTCCCCTTTTGCGAAGCACACTACCTTCGCGAACCACCTCTGCGAACCTAGAGCAATGTATTTTATTTGAAAATTTTCTCTACTTCCCTCGAGGGGGTCGGCCTATATATATAGGCGATTCCACCGACCCTCGAACTTTCCGCGCGAAGTCAACGCCATGTCAACTCAAATCGCGAAGCTCCAAAGTTTCCGCCGGAATTCTGTCCAAATCGTGAAGCACCACAGAAATTTTCCGTTCATGGAGCTCGTCGTAATCACAGAGCATCCCGTTAATTCATTCGCTCCTTTGCCACGAAGCTCCCTCGAAATTCCCTTCATCGCCACGAAGCTCCCTCGCAAATCCCTTCACCGCCGCGATGCACTTCAGCCTCTTCCATTCGCGAAGCTCATCGTAATCGTGAAGAATCACCGCCTCCATTCTTCTGGTCTTCGCGATTTCCAAACCATGAATCATATCTTCGCGAAATTCATGTCTTTTCCATATTAAATTATGATCTTCATGGAAATCCTATTTTCGCGATGCTCACCAGATTCCAAATTTTGGACCCCAAAAATTTCGCAAACAATGGGAAACGGTGCCACCTTGTACTGTGCTCTTTTGTACTGCCTCCAGATCGTCCTTTCCTTTTTCATATTTCTGTGTCAACAAGGATTGTCAACAAATTCTCAAGAACTCGACAATTCTCCATGGAAACATGCTTTGTCAACAAACACAATCAACCCAAAAAAACTGCAATGTTACCTTGAGGGATTTTCCCAACAATAGGTGAATATAATATGGTAGGGTTGACTAAATGTATTTGGTTTGAAGTAATCAAATTGTGATAACTTTCCCAAAAATAAAATACTAAATAGTGTCAACATTGACATAAATGAGTTTTTAAAACAAATATTATATTATTAAATTATATAATTGTATTAGAAATATTAGGATCTGAAAAATAACTTATATAATTATAGGTATATTATTAATGAACCACATTAGGTTCACTTGGAATTTTATAGTAAGTTTATTAACCAATTATTATAACAATACCAGAATACAAGGTAAAAGTTAAACTATTTAACTAAGAGTTAAATCTAAAAGATAAGGTCAATATGGTGACCTAAACCTGTCTAAAACCTATTGGGAGAGAGTTTTCGACCCATTACCACATTATCCGAGAAATTAATCTTTTTTGAGCCGTTAGAAACCGAAAATGATTTTATTATAAAATAATATTTCAAGCATTTCCTAATGTGACCCTCACCTCTCTTATAAAAGGGTATTTTCCCCTCTCTTAATTTCACACCTCCAAAGCCATTTTTCTCTACCAACCCCTACCCAAATATCTTCCCAACTTCCCAAACCTATACATAGAGGCCTTAGTGTGATTTGAAAGCCAACCTAAGGATCCCTTTTGATCAACTCAAAAGAAATCACCTGAAGAAGAGGTAATAATTTCACCACTATCTTTCATGTTATTTTATTCTTTCACTTCTTCTTTCTTTTTTTTCCATTATATACTACTAAATCTATTATCTTCTATATACTATGATGTTATTATAAAAATGGTACAACCATATTCATTATTCAATCCATCACATGAATGGAAAAGTCACCGTATTTTCATCCATACATCTTACCATCTCCACGTCATGGTTTAGTTTGTTATTAAAACACTTCATTATTTGGACGGGTATAACTGATGTAAATAATTAATATAACATGTTAATGACTCTTTAAATATGATATATCATCCAATTACATACGATTTTACCATCAATATAATGATATTGTAGCTCGTACATACGTACAGATTACCGTCTCCATGAACGCGATAAGATTCATTCCCCATAGTAATCATTCAAGAATAATTTTCATTATATGATTAAAAATAATGTTTAAGAACTTAATATAATTCCGGATACTAATAAAATACATCATATCCATATGAAACATAGATTACGTAACCGATCATATAAAATAAAACTGATTAGTTAACACCCGAAATGATGATACTATTGAAATATTATTAACAAATAAATATTTGAGGTGCATATATAATATCATATTTATGTATATATTTTATGTTTAGTTTCATAACAATGTTTTAACTATTATATAGGAGGTTATCATACCATCTACTATGGAAATGTACAAGGTAAGGGTTAATTTCACAATCACTTTATAATCCGAGGTTGTTTTTATGTAAGTATCTAACAGGAACTCTTTATCATTCACATCCATGTTTCTTAAAAATGTAGTTCAAAAAATTTTTAACTATTAACTAGAATATGGGTTAAGTTCACTTATACCATTTTTTGAATTTTTATAAAATCGTTTGAAAGGAATCATTCTGTCATTTTCCAAACAAGGTAATTTATAACCTTTTCGAAAAAAATTAAGGTAAGAATGTCTTTTTTTAACTTATACGGTGGGTGTTTCTATTTTTAACCATTATATCATCGTCGAAGATTCCCATAAAAAATAATAAAAATATTTTCAAAATAAATGTTTTATTTTTTAATTATGTGACTTTTAAATGATTTCAAAATAGAAAGATATATTTATTTCAAATAGTTTTCATTTCATATATGTCAACATATTTTGATGGATTTTAAACTTGTTTGAAGTTGATTTATTATGATACATTTTTACAATATTTTATTGAAGGTTTTGTGATATGTTTGACTATGGATGTGTTATTTTTACACCATTAATGGTTTATAGATAATGAATTGAAATTTTTTATTCTAGTTTTAATACGAATGTTTATGTTATGTTTAAACCTTTTCATATAATGAATGCATTGGACTTAGTAACTGACGAGTGGAGTCCATTAGAGCTCCTTGATGCAGCAGTATGTCTCATGAGACAGACTGGTGTCTTGAGACAAGGCCTTGACAAAATCTTATTTGTAGTCTTGGCATAAGGCCTTGACTATGTGGTTATGAAGTCTGGCATTATGCATTCCATCATTATGAAAGTGGCTACTAATATTTCATGTGTTTATTTTACTATTATAATATCCATGTGAATAAGTAAATGTAATTATTTGAATTAATCTTTTCCATATTGTGATTAAGTTTATGTTTAAATGTCTTTTGTTTTAATCTTATACATTTCCTTACATGTTTATGCATATTTATGAATGTTTCCACTATATTGTTATCCTTACTGAGCATCGGAGATCACCCCTTTCTATGTTGTATTTTTTCCTAGGATGTAAAGAAGTATTTAATGGTTGAATTGCTTGGATAGGCTAAGGATATTGAAGTGTTCAAAAGTGGAAAAATGTTGTAGATGTTTTTATTTAATGATGTAATGTAAAACTTATGAATGTATCTAGTAATTATAAGGTTACTAAAATGATTAGTCATCCAGGACATGATTCCTTATATCATGCCAATGTTATTTAATAATGCACCAACTCTAGGTAACTGGGGTCGGAGAATTACAGTCAGTATCAGAAGAAGTCTAGTACAAGCCTTGGAAACTAGATTTAGAAAAACTCTAATTAGGTAGCACTACCCTATGATATACATTGAGGATTAGTATAGAAGAACTTCATAGAATTTTGGTACTGTATATATTTTTTGAGTTTTCCAAGAAATAAATCCATGTCTAGATACGAGCAGGTAGAGGTGTCTCTCTCATAGATATACCTAGGGGTAAAACCATAAAACACCGTTTTGAGCTAGACTCGAACAAGAACTGGTGCACGATAACGGGCCTTGTTTCACTCTTGGTTACGACATTTTTGGGGATATGATTAGGATAATTATCGTTTTCTTTACAAACAATTATAAAGTGTTTATGAGTATATACTTCCACAATGATTTTATATTATTATTATGTATTATATCCATAAACTGTTCAATTATTGTTAAGTGTTTTACATGTTTGGAATTATGTATTACGATTCATAAAATAATCTAGTGTAGGCCATTTTTTAGAAATGCCACATAGTGGAAGGAATGGAAACAATATCAATGCACGTAATCTAGGAAGGGATTTCCCTCCTACTCAAGATAATTACAGTGGAGCTCGTGATGCAACTGGTACTGATCAGCTTATCACCATACTGAGACAACTCACTCAGGTTATGAATAATAACCTTACCCATATGGAGCACCCAGGTCCACAACGTGGAGGATAAATGCTATACTGCTTCATGAGGAAACAACCACCAACATTCAATGGGAGTAAAAAACAATTAGTAGATGAGCAATTGATAAATTCCTTAGAGAAACTATTTCATTATTTACAGAGTAACTAAAGGGAAAAAGTTTTCATGGATGTTTATCGCCGCACGAGAAATGCATATCAATGGTGGTAATTAATCCAAAACATAAAGGAAGATGAAGAAGTTTCGAACATTGAATGGAGAGAGTTTAAAGATATTTTCATAGAAAAATATTTTTGTCGTGGCCATTGAGAAGATATGTAATGACAATTTCTGAGTTTGAGGAAAAAGGAGGATGAGAATGTCTCAAAGTATGAGGCTAACATTACATGGTCAACAAGGCTTGCAGCAGATTATATACATAACCCAAGGAGAAATATTAATCGTTTTTAAGGGGTAAAACCATTTCTCTGTTGAGCATTAGTCTCACAATCCTTCTAATCGTACGAATATATTATCTCATGCTCTATCAAGACAAAACAAGAATTATATATGTCTTATGACTTTAAAAAAAGAAAGAGAAAAAGAGATCAACTGAAAACTCTAGAAATGGAAATAAGGGGCATAAGGGAAAATTTTAATATTTAGCCTATGGTAAATGTGTAAAGAAACACCCAGTTACTTTCCTAAAGGAAATGGGAGTCTATTATAAGTGTGATGAAAAAGGCCACCAAGCTTGTGATTGGAAGGGGATGAAAGTTTCTATCAATGTTTAATGCTAAAATTGTAGAGAAAAGGGGAATTATGAAAACAATTTTCCAAAACACTATGGTAACTTACCTCAGAAAAGGCCAAGGGGGAAATGCCAAGCTTATGAAATCACTACAGCTGAGGTTGAAGCTCTGAAAGATGCGGTGGAAGGTAATTTAATGGCATCCTCCAGATTAGCCAATGATTTATTTGATTCTATATTATTACATTGTTTGATATCTTCACAGTTTTCTATGAAAATTAGATATTTTCAATTTGACTTAACAAGGGAGTTGTCAGTCAAAACTCCTAAGGGAAGTAATATCGCAACAATGGTTTTGTGAATCAGTTCCCATTATGGAAATATATGTTTTTTATCTATTGATCTCATCCTCATACCCATGATTGAATTTGATATAATCCTCGAAATGAATTGGATTTCAGACCATTTTGTGAAAATTTATTGTAAGAAGAAGAGGTTACAATTATTGATGATGATAAAGAGTACCTTATCTTTAGAGTTGAAACCTCACCACCTGATTCTTATCTAGATATTCTATTAGTAGCTCTATTAAATTAAATTATGAGGGAATAAGAGAATCAAATAACTATGGGGGAGGAAAATAATGTTCTAATAGAGGAAATACCTATTGTTCAAGAATATGTTGATGTGTTTCTAGAGGATTACTTCGACATCCTCTAGAACAAGAAATTGAGTTTTCTATTGATTTAATTCCTGGTTCAAGGCCTATATCGAAGTCCCCTTATAGAATGGACACTGTAGATTTAGTAGAACTAAATAAACAACTAGAAGAATTGACTAACAAGGGATTTATTCACCCTAGTGTTTCTCCATGGGGAGCCCCTATCCTTTTTTAAAGAAGAATGATGAATCTATGAGGTTGTGCATTGAGTACAGGGAGATCAATGCTATAACAATAAAAAACAAGTATCCCCTACCTCATATTGATGATTTATTCGACCAACTTCATGGATCTCAATATTTTTCAATTATTGATCATCGATCTGGATATCATTAGTTGTGTGTGAAGAAGGAAGACATTCCGAAAATAATATTTCGAACCAGTTACGGGTATTACAAGTTTATAGGAATTCCTTTTGGATGGACTAATGCACCATCTATCTTCATTGATCTAATGAATATAGTTTTCAAGGAATATCATGAGGAATTTATAGTAGTATTTATTGATCTTATCTTGGTATACTCTAAAAGATACAATGATGATGAAAATCAGTTGTGCATTATTCTAAAGACTCTTAGATGAAATGAATTATATGGGAAGTTTAACAAGTGCGTATTCTGGATTCAAGAGATTTATTTTCTTATCCATATTGACTCTAAGGATGGAATCTCTATTGATAATTCAAAGACAAAGTCAATCCAAGAATGGCCTGTACCGATGAGTATAACTGAGGTACGCAGTTTTATTGGTTTAGAATGTTATTATCGATGTTTTGTCGAGAATGTTTCCCAGCTGTCTAACCCATTAACCAATCTCACATGTAAAGGGGTTAAATTTGTTTGGAAAAAAGATTGTGAATAATGTTTTGAATAACTGAACATAAGATTAGTCAATGGTCATATCATGACTCTACCATCAGGGAAAGATGAGTTTGTTATTTATAGTGATGCTTCAAAGAAAGGAATTGGTTGTGTGCTTATGCAGAATGATAGAGTTATTTTCTATGCATCATGATAGCTAAATATTCATGGGAAAAACTATCTTACCCATGATCTTGAGTTATAAGATGTAATATTATCTCTGAAAATATGGAGACACTAACTCTATGGTGAAAAATGTGAGATTTATACAGATCCCAAGAGTTTAATGTATATTTTATCATAGAAAAAACTCAACATGAGGAAAATATTATGGATTTAACTACTCAATGATTATGATTTCACTATACACTACCACCTGGGGAAGGAAAATAAGGTGGAAGATGCTTTGAGTAGAAATAATCATGGAGTTTTGAATAAAATGGGAGTTGAAAGGAATCCTATTTTCATGGATCTTGTAAAGATGGATATGGGAATAACCACGGAAGTTAGAACATCAATAATTTTTCAAATTATTTCCAAACCATATTTAATAGAATGGATAAAGAGTTCTTAGGCTGATAATGAGGTGTTTCAAAAGAAGACTAAGCTATAAATGATGGGATATTGAGTGACTTCATATATGAAGATGGAATTTTGGAATTTGGGAAGAGACATTTTGTTCCCAACATACCTGATCTAAAAATATAATTGTTGGATGATTCTCATAGCTTCAATTTCTCTATACACCCTTGGACCACCTAGATTTATAGATATTTGAAGGAACATTTTTGGTGGGACAACATGAAGAGGGAGATTTCTGATTTTGTGTCAAGATGTATGGTTTGTCAACAAGTAAAATCTGGAAGGAAACATCCTGGAGGAGTCATGGAACCTCTTCCCATACCTGAGTGGAAATGGGATAATATCACAACGAACTTTGTCGTGCAGCTACCAAAGACTCCTAGAAGGAATGATGTAATATGTGTCACTGTTGATCATCTTACCAAGTCACCACATTTTCATGCTATAAGAAAATATTTACCACTTGAATGTCTGGAAAGACTATATATTAATGAATTTGTAAGACTCCATAGTGTACCCCTATCGATTGTTTCTGATCGTGATCCCTATTTTACATCAAGATTCTGGATAAGTCTTCAGAAAGCCCTAGATACTGAACTTTGTTTGAGAATTTCCTACCACTCTCAAACCGATGGACAATCAGAAAAAACTATTCACAACTTTTAAGACATGTTGAGATCTTGTTCACTTGACTTTCAAGGTATGTAGGATCAATATTTACATATGGTAGAATTTTCTTTTTTTAATAGATTCTATTCAAGTATTCAGATGGAACCATATGAATCCTTATACAGGAAGAGTTGTTGCACACCAAATTGTTAGGAAGATGTTTGTGAAAGAAAACTTGTTGGCCCTGAACTTGTTGAGGAAAAAATGGAAAAGGCGAAGGTTGTTCAAACCCACATCAAAGTAACTCAAATTAGGCAAAAGATCTATGCCGATAACTGAATGAATGATTTGGAATTTCAAGTATGAGATCATGTTTTATTAAAGGTATATCCATGGAAGGGTGTTATATGTTTTGGTAAGAAGGGTAAATTGAGTCCTAGGTACATTGGAACTTTTTAAATTCTAGAACTTATTGTATTTGTAGCGTATCTTTTGGCATTTCTTCCAAGTCTCTCTAATGTTCATGATGTGTTCCACGTATCACTGTTGAGAAAATACATGGCTGACACAACACATGTACCCACCTGTGAGGAAATTAAAGTGGATCCCAATCTGTCTTATTGTGAAGAGACTATAAAATTCTTGATACCATAGAACATGTGCTGAGAAACTAGACGACTGATCTGGTAAAAGTTCTATGGAGAAACCATAAGATGGAAGAGGCAATGTGGGAACCTGAGGAACATATGATGAAGAACCACTCGAATATTTTTATGCAGTAATATTCTAGAAATTTTTAGGATAGAATTATTTTATGGAGGGTATAATGTAGCACCCCAAGCTTCCATGGTACTTTTCCCTTTGAATAACACAGTAGCTTGCATTGTATGCAACTTGGAGTTTTAACACACCACGACCAATGAAACTAGCAGTTATAAATAGTAATAACCACTATTTGAAATTTTATAAATTTTGTTTTTTAAAATGGGATTCATTTTTGAATTTGGAATATCAAAATTATTTTAGGGTGAAATTTGGGTACTTTTCTGAAAAATTTCAATTTTTGATGAATAGTGAAAAATACAAAATTTTAATTAAAAATGCATTTTTTATCAAAATAATTTATAGCATTAAATTATACATTTTAGTGGTTTTAAGGTATAATTAGATTATATATTTGTAATTTAATATAATCTATGTCATTTTATGTAATTTTACATTTAAACTGGACATAAACAAGTGTCAATATTTTGATAGTTATTATTTCTTAAAAAACACGCTTTTTGTTTTGACAAAAAGAATTAATTTTAAATTAATTTATGCCACTTCTATGTTTTGAATTTGGAAAAATGTATTACATATCTGTAATCAAGAGGTCCATATTGTGTAAATAGGTAACTTTTAATTTTAGAAATTATAAATAATTACTTCGGTAAATATTTTATTTACCATGGTTAAAGGGTAAATCCCATAAATAAAGGAAAAAAATAATATTATAATAATATTAAATTACCTTTACAAGTGTCCTATTTCTATTGGTTGATATATATCCTACCATGGTCATCCTTGGGTCTACTTTGTGACCCCATGGAGCCACTTGATTGTGATAATGACACTTTATATTAATTAATTTAAAGTAAGGAAAAAGCAACCTAAACCTATAAATTTTAGTAATTTTTTTAAATGGGGTAATATAAGTTATCTTTTTGACTATAAATACTCATTATAAAGGTAAAACAAATTTCCAATATAATGGTATTTTATTTATAATTTTTAGATAATAAATAGTTAAATTTATTTATGACACAACGGTGGTGAAATAATTACCTTATTAATGAATAAATCAAATAAATGGTATTATAAATATTAAAATAAAAATTCAAATTTTTCATGACATACACTAATTTTCTAGGTTAATATGAAATTTTAGGGTTGTTAGAAGTATTTTTTAGAAGTAATCAATTATTTATGACTTTCTAAAAAACCAAATACTAAATAGTGTCAAAATTGACTTAAATGATTTTTTAAAAGAAATATTATATTATTAAATTATATAATAGTTATAAAAATTTAAGGTTATTACAATGAAATTATATAATGATAATTATATCATTAATAAACCACTTGAGGTTCACTTTTCCTTTTATAGTATGTTTATTAACCAATTATTATAATAATACAAGAATATATGGTAAATGTTAAACTATTTAACGAAGAGTTAAATCTAAAAGATAAGGTTAATATGGTGACCTAAACCTATGTAAAACCTATTGGGTGAGATTTTTTTGACTCATCCCCACCTTATCATAAAAATTATTCATTTTGGATCCATTACAAAGAGAAAATGATTTTATTATAAAATAATACTTCAAGATTTTCCAAAAGTGACTCTCGCCTCTATTATTAAAGGTTACTTACCCTTCTCATAATTTCACACCTCCAAATCCATTTTGATAATAAAAAATATACCCAAATATCCTCCCCAATTCCTTAAAGTCAACCTAGAGGCCTTAGTTTGGTCATAAATGCAACCTAAAGATCCCCTTTTATCAACTCAAAAAGAAACACCTGAAGAGGAGGTAATAATTTCACCACCCTCTTTAAAGTTAATTTCTCCTTACACTTCCTTTTTCTTTGTTGTTTCCATTATAAAATACAAAATCCAGTATATTCTATATACTATTATGTTATTATAAAAATGGTTCAACCATATTCATTATTCTATCCATCATATGAATGACAATGTCACCATACACGCGTACGTACGGCTTACCGTCTCCACATCGTGGTGTAGTTTGTTATTCAAACACTTCATTATTTGTATGGGTATAATAATGAGTATAACAGATGTAAGTAATAAATATAGCATGTTAATGATTCTGTATATATGATATAACATCCAATTACTTATGATTTCACCATTAATATAATGATATTTCCTCCCGTGCGTACGTACATATTACCATCTCCACGAACACAATGAGATTCACTCTCCATATTAATAATTCAAGAATAATATTAATTTTATGATTAAAAATAATGTTTATGAACTTAATATAATTCGGTATATTAATAAAATACATCCTATTCATAGCAAACATTGCTTATGTAATCGAGCTTATAAAGGAAAACAGACAGGTTAACACCCGAAACGATGATACTACAGAAATATTATTAAACAAGCAATATTTGAGGATCATATATCATATCATATTTATGTATAGAGTTCTTTTATAATTCTATAAAAATGTTTTAACTATTATACATGAGGTTAACATACCATCAACTAAGGAAAAGTACAAGGTAAGGGTTAATTTCACAATCTCTTTATTATCCGAGGTTGTTTTTATGTAAGTATCTGCTAGGACCTCCTTATCATCCACAAATATATATCTTAAAATGTATTTCAATTTTTTATAATATTTACTATAATATGTGTTAATTTCATTTATACCAATGTTTTACTGTTTAAATTTTTTTTTGAAATGAATCATTACCTCATTTTCCAAAAAAAGGTACTTTAAGACCTTTTCGACTAAATTAAGGTAAGCATGTCTTTTTTTAACTTATACAGTGGGTGTGGATATTTTACACCCTTATATCATCGTCAAAGCTTCCCATACAATCTTATAATGTTTTTCAATATAAATTTTTTCTTTTATAATTATGTGACTTTTAAATGATTTCAAAATGGAAAGAGGTATTTATTTAAAATAGTTTTCATTTCATCTATGCCAACATCCTTTGATGGATTTTAAACTTGTTTGTAGTTGATTTATTATGATACAAATATTTTTTATTGTATTGATGGTTTTGTGATATGTTTTACTATAGATGTGATATTTTTACACCATTCATGGTTTATGGATAAAGTATTGATATTTTGTATGGTATTTTTAATAAGAATTTTTATGTTATGTTTATGCATTTTTTTATGAGGAATGCATTGGACTTAGTAAGTGACGGGTGAAGCCTTCTATAGATCCTCGATTCATCAGTATGTCTCATGAGACAAACTAGTGTCTTGGAATAAGGACTTGAGAAAATATTATTTGTATTCATGTAACATGGCCTTGACTATGTGGTTATGACGTCTGGAATTATGCATTCAATCATAAAAAAGTGGCTATTGATATTGCATGTTATTATTTGGATATTAGAATATCCATGTGAATAACTAAATGGAATTATTTGATAATATATTTTACACATTCTGCTGAAGTTTATGTTTAAAATTCTTTGATTTAGTCTTATACATTGCCTTAAATTTTTATGCTTATTTATGAAAGTTTCAGCTATATTGTTATCTTTACTGAGCATTTGAGCTCACCCCTTTCAATGTTTTATTTTTTCCCAGGATGTGCAGAATTATTTAATGGTTGGCCTATAGGGATAGGTAATGTGTATAAGTGTGTTCAAAAGGGGAAAAATGTTGTTGATATTTTTATTTCATGATGTAATGTAAAACATATGAATGTATCTAGTACTTCCAAGGCCACTAAAATGATCAGTCTTTCGAGACATTATTCCTAGTATCATTCTAATGTTATGTAATAATGCACCCACTCTGGGTAACTGGGGTTGTGGAATTACAGTTGGTATCAGAGGAAGTTTAGTACAAACATTGGAAACAAGATTTAGAAAAACACTGATTAGAGAACACTTACCTAAGATAGACTTTGAGGATTAGTATGAAAGAACTTTCTAGAATTTGTTACGGAAGATATTTTGTGAGTTTTCCGAGAAATAAATCTATGTCTGGATACGAGTAGGTAGAGGTGGATCTCACACGAATATACCTAGGGGTAAAACCGGAAAACACCACATTGTGCTAGACTCGAACGGGAACTGGTGCATGACAACGAGCCTTGTTGCCCTCTTGGTTACGACACTTTCAACAGATATGATTATGATAATTCTCATTTTCTTTATAAACCATTATGAAAGGTTTATGAGTATATACTTACTCAATGAAGTTTTTTTTACGATTAGGGACTATATCCATAAACTGTTCAATTAATGCTATGTGTTTTATCAATTTGGAATTATGTATTATGATTCATAAACTAAAATAGTGTATTCCATTTTTTAGAAATAGAGCCTAGTGGAAGGTATGGAAACTGTATCAACGCACGTACTCTATGTAGGGATTTCCCTCCTACTCAAGATAATTATTGTAGAGCTGGTGATTCAACTAGTGCTGATCAGCTTATCACTATACAGGGACAACTCACTCAGGTTATGAATAATAACCTTACCCGTATTGAGCACCCTGATCTATAACGTGGAGGATCAATGTTAGACCACTTAATGTGGAAAAAAACATCAACATTAAATAGGAGTACAAATCCATTAGTAGCTGAGAAATGGATAAATTACTTATATAAAATATTTCATGCTTTGGGGAGTAGCGGAAGGGAAAACGTTTTCTTTGGAGTTTATCACCTCACGGGAGATGCAGATCAATGGTGGTCATTAATCTAAAACCCAAAGGAAGATAATGAATTATAGTACATGGAATTGAGGGAGTTTGAAGATATTTTATTAGAAAAATATTTTCCTTGTGACCATCGAGCAGATATGGAAAGACAATTTCTAAGTTAGAGGAAAAAAGAGGATGAGAATGTTGCAAAGTATGGGGCTAACTTTATAAGGTTTGAAAGGCATGCAGTAGATTATATACTTAACCTGAGGAGTATGATTGATTGATTCATTGATGGGGTTAAACCATTTCTCTGTCAATCATTAGTCTCACAATCCTTCTCTTCTTAAAAATATATTGTCTCATGCACTATCAAGACAGAAAAGGAATACTCTAAGTCATATGAAATTAAAGCAAAGAAATAGATAAAGAGATATGTTGAACACTCTGTAAATGGAAATAAGGGGAATAATAGACAAGTTGGATATCCATACTGCGGTAAATGTGTAAAGAAACACCCCAGTACTTTCCTGAAGGGGATGGGAGTGTGTTATATGTGTGGTGAAAACAGCCACCAAGATCCTGATTGCGAGGGGATGAAAGAGGCTGCCAATTTTGAATGATACAATTATTGAGAAAAGGGGAATTATTCTCATTAATTTCCTAAGTTCCAAGGTAACTTACCACAAAAAAAGGCCAAGCAAGAAAGGCCAAGCTTATACAATCACTACAATTGTGGTTGAAACTCCAAAAGATGTGGTGGCATGTAATTTAATGGTTTCCCCAAGTTTATCCATTGCATTATTTGATCTTGGATCATCGTATTGTTTCATATCTTCCCAGTTTTCTAAGAAAATTCAATATTATAAATTTGAATTAACAAGGGAGTTGTCTATCAAAACTCCAAAGGGAAGTATCATCACAACAATGTTTTTTGAATCAGTTCTTATTAGGGCATATAATTTTTTTTATCTGCTGATCTAATCATCATACCAATGACTAAATTTGGTATAATAATCATAATGGATTGGATTTTCGACCATGATGTGAAAATTTATTGTAAGAAGTAGCAGGTTGAAAATTTTCGATGACAATAAGGAGAACCTTATCTTTAAAGCAGAAACATCACCACCTAATTCTTATCTAGATCCGCCCCCAGTAGCTCTACTAAATTCAATTATTGGGGAAGAATAGAATGAAATAACTATGGGTGAGGAAAATA
Source organism: Viscum album (assembly GCA_963277665.1). NCBI lineage: Eukaryota > Viridiplantae > Streptophyta > Magnoliopsida > Santalales > Viscaceae > Viscum > Viscum album. The sequence goes on along the minus strand of OY728130.1, from coordinate 626,953,185 downwards.
ATGCTCGAATAGAGGACGTACCTATTGTGTAAGAATAGGTTGATGTGATTCCATAGGATTTACCTAGACATTCTCCAGAATTAGAAATTGAGTTCACTATTGATTTAATTAATGGTTCAAGGCCCATATCGAAGACCCCTTATAGAATGGCCACTGTGGAATTAGTGGAACTAATGAAACAACTAGAGGAATTGAGTAACATGAGATTTAGTCACCCTAGTGTTTCTCCATGGGGAGCCCCTTTAATTTTTGTTAATAAAAAATACAGATCTATGAGGTTGCGAATTGAATACAGGGAGATCAATGCTATAATAATAAAAAACATGTATACCCTACCTCACATTGATGATTTATTGGACCAAATTCATGGAGATAAATATTTTTTAATGATAGATCTTTGATCTGGATATCATCTGTTGTGTGTGAAGTAAGAAGACAATCCGAAAATAGCATTTCAAACCAGGTACGAACATTAAGAGTTTATAGTAATGACTTTTAGATTGACTAATGAACACTCTGTATTCATGGATCTAATGAATATAGTTTTCAATGAATATCATGATGACTTTTTAGTAGTATTTATTGATTATATCTTGGTATACTCCAAAATCTATGAAGATAATGAAAACCACTTGCACATTATTCTAAAGACTCTTAGAAGAAATGGATTAAATGGGACGTTTAGGAAGTGTGAATTCTGGCTTTAGGATATTACTTTTATTGGCCATATTATCTCTAAGGATGGAATCTCTATTGATCCTTCGAAGACCAAGGAAATCCATGAATGGCCAGTACCGACGAGTATAACTGAGGTACGCAGTTGTATTGGTTTAGAGAGTTTTTATCGACGTTTCATCCAGAATTTTGCCTGATTGGCTAACCCATTAACCAATCTCACATGTAAATGGGATAAATTTGTTTTTACAAAAGAGTGTGAAGAATATTTTGAAGAACTAAAGAGAAGATTAGTCAATGGTCATACCTTGACTCTACCATCAAGGAACAATGGGTGCATTTTTTATAGTGATGCTTCAAATAAAGGACATGGTTGTGTCCATATGCAGAATGATAGAGTTATTACCTATGCATCACGACAGCTAAAAATTCATTAGAAAATGTATCTTACTCATGACCGTGAGTTAGAATCTATAATATTTTCTCAGAAAATATGGAGACACAATATCTATGGTGAAAAATGTGAGATTTATACTGATCACAAGAGTTTGGTGTATATTTTCTCATAGAAAGAACTCAACATGAGGCAAAGAATATGACTTGAAATACACAAGGATTATGATTTCACTATACACTACCACCCGGAGAAGGAAAATAAGGTGGTAGATGCTTTGAGTAGAAACAATCAGGGAGTTTTGAATAATATAAGAGTTGAAAGGGATCCTATTTCCATGGATTTAGTAATTATGGATATGGCAATAACCATGGACGATGAAACATCAATACTTTTTCAAATGGTTACCAAACCATCTTTACTAGAAAGGATAAAGTGTTCTCAGACCGATGATGAGGAGTTTCAAAAAAATATTAAAGTTGTGAATGATGGGATATTGAGTGACTTCATATATGAAGATGGAATTTGGGAATTTGGGAAGAGACATTGTGTTCCTATCATACATGATCTAAAAAGAGAATTATTGGATGATGCTCATAGCTCCAATTTTTTTAAACACCCTTGGAGCACCAATATGTATAGATATTTGAAGGAACATTTTTATGGGTCAACATGAAGATATATATTGTAGATTTTGTGTCAAGATGTATGGTTTTTCAATAAGTGAAAGATAGAAGGAAACAGCCTGGAGGAGTCATGCAACCTCTTCCCATACCTGAGTGGAAATGGGATAATATTATGATGGAACTTTTCATGGAGATACCAAATACTCCTAGAAGTAATGAATCAATATGGGTCATTGTTGATCATTTTACATATTCAGCACATTTTCTTTCTATAAGAGAAGATTTAACACTTGAACATCTAGAAAGACTATAGATTAATGATGTTGTAAGACTCCATGGTGTACCCCTATCGATTGTTTCTGATCATGATCCCCGTTTTACATCAAAATTCTGGAAAAGTCTTCAGAAGGCCCCAGATACTGACCTTTTTTTGATCACTGCCAACCACCCTCAAACCAATGGACAATTAGAGTAGACTATTCAAACCTTAGAAGAATTGTTGAGATCTTTCTCACTTTACTTTTAAGGTATGTGGGATCAATATTTACCTATGGTAGAATTTTTCTATAATAGTAGATTCCATTCAAGCATTTAGATGACACTATATGAAGCATTATATGGAAAGAGATGTTGAACACCAATGTTTTAGGATGATGTTGGTGAATGAAAACTCGTAGGCCAAGAACTTTTTAAGGAAATAATGGAATAGGTGAAGGTTATCCAAACCAACATCAAAGAAACTCAAAGTTGGAAAAAGAGTTATGCCTTTAACTTAAGGAAGGATTTGGAATATCAAGTAGGAGATCATGTTTTCGTGAAGGTATCTCCATGGAATAGTGTAATACATTTTAGCAAGAAGGGTAAATTCAGTCCCATGTACGCAGGACCTTTCAAAACTCTAGAACGAATTGGAGTTGTAGCTTAGCGTTTGGTAATGCCTCTAAGTCTCTCCAAAGTTCATGATGTGTTCCACGTATCACTGTTGAGAAAATACATGCCCGAACCAACGCATGTACTCACCTATGAAGAAATTGAACTAAAAACCAATTTTTCTTATAGTGATGATCCTGTCAAAATTCTTGATACCAAAGAATAAGTGATGAGAAACCATATGACTCATCTGGTAAACGTTCTATGGAAAAACCAGAAGATGGAAGGGGCAATGTGGGAACCCGATGAACTTATGATGAAGAACCTCCCAAATCTTTTAATGCAGTAATGTTCTAGAAATTTCGAGGATGAAATTATTTTAAGTAGGGGAAAATGTAACACCCCAAGCTTCCATTGTACGTTTCCATTTGAATAAAGCAGTAGCTAACGTTGTACGAAACTTAGAGTTTTAACACACCCCGACCAATCAAACTAGCTGTAATAAAAAGTAATAAACACCTTTTGAAATTTTATAAATTTTATTTTTTAAAATGGACTTTATTTTTGAATTTGGAATATCAAAATTATATTTTTGTGAATTTTTGGTACTTTCTAAAAACCTTCAATTTTTGATGAATAGTGAAAAATATTAAATTTTAATTAAAAATATCATTTTTAATAAAAATAATTTATAGAGTTAAATTATACATTTTAGTAGTTTTAAAGAATAATTAGAATATATTATTTCATTTAATATAATTTTGGTCATTTTTTTGTAATTTCACATTTAAACTGGAAATAAACAAGTGTCAATCTTTTTATAGTTATTATTTCTTAAAAACATGTTTTTTGTTTTGACAAAAGGAATTAATTTTAAATTAATTTATTCCAATTATGTGTTTTGAATTTGGAAAAATGAATTCCATATTTGGAATCTGGAGGTCCAAATTGTTTAAATGGGTAACTTTTATTTTTACACATTATGAATAATTACTTCGGTAAATATTTTATTTACCATGGTTAAAGGGTAAATCCAGCAAATAAGGGTAAATAATAATATTATAATAATATTAAATTACCCTAAAAAGTGTCATATTCCTATTTTTTAATACATTTCATACCATGGGCATCCTTGGGTTGATTTTCGGACCCCATGTACCACTTGAGTTTGATAATGACACATTATAATAATTTATTTAAAAGATAAAAATGACTTAAACATAGACCTTTTAGTAAAACAATTTTTAAATGGGGTTATATAAGTTATCATTTAAAATATAAATACTAATTAGAAATATAAAAATATTTCCTACATAATTTTATTTTATTTATAATTTTTAGACATTAAATAATTAAATTTAGTTATGACCAATGGTGATGCAGTAATTACATTATTAATGAAAGAATCAAATAAATGGTATTATAAATATTAAAACAAATATAATTTCAATGTTTTTATTACATAAACGAATTTTCTATGTGAATATGACATGTTAGGGTTGATTAAAAGTATTTGGTTCGAAGAAATAAAGTTTTGATGACTTTCACAAAAACCAAATAATAAATAGTGTCAAAATTGACGTAAATGAGTTTTTAAAACAAATATTATATTATTAAATTATATAATAGTCTAAAAATATAATTTTTTCCAAAGAACTTATATAATGATAGGTATATCATTAATGAACCAATATATGTTCACTTGAAATATTATAGTAATTTTATTAACCGATTATTATAATAACACAAGAAAACATGGTAAAAGTCAAACTATTTAACTAAGAGTCAAATCTAAAAGATAAGGTTAATATGATGACATAAACCTCTATAAAACCTATTGGTTGAGTATTATTCGACCCATATCCACATTATCCTTGAAATAAATCATTTTGGATCCATTCAAAACCAAAAATTGTTTTATTATAAAATAATTTTTCAAGATTTTCCTAAAGTGAACCTCACCTCTCTTATAAAAGGGTACTTCACCTAATCTTAATTTCACACCTCCAAAGACATTTGGATCGGACAAACCCTACCCAAATATCCTTCCAAATTCCCACAATTCAACCTATAGGCCTTAGTTTTATCAGAAAGCCAACTTATGGAGCCATTTTGATCAACTCAAAAGGAAATACCCAAAGAAGAGGTAATAATTTCACCACTCTCTTTCATGTTCTTTCTTTCTTCCACTAACTCTTTCTTTGTTTTTTACATTTAAAATAATAACTCCAGAATATTTTATATAATATAATGTTATCATAAAAATGTTAGAACCATATTCATTAATCTATCCATCATATCAATGACAAAGTCACCATACATGAGTACATATGGATTACCGTCTCCACGTCGTGGTGTAGTTTGTTATTCGAACGCATCATTATTTGGATGGGTATAATAATGAGTATAACTGATGAAAATAATGAATATAACATGTTAATGATATTTATATATGATATACCATCCAATTACGTATGATTTCACCATCAATATACAGATATTATCGCTCGTGCGTACGTACAGATTACCGTCTCCACAAATGAGATGAGATTCATTCCCCATCATAATAATTCATGAATAATTTTAATTTTATGAATAAAAATAATGTTTAATAACTTAATATAATTCTGTATATGAAAAAAATGCATCCTATCCATAACAAACAAATCATAGGTAACCGAGCATATAAAGGAAAACAGATCAGCTAACACCCAAAACGATGATACTACTGAAATATTATTATCAAAGAAATATTAGAGGATCAAATATGATATCATATTTATGCATATAATTCTTTTATAATTTAATAAAAATGTTTTAACTATTATACAGGAGGTTAACATACCATCGAATAAGGAAAAGTACAAGGTAAGGGTTAATTTCATAATATCTTTATTATCCAAGGTTGTTTTTACGTAAGTATCTACTGGGACCTCTTTATAATCCACATCCATGTTTCTTAAAAATTAATTTCAATTTTTTTTACTATTTACTATACTATGGGTTAAATTCATTTATACCCTTGTTTTACTTTTTATAAAATGGTTTGAAATGAATCTTTCTGTCGTTTTCCAAACAAGGTACTTTATGACCTTTTCGACAAAATTATGGTAAGAATGTCTTTTTTAACTTATACGGTGGGTGTGGCTATTTTCTACCATTATATAAACATCAAAGATTCCCATAAATTATTATAAGAATACTTTTATAATAAATTATTTCTTTTATAATTGTGTGACTTTTAAATGATTTCAAAATAGAAAGAGGTATTTATTTAAAATAGTTATCATTTCATCTATGTCAACATCCATTGATGGATTGTAAACTAGTTTGAAGGTGATTTATTATGATACAAATCTTCTATATTGTATTGAAGGTTTTGTGATATGTTTGACTATGGATGTCTTATTTTTACCCCATTCATGGTTTATAGAATAAGTATTGACATTTCGTAAGCTAGTTTTAATACAAATGTTTATGTTATCTTTAATCCTTTTCATATGAGGAATGAATTAAACTTAGTAAGTGATGCGAGGAGCCCGCTATAGCTCCTCGATGCATCGGTAGGTTTCATTAGACAAAATAGTATATTAGCACAAGGCCTTGACAAAATCATATTTGTAGTCATGGAAGAAGGCCTTGACTATGTCATTATGAAGTATGACATTATACATTCCATCATTATGAAAGTGGCTATTGATATTGAATGTGATTATTCAACTAGTAGAATATCCATGTGTATTAGTAAATGGAATTATTTGATTTTATTGTTTCAATATTATTTTGAAGTTTATGTTTAAAAGGATTTTGTTTTAGTCTTATACACTGCCTTAAATGTTTATGCTTATTTATGAAAGTTTCTGCTATATTGTTATCATTACTAAGAATTTGAACCCTGAGAGTGCGACGGGTCCAGATGGTTTTCCAGGTTCTTTCTATATATCTTCTTGGGACATAGTTAAGAAGGATCTAGTGAAGGCCATACAAGATTTCTTCCAAGGAGGGAGCTTTCCTCGAGTTGCCAGCGCCACCAAAATGGTGCTTCTCCCTAAATCAAAGAACCCCTCCTCTATTATGCATTATAGACAGATAAGCATGTGTAACGTTCCCTATAAAATACTAGCTAGCATCATTAACTTCAGGTTGACCACACATTTGCCTCGGTGGGTTTCATTGGAGCAACATGGCTTTATCAAGGGGCGCTCAATTCAAGAAGCTATTGCTCTGGCTCAAGAAATGTTTCAAGATATTAACTTGAAAGCCCGGGGGTCGAATATCGCTATCAAACTTGAGATGAACAAAGCATATGATCGTTTCGAGTGGAGCTTCATCAACAAGGTGCTCGCAGGTATGGGTTTTTCTCATGGGAACATTGATATCTTCTTTCGATGTTTCAGCTCCTCCTGGATATCAGTTACATTCATGGGGAAATCCTACGGTTTCTTTAAGGCTGCCCGCGGCTTAAGGTAGGGGGATCCGCTCTCTATGAGTCTATTCATTCTAGTCCAAGGCGTTCTCAGTCGTCTCATCCATCGGAGTATCAACAATGGTGCGATTATTTCGTATCGTAGAAAATGGAGCCTCCCTGTGGTGTCTCAACTTATGTTTGCAGACGATACCATCATTTTCACAAACTCCTCAAGCAGATCCCTGTGCGGCCTGGGAAAGGTGCTGGAGGAGTATAGTCACTAGAGTGGCCAGGTCATTAACAACAACAAGCGAAACTTCTATATTTCGAATAGCTGCTCCTCTATGCGGGTTTCCTCGGTGAGCCGCAAACTGAACATGCATAGAGGATCTCTCCCCATGGAATACCTGGGCGCCCCCATTTCATTGGGTAGACTTCGTATCTATGACTTCAACTATATTCTCACCAAGATCACCAACCGGGTGCTGAACTGGAAGAACAAATACCTCTCTTTTGGGGGACGGATCACGCTGGTCAACAGTGTACTCCTGGCAACCCCGGTGCACGCTCTCTCATCTGTTAAAGTCCTAAAAGGGTTCATTAAAAACATCAACAGGATCCTCGTTAATTTCATTTGGGATCCCTTCTCCATAGGCAAAAGGCACTGGGCCTCCTGGAGCAAGATGGCGAGGCCAATCAGTGAAGGAGGAATTAACGTCCGCAGCCTGGAAGACACCTTATACTGCATGCATGGTAGACTAGCATGGGGTGTTCTGGAGAAACACACTATGTGGGGGAAGACCATCCATAACTACTCTACGGGAATCCGGGCTCCAGCGGAGGGCCACACTTTTTCCATCTGCTTGATGATTAGTCCCCTTATTTCTATTCTCCGTCGGCAATCCCGTTGGCTAGTGGGAAGAGGGTATTTTTCCTTTTGGAACCAGAACTGGTGTGGTTCCATAATCGGTTTTCCAGGATGCCCTGCCACAAATATCACCTTTCGAGAGGCCAGCCTCTTCCCGACCTTCATCAGGGCGGTTCTGGATAGGGATCAACAAGATCTTTTCAACCTCATCGAACTGAATTCCGATCCGGATATATGTGCCTTCACCCCTTCCCCCTCCGGGTCTTTCACGTCAAAGGACTTTTGGCAGATCACCAGGGATCAGGTCCAAGCAAATGCAGACAAATGGAATGAAATTCAGTGGGTTAAAGATATTCCGACCAAGTTTAATTTTCTCACCTGGAGAATCCGGAACAAAGCTGTCTCGACTGATGAGAGTGTCAAGAGGTGTGGGGTTAGCATGGCGTCAAGATGTGTGTGTTGAAAGATGTATAGCGAGGAAAGCACGGATCATTTGTTTTTTGAAAGTGAATGGGCGCGCGTGGGATGGACCAGTTTTGGCGGGTTTACCGCGGTCTTCAATTCTAGTATGGAAGGGCTTTCTTTCCTGGAAAGTTGGTACCATGGTGCAGGAGGAAGTGGCCCAGAAATAAAGTCTCGAACAGTGGTGTTTCATGCAGGCCTCTGGTGCCTCTGGATGGCGAGAAACAAGGTGAGACATGAAGGGGTGGCCATGACGGCTCGCCATATTATTGTCAGGATAAAAAACCTCTTAAGCGACTTGGCCAGGGCTGTCCGCAACTGGAGGTAAGCTCCATCTCTCATTGGGTTTCAAGCAAGGGCCCAGGAGGGGCCCCAGGCCAGTAGGACTAAAGGAAATTGGGTCCGTAGGAGCCCTCTAGATAAAAGGTTAAAACTTAATTCAGATGGCTCCTATGCCTTGGGTCTTATGCGGGGAGGGGGGGGTGGTGCGCGACGCCAGTGGTTCAGTGTTCATGGACTTCACAGTCAGGTTGGGCCAAGGTTCCTCCCTATAGGCAGAGGCCCTGGCGATGCTCTTTGGTCTCATCCTTTGTGCTCAGAGGGATTTGGTCATCAATGAAGGGGAAACAGATTCCATCCTGGTGCAAAAGTCCCTACTTGATCAGGGCACGCCTCCCTGGTCGATCACCTATGCAATCAGGAAAAGCTGTCGTTTACTTGGCAACAACATTAATGTGGTTCACACATGGAGGGAAGGTAACAAGGTTGCTGATCACCTGGCTGCACATGATATCTCAGGCTTAGATGACGTATGCTTTCATAATATGGCTATCATGAAACCCGATGGGGTCAACCTGATCAGAGGGGATGCCCTCAGCCTTCACTATTTCAGGCCTCCATAGCTCCCAACACAGGGGGCAGGGACGGGGGTGGGGGTGGGGCGAGGGGGTGGTGGTGCTTTGGGGTTATTCTATGTGTTTTTCCTCTGTTCTCTTAATAAAAATATGACGTCCTTGTCCTCTTCAATATTGTTTTAGTGGGAAATATGATAGCACATTGAAATATGTAGGGATAGGGTAAGGATAGAATTGTGTTCAAAAGGGGACAAGTTTTTATTGATTTTTTTATTTAATGATGTAATATAAAACCTATGAATGTATCTAGTACTTCCAAGGATACTAAAATGATTGTTCATTTAGGACATGATTCCTAGTATCATGCCAATGTCATTTTATAATGTACTGACTCCGGGTAACTAGGGTCGGGGCGGTACACAAAATCATAGTTCAAGGCCATAGAGTGGACGATTGAGAGGGGAATTGGTTTAATGAAATGTGTACCGGGTGGAGAAGTAGAAAAACCCAAAATGAATGAGGACCACAGAGGCCTTCTATATTATAAAACATTCCTTAGGCTAGACCCAATGACTAGAAATATAGGAATTTCTATGTATCTCATGAGGATGAGAATCAAGATATATGTAGTTCTACGGGATGATATTAGTTTATGGTCGTTGAACTCAAACTAGGTTGGGCTATGACAAGGGAGACACATGGTGTGGTTATTTCAAAACCCGACATGAATGAGGATCAAAGGGGCCATAACCACACCACATGATTCTAGTAGAGTTTCTTCCAAGGGGGGCTAAAATAGGGAAGTATTTGAGATACCATGGACTGAACCATAATATGAAATGTCTGGGAATTCCTTTGTATCCCATTCAGATGGGAAATAAGACACATGTTGTTCTAAAAAATGGTATGGTAGGGTACCATTTCTATGGGAAATAATGTTGTGTAGGTCTATCCCTTTCACAAAAAGAAGAGGCATTTGGTGGATCTTGTTTGTTCTTTAGGGTGGATGTGTCTTTGTTTTGAAGAAATGATCCAAGGATAGAGAATAAAGGAATCACTCCAGGAATTAAGCCATATGTAGGACTTGATAAATGGAATGGTGGAGAACTAATACCAAACATGATGTACCAATGAGTTAGGAAACCATAATGTGGTGCCGTTTTTCGTCGTGCGACCATGACGATAGTGTCAAAGTTCAGAGTTGTATGATAGGACCAACCCATTCATTCTACCATCGTGAGACAAAGATTCAATAGTTTAATGTCTTGTGGGACCCGGTGGTATTGTTTAACATCTTATGGCTTGGATACCCAATGAATAATGTGGTTCAAAATGGAATTCCTAGAGGGTGGTAAAGCATACACGACATAATGAAGAAATCAGTTCACAGCACATCACGAGCATCCCTAGAAGGTGGGAACCTTCGGCCCAGGTCCCATAAAAGATTAAAGGATATGGGGATGGTTCTAAAGAAAAAAATGTATGGGTGTTCCTATGTATCACATAAGGATGGGAATATAGCCATCCATATTTCTGATAGTTTCAAAAATATTAACATTGTGCGACAAGGATGTGGGGGGGGTCTTGGTTTATAGTAGTAGAGCTCATACCAAAATAACAGAGATTCTTCCAAGTGGTTGTAAACCTTAACCAAAACTCGATGACCACATGAGCTACACTCGATGTGGTATACAAGGAAAGAGAAGGTCTTCACAACACATGGAATATAGAGAAATGGGAAACAAACCAGATCCTCTAATGACACCACGATGTGGAATCGTCTTTTCAATGTAAAAACATGTACTGAGGGATCATAATAAATGTTTAAAAATTATAATTGGACATGATGGAGTGGAAATATATTTGAATCACACAACAAATATTTAATGTATAATGGGGGTGGCGTAACGATGGAGGATAACTGTTGACTGCATTCGAAACACAACATATGTATCATCTAGCATGGAATGGGAACAAACAAATGAGCATCGACTGCTAACCATCATCGCAACATAGGACATGTTTCAAATTTTAGTTCGAAATCCCTAGGGATATTGGCCCAAGATGGTTGGAGGGCACTAGGGGAAATAATCCATTCCTTTTGAGGGTCCCTTCAGAAGTAAAAGATGAAGAAAACCCAAATAAAGGGAAATGTAACGCATGAAAATAGATGAAAACATGTCTAGGTAGAACCCAATACTCTAGGTCCTAGACTAAAGGGCCTCTCAACACATCGATAAATTGCCAAAGGGGGTCGAGGGGGGTAATTTGGAGAAGATGAAACTAAGATATGAGTAGACGAAAGGGGAATATAGAGATATTAAGGGGGATGTACGTGGTGTGGCTGTTACAAAACCGACATGAATGATGACATAAACCTACACCATAATACATACCCCCTATAGAACTAAGGCAAAGGGGACAAAAAGAAGATAAAGTTTTCTATGAAATAGGTCTGGGCCTACATATGAAATTTCTAGGCGTTCCAACATATCCCATGACAATTGGAATCAATCCATATGTAGTTCTAATGTTCTGTTCAATTTAACTTCATGTGACAAGGATGAGGATAGGAGTGACTCAATCTTAAAGGGAGAGTACGTGGTTCAGGTAGTATAGACCCGACGTGAATGAGTACATAATTCTGCATAATCCACACCATGAGATCCTATGAGAGTCAGGGCCAAAAGCTTGAATAGAAGAGAAACTAATTGGGGCCAGAGCTGGACCTGAAGACTAAACGTTCATGCGTTAATACACATCTCATAAGGTTGTGAATAAAGCCACACATAGTTCTAAAAATTCGTGCAGTTTAACGTCATGAAATAAGGATGAGGGGGGATCTTAAATAGGAATGTGTATATTGTGGAGAATAACCCAACATGTACGTTGAAATATGCCTAGAGATTCCACAACATTCATTATTCTAGGAGATAAGTGGCTGGGAGAAAGAATAGATGATCCTGGGCTCGGGCCAAAAACGAAATGTTCGTGCGTTCCTACATATTCCATGAGTGTGTGAGTCAAGCATAACATAGTTCTCGAGATGACATGTAGTTTAACATCATGCAAGAAAGATTTTGTATATCTTAGTTTCTGGTCAAAGAGTTTATACTGAAAGAGTCCCACTTTAATGTCATGTGTGTGGGACATAAGGGTAGAAAAGGTGAATCACTGTTCCTGTAATAAGGGAAACCATGGGGTGGCAACAACGATTGAGGATAACTATTGACCACAATAGCAACACCGTATTCGTCTCATGTGACCTGAAATAAGAACAAACAATTATGAATCAACCACTGACCATATTCACAATGTGGTAATTTTGTCAAATATTCCTTTGAGATCCTCTGGGACGTTGAACCAAAATGGTAGGCAAGAAAAGGTGTTGTGAAACCAATCTGTTAAGGGGTTCTTTCTTATTTGAAATATGGAAACCTAAATAGAGGGAAACATTAAGCATGGATATACTAGAGCTGCCTAACATCTTGCGGTAAGGATGCTCGATGAAGGAGGGATGTTTCAAGAGGATGTGTGTGGTGTGGTGAAAATAGCCCGACATGAATGAGGACATAGATTCCATACCACACCACCCAATCCAATGTGATAATTTGGGACAGGAGTCCAAAAAGGTCGAGGGACCTGAGGATGGGCCACGGATGAGAAATCCTAGCATTTATATGTATCCCATGAAGATGGGAGTAAGCCGAACATAGTTATTAAAGTTCCATGTAGTTTAACGTCCTGTGAAAAGGATGTTGGGAGATATTAGTTTACGTTTATAGAGCATGGACCATTTTGTAGTTTATTGTTATGCGAGACAAGGGTAGTGGTTTAAAATCTCATAGGACGGTAATATAGTTTAACATCATGTGGGATGACTGATGAATAGATTTACCTCCTTCGAGCCGGATGGATGATCCATTTTAAAATCATGTGGTGAGGATGAGACAATTTAATGATATGTGTTACTATTGAAGAAAAATACTTCTCGAGTAATTTGGCATTGGTGGGATGAGTAATACGCTCTCCATCCATGGGGTCCAGAAAGTATGCACTATTTGGGTTAAACTTGTGAATGATATAAGGTCCCTCCCTTTTGGGATCCATCTTCGGTGGCTTCCTATTAGGTATCATTGGTGTTCTTAGGGCCAACACCATGTCACCGTATAAGAAATAGAGGAGGTGAACTTTTTGTTGAAATCTTTGGATATATTGTACTGATGCCTCTCCAAATTGTGTAGGGCACAAAGCCTTTTCTCATCAAGCTCTCCTAGTTCAAGTAGACGGATTTTAGCTACTTTGGCAGGTGTCTTCTGATCGTATACAACAGTGCATAATGAGGGTAACTGAATATCGATGGGGAAGACAACCTCTTTTCCATACACTAGGGAATATGGGGTCACCTATGTTAAATTATGATTCTTCATCCGATAAACCCAGACAGTGTTGGGGAAATTGTTTGGCCAACACTTCTTGTTTTGACTAACAGTCTGTTTAAAAATGATAGAGAGGGTTTTTCGGAATACATCAATTTTCACATTCACTTCTGAATAATAGAGGGATGTATGATTAGAACAAATATTGTACTTAGAATACAACTTCTTCAGTTTGGATGCTCGAAAGTTGGTTTCATTATCGGTGAGGATGATGTGAGGGAATCTGAATTGGTAGATGATATTGGAGCTTACAAACTCAAAAATAGAATGGGCCTTGAATTCCTTTAGAGGAACTGAATCTGCCCATTTGAAAAATAAATCTGTAGCGGTCCATATGAACCTACAATAGAGATCCGTCACTGGGATTCCCCAGACTGCAAAGGGACAAAGATTCATGGTAGTGTAGAGAGGTTCTGCAGGCCGATGCACAAAATTATCTTGGATTTGGCACACACAGAACCTATTGGAAAACAAGATACAGTAACGGATCATGGTCAACATAAAATAACCCAATCTCTTGATATTGTGACTGATTTTTGGACCTATCTGATGAGCCCTACAAGAACTGGAAAGAACCTATTGCATGACTTGAGATATCTAACCTCCTTGAATTCAACATAGAAGAATCATGTCAAACCCATGTTTGTAGAGGATATTCTCAAGACTGGGAACACTTTTGAGGATGAACTGAAATGCACGATGTTTGATTCTCTCACACTCATCTCATTCTTATGGGAGATTATCATGCTGGAGATACTCAATAAAGGTGGTCCTCCAGTCAGGAGTCACTTCCAACACTACATCAGGGGGACCTGGGGGTCTTGACATGGGGGAACCGATGGTAAGGTGGATTAACTATGGGATATAATCATCGTCTTAAGTGACATGAGTGATGATGCTATGATATTACAGACGGATAATTAAATCAACCTGATTAGGATCTATAAGAGATACAGTCATGCTGGACAAGGCATCGACTTGACCATTCCATGAATGAGGGACATGAGTAACTTCTGGCCTAGATGGTAATTGGGCCATCAGATGGTAGGTATGTTCTAATAGTGGTACAAGCTCCGACTTCCTAACAATGTTTTCACCATTGATCGTATTGATCACTAGCTTAGATTTCCATTTCACATGCAAGTGGGGAACTTCGATATCGATGGCCCGCTTGAGACTAGTGATAAGAGCCTGGTACTCTACCTCGTTGGTGGTATAGCCTTCTGACAATCGGAATGAATATAGTAGAACAGCTGGCACTGACGTGATGAAGACAATACCCAGGACCACTCTGTTGAGTCTGGGATCATTGAATCTTCTTCCAGTAGGGATTTGGTATGTGCATGAAAAGGAATTCTCTAACATAGAATGGCTTGATCTACTGATAATATTGCCTCATCTAAGAAATAAAGATCCAGAGACTGGTCTGTTGGAGACGGATGGGCGGTAAGGATTTCTACCAATGCTTATACCTTGATGGATTTTTGGTGAATAAAATTGAGGTCAAACTATTGGAGGATCACTGCCTACTAAGCTATATGACCTCTGAACATGGGGAAGTTCAGAATTTACTTCAACGGATCCACTCAGAACACTAGTTGTATCTCCTAGTTCTGCAAGTAATGTTGCAATTTTTTCATTGTGAATACCAATGCAAGGCAACACTTCTCAATAAAGGAATATCAAATCTCTATATCGGGGTAAAAATATCTGAGATTGTATAAACTGTTCTTTGTTCCCTCATTTTTCTTATGGGCGAGGAGAGTTCCGAGAGATTGTTCCAAAGCAGTCACATAATAGAACATTGGTTTTCCAGAAATGGGTGGCATCAGAACTAGAGGTTGTTATAGGTACTACTTGATCTCTTCAAAATCTGTTTAACACTCCTCATCCCACTGATAATCAGAACCATTATTCATGATAATGGAAAAGGGATTACACTTTATAGCCATATTTTTGATGAATTTGCGTATGTTGGCTAAGTGGACTTGAAATCCTCAGATCTCTTGAATGATTCTATAAGGATAAATTTGACTTATGGACCTGATCATCTCAAAATCTATGTCAATTCCTCTATATCTGACAACTAATCCATGAAAATTTCTTGAGGTGACCCCAAAGGTGAACATAAAGGGGCTCATCAATAGATGGCAGGATAGATGGAATCCAATCAATTTCTTGAGATCTTTGATATGGTCCTCATGCTTGCGTGATTTGAGCACCAGATCATCCATGTAGCATTCCACCAATGTCTCGAGGATTGTCTTGAACATGTGATGCATGGCATGCTAATAGGCGGAACCTGCATTCTTTATATCGAAGGGAATTAACTCATATGAGAAAGTACCTTGTTATACTCTGAAGGAAGCAGAATCTTCATCATCAGGTTCCACTCAAATTAGATTATACCTAGAATACCCATCCATGATGGGGAGAGCCTAGAATCTAGCGGTGGCATCAATCAATAGTTCAGTCACAGGAAAGGAAAAGTCATCCTATGGATAGTAACAGTTGAGATCCCAGAAGTTGATGCAGAATATGATCTACCCATTCTTCTTCCTAGTGAGAATTATGTTAGACAACCATTTGGGGTACTGGACTTCCTTGAAAAATTTGGATTTTATGAGCTTATAAACCTCGGCCATAACCATGGAACATTGAGAAGGGTGCATCTTCTTAGGAAGCTATTTAAACCCGCGTTGATTTTTTTGGAAGACTCAGACAGTGTATGACCACTTAAGGATCTAGCCCTAGAATCTCATTGTAACTCCAAGAGAATACATCATGATGCTTCTTTTTTAAATCCATGCATCGTTGCTGCTCTTAGACAAGAATAACAGAATAGGTAACTATTGGATCCGGATCCGTCTTGTCACCAAGTTTCACAAGAAAAAATTCATCGACTGTGGAGGAGACACCCTCTTCAAATGTAAGAGGATCATACTCTAAATATTATTCTTCATCCATGGAGGAGGTATCCTTGGTGGGAGGTGATTATTTTGAGTCGACAGATCTTAATGGGACACCAGTGCGATCCAGAGTGATGGTGGACACCTCATTGAGGTGCTCCTGTAATGATGAAACCATGACGAAAAAAGATGTCGACCCAATCCTATCTGGACTTCAACCTAAGGCACCACATTTGATGATATTTATGTAATAGTGGAGTGTATACTAGATCCAAATTATCTCATCCTCGTGAAACAAGAAAATGTGATGTATTTTCATTGCAATGGGGTAGATATCACGATACCTTATAGGATCAGGGGGCTTTGGGACCACCCATGCCAGATTTGTATAGGAATACGAGGTGATATTCTGACATTCTTTAGACACAAGAAATTGATTCCCCCTCGTTCTGGAGATAATAATGCATTTCACCAAATCCGCAGTTGGGCCTCCAATTGGTGGATTAATAAAATTAGGCACCATCTAGGTCATTCCATGGGTCGATCAGAACCATAGCATGTTCGAACTCATTATCATGAATCTTCTTTTCCTTGCTCTTGTAATAGTTGGCATCTAAGTAGATGTCCTAGAAAGAGGAAAAGGGAGGCACATCACCTTAGAGTACACCATCTCAACCATTATAGGACTACTTAAAGAATTGGTGATATGAATAAGGGACTGCTGCATGTAGGTGGAGCAACATCCCACCCTTCAACACATTGTAAGTGGTGTATTGTGAGGCAATGAGGAATTTAGTGCTAGCAACAAGGCCACTAAACCGTGTCTTCAAGATAATATTTCCAATTGTTGTCGCCTCCGTCCTATCATAACCTTGAATTTTTAGGTAAGAGGGAATCATATCAACCTCCGACAGTCCCATATTTTATTGTGTCTTGGTCAAGATAAGGTTGATCCTAGATCTTGTGTCGACAAGACAACGGTGAACCTCAACACCGTTCAAATGGATTATGATATAATGTGGTTGGATATTCTCATGTATGGGAGAACCTTCATCTTCTATAGAGAATGAGATAATTGTTTGACCTTTTTTATGCTCAACTTCCTCAATAGGGAAGGCTTCTTCACTTACAACCTTCATCTCAAACTGGAGGGGGCATCTTAAAGCCTCATCTAGGGCTTCATGTATATTCGCTGAGAGGTGAAGAGACTAAAAAATAGAGACCTTCATAGGAATTCTGGAAATATTCTTAATAATATCATAATTTTGTGCCTAGATTTAACTTATATTGATAGAATTTTGTCCTGTGATACGATGTATGATAGGCCCTTTGGGCTGAACCAGTGACCGACTGGTGCAGGGAATATCCCACTGCTTACTAGTCAAAACACATGGAGCAACTACCGGATGAGGCCTAGATGAATGATTTTAATCCAAAATAGAACGAGGATGATTTTAGCATGAATGTGTTGGATCCTTATTTTTAGGTAGAACAAACGGTGGTCGAGGAAGATCTGGTGAAACAAGATGAAAGTCTGCATGTGTTGAGCTCTATGCTGGCCCTATTTTCTGGTTTCAGTGGCATACAAAACATGGTAGGAAGCACTGACCAATTCATCCCATAGACTCATATAGATGAGGCCCCATCGACATTGGCATTGGCTAGAGACATTGGGAGGGTCCATCTGGTACTCCTCATCACTGGGAATCATGTAGGGGTTTACCAGCTCTAGGGTGTTAACCGAAGCATTCCCCTTATTATCACATGAAAAATCCTCCATTACTAGAAGGATTCTGGGGGGGTCACTATCTCTAGAGGAATGAAATCTCTAAAAGTACGGGATGAATATGACAATGGTGGGTGAAATTTAATTCCCTTGTGTCATCGATGCTTGTCCTTCTGGGGAGAGGAAGGCTGAGATGTTGAATCAAAATTAGTGTTTGCAAGTAACATGATGAATTATGAAGGCTCGGGTTGGTTCAAAAGTGAATTGATAATACCATGGTCATGCCAGACTACCATATAGGCTATCCAGTTTTCATATTTTTGAGACTTGTAGTTAGGAACCTGACGCACGCCTGTCGTAGGGCATGGAAAAAGCAAATTTATATTCCTAATGCAGCATAGTGGCTGACCAGGGTCATCTCACTTGAGGAGCGTTTGTAGTCGGTTCAATAACTAATTCTAGTTCACCTATTCTAATTCTTTTTGCTTATTTTTTTTATTTACTAAAAATTATTGTATTAGGGGTTTTGAAAAAATCATGAAATTAAAATATTGAAATGAAAACATTAAACCTAAATGTAGATGAAAAAGATGACAGAATGAAATTAAGGAAGAGAGGTATCAGTCCTAGGGTTGGACAACACATGTTTGTTCATTATTTATATATTGTTTAAATTCAATTTTTTAATTCATTTTATGAAACCTCTTTAATGAATTATGTTCCTTTGATTTATTATGTGTGTGATTTTAGCATGCGTCTGACACACCAATCCATACCTCCTCCAGTAATCAAGTAGGGTAAGACCTCAACTGAGAATGTTATTCCTACAAGACATGGCTCCACTGTATGCCGTTTAATCCCTTATAAAAACCCCAACTCCACCATATGAAGGGTTTTCCTAATAGAAGAGAGGGAAAATGATTAATCAATGAAACTAAATGTATTTGGAAATAGTGTCATGGTGGACGATCGCCGCACACATGCAATATTCCTACATCCACCACAAATAAAATAAATTTTTTAATTAAAGCGCAACAATAAAGAACACTGTGAACCCCCCCCCCCCCCCCCCCCCGGGTCCAAGCCTCGGGTTAGTCACTCTCCATGGCGTAGTGCATTGAGATCACGATGGAAATATGGAAGAGAGAAAATGAGTGGAAGAAGAAAATGGGAAACAAATTAATATAAAAAATATGAATGAATTACATGAGAAAATGAAAACTAAAAGAAAACTAAAATAAAAAAATATATAAATGGCCCTTCGCCTCCTCTTGTTGGTGACCCGAATGGTTTTGGGAAGGATTGGAATGATTTGAGAGGTAGGAGATCCTCTCCTTTTATAGGAATATTTTTTTCCTCCAAAGGTTGTTGAGGTTGGACCCTTTAATTTGATGAATAACGCATGGACCCATCATAAAAGTTGTTCCTTAATGTCTTTTCCATTCACCCTCAAACTATCCGCTCATTTGGACACCGAATCTAGGTGTTATGATTTTTTTCATTATCGGTTTGTGATTCTGGATGAAGCATCCATGCAGCTTTCTTTAAGGATATGTCATTCAATGGATGCATTAATGGATTCAAACCTCCATGTAATTTATTTTTTGAACGCCTGATTGAGTCTTCTTTCATCCCAATGTATAATAACCACATTTGGATGAGTGTAGAGAGAAATTTGCTTCCGTTACATAGGTGTGATTCACGCTGTCCACCCAGAAAAATCTTGAACTTCATTGATTTTTTATGGAGTATAGATGATTTATTAAGACCCTGGTCTAGAAGACAAAAATGAAGCAACTAAAATAAGGATTATAAAAAAATATGAATAAGAAAATTTGGAATTATATTTTTCAGGAAATGACCAATGTACCGTTGACGTAAAAATCTGTAAAAAATCCAGAATTAAGCACTTTTGACAATTTGGCTCATTTTTATTCTATAATCCAAATTGCCCATTATTTTAATAAAACATTTAAATACATGGGTTTTATCATTTAAAAACATCAAACATTCATTATTATTATATAAAAATATGGACATAAATTTTCTCTATCAGAACCCGCTGCCACTCACCTTCACTGTCACTATCGCTGTCAGGTTTTATGAACAAACATGCCACTGATGCCAGGGATGGACCTAACCTAACTATTTTGTTGTCGACTAGGTCTTGGAGCCAGTATTTAATCACATATCACTTCTTGAGGTTGTTCCCCAGGATCAGGTGATAGGTACAACAATTGGGGTGATCAGTGAGATCCACCTCTTTGGGCCTCCTTCTTTCCGACAACTGTAGAATTCCTATGTCCATGGAACTTCAGAAATAATCGAGGACTTGAGTCTAATTAAATGAGTAGGTCTAGTTCATTATCTATGGGTAGGGGATCTTGGATCCCGACCCTAACGAGGGTCTAGACGAATCATTTGAAGAGGTGGAAATTGATTATCTCACCTAGGTAGCAGTGACGCATTATGCGGGGCACCTAATGATTTTGAGGTGGGAATTGCTGGGCCAGAGGCAATGCTTGAGGTGGTAGTCCTCAGTGAGTATGTTAAGGTCGTTCTGCTTGTAATTACTCTAGTGGATTGGGGCACTATATTTTTTCTACCTCAGTTGGCCCATCTGTGGCGTCTGTTCTCATGGGGACTAATAGGGGAAATGGATGTGCCTTCTTGGCTTACTATAAGGATTCCTCTAGAAACTAAGAATTGTTAGATAAATCCAAAAATACCCCTAGGTAGATCTGTGTGATGATATATGGGACTAGTTCAGTCTTGACCTTCCACCACACACATTGTCAGTATCTATTCCTAAGTTAGTGGTATATCAAGGGAGTATGTGAGGCCTTTCCACCCAGCGACAAAGTCTACAACGTGCTCTCCAGGCCTCTACTTGCACTTGAATAGGTCAGAAATAATCTTCTTCTGAGTGATGTAACTGAACTGGTAAAGAAAATGCCTTTGAAGATCTTCTGAATAGGCAACTATCCTAATGGGTAGCTGACTGTACCAGACAACCGTGGTCCCTTCCAATGTTTGTATGAAACACTGGATCATGGAGACCTCATGTTGTACAGGAGTTCTCAGCATGGGTCCACACTATGAGATGAAGTGGGATGGATGTTTCCTTGTATCTCCATTCCCATTAAAGGGTGAGAAGATAGGATATCTGAAACTAGGGTGTGCTGGCATATCATCAACCCATGCTGGGTACGGCTTGCCATCAAGAGAGATTTTCACTAGTTGTGTTTCTAGGGAATTGAGGTGGGAAATGAGCACTTCCATTTGATAATTTTATTAGTATACTTTCTTGACGAGGATCTTTGAATACCAATGCATTGGTAGGTTCTTCAACATGATAAGAGGGTCCACCGACTCATGGAGTGGCTGGTGGGATGACTTGCGGGGCATCCGGGGGAACAACCTATTAAGTGGTTGGGGGAACCTGAGCTATGTCTTGAAGGTTATCACACAGCTCAGGTGGATTTGGTGATGCATATCACTTCTTATTTCAATGAACTCTAGTATCTACCCTGTCTAAATGGGAAGTATGGTCTAGGTAACCCGGAGGTAACTCGTTGGGGGGACGGTGTACCTACCCCTGCTTCCCCAGTCAAGGATTACCGTAGTCTGGTTGCCGTTCTACAACACATTCAATGAGAAGGTCATCTACAATATTTTTATGCTTCACGAGTTATTGAAACAACACAAGCTTTTCATGGTTATCTCATGTCTTACACATTTATCAAGATAGATAAGAGTGTTAAACAACTCCAACATTCTCTTTACCCTTAATGGTGTTCCGACCGAGGGATAATGACTCTGAGGGGGGAGGAAGACCCTGTAATTTTATTTGTGGATGAGTAACCCATCCCATCATATCCAATAGGTGTGGCACCCCCCCCCCCCCCGAGGGGGGCGAGGTAGAATCTCTTCATGTAGTTCTATATTGGACTCTTCCCATGGTAGTTCATCCATATTTAACATGACTGTACCTGAAGGTATATCCTCAATATTGCCTGGAGAGTCTAGTTGGAACCAGATAGAACTAAAATAAAGGGAAACATACATCCCCCAACCATAGATCTGAATTTGGGGGAAATCCTTTTTAATAATTCTAATAAGCATTTTAAATCATTGAATGAATCATTTTTGGAGGGTCTGATGGAGATTGGGTGACTCAGGGTGCTGAGCCACTGGGAGAACCGCCAAGTCGATCATGAGGCATTGATGACAAATATATTCAAAGTGTTCCTAAATCCTGGGGTATTCCAATTGTAGATGATAGATTATAAAGTGTGAATCCAAGATGGTTTGGAGAAATCACATGACCACCTCCTGGGTAAGAGATTATGGCATACTTAATCTCATGGTTGCAATTGTCCAGAACAACTCTGGGAAATGGTTCGATGCAAAGAAGTCCCACAAGCTCCTTAGCTCAAACTTGTGGTCTACAATTTGGTTTCCCCATTCATCGAATGGGGGAAGCTTAGGGACTGGTAATGTCACTTAAGTGGACCATTGAGATGGTAGACTATCTAGTGAAGAATACAGAGAGCGAGCTGACAAGCCGGCACATCTTGGGTTGTCTTCCGAAGAATGCAACAACTGAGCAAACACATCTCAGTAAGACAGACTAGTAGCCACAACATCCAATGCAGGGGATGCAGTTATAGAAGGTGGGTCATGCTATTTATACTCCTCTATTTTTCCCCAAAACAACTCTCTATGATCTCAAGTTATGGTATAGAATGATCTTGTAGATGATAGGGTGAATTGCACGATCAGGCCCTAGAAAGGGGACAAATATTTCTACTCCTAGATGTAACTTCTTAGTGATGACGAATTCTATTAGACATCAATTTCTGAATGTTTGAGGCTTATATTACTTGTTCCTTCCATGAATTCTGGCATAGAAGATCGGGGTGGGGGTTCCATTACTGAATCACCCTCCGCCTCAGAGTTTAAAAATAGATGTGTTTAATCATGGTCTGAAACTTCTTGGTATTGTTCCTTCGGTGGTGGAAACTCTCCCTCATTCCCCATGTTGGATCTTTGGGACATGGTCGTTTTCCTACATGTGGAGGACCTTTGGCCGAACAGATACTTGGGCGGAGAGGACTTCTGCCTGGGTGAGTCTAGGTAAGAGGAGAAACTATAAAAATGTCAAAAGGAACACGTGGGAGGGACCCCGTGTCAACTAGATGGTGCAGATGGGGGACCTTCTCAGGAAGTTCAAAATTCGGTAAAAACTTACCTAGAGCTAGTGGGAGCATGGGTGGGACCTACATGTTTGTTTTACTTAGCAGTGATGATTCAAGGGAGGCATTTGTACTGGTCAAAATTACCAAGAGGAAGACCTCCGCATTGGATGTCAATGAAGTGACAAAGACCTTCACTTAACTGAATATCGAGATGAGGAGGACGTTCGTCAGTTGTGGTAATAACATTGAAAATACCATGATGCGGTTGGTTGAATATGAATTGAGGATCTTCATGTTGGCTACCTTCAACATGAGGAATGATTCCGTACGTGGGATCATGGATGATAAAGAGACCTCTGCGATGGATGTTGATTCGGTGGGGAGGACCATTGCTCGGACTGATGGTCACATGTAGATGACCACAATGTCGATATTGGGAGTGGGGATGTATATTTATTTCTTTGATGATGACATGGGGAGGACCTCTGTGTTGGATGTCATCACCATGGATTGTCCCATGACAGGTACTACCAGTACTAGTGACCAAGAGAGTCTTCCCAACCAGCTCCTAGGGCAGTTGGGGCCTCGATCTGTCTCAGGCATATAAGATTCCTTGTTCAGTATAAATGGGTAATTAATAGTATGCGTTGGTGGTGTAATATTCTACTATATTTGTTGATGATGACACCCCCTGGAAGGGGTCCTCCTCAGATTACACTCGATGTTGGTGTTGGGTTAACCAGACAGGGGCTGGTGGTGTAGGTGTGTAACTCACATGCCCCTCATCGTGTGGGACCGATTGGATGCACTGACGTGACCTAGTGGGACACCTCCTTGGTGGCCCTCACGATGGGATCACATCTGGGATTTCCTAGAGATCCCTTAAATTATTGGTGTAAGGGAGTGAGTCGTCAAAGAGTTGTAGGGAGAGGGTCCTGAAACAGTTGTAGGTTGGAGTGGGGATAAGTGTCTCCTTGCATGGCCCTTGGGGGTGGTGGTGATGGCAAGGTGAAAGTGCCGCTTTTTCTTGTTGGTCCATATCCTGAGTTGGGATAATCCCTTTTTTCCTCATACTGTTGGACGAGGTCGTTGATCACTCTCCTCTGAACGAGTTCTGATGGGGAGATGGTGCATGGACTGCCAGTAGTTGTGGATGTGGATGTCATCATACAATAGTTGGAGGCGTATGGGATTCGGCGTTGGTGTTTCCCCAAACCATACATCGGTGTATAAGAGGTGATTGGTTTCTTAACATAGCATATTGGTTTCTGATAAGCAGGAAGATTAAACCATTAGAGTTGATAGGAGGAACGTGATGTCTAGTGCCCCATGGCCATTATGTCTCTCATGGTTGGTAAGAAGGATCCAAACACACAATTCCCAAGACTGGGATATCCAAAATTCAAAGGCCCCAATATCTAGAGAGTTTCACACCAGGCCCACTATTTACTTGGTGGGACCTAATGCCAGATAGCTAGATCCAGTGACATGCTTATCCACTGATGTCTTTAATGCTACTAATCTCAAAATTAAGGAAAATAATTCACGTTGGGTTCACCATTCATGTTTCCGATGATTTCATCAGGGCACACATCCATCTATGATGATGCACTGGCTATTTCTCAACATTCAGAATTTCCAATGGAGGGTTACATCTGTCTCTTATTTAGGGACATTTTCTCCTTGATCAAAATGGGATGATGAGATGTCGTTGTCTCCTATCACGGATTCCTCCTCAGAATTTATCACCTAGTATGGGTCTCCCTCCTTGATTTAAGACATTGTTTGTGAAGCTCTTCATGAGTTCCATATCTTCATGGATGACTCTTAATTACACCGCATCTCTCAAGAAATTCCAAGGGGTCAAGTCAATGAAGAAACCTTCGATCAGGGGGGTAGTCGCATTGGACATCTCTGTCATGTCTAGACGCTAAAACACTGATTCATCTAGGTTTCTTCCCCTTATGATAGAGCTTATTTATGGTGAGGAAGCCCGAGGAATACAACATCAAATTAGGGAAATTGTGTACCATAGGCATTTCCATGAGTTTTTTGTCATATTACCATGTTAACACAGGGTATTCTGTGAGTTTAATGTCTAGCAGAGATAGATCAAACTGATCAAAACACGGATAGCAGTGGATCATATAAAAAAATTCCCAAGAGGTAGCACCTGATGGGTTTACTAGATGATTGGTTCAAAATGACCAATTAATATGGATCTGAGGATGTTTGGGTCCCTATAAACGGGATGATAGGGTTTACTGTTGGCTGGAATTTAATCTCAAGGAGGTTTCCTACATACGCTGTGTAGACAACAGGGATGAAAACACATGTAGTTCGAAGGGAGGGATATGTAATCATAGTGTACCCGAAAGAAAAAAGACCTGAATACATGATGGGTATCATTAATGGATAACATTCTATCTCAAGAGTAGAACTCCTGGATGGATAATTATGGACTGTGTGGGGCTTATGCGTGGTCAGCTTCCCACATGCCGTAAAGAGAAGCGATGAGATGGATGACACGATCTCACTGGGATGTGGTGGTTCAGGTAAGGATTATGGTGAATGGTGAATGGTTGGATGAAGTGGATAGGAGGAATGTGGTAGAACCAACATGAATATGAAGGTGAGGTTGTACATCAACCTTAGAGGGGATTCATACGTATCCCAGTGGAAATGAACAAAATTCCATGTAGTTTAGTAGGGCAACGAGATACCTGATGAGGCAGCCCATGATAATGGACACATGGATGGGATCTGGAGGAAATAGAACCCTCGGGTTAGGTAATGACCTTCCCAAAACACTAAGAATCAAGGGAGAGACCATGATGGGACATGGGCGATGAACTTCAACCTTAGGGAGGCTTCCTACATATTCTCGTGGCTGGGGAAAAAAGTCTACGTAGTTCAGGATGGGGAAAGGAATCGATGTGTATGCAAAAGAAAATTACATGAAGAAATGATGATGAATACGCGTGGTTAGAAGCTTGAGAGTTTGTCTCAAACTATTAAAGGAAGGACCAAGGATGTGGGTCCCAACAAAGGAGACAATGAAGATTA